>JARJEE010000023.1:7502500-8752500 GCA_030180105.1 Hyles lineata
TAAGATTGAGTCTTGTGTCGTGAGTATCAGGAACTATGAAAGACTTTTCGGGCTCACCAACACCCAGACCCGAAAGAAATATTTGTGGGCCGCACAAACATTTATCTCCGTAAGGGGATCGAACCCACGGCCTCGCGTTTCACAGGCAGCGTCTAACCGGCTGCGCTACGGAGGCTGACAATTAAACAAATACCATTTGATTTGACCATGAATACTAAATTGCAGACTTAAAGGTTAAATCAGTTAAAAAATGCATTGATCCTAAAGTGCTTAAAGATTGGCAGTTGATTTAAATTTGAAAATTTTGGTTATATTGGATCGATTAGAATACGTAATAATTACTTCAACTAGGGTTGTCTCTTGACAATACGTTAAGAACATTGGTGAAAAAGTTGTTCATGCAATTCTTAAGCGTCTAGAAAGTTCATGAATAAAAATATCAATAATTAATTTTCGAAGATTGAATTTAAAAAAAATCGTAAAGCTCTATTGATATTTACTTTATTTTCATTGGAGAGGCGTTATGTCATTTAAATGTTGTCGTTTTTTAAATAAAAGCTTGACTTTCTTGCATTATCTTTCTCAGATAATTTAGGTGAAAAAAAAATAGTGCGGAGAACTGAGAACAACAAAATTATCACTGATTAAATAAAGGAATAACAATTTTCTTCAGTCGCAAAGTAATATAGTTGCCCTCTCTTCACTTTATATTACACTAGCTGTACCCGCGACTTTGTCCGCGTGGAATTTAACAAAAAAATTATTTTTCTAAAATAGTATTTTTCTAAAATAAATGTAGTCTAGGTTACTCCTTATTATATCAGCTACCTGACAATAAAAGTCCTGTCAAAATCGGTCCAGCCATTTCAGAGATTAGCCGGAACAAACAGACAGACAGACAGACAGACAAAAAAAATTCTAAGGTCATTTTCGTTATAGGTATCGTGTATATAACGATATGTAGTTGGATCTTTTTTATTATTTTACTTTACAAACAGACAATTCAATTTTATTTATATGTATAGATTGGACATGATATTTCTATTAGATTGGTAATATAAATATGTACTCGACGGAATATATATTTTTTACTTTTATTTTTGGATTTTATTTGCCCTTCAATCCAAAACACAATAGTGCATTTACAATGCTGTTTGACAGGTGAAATAGACATTGTGGTGGTACCAACCCAGATGGCTTCTCACATATATTTTAGAAATCCAATTCTTATTTTTCTACAAATGTATTTGCACCGCAATTTTAAATGTCAATGTTGTTGCTTATCTATGAACTTGTAATAAATTTAATGTTATATATATTTCTTATGTAAATAAAAGATAATATTATTTTATTATCCTAAAAGTCGCAGAACCGTCAATTTCCTAGTCAATTTCAGACTTTATTAATTCCATTACTAGTTAGATAATCTAGATCCTTTTTATAAAGCCTAAAAGATCGTCACAAGTATCAAAACTAGTTATTTTTATTGCACAGTACAGGAAACCTGCAATACAGAACTCAAACAAACCATTCATCGGAGTGGATCAATTTAAGGAGTCATGAAATATGGCACACTAAAAGAAAACGGTCATTTAAGTCGAAATACTATTTTCCCCGATTATCAAGCTGTTATTTATTAGCGACATTATCGAATGATGCAGATGTCATAATACAGCTGTGGGTTTTTTTTTCAAAATCATCGAATTTGATTCCTCGTTAGGAATATTGATTTATGAAAATCTAAGTATGCAGTGTTAGTTTTCACCAAAATCGGACTCGTGAATCCTTTCAGCATTTTTCGCTATCACGACCACTTGATAACATCATTCTGTATATAATTATAAATGATTCCAAAATAGATATCTTATTTGCTTATCTATAACATTTTGGTAAATGTTCTATCGCTCTATATTAAAAAGGAAGTCATCGATATTTTTCCTAAATTATGTTGATTGGCTCATTATGTTGATTAAAAAATAGAAATTATATTGAATATATTATGTATATACCTGAACATACCTGTAATATGCGTACCTGACCTATACAATACACAAATGCAACATGAATAGTTGAGCTATTCAATACTTGACTACTTCTTTGCGATATTAATAAAACATTTATATATTGTTTCTGGACAATAGCTCACTATTTTCGGTAGATATTTTACTAATGAAATGAAAATGAAATGAAAATAATTTATTGAATCCATTAAAATGTTCAACATCATTTAGATTCAGTCATTTTTTTTATCTACCACCCGGTTCGGAAAGCGGTTTTCACTAGAGAAGAACGGGCAAGAAACTCTAGTGTTGCTCTTTTCAAAACCAGTTTACAATGTAGTGAATTATTACAAAATTTACAAGTTGGTTTAAATCAGAGCAGTTTAATAATACTTTATTGTAAATTTACAATAAATATTTTTATACAAATATTATAATATTATAATTACTATGGCTGAGTGAAGCGAAGTCGCCCAGAACGAAGAATCAGTATACTCTTTTTCGCCCAAGTGGTTAATAATTGCGAAAGTCTTATGTAATCCATCAATAAATCCGTTACAATGTAAGCAGATCGGATAGACCAGTCTACGCAAGCAGCACCCGTTCACGAGTATGACGCATGTGCCAGCCATCGGCCTCCTCAACCATGTTACAGGGAAGTGACCGACCCGGCACACGACGCCACCGCAAGCACAGACTTTTTAGCGAGCATGACATACCCAATCACTTACATAGGAAGACAATGGCAAATTTGACAAGTTACTTAATTTAAATGATATTTTATAGAGCACACCAAGACTTCCGTTCCGAGATACTACACATTTATTTAATTTTATTCTATTCCCAAGCCTTGTTATCGTCTAAATATTCCGAAATTTTATAATATGCTTTATTGCATAATTTTTGCTTGATAGTAGCTTTGAATTTTGTAATAGATAAGGCTTTAATATGACTGGGAACTTTGTTATAAAAGTGTATACAGTAACCCTTAAAAGATTTGCTGATCTTGTGGAGTCTGGTCTTAAGAGTAGCTAGATTATTCTTATTCCTAGTATTTTTGTCATGAATATCGCTAATCTTAAGAAAACTTTCTTTGTTTCTATGGACATAAATTAAATTTTCAAAAATGTATTGTGATGCTACTGTCATTATATTTATCTCTTTAAATTTTTCTCTAAGAGAATATCTGGACCCTAGCGAATAAATTGACCTTATAGCTCGCTTTTGGAGAACGAAGATGGTGTTAATATCAGCAGCACCACCCCACAGTAAAATTCCATAACTCATCAGACTATGAAAGTAGGCAAAATATACCAATCGAGCTGTATCAACATCAGTCAATTGGCGAATCTTACCCACCGCAAAGACTGCGGCGCTCAGCTTTTTAGCTAGAGCGACTATGTGAGAACCCCATTGAAGTTTGGGATCTAATGTAATTCCTAAAAACTTAGTTGTATCCACAAGGCTCAACTCATCCCCATTCAAATTAATGTTAGCATTAACTTTTTTGACATTAGGTGTCACAAACCTGATACATTTCGTTTTTTGGCTATTTAATAACAAATTGTTAATGCTAAACCAATGTACTATTTTTGAGAGGGTGTGGTTTACGTCGTCAATATCAGGATTATATCGATTTACTTTAAATATTAATGAAGTATCATCAGCAAACAACACTACCTCACAGTTGTCCCTTATAAAAAAAGGTAAGTCATTAATATAAATTAAAAAGAGAAAGGGTCCGAGTATCGAGCCCTGCGGAACTCCCATAGTAACAGCAGACCCAGGAGATCTTATTCCGTTGACATCTACACTTTGGACCCTATTACTCAAATATGATTTGCATAATTCAAGAGCAATACCATTAATTCCGTAGTGGCTCAATTTCCTGATAAGTATATCATGGTGAACACAATCAAATGCTTTGGATAGATCACAGAATACACCTAAGGCATTCTGTGAGTTCTCCCAAGCATCAAATATGTTACTGATAAGCTCCACACCAGCGTCAGTTGTGGAGCGACCCCGCGTGAAACCAAATTGTTTACCATGAAGTATTTTATTTTTTGAAAAGTAAGTTTGAAGTTGTGAGAGCATTAGTTTTTCAAAAATTTTGCTAAATGTAGGTAGTACTGAAATAGGTCTATAATTAGAGGGGTCCTCTGAACTACCAGATTTAAAAAGAGGTATAACTTTACTCAACTTCATTTTATCAGGAAATAGACCACTGTTTATACAAGCATTAAAAATTACAGCTAACTGGGGAGCCAAGACTGGTATTACAGAGTGTAATATTTTTGTTGAAATTCCCCAAAGGTCACATGTGTTTTTAATATTAATGCATTTAAATATTTTTATTACATCCATACTGTCAACGCAATGGAACTCAAATGAATCTCTGCCTCCAGTCACATTTTCTTGTAGTAACTTTTCTGCTATCGCAGGGGATGAGTTTAAACTTTTTGTTATAGAAACTGGTACATCTGAGAAGAAATTCTCAAAAATCCTAGCTACTTCAACATTAGATGTAATATTCTGATTGTTAATATTTAAGCTAAACTCTGTGTCCCGAGGTTTAGCCCTACCAGTTTCTTTATTAATCACACTCCAAGTCATTTTTATTTTATTTTTGGAGCTTTTTATTTTGTTACTAACATAAATTGATTTTGCTTTAAGACAAACTTGTTTAAATATTTTTGAATATTTTTTTACATATGATTTAAAATCCTGACTATGGTTATATGTTCTTTCGTGATAAAGATTATAGAGTTTTTCCCTACTTCGATGTATACCGATAGTAGCCCAACTGTTGAAACATGTTTTTTTGTCACTGGAAATGGACCTGGAAGCAAAAATTGATTTGAATTCTTCACAAAATGTATTAAATACAAAATTATATAACTTATTAGGGTCATTACCCTTTACAATTGTAGTAAATTTATTAGATATATTTTTTCTTAACTTTTCTAACCGGGCCTTAGTTACTGGAACAACAGTAAGTTTTTCAATGTATTGTGTTTGGAACTGACTGCTAAATGTGACAAGTTGTCCACAGTGATCAGAGTGTAACTTATTAATGATACAACTATTTATAGGCACTATATCAGTGAACACATTGTCTATGCAGGTAGCACTGATATTAGTTATCCTAGTTGGTTCTAAAAAAAGATTCACCAAGTCAAATGACAAAAATAGATTCTTGAACTTTACAGTCATAGAAGTATTTTCTAATAAATTAATATTAAAGTCTCCACACACCAGCAATCTCTTATTTGATTTAATTAATTTCCTCAATACATCTTCAATTATACATTCAAAACTGTCACTTTAATGTACCTACAATCGATTATTTCAGAGCAAATATATTCGTAGAGAGTGTGTGTTCTTGAGCAGCTGTAAGGCTTACCATCAGGCGAACGGCATGCTCTTCTCGCCATTAATTGTAACATAAAAAAGTTGGAAACAAAGTTCACCGGGTCAGCTATCTTATATATTAATTGATTTCAATGTATGTCGTCGGAGTAGTAACAGTGTTATAATATGTCCGTAGCAAAATAAAGATTTAAATCTGGAGAGATGGGATGGAATAGAATATGAGGTGGATAAATAGGACAGAAGAATAGGTATAGGACGGGATTGGATAAGCAGTTTAGAGAACGGCAGTTATGTTGATTTTAAATAAAATATGGACTGGAATCTGTATTTGCACCCGGGTGAAGCCAGCCCGGGCCGCTAGTTGTAGCATAAAAAAGTTGGAAACAAATTGTCCAGTTACTTATTTCCGCAGCAAAGCGCGTAACAAAATATTGAGGTGAGGTTGAGGTTAAGAGGAAGTAATAATTTCAGTAAGTTTTGCTATTATCATGTTCTACATATTTTGAATAATGTTGCCACTTCACAGTAAGAAGTGATTTCATTCACTTGACAGTAGTATCAAACGTCCAGCTGGCTGCTTTATTTATTTACTTTCGTATAAAGTTTGTCAATAGAAAAAAAAAAATATTTACCCAATCTGTATCTGTATCAGCCCATATACGTCCCACTGCAGGGCACGGGCCTACTCTACAATCGAGAGTACGATTGAGAGTGGTTAGGCCATATAGTCCACCACGCTGGCCTAGTGCGGGTTGGCGGACTTACATACCATAGAAATTATTATAAATCGCTATGGTATGCAGGTTTCCTCACGATGTTTTCCTTCACCGTTTTAAGTGCGTGGTGATTGACTTTCAATACACACATGACTCCGAAAAGTCAGAGGTGTGCCCTGGGATTTGAACCCGCGACCACCGTGAACATGTTGGCAGCCGCATCTGGTCCTTTTACCAACAGGCCACCACGCACTTTACCCAATACCCAGGTGTTATTCATGAAAGTAGTTTGATATAATTAATGTGTTTATTTGACCAACGGTACGGCCTACACAAGAATTCCATTTTTTTTACTACTCAAATGAACAACCTTGCTTTTTGATAAGGTTGACAGGTAGTGCTGTGTGCCTAAAAACGGATAATTATTATTATCGATGTTTACCGTTACTGTGGTAACGAATTTTAAATCTCAGTTCTCAAATTTCTGTTTTATTTGTACCGTAGGCCGATGGTCGAATGTTAGAATCCACTCGGACAGTGCTATCTATAAAGAACAATGACCCACCATAATCGCTGCGCGTCGTTTTATTAATTCCATGTAACTCATAGCCCACCAACATTGCAATATTGCAATTAATGGTGAGACGAGCATGCCATTCTCCTGATGGTAACCGTTAGAACTGCTCATGAACAGTACAAAAACCAAACAACACCTTGAATTACAAAGCTATGCTTGGAATTACACTGCGCTCGCCAGCCTGAGACATAAGATGTTAAGTCTCAATACTTCCAGTACGCTTGCTACAATATCCTTCAAACCGAAACTCAACAGTGCACTTACACTAATGTTTGGCGGGAGAAACAGACAT
This sequence comes from Hyles lineata, assembly GCA_030180105.1. NCBI lineage: Eukaryota > Metazoa > Arthropoda > Insecta > Lepidoptera > Sphingidae > Hyles > Hyles lineata. Next base: position 7,509,461 of record JARJEE010000023.1, read on the forward strand.
TGCGGTGGTACCAACCCATGCCCCATGTGTCCCATTAAGCGGTTTCTAGCAAGCTGGAATAACTAAGATGATGCTCATCTTACTCTGAAATGTGCTTATCGTCGTGTCTGTTGCTATAGACATAACGTTACTTTGCCATGTCAGTAACTTCCTATAAAAATCGAAATAGTGGTAACTATATTCTTTTTTGCAGTCATCTAAATACGAAATGCATCAAGCACGTTTAGAAACTTAAAAATAGAATTTCTCATATATTTTTTTGCTATTTCGCCTAAAAATCTTATAAACATTTTATATTTTAGTGTTTCAGAATAGTAATTTTTAAAGTGGTTAGTTTTAAATATTTAAATGTATTATGAATAATTTTGTATTTTTATGTGAGAAAATCCATATGTCTGTTTGTACTCTTATAACTCAAGAATCAATAATCCTATTGACCTGATTTTATTTTTAGTATGAAAATACATTGTCCGACCAGATTTTTGTATATATTTTACGATGGATAGCCATAAGTGTTAGCAGTATCGTTTTTAATTAGTTTCGGGAGAAAAATAACAAGTCGACAACGGCGGGATGACACACATTCCCTTAGTAGACATGAAATACGGAAAAGACTACTCCTAAAACCTTCTAAAACATAAAAACAAAAACAATCGTTTCTTTCAACTAATATAATTATCAAATGAATATAATAACGTTCCCATCACTAGTAATTCAGAAGATACTGGTCGGACTAGTGATGAAAGCGTTTCTGTTATCTATAATGTATTCTGTGGATTAGCATTTAGGGTTCAATAAATACTACCTTTACGAATATATCCGAGCGACATTCTCGACACAGCGTATATATTTACATACGTAATTCCGTCTATTGAGTGTTAATCTCTTACTGTTTTTATTCAAATAATAAATTTAGATATGTTGTATATTAAGTGGACCGTGAATGCTGTCATCAGATCAATATAGATTTTGTGAATTTTGTCAGATTTCGTGGCGTAGTTGGTTAGACGGCAGCTGTGAGTTGAAAAGCCGCGGTATCGATCCCCGCACCGAGACAAATATTTATACTTTGTGAGGCCTAGAATTATTTGTCTCGGGTGTGGGTGTTTGTGAGATCGAAAAGTTTCTCGTAGTTTCTGATACCTACAAATGAGTTGATTAATGTTAATGTGGGGTCAGGACTATGTATGTGACTGTTTATACTCGTATTATGAAAGGATTTTTTGTCAGACTCGTCCTGCGCATCATCTTGGTAATGTTAACTCAGAAGTATAGAGAAGTAAGGCATAGTCATTTGTTAAGACGATATGTGACTCAGATAGTTTGTGTGTAAGAATTCCACCATAGTTTTCAAGTGCAAGGGTTCATCAGGGATGTTAGGCAGTCATCGTAGAAAGCGATTCTTAGACGGACGGGATAGAGTACGTGATAATATATGAAACAAAGAAAGATGAAAGAAAATTATTTATTTGTAACAAGTATCAATAATAGTTCAGTCAATATGTAAGGAATAATTAATTGCCCTCCGTATAAAGACCTACCGTTATTTAACATCATAAATGGTTAGGGGGGCATGTGAAGAGGTCACAGAAAAATTAAAAAGGTCGCGCTGTTTGCTGATTTTGAGAAATTAAAAAATGAATTAAAAAAAATTATATGCTTTTTTCTTGGACACTATTGGTTTTAGGAAAAAGTTTTTAAATAAAAAATGTAGAGGGCATTGCGAACTACATTTTTTGTCAATGGAGTGACGTCATTCGACTTGAAATACAAAAAGTAGAGGGCGAGATAAATTCACCTAAGTTCAAATTTTTGCTGAACAAAAGTTGAAATTTTTTGATAAAAAAATCAGAAAACAGTTACTGCTATTTCATTTGAATTAAAAAAAGATAAAATCTGAATGGCATGTATACTGTGCAACGGCACGGTACATATTGTACAATTTGTACACTTCGACAAGTTCCAGTTCGAAAACGGTAAGTTTTATAAAAATTTTGTTTGAATAAAAGTTGTAGCTAATTTTGTGACGAACAACTTTTTAATTTACATTATTTATTATTATAAGAAAATCATTTTTTCCTATCGAAAATAGTGTTGGAACACTTTTTTGATCCATTAGCGCCCTCTACTTTTTGTATTTCAAGTCGAATGACGTCACTGCGATGACAAAAAATGTAGTTCGCAATGCTTTTTACATTTTTTCTTTAAAAAACTTTTTCCTAAAACCAATAGTTTCTAAAATTTCATTTTTTTTATTTCTCAAAATCAGCAAACAGCGCGAACTTTTTAATTTTTCTGTGACCTCTTGACATGCCCCCCTAACGATTCATGATGTTAAATAACGGTAGGTCTTTATTCGGAGGGCAATTTACATAGTGACTGAACTATAACTTAACTAGAATATTTAACATAGATACAAAATGTGCTCGTTACAATAACGGACCCCACTCAGTATGGTGTTACCCGCGCTGGTCTTCCGTGTGGCCGTGACGTGATGTCACAGGCGTCGAACAAATAATATGCTTTACATAACTTAATATAAATAACAAAAAGTAAAAAGATAATTTTAAAAGTAATACAAGCCACAGAGACAACACAAGCGTGTAGTTAGTATACTTGCACCACTTTTACTACAATTTTTTACTACTACTTACTTTTACTACAATACTTGCACCCTGATACCTCGATCTTGGGTACACGTTGAAGTGGTCAAGTGTACCAGACCAGTAGTAAACAAAACTATCTAACTAATCTACTAACATATCTTTCCCCAGGCTTCTAACTTATTACGCCATTAACAGTTGTCGAAACAAAGCAGTTAGGACGCATGCATTTATAGAGGTTCATGGATCATTCTAGTTTATAGTTTCTACTGTTCTACATCGTATAATCATTAGAAAATCTAGGGTATTTTTCGTGATCTGTCATTCAGGACAGACCTTTAGGTATGCGTTTATTGATCACCGTGGGGTTTGAGCATATGAATTTTAAGCATCATAAAAATAAGTTTGCCTGTCAAGAATTCAGCGCCATTAGTATCCTTCGGTTTGCCTGAAGTTGATACCTGCTAGAAGGAACAATTAACGTTCCTCCGGTTCAAAAATATAGACAACAATGAATCTATAAAAATAATCACAATTTAGATTCAGATTCTTTTTGGTTTTACCACCCAGTTTGGAAAGCAGTCCTAGAGACTAACAGGCAAGAAATAATAATGAGAATGTTATGGATGTAGTATGTTGTTCCCTGAGTGCTATCTAATAATCTGTCCTTCTTTAAGCAAGTGTTGAAGAGAGCACTTTCCTTACGGCAGGCAGCGACCTAGCTGGGCCCCTGGCACCGAGAAGGTCTATGAGCGGTGACGACCGGTTACCATCAGGTGGGCCGCATGCTCGTTTGCCTGCTATGAGTGATAATAAAAACAATTGTTCGCATTGATATAAATATATAGGCAGGGCGGAAGGGGGGTGCGCGCGCTTATGTAAATTTCCAGTGGAGCGTTACTGAAATAAGTCGTCTTCGCGACGATTTTGAAAAAGCTTGTTTGTATTATGACAGGAAATTTCATTAAAATTAAGATAATATTTTTGTCACCATGTAGACGAAATCTATTATATTAAGTTATATTTGTAGTAGTGCGATTTTCACGGCCATCTTTTGGAATCCCCAAATGTATTGAAGGGCCTATCCTTAGTTTTTAAATCAATGATTGTATGTATTTATGTGCAATCCAGTTGCTGTATTTTCTCAGACACTTTTACCTGACCGTGTCAGAACTTTTCCACTGAGTCGTGGGACCTGCTCTTTAAATGGCGTTAACTATATATTTTATTTAAATTAAAGAGATATGTCGATTTCTTACATTTTAGTTTCCGTGGTAATAATCTTATCTAAATTACTTTGTTTTAAAATATCTAATTCAATAAATTTATGTTCGATGACCAATGGTAAAATATTTTTAAGTGTCAAAAATTATAATATTTAATACTAAGGTTCGACCCGGCTTCACCCCGGTGCAGGGGGGTTACTCTGTATTCCGACGCGATGACGAATATTCGAACATTGCACGTAAAACTGTACGAATAGCCCTAAATTCACAACAAATGTTCGAATCCTGTATCGTCGTAATCTTAAACTAAATTAGAAGTGAATGATAAGTTTATAGAGTATAATATTGATTTTTAGAAGTGGAAAACTTTTATTTTATGTATTGATGTTCAAAGTCCATACCCTCAGTTCCCATTAGCCACATATTATTTCACGTACTACATACATACATAAACTCACGCCTTTTCCCCAGGAGAGGCAGGCGGAGATGCAACCATGGCAACCAAATTATTTTCAAATAACAGACATAAATTAAGATTTTGAGTTTTTGCTCCGTAGTCTGTTTTGGTTTTAATATCGGTGACATGAGTAATAAATTTAAGATTTAAATAAAACATATTTTATAAGATAGTAACTTTACGTGATAAGAAACTTACTAGCCATACATTTTTGTTCCTTTTATGTTTTAATAATTTTATTATGAAAATCGATAATCCGAAACCGTCCTGCAAAAGGTTTGTCGAATAAACGATGGCCCCTGTAATATTCAACCTTTAACAAAACAATAAAACTACTCTATAAAAACGATACGAACTTCGAATGTTCGACGTCCGGAGTGATATATAAGTTTTCCACTTACAAAAATCAATATCATTCTCGATTATACTTATCATTTTCTCCGAACTTAGTCTATGGTTACGACGTACGATTGAGGAATCCAACATTTTGTGCAGTATCTAGGCACATTAGTGAAGTTTTACGTACGGCGTCCGAACATTCGAAGTTCGTATCGTTTTTATAGAGGAACCCCCAATTTCCTGTGAGTAGATTTTTTTACGAGTGTCCACCGATCCAATATGGCTGTCTTGTTAGTAGACAGAGTTAAATGGACCTGAATGCATCAGGATCATAGAGTACATTGTATTCATGGAGAATCAGGATAAACGCAGGTGAACCCGAATGAAAAACACTTACCTACAATACAGTGTTTTTAAGTGTTGTGGTTGTTCATTACTTGCAGCAGTGATCACTTACCATTAGGTGACTTGCTTACTCGTTAGTCAGACCTATTAAATAATAAATAAATAAAAAATCGTATATTTATTACAAGATACATAAATAAATAAATAACACCCAACAGTCACATACATAGTCCTGACCCCACACTAAGATCGAGTCTTGTGTTGTGTGTATCAGGATCTACGAGAGACTTTTCGGTCTCACAAACACTCAGAGCCGAAAGAAATATTTGTGGGCCACACAAACATTTCTCTCGGTGCGGAGATCGAACCCGCGGCCTCTCGTTTCACAAGCGGCGTCTAACCGCCTACGCCACGAAGGCTGTCAAGATAAACAATACTACTTCTATATAACATATTAAGTCATTGATTATAATTATTAATTGTAGAATGCTTCCAATATCCGGATATTAACAGCGGAAATAAAATAAAATACTAACATATGGAATGACGGGAGTCTACTTCCTACCATGTTACCTTCTAATATCATCTAAGGAAATATATAGAGCACATAGTATAAATATATATTATTTATATGTATATTAAATACTTGGTAACATTTAACTACACCATAACTGATCTGAATCAGTCAAAATACGTTATATAACATTTAAAAGTCAAAACACTTAAATTAATATAATATTACATGTCTCAGGAAATAAAAAATATAATAAAAATAAATATATGTTGTAAAAAATTCCATTGTATAACAATGCTGCTGCGCGCAAACTGAGCATGCGAAGTGCGTGGTGGCCTGTTTGTAATCCCGGGACAAACTTCTGACTTTTCAGACTCATGTGTGTATTGATAGTCCTTCACCAAGCATTATAACGGTGAAGGAAAACATTGTGAGGAAACCTGCATACCATAGCGATTTGTAAGAATTTCTATGGTATGTAAGGTCCGCAAACCCACACTAGGCCAGCGTGGTGGACTAAATGGCCTAATCTAACGCGTGCCCTACAGGGGCGTACTGATAATGGCTGTCAGGATATAATGTCGTTTCCAAATAAAAGTGCGATGTCTCCATAAACAATTGCGTTTTAAACTCTCATATTTTTTATTTTTTTTTATTCAGATTTATTAGGCATGTGTCTATGCCAAAATAAAACGAATTTTTTCGATAGAAGCTGGTAGTAAAATTGAAAACCAATCAATTTTACATACATCAAAATATGTTTTGCTAGAAATATTAGCATAATACTCGTAATTATGCTTAATTGTATAATAAACTGAATAAGACATAATTATTCTGTCTTATACAGTTTTTAGGATTCCGTACCTCGAAAGGAAAAAATGGAAGCTTTATGGGATCACTTTGTTATCCGTTCGACCGTCCGTCCGTCCATCTGTCAAGACCCTTTTAATCAGGAATATGTAAAGATATTAAGCTGAAATTTATATCAAATACTTAGCTCTACTGTCTCTTGGAGCTGTGAAAAAATCAAACTCCTAAGCCAACGCAAACAAAAGATACAGTCGTTTAAGCCGCAAATTTTCGAAACATGCAAAGGAATCAAAACCTACAGGGTAGTTCCCGTGAACTCAGAATCCTGAAATTTGTTACGAAATAACGTCTTATAGCACAAATAAAGGAAAAATTGCGAAAACTAAAAATTTTTAGTTACATCATATAACAATTTTTTTATTTTATTTTAAAGTTACTTCCTCCTTCCTCATGAACGCGTAGAGGTATTAAATTGAAATTCATATAAAATATTCAAGTATATAATATCTTTAAGTTGTAACAAAATCGAACTTCTATGTCCACGCAATCAAAAGGAGCAGCAATTTAAGCCGCATATTTTCAAACTCGCAACTTATCTTATTTTCCAAATAAAAAAAGCAAAGGAATCGAAATATAAAGGATACTTCCAGTCGACCCAGAATCTTGAAATTTGACATGACGCAATATTTTATAGCACATATAAAGGAAAAATACCGAAAATATTAAATTTTATTTATATCATATGGATATTAATAATAAGATTAAGTTTTCTGGGTATATATAGTTTCATATTTTTATATGTATATTTTTTTTATAATTGATGTATGTAAAAATATAAACTAAAGATAAATAAAATAAAAATACCATAACTATGACTCGATTGTCGAGATGGGTGAACTTTTACTTATATACCTACATGTTTGTACGGAACCCACGGTGCGCGAGTCCGACTCGCACTTGGCTGTTTTTTTTAATTATCCTGCCGAAACTTAGTACGGATCTGCTTAACGTTTGAGAGAATTTCAAGGTTCACCAAGCTGGCTTTAATTATGGATTGGTAAACTTGCATACATTAGCAATTATTATGGTAATATTTAGGGTATAGACAATTTTCAAATCGGTTATGAAGTAGAACGCATTAGACGTAATTAATAATCACCAGTTTTTTTAGTAATCAATTATTGCTATCTCGCGAACATTCAAGGATTTCGAAATCATATTATACAACATATTAGACCGGTCCCCAATTTATCCTTAATATTTATTTACATAATGGATATTAATTTTTGAAATATTAAATGATCTCAAAATGGGTTGGTCATTTACAAGCTACTAGCTACAAGTAAGATTGGCGGTACTATCCGTGGATTTTATTTCCTTTTAGTCTGTATAATTTATAAATTGGATTGAATAAATTTAAAAAAACCCTCAAGGCTATTGATTTTTGTCAAAAGTATACAGAAGTTGAACATCGTCCTTTCCTTACACTTTTTTATTATTTGTTCAAGAGAGCGTTGTTATTAATAAGAATATAGAACAATTTCAAAAGGTTAGCGATATTCATGACAGAAATACTAGAAATAGAAATGATCTAGTCAGTCATAAGACCAGGCTCCAGAAAATTAGCAAATCTTTTAAGGGTTACTGTATACATTTCTATAATAAAGTACCCACTCACATAAAAGCTTTAACTATAAATAAATTTAAATCTAATATTAAACGACAGTTGTGTAATAAAGCATATTATAAAATTTCAGAATACTTAGAAGATAGTAAGGCGTGGGAATAAAACATAATACCTATAAGTCCCCGAACCGGATGTGTGTGTACTCTGTTAAATATAATTAAAATAATTATCCCACTTGTGTCACCATAGTTGTAGGCAATTTGAGTACGTCATGCTCGCTTAAAGTTCTGTGCTTGCGACGGCGCCGTGTGCCGGGTCGGTCACTTACCTATAACACGGTTGAGGAGACCGATGGCTGGCACATGGGTCATTCTCGTGAACGGGTGCTGCTTGTGTAGACTGGTCTGTTCAATTTGCTTATAATGATAATATTAATTACTTTGTTTATTTTTTCATTTCTTTTTTAATTTTTTTTTATTGCCTTTCATTGTTTTTGCTGAACAGTGTATACCGGTTCCGCGGTCAGGGCGACCACACTTAACTCAGCCGTACAATATAATCATTATTATGAATAATTTATGAACTGCTCTGAATTTCAACTCCTGTATGATCACTGTATTGTAAACTTATTTTGAAAAGAGCAACGCTAGAGTTTCTTGCCCGTTCTTCTCTGGCGAAAACAGCCTTGTGAACTGGGTGGTAGTGGAAAAAAAATGACTGAATCTAAATAGTGTATGACATTTTATGGATTCAATAAATAAATATTTTCATTTCATTTCATTCATTATAATACGTACATATTATTGTATAGAAATCTATTTGCACCCGGGCGAAGCTGGGCCGGGCTGCTAGTATAGTAATATAGTAGTATCAGGCTACTCCCCGAGGCGAACACCCGAATAGGGCTAAAGGGGACACGTTCGTGTCGCCCTGTTATGGACGAAGGGGGGGCTAGAGGTCTCCAAACTGCATAGGTTGACTGCGGAATAGTAGCAGGCGAATCACGCTAGCAGAGACCGCAATCATCCTAATATGCGCGAAGAGGGCCATCGAGGGGTTTTGGCCGGTATGCCGGCGTAGGATATCAGCGTTAGGGACCCAGCTCGGCATTAACATCCCAAAGCCGGGCTGGAAGGCCGGTGACCCCGACACATCTTTCCTACATCCCTCCCCCAGGGCTGTGGGAAGAGGACCATAAACAGTTTTTGCCCTCGTTAAAAAAAAAAAAGTATCAGGTTACTCAAATGCGAGTTGGCAGACTTACAGCCGTTCTCAATAATCTATCTATCTTTAACTAGGGATTCAATTAGATATTTCGATGCATTTTACGTTTCAATTAACAAAGATACAAAAATATAGATATGGTGTATGTGTTTATAGATAGCTAGGCAAGATAAATATATATTTTTCTCTTTGTTTGATAAAGTGTAGCATTGAACCGACATAATAATGGTAGGTAGTTTAACCTCTAGTCAAAGATAGATAGGATACAGAGAACGGCCGTTAAACATCACATAATAATTCACCATTATAACGTGTTGTGATTGAAAAAATATTAAAAAACATTTATTCAAAAATACAAATTAACGGTTATACCATATGAGATCATACGATTAGATTAAGTTTGTATATTAGTTCCTTGTTTACTTCTAAACATTTTTTAACGTGGAGTTTCACTAGGCATGATTCGATGAATGACTGACAATACGTTTCTAAGCCTCGTCTTTTGATCACGTGATTAATATAGCGTTCCAAAATATATTAAATAGTTAAATACAGGTAATTGTAGTTTTTATTTAAAAATTGCCTACTTTACCATAGATTAGTATTATTGTACGGATATAGATGCGCAACTCTATTTTTTTTTATTTTTGACAGGATTTCGACATCAGCGGGCGCATTAGGCATACGCCCGAAATTTTCAATTTGTTAAGTCAAGATTTCAAATTTTGTATCTTTTATAACCTCCTGTAATTTTATCCAATATCAAATAGACATTGGTTGTTTATAATATTATCAACTTACAAAGTATATTTCCTGGTTTAGTTTCACACATCCGCCACTTAACAATTCCATTTAAACTACTTACACGATAATTTCTCGTTCTCGCCAGAGCGTGGCGTTAGAATCGAAATTATTGTTTTCAATATTTTTTATGTACGAAGTCGCAATCCCATGTACTTTACGTAGTATTATCACGTATTGAAATAATTTGGTGTCATTCTTGGTAATTTGAGTCGGTGTTACACGCAATTTGGCATCCAGGCTATTTCATAATAATGTCAATGTATTTATTTTCCGTTAGCCGGGCTAATTGACAAAAACTTCCACGTAAATAAGCATTAGTATTTATGCGAAAGCGTAAATTAATATGATTATGAAATGTGTTTTAATATTTTGCAAGACTAAGGAAACATCCGTAATGGCTTTATGTTTTTAAAATTCTTCTCTATTTATTGGTAGGCCAATTAATTTGATGGTTTTTGTAATAAAATAAATTATTAATAGTTGAATGGGCTTGTTCAGTTTAATGACTTGAGTGATTTTAACCTCATAATTTGAGACAGTAGATACAACGTTTATAGCAATAACTAACTGAATACAACCTTGTTTTTTTTGACGTTTTTGGTGTGAAGATGAGATGAACACTTAAAATGTATAATAAAAACATAGACGAAGTATTTTCACATGTTTTGAATAAAAAATGCGTCTATATTCCATCTAATGCCAATGGAATAATCTTAATTCATGCGATTACGACTAAAAAATGTATTTTTTTCAATAAGTATGTCAACAAAGTATTTTTTCTAGACAAAATAGCACGCAAAAAAGTAATTTATGCATATTATTCACTAGATGGACATTAATTTTTATTCTAATACTTTTGGAACATTTATTACGTCGATTTTATGAGTTCGGCATCGACAAGTAGCTATAAAATACTAAATCGTAATTATAAATAGGAAAATTCACAACACACCCAAATATTTGTCTACCGTACGAATACGACAACCGGATGTCGCGGACAAAAAAAATCTTATTTTTATTAGATAGTACTGCAGCCTCCGTGGCGCAGTTGGTTAGACGCCGGCTGTGAAACGAGAGGCCGTGGGTTCGATCTCCACACCGAGTCAAATGTTTGTGAGGTCCACAAATATTGGTCTCGTATCTGGGTGTTTGTGACACCGAAGAGTCTCTCGTAGTTTCTCATACCCACAAGACTTAATAGATCTTAATGTGTGGTCAGGACTATATATGCGACTGTTGGGTGTATTTATTAACCTGGGTGTATACAATTTTAAAATAAACCAGTCTTTATATACCGAAGTAAAACGAATCAATGAGAAATAATATCGCTTAAATAACTAAATAAGCATGCCTAGATTTAGTACGTTTCCACTAATTGTGTCTATTATTAGATTATATGCTTCCTAAATATGAACTGAATTTCTTTCTCAATCAAATAAATCATAATTACTTGTTAACAAAGAAATGCGGTCAAAGGCGTATAAAACCAAACATATAAAGATTATGTATGACTTCTTACTTTCCGACTCAGATAGGCGCCATACCGTCTCATAGTCTCCGTGAATGGACTTTCATTAGTTGGTCACGCACTTGGTATTACGCATATGCTTATAATATATATCTGTGAATAGTTCGGCTTCGGGTTAAATCAAACGAAGATTGCTCTACAGCAACATTAAGTCTTTACTTAGTATAAATTTAAGTAAAAGGATTAATAAATTAAAATTGCTATAGAGCAATCATTATTTGATTAATTTTATGGTCGAATTTACTTTTGCCACGGAGTTTCTTATTTTTATAACTGATAATATCAATTGACTATAGTCTATACTACAATATAAATACTGGGTCGTATAGTATACAATCCGTTAGCAAGTTTGCAATTGTTATAAGGTTAAAACATGGTTTTATTGCGTCATGTAATAAATCATATGAAAATGAAAGATGAATGAAGAACGGGCAAGAAACTAGTGTTGCTCTTTTCAAAACCTGTTTACAATACAGTGATTATTATCCACAAATGTTAGAAATTGAATTAAATCAGAGCAGTTCATTAATAATAATTGATCATCAATTATTTTTTGGATATCATCACAAATATGTGTGTTAATCCGGTTGAAGGGAAGTCTCTCAGAACGAAGAATAATTAGTACACTCTGCTTCGCCAACATATTGCGCAAATATTTTGAAAGACAGCAAGCAATGAATTGACGGCCCCTGTGGCGCAGGCAGACACCGCCGAAATGTCTGTGCGGTAACAAATATTTCTTTCGGGCCTGGGTGTTTGTGAGATCGAAAAGTCTCTCGTAATTCCTGACACCCACGACACAAGACCCAATCTATGTGTGGGATCAGGACTATGCATGCGGCTGTTGGGTGTTATTTATTTATTTATTCAATCTGCTATAATTTATATATTATGTGTTAGAAAGGTCAATCTTATAGCGGTTTATCATTGGACATGTAGATCAAGAATGCGGACAAAAGCTAGTTAATGACAAGAGCAAAACACACAACTGGTTTCCGTCACGCCTACCTTTTTTCTGAGGAACATTGAACCATTTAAAATAACGAGGTAGTATTTTCCATTAATTTGCACATTATTACATAATTAAACCATAAAAGATTTTTGTTAGCATAAATTCCTTGTTAACAATTGGTATCCTGCTTGTTTCATGTTTTACCAAATTAATAAATAAATAAATATCACCTAACAATCACATACATAGTCCTGACCCCACACTATGATCGAGTCTTGTGTCGTGGGTGTCAGGAACTACGAGAGACTTTTCGGTCTCACAAATACCCTGACCTGAAAGAAATATTTGGGGGTCGCAAAAAACATTTCTCTCAGTGCGGGGATAAAACCCGCGGCCTCTCGCTTTACAGGCGGCCAATAATCGCCTCCGACATACATAAAATAAGCAAATAATAAACTTATAAAATAAATGAATACTACAAAGTATCGATAAGCTATAAAACCTAAACAATGTTAATAAAAACTTAATTTATCGACAAGAATTAAACATTTTAATTTTGAATTTTGAATAGCGTAGACCTTGTTTTGGGCGCACAGGTAGATTCAACAATATTAGGTAGGTATCTAATTTGTGCCTTTTTATATTTTCAATTCATATTTTACTTTCTGTCATAAGTATAGCGCTGACACGCACATGTGAAGTTGATTATAAGGCCAGATAGAGTGTCGATGAGTTAGAGGGAGAGAGAGAGTCCGCCTTGTATACATATACATATACATATACATATACATATACATATACATATACATATACATATACATATACATATACATATACATATACATATACATATACATATACATATACATATACATATACATATACATATACATATACATATACATATACATATACATATACATATACATATACATATACATATATAAAGTATAATAAATAAAAAAAATCCCGCCATTGAGTTACTTTTATTCAAGCCGGCGCGGTCTGGTCGAGTCCAATTATATGAGTTTGATTCCTGCGTGTATCAGTCCATATACGTACTGCAGGGCACGGGCCCCCTCTACAATCGAGAGTACGATTGAGAGTGATTCCTGCATCTTATAGAGTGCGGATTTTACAGTCATTTTAGCCAGAGTAACTACTGGACCTATTGAGATTGATCTTACTTCTCAGGTTGGCGAGCGTAGTGGAATGCCAAGCATTGCTTTGTAATTCGAGGTGTTTGGTTTTGCCACTGTTCATGAGCGGTCTTATCGCTTACCATCGGCACGCTCGGCAAGATCTTCAAGCTCGTCTCGACATTCATTATAATAAAAAAATAATTAAAAAACTTGTAGTTGCTACCCGGGCTTATTTGAAAATCCAAGATTTTAGACATTAACAATTATTAATCATAAAAAATAGTTTATCATAGACGAATTTGAAAATATATCCGCCTTATTAAGGCTTCTTCTAAATAAATTACGCAATTATGCTCCCTAACAACTCACTCGTGATAATAAGCCTATTAAAATTCAAGTAAACTATTAAAATAAACATAAAGCAGCATAACAGTATCAAAGGTTTTCAACATTTATTTACTTAAGACATAACCGTCGATTGATTGGAAGATTACGGATGTTTAATAAATTATGTTGGATTATATTTGCTAGCCCATATAATTATGAATATGAATTACTAATATATAGCCAGTATAATAGGCAAGGCGCACTCTACACTAGTGTTGGAATAACTAGTAATAGCAATCACGACTAGTGAAGTCGATAATAACATTTCACAGGTTATATAAATAAGCTAAACTTTGCGATTTGTGGTAGCGATTCACAAAGCCGATGACCAAATATATTTTGACGATCTCGTGTATAAAGGAGTGAGTTTGTTTTACGAACCCCTTTTAAATAAGCAACTGAACAGTCAATTTTGTGTGTGTAATTTTAGATGTGAAAAATGAGTATAATATATGGTCGGTTTTTTTTTATTACAAATTCTGCGGGGGCAATTAGCAATAGCAGAAATATAGAGCATGCTAAGGCCTCAATAATAACAAGGTGGTGATGTTAATTTGAAATAGGAATAATTTCTATCACTACTCCAGATCAAAGCAGCCGACCCGGCGACACAGCCCACTGGCCCAACCTGACGGCCTATCAGAAACGTGTTGCCCGCCGAACTGTTAGTGGCACGTAATCTGCTCAGTTGAGAGGACGCGGGTTCGATCCCCGCGATATTTGTGGATACAAAGAGACCGAAAAGTCTCTCGTAGTTTCTGTTTCGTAGTAGACTCAATCTTAGTGTGGGGCCAGGACTATGTATGTGACTGTTAGGTATGTTTATTAATTTATTTATGTCGTCAACAAAGTTTTTCAACTTAGAATGAGTGAAGCCGCTGACAAGCCCGCCAACAAAAAGTTGTCGACATGTGCCGGCGGCTTTAGTGTGTAGTGCTCTTAAGTACGACATTCGTTCGATATTAGTAGTTCTTTGAATAAATATTTTCCATGCGTAAAAGTTTATAAGGAAATAGGCACTAATTATTAAATAATGTCGAATCGAATTAAATATGAAGCGTACTTTAATAAAATCTCGATTTGAAGTAAAGGAAAGTCTCTCTTAATATTCAAGCAGTGAATTGTAAATTTTAATGATGATTTTGTGTAAAAATATAAAAAATGTTACCAACTTATCAAAAATACATCTGCATTTAACCGTGCAAATTATTAAAAAATAATAAATATTAGAACTCTTCAATTAAAATTGAGCATAAGATATTGTATTCAAATTGAAGATTGGCCTTATTTCTAAAACTATAACGACTAGGATAATTTCCTTCCAAAATAGATAACATTTTCATTCAACAAAGTCTACCATTGCCTGCGCAACGCAATAGGAATGCAATCAATTAAACGCTTGTGTCATTAACAATATTTTTTATAAATGTAAGAAGACACTTTTTAGTGCACTCAGCTTACATACGCGTTGCACGCCGCTTGTGACTAGTGACGATACATTAAGTGACACGTTTGATAATCTGAATAGTGAAGTGCATTGTATCTGAAATGACTACGAAGGAAGAACGCAAAACAGTTAGCAGAGCGCGAGTGATTTTGTCACAGGTAAGATTTTTACTTATTTTTTTTTATTTGTAATTTTGTCACACAGGAAATAAAAAAATATTAACGGAATTTATCGTTTGGTCACGAATAGAAATTAACACAGTCTCCAACTATTTCTTTGACTTTGAATGCAAATTAATATTTCAATTACAAAAATTAAATATTATTATTAATTACCTTTATTCAAACTTTGACATTACTCTGATATTTAAAAATTATTCTGACTATTCCAACTTTGGGTCGTATATTCTCTAGATCAGATTATTGAGTAAGCAGTTTTTTTAATTAAAAAATGTATGAGTATTTCCGAAAAAAGGAAAACCTGGCTGCCATTCATAGAATTATGGTAAAAATATTCCTTCTCGAATATAAAAATATGTCTCATCGGCCGAACCAGGTTCTATTGTGCCCAACAACTGAATGGAAGATAACTAAAATTATTTGCATATTAGATATCATTTGCAAGATATTTGTGATTTTTTAACAGTTTATCAAATGACTATGTGAAGTTTGTTTGAATAAGTCATACGCAATGTTCACATCAAGCAAAAACAACATCATGATGTATTATTTACGAGATATTAAATATTTCTTTAAGAAATTACTCATTGCTTGCTTCCGTGGTAATGGTAACTTTGGGACCCCTGCTTCCCGCAGTAAAGATAAAACATAAAAAAGGGCTTTGGTACTATTGCCTTTGCTTCTTTGTATTGTATCAGCCCATATACGTCCCACTGCAGAGCACGGACATCCTCCTCCACAATGGAGAGTACGATTGAGTGTGGTTAGGTTAGGTTAGGCTATGTAGTCCACCACGCTTCCCAGCGCGGGCAGAGACTGGTGTCCCGAGAGGTCGAGGCCATGCTGGTCTCCCTCCGCAGGACCGCCGTGGAGGAGTGGCGTTCCAGGCTGGAGAGCCCTAGTGCTGGTACGAGGACCGTCGCGGCAGTGCGACCTGTCCTCCAACAGTGGCTGGAGAGGCGCCACGGTGCGCCGACATTCCGGCTGACGCAGGTGCTCACCGGGCACGGCTGCTTCGGTGCGTAACTGTGTCGCGTAGCCGGAGCCGAGGAGTCCGCCGTGTGCCACCACTGTGGCAACTGCCGTGAGGACACGGCCCAGCACACACTGGAGGAGTGCCCAGCCTGGGACGAGGAGCGCAGCGCTCTCACTGCGGTTTTGGGTGGAGACCTCTCACTGCCGGTCGTGGTCGCCGCCATGGTCGGCAGCGAGAGGTCGTGGCGAGCAATGCTCTCCTTCTGCGAACGCGTCATGTTGCAGAAGGAGAGCGCCGAGCGGGATCGGGAGCAGAACGATCCCGCTCGTCGTCACCGCAGACGACGAACTAGGCGCCGGGACACCAACTAACCCGGCGCCGCAGAGGCCACACGGGGCCGCCTTCCCTATCCTGGCGGCCCCCGAGACGTAACGCCAAACGCGTTTGAAGCCGCGTCGCTCTAAGCGGCAGTGCACAAGGAGGCGGTCCTGGCGCGTCTGATTAGCAGTATCCCGGGGCCGTCTCCAAAGTGCACCGATGGTGGCCAACGCGGGGTTTTTAGTCGGTATTTCGGTGCGCAGAATACGATAGGGACCCGACCCAGCTCCACGTCTCGCTGGGCCGGAAGGCGCACCGGTGAGTCCGACACACCCTCGCCCCTTCGGGGGTGGGATGGTCCGTAAAGGGATTTTCCCCGCGAGAAAAAAAAAAAAATGTAGTCCACCACGCTGGCCTAGTGCGTTTTGGCAAATTTTACATACCATAGAAATTCTTACAAAACTCTGTGATATGCAGGTTTCCTCGCGATGTTCTTGTTAAAAAAAGAAAAACCAATAAAAATTAATACATTTTTAATCTTAAATTATAAACTGTTTTAATATTAAATGTTGTTTTCTATGTTTTGTTATTCCCAGACATCATTAATTTAAATTTATAACCAGAATGATTTATACTGGTGACATTTTTTCGGTGACATTTAATGTATACCGATATTGTTGTTGTCAAAAAATTTGGAACACTTTATCTCTGTTTTATATTTGAAAGTTATTTAGTTCTTAGATTTTAAGTTTAAATTCTTGTTTATTTTATGACAACATATATCAAATAATGCGTTAAATCGATATTTTAAAATTTTATTCGTGGTTCAAAATTTTCCACAGGCCTGTAGATTTTACATGGTCTGTACCGTCGTTGTTGGAATTTTATAAAAACATTATTTTTTTCGACAAAAATGTTACGCAAACTTTCAAAATAAATATAGATTAACTTAATGAGCTATATTAATAAGTATAATCACTCAATGACTACACTCATTATATTAAAACTAATAATAAAGGTAATTACTGATTAGTTATTCAACGAAATATGTATTGTCAGTTTCAATTTATAAGTAGCCCCATTGAGAAATGAGCGCATCCGGTTCAGAGCAGAGTGATCTGTGGGTTCAGAGTATTCGGTCCATATCCCAAAATAATTAAATACCCCAATTCTAATATAAATAAATATAATTCAATAAATAACCCCAACAGTCACATTCATAGTCCTGAACCCACACTAATATCGAGTCTTGTGTAGTAGGTATCAGTAGGTATCAGAAACTACAAGAATTTTCAGTCTCACAAACACCCAGACCCTGAATAAATTGTGGTTCAACCAACTATTTGTTTCGGTGCGGGGATCGAACCCGCGGCCTCAGATGTCACAGCCGGCATCTAACCAACTGCACCACGGAGGTCTGTGAGTCAAAAGAGCGCAAAGCAAAATCTTTAACCAAAGGCGCATAAATTAAATGTAAAATTAATTAAATTAATTAAATCAGGCGAACGGCAAGTCCGTCTCGCCATTCATTGCAAAAAAAAAACAAAAAATCCGCACGCACGGTTACCAACGCAAATTAACCATTCATAAAATCCAATATGAACGTATGCATTTGAGCGAAATGAAATATTAATGTGATCTTCAAATGAGCCGAAATGGATATTATGATTTATGAGTATAATAATAATCGATATTATTTAAATAAATGCAGCAATAGTTGTCAAATTCACGTCGCGATTAAAATGCCTATTTGACCGAAATTTAACACCGAATTATTTAAAATATCGGAACCGAATCATAACTTGCTGTTAATATTAAACTTTAATATCTTAATTAACATAATCATTCATATTTTATGTATTAAATTTAGGAAAAGATGTTGTGAAGATCAAGGAGCCAATATTATTATATTATGCAAATATCCGGCCGATATTGCATAAGTTGATAAAGAAAACGGATGCATCTGAAGGGAAGTGGCTATTTCTTCTGAGCGAGACAATGCTTCCTCTTTGATTACATTCGTATGAATATAGGTAAATAAATATAGGTACTAGAAACTCTTAGTATCTACTCATTCTTCTACTCTTTCTCATATGTAAGAGGCCGCCTGGGTAGGTACCACCGCAATCTCTATTTCTCCCGCCGAGCAGTGTAAATGCACTGTTGTTTTCCGGTTTGTAGGACATAGTAGCCAGAGTAAATACTGAACATATTGAGACTTAATTGTACATCTCGATGTTGTTTGGTCTTGCTACTGTCCGTGAGCGGTCGTATCGCTTACTATCACGCGAACGGCATGCTCATCTCGCAATTCATAGCTATAAATAAGAAATAAAAAAGTCACCATTAGATGGATCACTGCGACGAAACCTTAAACGCTGAGGACGCTAGACTATACATATATAACCGTTACTCCTGTATCCCATAGGAGTAGGCTGCAACTATAAACCGTCACTTTGCTCGATCCTGCCATATTACTTTCGCTGCGTCACCTCTTCATGCATTCTTATCGGTTCAAGTTACTTTTGACATGACCCTTGCAGATGGTATCACCGATTTGGATGGTGTAGATTCGATGAGGTCCCTTCCGAATCTTCCATCCACATCCGCGTTGTATATTTACTTGGTTAGTCTCCTTTCATCCATCCTCTCTACATGACCAAACCAAGTATGTTAACGCTGGACCAGGGGGGGGTTGTTCTATATTCCGACACGACGCCGAATGTTCCAAGTGCGTACGTAAACCTGTAGGAATATACGTAAATTCTTGACAAAATGGTCGTATCCTCTATAGGACAACGTAACCTTAAAAAGTTCAGAGTGAATGATAAGTTTTATAGAAAATAGTATTGGTTTTTAGAAGTGGATTTATTTTATTTTATACGTGGAGGTCGAATGTTTGATCACTTGAACTTGGTGTCAGAGAATAGAGTAACCCCCAGGCCGATAAAATTTCTAAGCAGAAAGGTAGAAAGAAAGAAATTCTGTGGAAATAAATATTTGAATAATCCGTCCTACTGTCAACATAGCTATCGCTCAGAATAAATTGCTAAGCAAATACAAGCGAAGTGTGAAATAAGGAATGAGGGCGAATAATTTAATTTGGGTTCAACGCCTGTCTAATACTTAAACAAATCGAGGTTATCTATCACAGTAAATTAAATTATAATTAACACTACAATGTTGCGAAAATAGGATCAATGTGAATTGGAGCTACAAATGTTATAAATAGACAAAACGATAGAACTCATTGCGACCAAGAAAGAAAATTAAAACAATTCATTCAAACGGGCAGCGTAGTTTTCTACTTTATCTAAAAAATAAGTCTACAAATACAATTGCTGTTTATTGTTTAAGGAAAATCACACTATACGTTTTGTAAGGAAATAAACTCCTCAGCTGTATTTACAAATTAGTATTAAATAAATATTTCAGTAATAGCAACCATTTCTATTAAAAAAATTGTCAAGAAACCCCGACCTGCTCAAAACATGTAAACACATTTAACTGAAAGTTATCATCATAGTTTAATACCAACTTTATCTTAGTTTACAAACAAGCATTTATGGCATTGTTTACGTTTCTATGTAAATGAACGGTTATTTTTCCCAATGATTGTGATAAAATAACATTGGTTAATTCCGCGAATAATGTACCTCATCATTCCTTAATTAATTTGGAGTTATATTTCATATTAATATTAATATTATTACGGCTGTGTAAATGCACTGTTGTGTTTCGGATTGAAGGGCATTGTAGCCAGAGTAACTACTGGACATATTGTGACTTAACATCTTATGTCTCAGGATGGCGAGCGCAGTGGAATGCTAAGCATTGCTTTGTATTTCAAGGTGTTGTTTGGTTTTGCTACTGTTCATGAGCGGTCGTATCGCTTACCATCAGGTGAACGACATGCTTAGTGTTGCCAGGTTTAGTTTTTGAAAATTCGGGACAGGACATTAAAAAAAGCGGGATTATGAGTTCTTCAGCGGGACGTCTATTAAAGAAGAGGAAAGTATGTATTTTTTGCTTTCACACATTATTACTCTCCCTCTTTCTAGCAGCATATACTTATCACATCGAAAAACGTCGCGTCTCTGGAGGCTCTCAAAGACAATAGCCGTTTTGGTTATTATTATAATGATTGAAGCGCAGCTCAACCAGACCAAGTACCATATCTCTCGAGGCTTCAATTCATGAGGCGCCATGGATTTATACCATGCATACATACACAAATTGACGCCTTTCTTCCAAAAGGAATAAGCAGAGGTTTCTTAACTTAATCCAAATATTTCAAAAATTTTGCATTTTCCTCTAGCGTTTGCTATGGGTCTTCATCGAGTTATTCCTTAAATTCTCAGACTCTAACTTTTTCGATTTATCAGAGCGATCGTTATTTCCAAGATGAAAATTGATATTTTCCGACACGCCTTTACACATGAATTCTTACAAATTATGGTCGCTATTATGCTCGTAGAGAATTAAGTGAAGTTAAGATGCGTTTTTCTTTTAAATTACATCTACATGTACATGTCGTAAAGTAAAATTCGCCAGAAATACTCTCTAAGCGGTATGAAACTTAAAATTGTTACGAAGGAATTTTCATTGGAGCTAGCTAATATTCACGAAGACATACGTTCACTAACAGTATTTCCTTGCACATGTGTTACCATCTAAAATAAGAAAGCTAGGAATTCGTGAACAAACTGCGAGAACTTATTCAAAGTCCTGTATTTTTTTTGGAATCAGCATATGGAAACAACTTTAGAATCGAATTAGATACTAAGTTGGTTAATAATTGTACGAAAACGCTAATACAGTACGGATTATAAATAAAAGTGTGTAATATTTAGTTTTTTATTCGTTCTGAGAAGGTTGATCAAATAGCGGGACATTTGGCGTCCCGCCGAAGGTTCAATCGGGACGCGTCATCAAACCCCTGAAAAACGGGACGTCCCGCGTAAAGCGGGACACCTGGCAACACTAGACATGCTCGTCTCGCCATTCATTGCAATAAAAAAAATATGTTAACGTTTTAATTGATGGTGATAGTACAGCCCATTTTGCTGATTATTTGTAATACTTTGATAAGTTTATTTTATAACTTACTAGCTGTCGGGCCCGGCTTCGCCCGGGTGCAGATAGTTTTTGAGTCCAATCCACATCAAGAACATATTATTTCGCGTGTCTACTAACTATATTTCCCGCGTGCCGTCGACTATATTTCCCTTCCGTAGGAGAGGACATCCCGTGCCAACAATTTGAATTTGAAAGAGTAGAAAATATGTATATTTTGTTTCCTGACTCATCCCACGGGAACACTACATTTTTCGGGATAAAAAGTAGCCTATGTGTTAATCCAGGGTGTCAGCTATCACTGTACCAAATTTGAAAGAGTAGAAAATATGTATATTTGGTTTCCTGACTCATCCCACGGGAACACTACATTTTTCGGGATAAAAAGTAGCCTATGTGTTAATCCAGGGTGTCAGCTATCACTATACCAAATTTCATCAAAATCTGATGAGCCGTTTTTTCATGAAAGAGTAACAAACATCCATACATCCATACTTACAAACTTTCACCTTTATAATATAGTAGGACTATCTTACTAATATTGTAAATGCGAAAGTTTGTGATTTGGTTACCTCTTCACGCTCAAACCAGTTTTGATGTTTGGCATGAAGCTAGCTGAAACCTTGAGCACATAGCCTACTTCTTATCTCGACAAAATGTAGTGTTCCCGTGGTATGTCAGATGTGCAAGG
Organism: Hyles lineata; assembly: GCA_030180105.1. Lineage (NCBI taxonomy): Eukaryota > Metazoa > Arthropoda > Insecta > Lepidoptera > Sphingidae > Hyles > Hyles lineata. Next base: position 7,532,106 of record JARJEE010000023.1, read on the forward strand.
CATTGAAATAATTATATTCGATACTTATTGAAACTCAATGGAATGGGATGGGAAGTTTAAATTACGGCATTACATTGAGTTTAAAACTGTATCTGTATCAGTCCATATACGTCCCACTGCAGGGCACGGGCCTACTCTACAATGGACAGTACGATTGAGAGTGGTTAGGCCATATAGTTATGAGTTTAAATAGTTAATAATAAATAATCATCAGCATCTGCATCCAGGCGAAGCCGGGCCGGAACGCTAGTACATGCATACATCTAATAAAATTGTAAAATTTCTAATGAAATAGATTCAACTTTGTCCATAATATCGGATAAATAAATATGTAATCCACTTACACCCTGGCCTGTCGCTCGTGATAATCTTCAACACTTGAAGAATCGTAATGCTAATATTATTACATTTGTTGAACATAACAATTTTAAATACGAATCTTTTCTTCTTTGTATAAAATCCTATTCTCCAATGTAATGATCGGCTTTATTCAAGATCTTCGCGGTTTTCCACGATTATTCGTATCTTCTATGAAACACGATTAGCTCTCCTATCTCTTTTTCACCAACCTCGGGACCCTTGAAAGTTATATTACCCACGTAATTATTTACCACACATTCCTGAAGATTTTATAATACATAACTAAACTATATCAAAGAACATTACTGCAGTTTATCCACCACATTGCGAACATCTAGTGTACGTTATACGTTACTCGACCATTAAAATCTCGGGTATTAGAATACAAAATTGATTCACTCTGCGATCCTACAATTGTATCATAATTGGCAGGCGATAGAAGTGTATTCGTAAGGTCAGTGACACGCGGTGACGCGGCCAGCAATTTGCTCCAATTTACAAACATCGACGGTGCTTCTTTATACATTCTGATTTAATAGGGCTCAATAACTATACAGTTTCCAGTTACATTGTAAATGACACCATATTATGAAGTGTATGGAAAGCAACAAAAACGTATACAGCAATCTGTCATATTCAGCTTTTTTTTCTATCAATGTCAACATTTAACATTTAAATAAGGAACCAAAATATTCGTAAAGTAATACGGATGAAATCATTGATTTTGTACCTTACATATTAACTATATACCATGATGCCTGCCATAAAAGCTAGATTTATTTAAATGCGTAAACATGAAACGTAATATACTTATTGAATAGAATAAAATGTGAACTGTATCCCATTATAGACAGTCGTCAGATATTTTATGAAGACGGCCTTCGAAGGTGGCACAATTTAGGCGACATTATGATTGATACGTTTGTCAATCAATGTATTATGACACGTGGCCACTACTTTAAGTATGAATGACCTGCCGAATTCAATAGGCCAAGAGCCCCATTTGCTATTATGGAAATGTTTATACGTTTGCAATTTGTCTGACAGCATGACAAATAATTATTATGTGTTACATTAAATTAATTACTCATATATGTTGTTGATGGACAACTTTATCTGTTTAAGAAATTATGGGCTAATTGCTGCTTTCTTAAGAAATTTGTATAAGATTTTCGAAGATTTGTAAAGTCATGGTTTGAACTAATGCTTAAGTACCTTCCGAATATGGAAAAAGCCAGGGCTTCGGTGTGGGATGCATATGGAGACTTTTCCACCCTCACACCTACCACTGCAACTTTTGCAAGCCAGAAGCAACAGTGGCATGCATTGTAATGACACTGAGCACTGAAGCTCGGCGAGTTTCCGGGAATGTCTAACTTGTTTTTAACGCGCAACGAAATCAAACACAAAGTTAAATTAATAGTAGGAGCTGGAAATGGAGTGGGATTTATATATGGGCTAATACACATTAACTTTAAAAAGTCAGGCCGTGTTTGAGTTCGAACAACCGATCTCTGGTTTAGTAATTCAGCCCACAGCCAATCTGTCATTCAGTATAGCTCACTAGTTTAATAATAGTGTTATGTTGTCTCCAGGTACTAGCATGCTTAGCTCTGGATTTCCTTCTGATGGGGCTGGGCATGTCCATCAGTTTCGTGACGATGGTGTTGCCCGAAGTACTGGACGCCAAGGAAGGACTCTCCATCAATAAGAAGCAGGCGTCTTGGTTCGGTAAGATTTTTATTACTAGTATCGTAAGACCTAGCGGCTTACTCTATATTAAATACGATTACATCTGTTCTTTTCACATGAATTACTTTAGGATTAAAAAAAAAAATAGCTTGACAATGAACGCTATATGGGTCTTAGCTGCATTTTCTTTTTGGTAAGTTCTTATAGTCGCAGGGTGATTTTAAATCGGCTGCCAGGCTTCTAAGGACCGCAGAATGATCGGATATAAAAATATATTTCCAAATGCGGCTGGTAGTTCCAGAAATTAATGCGTTGCATTAAAAAATGTTCAGCTTTAGATCAGAAGATTTGTATTTGAATTTGTATAGCCTGCAAAAGAATTCGCATTTCATATTCAGTCTTTGTACATCTCGTTGCGACCAGGTCGACCTATTTATCTCAATTGGGACTCGATACGTGATGGAGACTATCGGAATTGTACGACACTAATTGTCATCACTCTGTGATCCGAAACGAAACTCGAGTATTCGGATGTTCGACGTCCGAAGAAAGTTCTAAGTTTTACACTTCTAAAAATCAGTATTATTCTTTATGATACCTATGATTCATTCCGAACTTAGTCTGGTTACGACGTTCAATAGAGGATTCAAATTTTCTGTGGCAGTACCTAGGCAGATTTGTAAAGTTTTACATACTACGTTTGAGCATAGACCCACCCGGCACCGCCTTGTCTCGCGCGGTTAATATTCTTTATATGAAATTGTATGGACATACGCTCACTACATCAACTCCGTAACATCACCAGATCGCCGCCGTCCAAGCGTGGACCACGCGGTGATAACTCGTTGCTCGCATGTTCATCTAACGTTGTTGCGTATTGAAAATTCACAAGTCACGAATAAACCGCGCGTTGCCACCGAGTGGACCACGCGCGGCCCACCAACGGGCCGTAAGCGACGAGTCGGTGCAGGTGGGTCTAATAAGCGGTAACCATAAACCCCCTAGGCACGTTAGGGTCAGTTCGTCATGTTTTTTATTTTTTATTTTTATTGCTATGAGCAATAAAAATAAATGAGCAATATGAGCGAGACGAGCATGCCGTTCGCCTGATGGTAAGCGATACGACCGCTCATGAACAGTAGCAAAACCAAACAACACCTTCAACCACAAAGCAATGCTTGGCATTCCACTGCGCTCGCCATCCTGAGACATAAGATGTTAAGTCTCAATATGTCCAGTAGTTACTCTGGCTACAATGCCCTGCAACCCGAAACACAACAGTGCGTTTACACTGCTGTTTGACGGGAGAAATAGACACTGCAACTAGTTCGTCATGTCAGAACAAAAAAATGTGTGGAGATGTTACAAGCTTTAATGTTTATTCTCTTACCGTTTATAAATCACAAATTTAATATATACCTACATAAGTTCTTATTATGCACATTCTTTTACTCCAGATATCGTTGTGTCATATCAGCTTTCGTGTAAATATTTAATAAATGGTTATAGTCGCTAATTCCAAATATAGTCATTATAAAATCTGCATACTATATGCAAATATTATCTAATCTTGATCAGTTTGTTCGTCTTTTATTAAATTCATTAATTGAATTTTATATTGACATCATATTTCACGCGTGATAAAATTTATTTATAAAATGCAGAATAAAATAAATAATAGTTTAAAAAACTAAAAAAATACGCTTTTATAAAAATTCAACTAAAAAATAGATAATAAATTTTAATAAATTTGAATTAAAAATAGTATAAGAAAAAATGATTTTATAGTAAAAAAAGCGTGGAGTGCACGGTATCTGTATCAGTCGATATACGTCCCACTGCAGGGCACGGGCCTACTCTACAATCGACAGTACGATTGAGAGTGGTTAGGCCATATAGTCCACCACGCTGGCCTAGTGCGGGTTGGCGGACTTACATACCATAGAAATTCTTACAAATCGCTATGGTATGCAGGTTTCCTCACGATGTTTTCCTTCACCGTTTTTAGTGCGTGGTGATTGACTATCAATACACACATGACTCCGAAAAGCCAGAGGTGTGCCGTGGAATTTGACCGCGACCACCGCGAACATGTTGGCAGCCGCGTCTGGTCCGTTTACCAACAGGCCACCACGCACAGCCGCAAAACGCAAAGCCCAGAATTCTGATAACGCCTTCATAAATTAAAATGCAATGAGGTTTAAATATTTAATTTTACTCAGGAGAAGTCTGGTCTGTTCACCATGTTGTATTCTTCAATTGCGAACCTTGACACTTTTTCGCGAGAAATGTTATTGCAAATAAATCTTACTTTTGCAATATACAATACTAATGATAAAAGTGCGGCATCATCGGTTTTACAAGAATGCATGTAACAGCAAATAATGCGATGCAAAATTGTATCGAGTCATTCGCAGTATTAAACAAATTATTTATTCGAAACTGTCGTTATCAACTATTACTATTTAAATTCCGTTAGAATTAACTTATATGATTGGATGTACTCGAAAAATATCCTATTCGGATACAAACATATACTCATGCCTTTTTTCCCAGAACGGGTAGACAGAGGTTCTGGTAGCAATCGGTGCACCCACCATTTACCTTGTTTTTCGTTCCACGATGTGATAGGTGGCGAGCCTATATAGAGCCATATCGGGCACTAATTTCTGATAATCTTCAAGGCTGATAATGAATTGCAAATTCACTATCACTTCGCCCGACTTGAGATTCGAACCCGAGACCTCAGCTTTGTAATCATACCGTCAACAACTACGCCACCGAGGTAGTCCTATTCGCAGTTTTGTTGAAATATCCAAATGATCCTAGTCCATACGCCATTTTCTTAATTCATTTTTTACTGGTTAAGGAACGGAAACGTAGGAATATGTATTACGAAAAAAAAACTCTGATGTTATAGGAGTGATTACAATAATGAGCGTGTATGTTTTAGCCGGATCTTTTTTTTGTAACTTAATAGTACCTAATGTATTTTAAATCAACAATTTCCGGGTTTCATCTTGTTCAAATTCAGTGCCGTTAATATCAACTTCTCAATTACGTTTTGTACAATCTCTGTAAATGTGCGTGGTGGCTTGTTGGTAAACAGACCAGACGCGGCTGGCAACATGTTCACGGTGGTCGCGGTTCGAATCCCAGGGCACACCTCTAACTTTTCGGAGTTATGTGTGTATTGATGGTCAATCACGACGCTCTAAAACGGTGAAGGAAAACATTGTGAGGAAACCTGCATAACATAGCGATTTACACAAATATCTATGGTACGTAAAGTCCGCTAACCCATATTAGGCCAGCGTGGGGGACTATATGGCCTAACCACTCCCAATCGTATTCTCGATTGTAGAGGTGCCCCGTGCTCTGCAGTGGGACGTATATGGGCTGATACAGATACAGATAAAATCTCTCGTGGGATAATGAGAAACATATAGGTTAAATTATACAACATGAATCAATATCACGGTATGTATGTCACCATTAATTTTGCCTTGTTTGAATTCATGACAGAACAAATTGTATTATCATTCAAATTAATGCTTCAGTTAATGCTTTAATTAGCCATTGTTATTATTATCTGAAGTCTTAATTTTCAGTAAATGTTTGTTATTACTAATTCAACTGTTTTCTTAATGCTGTGCGGCAAAGTAAACTGAATAGAATAACAGGATTAATTGATGTGTTTACACACTGCTATCACAATAATACCTGGAATAACATACGTAAAATCACACCCCTATCTTTGAAACGGTAGGCAGAGATGTCATTTGTATTACCAATTGTTAGCTTAGCGTATTTCCGTCACAAGATATTAAAAGCAGGGCGAATTATATTTTGTACTAATTTTAAATGCTATTTCGATATCTGGTTTTGAATTAATTTCTCTTTGGTATTAAAAGAAAAAAACAAAAAAATAATAAAATAATAAGTACCACTGCAAAGCAAAAATAATATTTATTTCATTGAACTTGTGCATGTTGATTAATTTGCTTAATGATTTGTTTTGAAGTCGTTTTTTATTTTTTTATTAAAATTTTTTGTTATTGTATCTTTTTAGTGTTGATAGGCATTTAAATAAAGAAGATTTGGTCCCGCAATGAATATGTTCTTTCCGATGACAATAAAATCGCTAAAATGGGCTAAAAGCTGCCGAAGATATTGGAGTATTCACATGTTTATTAGTTTCCCTTTGACCATTACCCCTTTTCCCTCCACCACTGTAGCTTAGCTTTTATACTGGACCCAAAGCAAAAAAACCACTGGAATCCTGCTAAATTTTGAAGGGTTCTACTCTCCAGGTCCGAACGTGATCATCAGATCTTCATGTTGTGTTCCTGCGATCAACCTGTTAATACGTTCTTTCAAATGAAAAAGATATCACTAAAATCGGTCAAAACCTGCCGAAGATATTAGTATTTACGTGTATTTTAATTTTATTAAATATTTGTTAATTCCTTGCCATTGTTAACTTCGGCAGTTACCATACCGGGGGTGTAACTCAGTGGTAGAGTGTCTGCTTCGCATGCTGAAAGTCCTGGGTTCAAATCCCAGCACCTCCAGTTTTAATTACATTCTGATTTTATTTTGCATGTCTTATCGTTTTTCTAAACATGTTATTACTTACACACGAGTATTATTTGTTTATTTTGACCCAATTTTTTTTTTTTATTTTGTGTGTCAAACTGCAGGGCACGGCCCTTCTCTACAACCGAAAGTACGACTGAGAACGGTTAGGCCATATAGTCCTCCACGCTTGCCTAGTGGGTGTGGCAGACTTTACATACCTACCATAGATTCTTAGTTAAAAGTTCTATTGTTTATGCAACTATTTTTGGCAAATCAATAATATCCTAAATTGTACCGCATTTTTGTCAAATCTAAACACATTATGAAAAACATTGCACGCTTTTGTATGAGCAGATTTTAATTTTGTGACTTTACTATCTTCTCAAAAAGCAAAGCTTACGATTTGGTCAAAAATAACCCTTACACGATACCTTTTCATACAGATGGAGCATAGGAATACCGATTAATGGTTTAAGTAAAAATACATACAAAAATCACAGCCATCATACAGTTTATTCCGGCCGATATTAGTTAGCAAACTTTTTGTCTCCTTCGCTTAAATTGGATTCAAAAGTCGTTCGAAAGGAACAAAAGATCGGTAAAACATAGGTAAAGAATCTGTATTAAAATAAAGCTGACGTAAATATCATTTCTAATATTATTTGCATTCAGTAGATTAATTATAATCGCATCAGTTTATTGAATATTCTAATTTCTGTATACCTACGCGTGTCATTCCTTTATAAGGGTCAACAGGTTTTTTACACTTCATATAAATATTCATTATTTATCTCGTGTAAGTAGGTAGTTACGTAATCAGATGTAAAATTTACGAGGTTAGATTGGTGGCGAGGTGGCCAAACAATATGGCGGCCAATTACTCTCAAATTACGCAAGGAAGCAAAAAAACCATAGCAGTATTGGCGATACATAACAAACACGATTATAATTTGATCAATAATCAGTAATATATTTAAATATAGGCCTAAAACGAATAATAGTATAATTAGATGAAACTTGTTTAATAAACTTGTATATTGTTTATTTATTTATCAAGTGTATTCTTTCATCTATCTACGTACGTACTAAATATCGGACGAAGATATGTTGATTTGTCATAAAACTATTTTTATTTAAAAAACTAAATATCCATTCTTTAAAATATCAACCAACTCTTTTAAAATATATATTTTTTATTTTAATTTAAGAATCATCACAAATTCTAGCTAATATGTTCTACTTATATTAATAACAAAATTAAAATTGTTTGTAAAACGTCGATCGATTTATCTTATCGATTATCACATCGATTATCTTTGCAATAACTGATGTCAGAGAGTTTTCCAAAAAAAGACATAAACGCGGAGGTTGACAAGGACGCTGCTCTATCGATTAAGTTTCAGACTTCTGACATTTAAAAATTAATATACGTTTATTTGAGCAAAATAACTGTACTCCGTATACTACTAGACTTCTGACATTCAACTATTTATATAAAATTGTTTTAGCAAAAATACCTATACTGTATCAGTCCACAATTACATATTATCGAGCACAGGTCTTTACAAATGAGAGTTCGATTCAACAGGCTTAAGCGCACTACACCCTAAAGCCGCCGGTTTGGCAATACAACCCGCCGTCATAACGCAGCGGCTTATGAGAATAGAATCATGTTGGAAACAAGCGTCCGCACGCGTTGCCCGCCGACATGTTGGCGGCATGTCAAGCACTCTGCTGAATCTGATGCTCAGTTGCGCGGCAACTCTTAATAACGTTATAAAAATTTACTGTCATGTCGAGCCGCCGACATGTCGCCAAAAAGATTTTCGACTTGCAATGAGTGAAGCCGCTTACTAGTAAGCTCGTCAATAGAATGCTATCGAAATGGGTGGGTTACGTGTACTGCGCTTTTAGATATAAACCACCATGGTGTTGTTTTAAAATAAAATCAAGAAGAAAAGCTATTAACCTCCCCTTTAGATACCCCTGGGGAAGCTGAAAGGGGTATGTCATTGTCTCTTCCAGCCTTCCAGCCCGATACAAACGCGGTATTGTGGCAGAGCTGGGTCCCTTACAATACCTACGCCAGCATACTGACTAAAAACCCCTCAATGGCCTTCATAAGCATTGTGGACGTCATCGGACACCCTAGATCGTAGGGCGCCCCGATTTATGTACGTCTGCGTAACCTCCCCACGCAAAACCATTGCTTGTCTTACCATTATTATGGGCGGTCTAGATGACCTTCACTTACGCGTACATTTAGACGCCCATTTAATCACCGTGCTGGCTAAGCGCGGAAATAGTTTGCAAAGAGTACATTGTTGATATTCTTTTATTGCTCGCCATCATACATTCTTACACTCTATAAAAAAAATCAAGTTTATAAACTGTCTCTGAACAAGGCCATTAGTCTTTAAAGAGCCAACGTAATTAGTCACATTGTGTTAAGGGCACAACCACGTGCCATAGATATTTCCGGCGTCGCGTTACCTTTATATATTCGTAAGTGAAACTGGAGCTTGCAATGTTATTGTAGGACGTATAGAAAATTGCCGCATAAAGAATAATATTTCAATAAAACACGTAAGCACGTAACAAGCGTAGTGTAGGACGCCCTCCAACGAGGTGGAGTGATGATATCCGAAGGATGGCTGGTAGCGGTCGGAGACGTTGGGCTGAAGATCGAGCCCAGTGGCGTGCCATAGGAGAGGCCTATGTCCAGCAGTGGACGCGAATAGGCTGATGATGAAAACACGTGAATACGATTTTTGTCCATTTATTCGACTGAAAACGTAGCCAAAGTAGGTATATAAGTATATAAGGTAAACAAAGTATTTCTTTAAATAGAGACGAAAATGTGCCCACAATGGTATTGGTTTCCTCATATTTGGGATCCAAACCGAGAAAGAGAAAGAGAAGGATCCTGTGTTCGACTTGGCAAAGTCGGATATTCTTTTTGTGTGGGTTTAAATATATTTGAGAAATCTCATGGGTAGCTCGGGATTAAAATACCGTATGGCCATGGGCTACCTATTACGTAACGTACTTATCTTACTTACTTATTTGTACGTAACGTACAAATGTTATTAATTTTAACTTTGCACTGGAATCCCCTACAAATAGCAATTAATATACGTTCACATTAATCTATAATTAGTATGATAAAATTAAATTAATTAAGATAATCGTAATTTAATGGTTTAAGGGCAGTTCACCGGCAAATAAATATAAGTGTTGATAAAGTTTTTATTAATTTCATGTTAATTACGCTCTTATCTATAATAAAAATTGTCGTATAAAAAGTTTATTAACTTTGATACGACGTTCTTTGTAACGTAAAGTGTAGTGATTCATATACATTATTTTTTAAAGATATTTCATTACATTGAAATAAAAAAACCTGAGATTTCATAAGTAAATATTTGGTGTTAATTTTGCGTTATAGTAATCAGAAGTGGAAAGAATTGAAATTAGAATATGCTCCATGACATTATTATGCATTATTGAAATCATGATCATCTGAACATAAATTCCGACATATCGTCGCTTATATTACAACACCGCGAATGTGCATTTTTTCCGTTATTGACTTACTGATGTAATTGGATAGAAAAAAAAATCCTGCGTAATTTTTTTGCACCAATCGCGTTCGATACTTGCCAATCACGAGCTAGAATTCAAAATTTGTAGAATATCTATCTGCTTTTTATTTATTTTCAATTATTAATAATTAAGTTTTTTACTTCTCCTATAAAGTTAAGAAAATGCATATTCGCGCTGTTGTAATATAAGCGACGATATGGACATTTAGATTGGTAGACTAGACACTGCGGTGTGGCCGTAGTTGCATTAGACTATTGTAAGAAGCAGCCAGCTCAGACACTTGTCTTGTCACGGAAATCGTACCCGCAGTCTCTCGTTTCACAGCCGGCTCTCAATCAACTGCCTTTTCAAGTATATAATATAAAGAATATTGCGGTCATTATAGGTCCTTGAGATTAGTTATCAAGTTTCCGAAATACTATAATCAAAAGCATCGATCTCTGTTCTGAATTAAAACCGGTCTCATAATAGTTTTGTTAAAACTTTGAATAATTATTTTATTTATACAATATATGAATATGGAGCTCGTTAAACTTCATTACTATGATATAGTACGTTAATATATTAAGTTAATTTGACAGCCTCAGTGGCATAAGCGGTTAGACGCCGCCTGTAAAACGAGACACCGCGAGTTCGATCCCCGAACTGAGAGAAATGTTTGTACGGCCCACAAATATTTCCTTCAGGTCTGGGTGTTTGTGAGACCGAAAAGTATCTCGTAGTTCCTAATACCCACGACACAAGACTCGATCTTAGTGTGGGGTCAGGAGTAAGTATGTGACTGTTGGGTGTTATTTATTTATTTAATATACTGTTAAAATATTAGACCAAGAGCTAGTGGACTCTCAAATAAACTAACAGCTTTTTTAAAGATATTATTACACTTTAATGTGTATATAAATTGATGATGTTCAGGGTTGACGCATGCCAGGCGATGGTTACCGTAATTAGTATGTTATGAATCATCACTATAAGAATGCATATCCTTATAGACGCAACGTTATTTGAAGGGTTCGCTAGTTCTCCTACTATATTATTCAAATCGTCCTAAATTGGCGGCAATTTTTAATATGATATATTCTCATGGTCATAGTATAAATAGTCACTTCCAAAGTTCACATAAGTTAATATGAAGATTTTTGAGGGAAGCCTATGGTCAGTAGAAGACTTCATATGGCTGAATAAAGAGAGAAAGATAATCTCATAGAGAATCGACGTAAAGCAACTGTTTTACCATCGAGTGAATTTGCCGGAGGCTCAATGTTCTTTTCCTCCTGCCATCTTTTGTCTTTCCTTTGTCCTCCTATTTTAAGAGACGGGTAACGTATCAATCCAAGTTTTGTGGATGTTCATGTGCGGCGATAATTACAAACCACCAACGAACCGTTTGCCCCGCTTTTTTCGCAATACAATCCCTAAATTAAAAATTTTATACACAAAAATTTATGCAAACACGTGTATTTTATGCATAATTTTATAAAATACGAAAATATGTATTTATTATAATTTTTGTGTTTTGATGAATAATTTATATATTTATTACAATAATTAAAGAAAATGTTTTAGAAAATCAAAATGTCAAAAAAGTTGCCTTATTAATGGCTATACATTCTTCGATTGCTGTTTTATAAAAGTTTATGTGACGGTGTTAATGCTAAAGTCTTTCATAAATGATCATGTAAATGATATTTATGTATTTTAGGTATTCAGGTATCTCATCCAATGAAAATCAGTTCATAATAATAATTGGAAAGTAATTTAGCAAAGATGTCTAGAACCGCCAAAGAATAATTTACATAATATGAATATTGCATTAAATGAATATGTTTATTTTATGGTGATTAATGTGAATATGTTCAAACCTATTTATAGATAGTATCTTCTAATTTTGTTTCCCACGTAGAGAAAACCACGTTCGCTAAAAAGATCGACTTAAAAAACGTCATATTAATTAGGAATGGGATTTGTTAATGGCATGGCGAAAGAGTCATCCCTAATCATTCACCGTAGACCTCCTTCCAAGGATAACAAATGCAACCTATTCAAAACGGTGAATTATATGAATATTTTTATTTTGTGATGATTAATGTAAATATGTTCAAATCTAATTATAGGAAATAGCTTCTAATTTTGTTTCCCACGTAGAGAAAACCACGTGCTCTAAAATTTCCCATTTAATAAACGTCATATTATTAGGACTGGATTTTTTTATGACATGGTGACAGAGTCATTCTCAAGTACTCACCATAGACCTCCTCTCAAGGATTACCAATGCAACCTATTAACATATAAAAGCGGTCTGCATCCAGCAACTTTGTCTGTCTTTCTCTCCACATACAAAATTTCTACTGCAGAACATACGATTTTTCAAACGATTTCAGGTATTTCCCATGACTGTTTCGGTATTAACCCGTATACGTTCCACTGCAGGGCACGGGCCTCCTCGACCATCGAGAGTACGATTGAGAGCAAGGTCAATCAAGGGAGGGCAAGGTCGTGTAGTCCACCACGCTGGCCTAGTACGGGTTGGCGGACTTTCAAATACCATATAAATTCTTCCGATCGTTATGGTATGCAGGTTTCCTCACTGATCATTCATTGATAATAAAAAATAAATTCATCCAAATTGCAGGTAGCTTGGCGTTCCTCTGTCAGCCCATAGGCAGTATCTTCTCAGGACCACTGCTGGACTACTTCGGGAGGAAGAAAGCTTTGTTCCTAGTCAATATTCCACATCTCATAGCATGGCTGTTGATGTACTATGCTTGGGATGTCCCTTCACTGTTCATAGCCAACGCTTTGCTCGGCATTGGGACTGGAATCATGGAAGCACCTTCTATCACTTACGTGGGGGAAGTCAGGTAATGAAACTTTAATTTTATAGATAGCATAGCCAGCATTCTATAAGGGTAGGCAGAGATTAAGGATTAGTCTTTAGTTCAAAATTCGATGCCGAAAGATTTTTGTTCGGGCCCGATGGAGTGGCTACAATATACCTGATGGTGAGTACAGATTATTCTTAATAGGATATTCATTGGCGTCACTATTAAAGGTTTTCTACCAACATGTACGTGTTGGTCAGCGGCGTGCACAGGATTATGACACTGGGTATGCGGCGGAGTACTCGGTCACAAAAACTTTTTCTTTTATAGTTTTAGCATAGCCACAGCCACGCGACGGATCTCTAAGTCGGAAACCATGACAACATAACAAGTCTTAGATGTACTACTATTCATGTCCATCTTCTACGGCAGACAAAACAGCGATTGATCGTCGCGGCGGAAGAAATTCTTATAAGTAAAATAAAAATCTCACTAGTCAGCTTCAATTTTCACATATTCAAGGTTCCGTTTACTTGAGATTACTATATCCCGATGTAAATAAACGCAAGATTTCGGCCACCACATTCATTCATTTGATAAACATTCATTTCCAACACAAACCTCACAATCAAATAACATTTAAAAAAATAAACAAACGCACTAGTAAAAGCAAATGACTACAATTAATATCTAAACTTAGTAAACTGTTAAATGTACACACTTTCAAATGTTAAAATGAAAATCTTTTAAGAAAACTACAAACATACTACTTAGTATAAAATAGTAAACAATGCAAAAACACACGAAAAAAGCAAAATGGCCCCCGCGAAACACAAAACAGTTCTGCTATTTAAACAAATAAAACCTTACTCACCAAAAATGCATAATGTGCATAGGTGATTTATTAGATTTCCGCCTATTAATTTTACTCGGATTATACGCAACGAACATTTCCGATTACTCTCGACAACTGCCGAACTTCCGAGGCCTGCCGCAGGAGTTGCGGCTTTCGATATTCATGGGTGTGTGCGTTTGCGACTGTGCACGGACACAAAAATTACTACACACATGCAAACAAATGTAATGCGGGACGCGGCGGCAGGACTTGGTTGATTAGGTACATTATTTTGCTTTGCAGCGCCGCTTGCTTCTCGCGTGGCAAACATAATGTTTCGGTGCTTGCAAATAAATGCTATTTATAAAATATTAGGCGTTTTTAAGTTATTGTATTTTGTTTATTCATTTATTTACTATAATTTAAAGTCATATAAACCGTACGAACGTTATAATAAAATATCTGTGAATGGCAAGTAATGCACTGCATTTCTGCCTACAAGGAGCGCACGCCCCTGGTGTTGGTAGGTCTCTCATATGTAGAGATATGTAGAGGTTGCCTGGGTAGGTTGTATTCCTGTTTGAAGGACATTGTAGCCAGAGTAACTACTGGACATGATGAGGCTTCACATCTTGTGTCACAGGATGACGAGTGCAGTAGAATTGCAAGAATTGCTTGTTATAAAAAAATGTACGTTAGCCGCTATCAATTATGGCACAAACATCTTACAAAACACTAGATATCCCATATTTAAAAATGTTACTAGCTTTAGCACTATGAACTTTATTAAATAGTGTGATGACATCAAATCCTGGTTCTAAATTATATTCAAATAGCACGATTCGATTTTATAAGCAAAAATATGGGTTAATGCTATAAAAGGTTCGATGTGTAGGAAATCGACAACATTGATATTCTATTGGCTATAAAATTCATAACAATAAATTTATGAATAACTAATAGAAGAATACTAGCAAACTAGCCCGGCTCATCCGCAGATAATTTTTTTTTATTGAATATATTTGTTATTTTGTCGTTGCATGCATATTCAACTGTTCTGTGGTCGCATACCATTGGCATTTTTTTGAAACAAAATTATGGTACTTATATCCATTTGCCATAAATAAAAAACTGAAATGAACTCTTAACCCTCAATATGTATAAAAATGAGATTCTACAAGCGTTCCCGATCCCATAAAATGACAGAGAAAAGATAAGAAAAACACGGGTGAAGGAAATGCATATTGGGTATTTACATGTCAAAAATATACAGACAGACATTGTTACTTCTTATATATAAGAACGGCTGAACAAATCTTTAGTGTCAATGTCATACCAATTTTTGTTTGACATAATATTTGAACTTTTTTATTTGTCTACGGCCATTCAGTTTTATTTCAACTACAACTCGGAACTAAAAATGTGTTAGTATTTATTGGTATTTATATTGACAACCACGGTTGGCGCAGCTGGTTAGACTGTCGGCTGTGATATGAGAGACTGCGGGTTCAATCCCCGCACCGAAACAACTATTTGTGTATTTCACAGGTATTTGTTTCGGGTCTTGGTGTGTGAGACCGAAAAGTCTCTCGTAGTTTATGATACCCACGATACAAGACTCGATCTTAGTGTGATGTCAGGACTATGTATGTGACTGTCGGGTGTACATATTTATATTTATTCGCTCACGTATTTCTATCAAACCGGTATCATATTTGTTACTCTCATAGGTGGGTCCAATGCTCTCCCTTATGTATTTCAAGACTAGACTAGAAATACATGGTCTAGACCATGTTAGCTCAATATTAAAGGATAGAGTAATAGAATGTCCTAACGTAGACGTAGTATCAACCGATTTATGTGACCTTCAAGACATTATGCTCAATATTTCATTCTACTCTAAAAACCGCGGAAGCTATCTCAAAATATAAAATCAATATGCACATTATAATAAGCCAATAAAATTTAATTCATAGTCACTCCAATTAAATCACCGGAATGTGACCTTTGTCCCTTAGAAGGTCATTTATTGGAGTCGAGGTTACCAATTATTTTTTATGTTACAGCGACCCGTCTATCCGCGGTATCTTGACGACCCTCACCAATGGATTCACGTCTACGGGCATGTTTATCGCTTACCTGTTGGGTACAGTGCTGCCATGGAGACAGGCTGCCCTGGTATCACTCACAATACCACTTGCTACCATGGTACTCGTGCTGTTTGTAAGTATCTGAATTACCTAAAAGGCATTTCTTTCTTTCCTTAGCCTTTACATTAGACTGCTCTCTGCTTATCCTAGTTAGACATTGCCTTTGAACGATACGACTTTAGAAACTTTGAACGATAAAACTTTAATTTATATATTTTTTTTATTAACGTGGAAGGGGATTATAGTGGGAGGAGTTGAAGGAGACCTTTGCCCAGCAGTGAAACAGAAAAGGTTAAAAAAAGCTTATTTGAAATAAGTTTATATAAGTATGTGTGTATTGATAGTCAATCACCAGGCGCTAAAACGGAGAAGGAAAATATCGTGAGGAAACCTGCATACTATAGCGATTTATAAGAATGTATATCCGCCAACCAGCATTAGGCCAGCGTGGTGGACTATATAACCTAACCACTCTCAATCGAACTGTTGATTGTAGAGGAGGCCTGTGCCCAGCAGTGGGACGTACATATATGGGCTGTTACAGATACAGATACAGAAATGAATAAATATCGTGGCAAAGAAATAAGTTCGATGGAATGTGGATGACAGTAGTGTGTCCGGTACTCAAGCGCTTTTAGTGCGGAGGCTCTTTTATATTTGTATCTTAAATTATTCGTATGCTAGCGGATTTTAATAATATCCTAAAACATGGGAATGGTCACTAAATAAAATCTACAGATAAAATCTAGATAAGACATCGCCTGATATACGAAAGACTAATTAAACAGACGCTAAAATAAATAAAAATGCGCGTTTTTGTTCGGCTATAACTGGATTAATTTACGACTGAGAAACATCTGCAATAAGAAACAAGTTTCTTTTAGATACTACACTGTTTATTTGACTGATTGCTGTATGAGTATACCTAGTTTATATGTTACACAAAAACTTGGTCATTGTATTAAAGAAAAGAAAAAAGCAATCTTTACAAGGTAATTCAGTCACATGCATAAACCCTACTCCATACATTATTTTAAAACTGTCATACTAAACATCAAATAAACTCTAGTCTGAAAAAAAATGTTTACTTGAATAGTGTTGCTGTTATTATACAATTTCGTTTTATATCACTTTTTATTTCATGAATTATAGTAACAGCATTTTGGACAATTTCCTGAAAGTAAATTTTATTGTGTTTTAATCTAAATAAAGGACAGTAAACTTTTTGTCAGTTTGCAGAGCATGTGCCTTATGTTAAATATTTCAAATTATAAACTTTGAAAAAATTTTAGGTCCATAACATCAAGTATGACCGCTAGATTGGTTAATATTATATAAAAATGCAATTTTCATGTCTTATACGTCCCACTGCAGGGCACAGGCCTCCTCTACAATCAGGGGAACGATTTCGAGGGGTCAGGCCATGTAATCCACCACCACATTACATCTAATAGCCGAGGTTGATTACAATCAACACTTTTGTAATTGATATATTTCGATATCCTGATCAATTACACAATATGAAACCACAACTGCTTAACATAATGTAACTAAACTATAATTAGCATAAAGAGAAAAAATATGAACACGTTGGAACACAGCCTTGTGGGTTTTTTTTATAATCAAAATAGTTAGTGGCTACAGTACTGCCTTACCTTGACAAAGCACCATTAATGCATCGTCTGTTATTACTATATAATAAGGTTGTAAATTTTTGTCGGCCTTTTTTATTGCGATGAATGGCGAGGCGAACGTCCCGTCCGTCTGATGGTAAGCGATACGACCGCTCATGGACAGTAGCAAAACCAAACAATACCATGAATTACAAAGCATTGCTTTGTAATCCACTGCACTCCCCTTCCTGACACATAAGATGTTAAGACCTTAAACCAGAACACAACAATACATATGCACAACTGTTTGGCGGATGGAAGAGACGTTGCTTATTAGTTTGTTAAGTTCGTGGTGGTTGGTAACAGACCAGACGCAGCTGCTATGTTTACGGTGGTCGCAGGTCCAAATCCCAGGGCACACCTCTGCCTTTACGGACATATGTGTGTATTGATAGTGAATCACCACGCACTCTAACGGTAAAGGAACACTGATAACGATTTCTAGAAAAGTCTATGACCATAGCCATAGCCCTAACCCGCACTTGGCCTAACCACTATGAATCTTTCTCGGGATTGTAGAGGGCTCGTGACCAGCAGTGCGACCTATATGGGCTGATACAGAATACTAATCTTATTGTTTCATTTCATTTATTTGCACTCGAAGCGGTCGAGCAGTGAAAGACTGTTGAATGTTTTTGATCAGTCGGTACTTTATCGCCATCGTAATAATATATTCAATTTTATGTTCAGGCTTTCACTTTCTTCTTAATATTGTCTATTATTTAGGCATTATAAGGTTCATCGAGGGACAGAAACCATGAGGTCAAACTTTAAAAAAAAAAGTACCTTTAATATAAAACCATCTATAAGTATTTATAATTCATCACCATTGGGCCGTTACAGTCCACTGCTGGACATAGGCCTCCTCCAGGGTACGCCACAGAGCCCAGTCTGCTGCTTTATGCATCCAGTCGCTGCTGACCCTCTTGCTCGGCTTTATTTACAGTTATTTGCTAATAAAATGACGAACATCGTTCACACATCAGTTCTAATCATTACTTGAAATACATTAATCATAACAATTTTATACCATAACCAGCCATAAATTGACGTATGCTGCCGAAATGAAGAAAAATATAATTGCTTAGTAACATGACGCCTTCGTGTAAACCATCGACCTTCATAGTTCTATTAAGTTTTTTATTTGGTTCTAATAGAACTTAGTCAACTCAGGTTTAGTAGCAGTACATAATATGGAATACTAATAATAATATGGAGCGTCAGGCCAAGGGATTGATTCCCAGGTCGGGCAATTTTGTTTTTGTTAAATATGTACGTAAGTCGTAAGTTTGTTTTTTGTTTTGAAAAGTGTTAAAATATAAGCTACTAGGGCTAAAATATATGCAAAGCGTGGTAGGAAGCATGTCGGTATAACTTCTAGGGACAGAAACAAACTCATAAAAATAGAAACCTTCTATCAAAAAGTTCAATCCTCCATTTAAGAATAGAAGCCAAGACTTCACAGTTGCTATTCTATACATTGAAACAAACCAGACGGCGATTATATACTTAAAGTAAACAGTAAATAATATCAGCGTGTGAAGGTCACATATTTCCAGAGGATTTAATGTTAGTGATTAAGTTTCCAAGAATGATTCACAGAGGCCTCGACTGTCGACATCGCGTAAGATAATTCCACCTAATTTGATTTCTCTACCAACCGGTTCGTACACATTCCGACATATTTAGATTCTTTGTTTTTTAACTAATAAGCTTCTAAACGATCCTTTCCATTTATTAACCAGCTTTAAATGAGGAATTTATGTATACGATATAATGGAAGAGTTTATTTATTTGTGCATATAGTACTAGTAGTTGTATTTCGACGCGGTTTTAGTGGTATTTTATAAAGTTATAGTTGAATTCACATAATATTTCATTTATCAATTTTTAAATGTTTACAATAGAAATACGAGTATATAATATTTTTCATATACATAGTTACTGCATATGAATCAATGGTATGGAGAGATGGGGTATAATAGAGTGGGAGGGACGGGATAGGACTGAAATAGCGGACAGATTTCATTTGATAGGATAAAACGAAATGTAACGGTACGGGCTAAGACGGGATGGATATATGAAGAGATAGAATGTGAACAATCGGGAAGTGACTGCACAGACAGGACGAGATTGAGCAGGGGACGCATGGCAAAATAAGTATAAAAAGAATTTTTGCTGTGTGGTAAAACGCTATAATAAGTGCCTAGTTTATACCACATCAATCAAAGCTCTAGCAACACTATATTTTACACAAAAAAAAAACATTATAATCTGTCTGCTGCAGTCAGACACAAGCACTTTAAATGTACACTCCTCTTTTTGCATCGGTGGTAAAAAATACTTAACGATAAGCATAAAGTATGTTCAGCTTACTTACCAGTCTTCTACTGCCAACGCTGGTCATTATCGATGAAAACTGTTCTACCGTATCCCGGCTTGTGCCAGGGTCCACCTTCTGGCTGAGTCTGCTCCATTTCATCCATTTCACAAAAATACTTGATATGGTATACTACGAGTATACTACACTATACTACCTGTATTTTGTTGATCCATTTTATACTATAGTCACGAAAACAGTTGACACTAATCGTGAAATCGCGGAATCCAGCAAAGCAGCGGTGCTCGTGCCAGATTTCACGAAACTATCAACTAAAAACAGTTAGTTGGTAAATAAATTCAAACTACCCTCCACTGAGTTTGTTTTGCGATAAAGATAATAAACGAAAATTCAAAATATCTGTTATTGAGACTTTTGAATACAGTGATGACATATTTCGATTTAAAAATGCTATATCTAAATGTATTTTCTGAAGACTATATTTCTAAACTAACAATTCATACGGGATTGTCGTCATAGTATTTTTTCATGCTCTTGAAGAGATGTATCTAACGATGTTAAACTCGTTTTGATTAGACAATAAGAAATGCCCCTTAAAGTATAAAAACCTGATTGCGCAAACTATCAAAAAAAGTGTGACCTGATGAATTTAGCCATAGTAAAAGGTTCCTTGATCTCATGCTTTGCACCTTTGTAAATAAAACAAATCTTTAGTTCTTAATAAAATATTAGGAGTACAAATAAGTTTCCCCCGTTTTGATACAAATGACATAGCACGAAGTTCACGTTAAATTTCGCAGATTGCTTGAAAATTAGGTTGCTCATTCAAGAACAACACAACTCTATCAAATTATTAACTTCGTATTAGCATCATATATTTCTTTTGATCCAAAAATGACAACATTTGACCCAAATAAGCGTCATTTGCGAGAACTTTTAATCTACTTTTTTAATTTAAAAATATCTGCATCTAAGGCGCATCGATTGCTCATAGAAGTATATAATGATGCTGCCTTGAGCGAGAGAACATGTCGTGAGTGATACAGTCTTGTACGACTAAATCACCGTTTTTAAACTGGTGGTGAAAAGTGGATACATTATGATATTCAAATAAGAAGATAATCATTGGGACTACCTGGCCACGCGTCAACATCTACATCAAAACCGAATACTCATAGAAAAACACTCATGCTGTGTATTTTGTGGGATCAGTTGGGTGTGGTGGTGTATTACGAGTTATTTAATCCAACCGAAACAATCACTGGAACTCTACCGAGTTCCATTGATGAGATTGAGCCGTGCTCTGAAGGAAAACGCCCTTAATACTACTTCAGACACGACAAAAATATTCTTCTTCATAAAAATGCTCATCCGCATCTAGCGGTTCCGGTGAAAAACTATTTGAAAACACTTGATTGGGAAATACTACCCCATCCGCTGTATTCACCAGACATTGTGCTGTCCGTCTATCATCTGTTCCGGTCAATGGTACATGCTCTACCGAAACAGCGATTCATATCATATGACGATACCCAGAATTGGGTTGATTCGTGTTTAGCCTCAAAAGATAAGAAATTCTTCAGACGTGGAATCCGAACGCTGCCTGAAAGATGGGAAAAAGTAGTTGCTAGTGATGGACCATACTTCGATTAAATTAAAATTATCGTTCATTCGTAATCAACATTACTATGTTGACAAAAAACGGCGGAAACTTATTTGTACACCTATTACATACATAAACTCACGCCTTTTTCCCAGAAGGGGTAGGCAGGGGTGCATGGACACCCACATTTCGCCTTGTATGTTTCGTCCCACGATGTGATAGGTGGCGAGCCTATCGCCATATCGGCCACAAATTCCTGACTCTCGGCTGATAATGAATAGAATAATCCAATATCACTTTGCCCAACCCGGGATTCGAACTCGAGACCTCAGCTTTGTAACCGTACCGTAGTACAACTACGCCACCGAGGCAGTCTTAATAAAATATCTTCTAGAATTATGGTAAATAGACGAATAGTATACAATAACATTATCAGTATCGTTTTATCTATGCTTTTAAAACTCATTTCATTATCATAAATGTAAAATTAAATTGCAGAATGATCATATGAATTGTTTTTTATAAGAATCGACGCGGAATATTTTTATACGCAAGTGAATTACCTTAATTATATATTAATAAAGGCAATTCAGTTCAGTCATCATTTGAATATTACCATCCCATAATTCGATGGCTATAAGAAATTATCTAGTTTGACTAGATTGATTATTAAGGCATCTAATAATTTCTATGGTATGTATGTCCACCAACCCGCACTAGGCCAGTGTGGTGGACTATATAGCCTAACCACTCTCAATTGTACCTTCGATTGCAGAAGAGGCCCGTTCCCTGCTGTGGGATTTGGGTATATGGGCTGATACGGACAGATAGCGATAAGGCGACCACTGATTTATTATTATGTAATTTCTTTATTGTTGGTCTGTACAGTACAAAAAAGAATAAAATAAACAATATGAAAATTTAAACACCCCATCAACGTTATAGATACAGCCTAATTCAAAACCGAGCAGTGAGATTTATTAATCTGAACAATCTACGATGATACTCAAATGATCAAGGAATAAAATCTAGGACATCGTTGCCTAGAAGTCATAGTTAGAAACGTTATAAATGTAAACGCCAAACGGTGTTACTAGAGTAGCAAAACTTAATGAACCGGATAAAGGATACACAATTCATTTGTTATATTTCTGGCCGATGAAGTTATAATTCTTTCATCTCGGAAGGGGAAGCCTATGTAAGTTAGCTTGGGGTCACATAAGGTAGCTACTGTTCATTTAATTACTAGTAGATTATGACTGCTAAACAAACAATATTGGTTTTCAACAAATGTAATAAATAAGTTAAATACACTACAAAGAATTTTTGGGACATGTTTGGGAAACGTTAAATTCATCACAAATAGTGAGCTTTTTTGTTATAACGACAAAAAGAAAAAAAATAACTAGTAAGAATATAAAACTGGTATTTGATCGGAACAGGTTCGTCAGTGACGTAAAACCCGTGTAGGCCTTTCTAGGATAGTTACGTCACGTATCCAGTGTAATTTTGAATCTCTTACACTTTATCTTAAATGTTTTAACGTGTAGATACTATCTAAAATAAGGTCTATTACGTGGAACTTTTTGGTAGCTAAGCATATTGTTTCGATGAATATACGTAACACTTTCTGTATTATTATCCATTAGTAATTACACCATTTTAACTATCATCCATAGAATATTCACACAAGATATGACTAAAATATATGATCAACAGAATTGTCAAAACTATTTGTAATTTGACTTGAAAATTTCGATCCAAAGGTTCATTTTTATGAGTAGATCCATCGGCCTGTTTGCGACAACTATAGGACACAAACTCTTTCAACATCACGCCAAATCGACATTTTATGCTCCTTTGTAATCATTTCAAATTCCAGGTACCAGAAACCCCGATCTGGCTACTATCAAAAGGTCGCCAAAAAGACGCTCTCAAATCGCTCTGCCGTCTGCGAGGCTGGGCGGAACCAGAAGAAGTCAAAGAGGAATTCGACCAACTAGTCCAATACAATGACGTAGTACACCAATGCGTAATCTGCATCAAGGAAGACAAAATCCCAGTAGATAATTGTGAACACAAAAAAGCGAATTTGTTCAGAAGAATAGTCTTCAAGTTCAAACACGTGCTGTTCGTGAAGGAAACAATGAGGCCTTTTACCTTGGTCATGGCTTACTTCTTGTTCCATACGATGAGCGGACTTATGCCAGTGAGGCCGAACATGGTCAACCTTTGCAAAGCTTTAGGGATGAAGTATGAGTCTAAAACAATTGTGGTAAGTACTAAGTACTCCTACATATAATTGTACTATGTGTATAACAAATTATGGGGTGGTTCTCGTGATAAAAAATAATCACTGCAGCCCACCAGTCGCCAGCGGCTTCCGGACAAATACAACCTAGCGATCTTCAAAAAACGAGCGTATTCCCTCAGGTCTGCAACATAATGCATTCCCTATAGTGTTGCAGATGTCTTGGGCGGCGGTGATCACTTACCATCATGCTCAACCAACCAACCGCATGCTCGTTTGCCCCCTATAATATATAAAAAAATGTCCATGAACATTTGGAAAAATAAGAAAATCAAGTATACTTTATGATATTAAAGTAAGTGGATAAAAAGCTTACTAGCTTTTCTGTCATCTTACTGCCTATGTACCAGACATAACCTTACAAAGTTAGATATTATATGAAACAGATGTACCACCCTCGATGAGCTAGGTAATTCATGTTGTAGTCATAATTATAACGTGCCTCAAATACCTGGTGTAACAGTGCAGTATTTCAGATTAACATAATAAATTAGTTCTGACAGAGTGATATATTTGCCTTGGGTACGTAATACCATACCTTTCATGTCAGTAAGATTGCTATGGCTAATTGCCTTGTCAGATTAATGGCCTTAGAATTTATTTAAAATTTAAAGTAGTAGAACTTGGCTATGTTTAGTTGCTAAAAAGTATATTTAGTCCTATTGGATCGGGTGCGAGAGTGCTGGATGTCAAACTATCCTGCAATATTTTTTTCACTTAAACTTGATTTTATTATTATCAGCCGCCAAGTCATCAATGATCTTTCGTATTATGGGAACTTATAAAAGACAGAAAAAAATGTGACTTAGGGGATCGGCTTGCTCGTCTGTGAAACCTACGCCATAAAATATGTATATCATTCTGGTTTTGCAAATCAGCGTTTTCTCATATCCGTTCTGTAAATCGCTTATTTATTTTAATAGTCTCCACAGTAAGCAAATAAGTTTATTTTTGGTAAAATTAGAAATAAATTTAAACTGAAATATTCTATAATCTATTAAGATGTTAATAGTTATATAATTCAGGCTTATATCGTCTTTCTATAAATATACGTCGAGGGGACGAAAATATTTCATATATTATAAAATTTTAGTAGCTTTATTTGTATTTAAAAATCCTAAACTATATTTGAATGACGCAAAGAAATATGACATTTAAATATATAAATCTATAAACTATTAGCTAACGCCGGATGCTGCACATTATGCTAAATATAACCAAACATTGTTAAAATCTGACTCATTATTACTTATGTCTGCTATCTGTCCACTTATGAATTAGCACTGTTGTTTTTTTATAAAAGCACAACAACATTATTATAAATACAACCCACCTGACTTGAAGTATAGCATACACATATAGCATAATGTATATGTTATGGACCAAGTGATTAATGTGGGCAATATTCATGTGTGGGCAATGCCCGGGCAGTATGAATAATGCCCAGCCATATCGGGCCAAGTGATTAATTACAATCTAAACTCACCTATTTATCACATTGCCCGGGCTTTATGAATATGGCTACATGATGATTGGGCAATGTGGTTAATAGGTAAATTTTTACGTGGTGCGCTGCTGCATTGTCGCATCTTCGATAGATCCATAAATTAGAAAGGTTGAATTGATCTGCTTATGTTTAGTTGTTTTTTAACGTATCTTCAGAAGGAAATTAGTGTACCCACATTATGGATCAGTTAGGTCGACTGTGCCCCAAAACCGACTCGGGACACCCCGACTTCGTAGACGTAGTCTTTTGGCTACCGACCCTAGAGTGTATATAAAAAGCCGGAGGCGCGGAGGGAGAGCAGCCCCTGCCCGCTGTAACGAAGGATAGGCTACCGTGCGAGCCGCAGCGGCTGAGGCTGGTCGCCCGAGGCGACCAGCAAGCCGAAGCTGCGGAGGTGAGCATGGGTGCCTATCTTTTGTTACGCAAGGGCGAAGGGGCTGAACTTCCCGTAGCGCCGGAGACGTTGCAGAAGCAAATTTGTATTGACAACAAATGTTTTGAGGTTAGGTCACTATAATTGATATTTCTTAGGAATGGTGCGTTACCTTTTCATGGGAGTGGTACCATGGGAGGTGCGTGACCTTG
Organism: Hyles lineata; assembly: GCA_030180105.1. Classification (NCBI taxonomy): domain Eukaryota; kingdom Metazoa; phylum Arthropoda; class Insecta; order Lepidoptera; family Sphingidae; genus Hyles; species Hyles lineata. The sequence continues at coordinate 7,558,172 of JARJEE010000023.1, forward strand.
CAATAGCCGCACGATGACACTTCGGCTCATTGTTTTGATTTCGATTCGCTTTACATAACTGTGCCCAATAGGCACTGAGCATTATTCATAATGCCCGGGCAATGAGATAAATTTATTGTTTATAATCACATTGCCCGCTCTTATTGGGCATTATTCATATTGCCCGGGCACTATGAATAATGCCGAATTAATCACTTGGCCCATAACATATACACACATATAGCTTTTACGGGTTGAGATATACCTATCAACTGTCGACCCAATATGATATATTTTGACTACAATAATTTTTTTTTTTTCATTATTTTGTGTACAAGCACAAATAGCTTTCAATAAAACATTTGTGACATAACATTATTAAAGTATATTTTAATATGAGGCAAATATAAGTACTTTAAAAGAAAGAATGGGCGTGTAGTGAGTAGGTACATCTTACCGTCTGTCACACACACAGTAACGCATATTATAAGAATAGTGATGTCACCAATTTTATTTTGCATCACTTTTCTTTTACATCCACTACTAGATTTAAAACCTTTTTAACTTATTCAACTCTAAACAGATTTACAAAATTATTTGTTTGCTAGATTTTGGATGAACCTTAATCCTCAGATAATCTCTCTCACGCAAAAGAATCGCAATAACAAATTACTTTACTCGAAACAGCGATATCACCTATAAACCTTATAATATCTAGTTGTAATGTAGCTTTAAAGTCTATGATATTTTACTTACCTTATAGAATAATCAACAAGAACTGTCGAAATACTAACTTCATTTTTATTCTTAACTAGCTGTACCCGCGACTTCGTCTGCGTGGAATTTAACAAAAACTTTATTTTACTAAAATAAAAGATTTTTCCTTATTATATCAGATACCTGACATAAAAGTACCGTCAAAATCGGTCCAGCCATTTCAGAGATTAGCCGGAACAAACAGACAGACGAAAAAAATTCTAAGGTCATTTTCGTTATACGATAACGATATGTAGTTGGACATTTTTTTTTTCAATTTACAAACAGACACTTCAATTTTATTTATATGTATAGATATCATCAATGCATAATTTTTCTCGTGCAGCATACAAATCTTCAAAGATTTTATCTTAATGTTTTATTTAGATATTATCAATCAAATTCCTTGATAGATTTTAATTGGCTTAAACAAGTTTTGCCCACAATGTTATCAAGTCCATCGGGAAGTTATACAATTTAACAAGTCATCTAAGATTGAAATTCGACTAGTCTGTTCACTTTTTTAATGATTTGCATATTACTTACCAAACATTCATAGCAGTGCATAATTGCAAATATTGTGTAATAGTATATTACTAATACGAGGTTTGACATTGGTGATTATAATTTATTACATCAACTAGCGTATCTAAATATGTTGTGCCAATAAGAACTATCCTTGTGTAGTATTTCGTATTTACTGAAGTTTTATTTCATTGCTTTGAATGCCAAGATGAGTATTCCATTCGCCTGATGGTAAGCGATACGACCGCTCATAAACAGTAGCAAAACACCTTGAATTACAAAGCTTGGTATTCCAATGAGCTCGCCATCCTCTCATAAGATGTTAAGTCTCATCTAGAAGTTACTCTGGCTACAATGTCCTTCAATCCGAAACACGACAGTGCATTTACTCTGCTGTTTGGAGAAATAGACATTGCGGTGGGACATATCCAGGCGGCCTCTCAAATATTATGAGAGATTTACCACCAGTTATGCAATATCAGCCTTAGATCGGTTTAGAGTTTATTTGAGTAACTAGACCAGAAAACCCTGTCTAGATTGTACTGCACTTGTCAGGTGAATCATGATTGTGCCAGTATATTTGTAATGTGATAAAAAAAATTACGTTTATCTCATTTCAGGTGTTAGTAGGAGCAGTATTCATAGCAATGGGTCTTCTATCAGCGATGGTTGTAAAAGTGACAGGAAAGAGAAAACTAGTCCTCGGATCAATGCTCGCTACAGCCATCTGCAGCCTCAGTCTCAGCATATATGCGAAGACGAGTATATCTCCGGACGTGTTCTCGTATGAAACGATCACGTTCCCTGATAGGAAGGAGATGCTTCCTGTGGTGTTGTTCATGGGTTTGGTTTGCTTCACCAGCCTTGGCATACCGTGGGTGCTGTTATCCGAAGTTTTTCCGTTCAGGTGAGTTAAATTAATAAACCCAACATTCACACATATAGTCTAAGCTCTAGACTATGATACAAGTCATGTGACATATATAGCAGAACAACCAGAACTGGAACAAATATTTGTGGGACACGCAAACATTTGTTTCGGCAAACGAACCCGCGATCTCTTAGTTCACAGCAATGTTTGCACCAACTGCGCTATTGAGCTGTTAGATTTTGCTGAAATATTATTAATGGAATTGTTAATATAGTCAATTTACAATAGTACAATTTGCGTCGATAATAATATTTGAAATTAAATCGTTAAAACTATTTTAATTGCGTTGACTGACAAGCAAGCAATTAGCCTGATGGTAAGCAATATGACTAGTAACACAGTTTCGTTATAGAGACTATAGATGTCCCTTACCACGGTTAAATAACATTCGAAGACCTCTAGTAATGTATTACGTTTTTATTTAACATAATTTGTGTAACGAAATTGTTTGATGTTTTCAGGAGTCGTGGAATCGCAGTCGGCGCGTCAGCTGCTCTTAGCTATACTGTTTTCTTTTTAGCTTCCAAAACCAACTACAATTTAGAAGCAACCTTCCACCTAAATGGTGTATTTGCCATTTACGCCGCTTTTGGTTTCATTGGCACTATTTATTTATACTTCTTCCTGCCAGAAACAGAAAATAAAACTTTAGTAGAAATTGAATCTTTTTATAAGGGCGAAAGTAAAATTTTCGCTGATGATTTCATTATAAATGCCTTTAGAAAGAAGGAAAGCAAAGTGAGCGAAGCAAACAAGCCTATGTTAGTTAAGTAGGCGTCTTGGTGATATGAGATTTTACTGCACTTTGTACATAGTAAGAAATGTGCCAGTAGCAATTTTGTAAATATGTTTTTTACTATTATTATTTAAGTATTAACTAGGACAAATGTTATGAATTTAAACAACGTGCCAATTTAAATATGGAATACAGTCTATTGAGAACTATAATAAAGAGTATATTTTTATATTTAGGTATATTCATCATTAGCTGCGATGCCTATTATAGTTGACATAAGAACAAAATCGTATTTGATGATCCGAAATGTTTTGTGATATCTTTCTAATGCGCTGTATGAGTTTTTCAAATGGAATTCGTCCTTCGATTGCCAAATCTGAAACTAAGAGGAATAGAAAAGTAATAATTCGCTGAAAAAAAAATATATTATTTTGCTTAGAATGACCTCTTTCTTTTAGTTTGTGGTGTGTCAATCTTCACAGAATTTCATCCTTATTATTTTAGTGACATTATCTTAATGGAGTTATAATACACCATACTGTGATTTTTTATCAAAATCATTGGGAATAATTCCTCGCTGGGATTTTTTTAAATTAAAATCGGGCTCTTGGCTGCTTTGAGTATTTTTCGCTATTCCTCATAGTATGGTATTTGGCCATCCAGGTCTAATCGAAAAATTTACCCAGTTTATCTGGTGGACTTATTTATTCTCATAATCGATTTGTTATTTCTAAAATGTATATTGAATAGACAGAATATTATTAAATAAAAATTTATTAAAAGAAATAGGTAAGTGTTATTTAATTTTTCTATAATAATTTGAGGATATTTTTCGATGTCATCTAATTGTCTTCTTCCTGGTCTTATTTCACAATGATGTGGCGTTAGAATAAAATAGTATTAATAATTGTGTTGCTTGTTACCTGGCTTACAATAGGGTATTACACTCTTTATTTGAAAAGTATCTTTAGTTGTTTCTAAGAGAAACAAACTATTATAAAAATATTTTTTTTAGATCAATCCAAGAGACAATCCATTTTAAATTAGCAATTTAAAGTTTCGCACGTAAGTGTAAGAAAACGTTTGACGTCGTGTTTTGTGATTACCTCACACGGTCTTGGCACCTAACCCACATAAACCATGGCGGTGTACTTTGTAAAGCGTCAATCAAAGCGTCAAAATTATTTATAGTAATATGAGTTAATCTCTTGTAGCATTTTAAATAAAATGTACTGGAAACAGTGTGAAAACTTCTTTGCTAACGCACAAGGTTTACTAGTACACACACAATATGGCTATCCAGTAATACATAATATCGCTATCCATGATGGCGAGAAAAAAATACAAATATTTAAAATTAATTTAAAAATTAATTCTTTCATATTGTAAATTGAAATCAACATAATATTATTGCTATAATATATCGATTTATTGTTTTAAGATTTTTATCTCACTTATTGTAAAATATCCTATTGTTTGCTATTTGCTTGAAGTCAATGGGGCAGGGATAGGCTTTGGTTGCTTTATTGGACTATCAAGTATGCAAGTTTCCTTATTCTGTTTTCCTCAAAGGCTAAATAGAACTAAAAATTGTACCTTGACCTACCTTACCTAACATAAATATTTGGAAATTAAAGACTTCTAAATTGTAGTTACCTAAATAGTAGTTGCTCAGTATCTAATAAGTATCTATGTAAAAATAAATGAACTTAATATACCAGCTGTGTTCGATTTTTTACTGCTCATTAAATTAAAAATATTTTGTTATAATGTGTTTTCTTTGGGTGATTTCCATCCTCTTCGTAAAAAAAAATGTCATTTAAAATATTATAATTAATTTTAAGTGAATCCTAATTTCACCTTATATAAAAAATATCAATGCAAAGTACCATATGGTCTTCGCCATCCACAAAACCCGGGATAATGTGTTATATGAGATTATGCTGGCTTTGCTATACTACATTTTGGAAACAATAAGGGAAAAGGTAATCCTCAAATATCAATTTTTGAAGTTCTGGCGGTGTTATTTCATAAACGAAATTCTAATGCAAAATTGTTTCACTTCGTAATCTCTGCTCAAATACTTGCATCAGGCGGAATCAAGTTTATAGTAACTTAAAAAACTGAAATTTAATATATGATATTTTGGATTTAAAATACTGAAAAATAACGCCACTTATTTAAAAACAATATGGAGGAGATTCAGCCAAAAGGCGGACCCTGACACTGACCGGGATAAGGCCTAAGTAGAATAAAAAAAGCCTCATATATATTTCAATACATCTTTTTTCCGGTTACTTGTTGATCTTTATGCTAATACAAATCCTGTATTATTCTGAAAAAATCTCTTGTTTCACCATGTCTAGTAGTAAGCCACGTATGCGGTCGATTACAAGGCGGTTCGCCATTGTGATCATGTGCAACATATTTTTGCGTGTGATGTAATTGTTTTGGTTCCATCGTTTTTATTTCGTTTAATTTTAATGATTCAAGGCTGAGATAATCTGACTCGTCTTGTGCTGTTGTTTCTGTTGTAGTGATAATGACAATTTTGTCTGTAGAAGCCGCGATGGTTTGGTCGATCTCGCATTCTTGTTCTAATACAAAATCTGAAAAATAAATCACGTTGAGATTTTTAATAAATTTTATTTTTTATTGTATGGGTCCGGCCAACGAGCAATTAGGTCTGCTGATAGTATAATAAGTGATCACTGCCGCCCATGAGCATCCACAAGGCTTGGATCATAGATGTGTTACCGGGCCATCAAATTGGGATGGGAGCGAGAAGGCAAAAGGATGGAAAGAGGAATGGGCATTTAGATTATTACTGATTATAAACCTACATTATAAAATCATCTTAATTGACCAAATACCTAGTCAGGTCATAAATTCTGTCACATGTTTAATATAAAATAATTGAATCAAGTTTATTCATTATATAACCATTTATATACCAAAATGAACTTAACAAAACATAGATTCTTATGACACTAAAGTTTATTCAAAATGACCTCTGTAATTTTGAATACAGGCCTTCAATCTGCGCGGCCAGTTGTCTATCGCAGCACGAACGAGGTCCATGTCAATATCGGCGGCTGCCTTAATCAAGGATGTCTTGAGTGACTCCAAATTGGGATGAGGCTTTGAGCACGCCTTTTCCTCCAAGTGTTGCCATATCTTGTAACGGATTCAGATCTGGACTGGAGGAGGGCCAGTCTTCGTGCCGGATGAAGTCGATTTCACGCGCCGCCAGCCAGTCTTGTGTGCTCTTCGCTCTATGAGCTGGCGCCGAATCTTGTTGGAATACCCAGTGCCTGTTATTGAACATGGTATGAGAAACAGGTTCCACAAGGTTCGTCAGGACTGTATTTTGATACACAACTGCATTCGTTTTTACACCTTTCTCACAAAAATGTACCTCTGTTAAGCCCCAATAAGAAACTCCCAACCATACCATGAGCGAGGATGGAAAATGACCTCGTTGGACACGCGGAATACGGTTGCTCGCTTCTTCACTACTGTGTGCGTACACCTTATCATTTTGTTTGTTGTAGCTCTCTTCTACGGTAAAACAATTTTTCATCTGAAAAAAGAATTTCCCGATATTTTTTTCCCGCGTACCGCTTCAACAAAGCGCGGCATCTCTTCAGTCTCAGGTCCATTAGACGAGCATTCAAACGATGTCCTGTTTTTCTTCGATATGCCCGAAGCCCTAAGTCTTCATTTAACACCCTTTTCACCGTGGTTCTGCTTAACCCCATCTGAAGGGCCAACAGTTTCTGCTTACGTTTGGGATTTCTTTGAATTCCCGCCTTCACAGCTTTTATCACTGCTGGAGTCCTAACAGACCGAGGGCGACCACTTCTTGACCTGTCATCTACACTAGAGTCTTCATTGTATCGTTTGATGGTACGATAAACGAATCTTTTGAATGAACTTTTTTGTTTGTTTGCATTCTAAAAGAAAAGTTTTTACTGTGTGACAATACTTATGACCTGACTGTGTATTTTACGCATGTACGATACAACTTATCATTATATAGCTGTAAGGTGATGAAGGCAGTATACATGACTATATTAAGTAATCCATCGTTACTGATAACGTTGCATGTATTCGTACATCAGCAAATTTTCGAAGGGTAGGTAAAATTAATGTTAGTAATCAAAGACAGTGAGAATATTCACAATATTTAATCTTATGAAATGCATATGTCTATCCATATCGGCGACGTCGAGACTTAGTCGTGTACCATGTTACTGGTCTTTCGCAATTTTTCGACTTGCACAATATAGGCGTAGGCGGTGGCGCTTCAGTGCCAATCAGATTTTGAAAATATGGCGAGGTAATAGCTACAGGTTTCTTTGAAAGCCTCTTTTTCTTCGTTTTTGGTACTGCCATTGATATAATGACAGGCTCTCTTTCACTAGTTGATTTTACACTACGCGTAGTTGAATATTTTGTAGTTGGGGGTACAGAAAAGACAGTTGAAGTTGGTTCGTAAACCTCTAAATGTTTTGGCATCAAACTAGCTGACTTCTCATATTCGACAGTATTCTCATTTTCCTTCTTTTGAGACGTTACTTTGGAAATAAATGGCACTTTGGATACTGGATTTAAAACTTCTGTGGATTTTGTATTAAAATCTGTTTCCAAGTTCATCACTTGTTTCGAAACTTCGATTTCCTTATAGGATTCTGTTGTAGTGTCCCAAGTTTTCGGTCTCACACAACATACAGTAGTCTCTGGTGTTTCTGTAATCTTTGTTTTACCACTCTCAGTGGTTGATGTATGTGTGCTTTCCATCATAGTAGATCCTGAAATATTAGTATCTGTATACATTGATATCATAACTTTACTCGCACTAGCAGTTGTATATGGGGTTGTCGATACGGTCGACATATTTATTGTTTTTGATATATCAGTTATTATTTTCTTAGTAGGCTTACTAGTTACTTCAGTTGTAGTATCAGGAGACATCTTAGATGTAAGAACTGTGATATCTTTTTGTGTTGTAGCTATGATAACAGGGTCCGTTACTGGACTTACTGGACTTCCTGAAGTAGACTCTAAGGAAGTATCTAAATCAATTATGACTACTTGTTCCGTAGTCGTTTCCCAAGTTTTGGGTCTATGACAACACAAAGTTGGATCCTCTATCGTATTTATTTTTGTAGTTACTTCAGTTGGCGTCGGAGTTACTATATAATTTGGTTTATTAGTTGTAGAGCTAGAAATACTTGTAAAAGTTGTAGAATACGTTGTAGCAGTCAACAATGGTGTTGGTATATATTTTGTTGATTGACTAGCCATTTTACTAGTAGTAGCCTCGCTCGTGGTTAATGTTGTTAGTTTTGTCTGTATAGTTGTAAAATCTGTATTACCCAATCCACTAGGTTTTTCTGTCAGCGAAGGATCCAAACTTGGCCATGTACAGTAAAGTAAATAGGTTTCGGTGTATCCTGAAAATATTTATTTGCTGCTGAATTATTATACAGATCTTGCAATTTGGAGTACTACCTTTCGATTCTGATGATGTTCTACTTAATTTATTATAGTAGCTTGATGGGGCTACTACGGAAAAGTAATGAATTGGTTCCAGAAGATAACCCATAACGTTAAAAATGTATTTTAGTTATTTTTCTTTTAAAACTATTTCTCTTTCATAATTTACATTTCTTTTATGATTATCGTTACTTTTCCAACATTTAACTTTGTAAAACGACTCACGTGCGCCGTCATAATAAGGATAACATTGTGTTTACATAAATCATTTTAGACTAGTAATTACCAACAACTAAAACTAAAATCGGAGTAAAACCAAAAGAGTATATTTTTTATTATTTATTTAAGTAAAATCTTCAACAACCGAAATCTTGTTGCGTGCCCATACAGGCAGTATCAGTTTTCGTCGTGTACTCTGGAATGACAGATAAAACATTAATTTAAACGACCGTTTTATCTGCGATTTAGTTTTACTCCAATGTCAAGGATTCTATTGTTTCTATTACAATGTAACGGTAGTATATTAAGTTGCAAGTACTCGTATTTACATCAGGATATTGTTGGATTTCTGTGCATTACATTTAATCCTTTTCATAATATATTCTGCTCTTATATTACTGAATCCAAATAGTAACTAAGGATCATTAATTAGAACAAATAATATAATACAATAATATAATTCTTAAATCATACAATTTATATGTCCCTTAAGTATTTTATATATGCGATGGAGTTAAATTTATTCACGTGGAAAATATAGAGTGAGCCGCTGCGGAAAATTCTTATGAGATATTACAGAGATGTACGCTGTCCTTCTTAAATGTTATATACATATTGAAAATGCAAAAATTAGCTACCTGATAAATTTGCCTTTATGAAACCTCCGTTCCTTCAAATTATTTTTTATTGCTATGAGTAGCGAGACTAGCATGCTATTCGCCTGATGGTAAGCGATACGATCGCTCATAGACAATAGCGATGCTTGGCATTCCACTGCGCTCACCATTACTGAGACATAAAATTAACTTTCAATATGTCATATTCTCGCTATAATGTCCTTCAAACAGAACAGTGGGTTTATCCTGCTGTTTGGCGGAAGAAATAGACATTGCGGTGGTACCTTCCCAGATGGCCTCTCACATATGAGAGACCAACCACCAATTGTGTATTCTAAACTACAATTACTGTTTCAAACCTTACACATCCCACTGGTTTAAGATTCCTCTATGATCCATCTGCATTAAGTCTCATTGGTGGCATTGAGTGATGATATTACTGGTGGTAGGTCTCTAATATGTGAGAGGCTGTCTGGGTAAGTACCACCGCCCATGTGTATTTCTCCCGCCAAGCAGCAGTGTAAATGCACTGTTGTGTTCCTGATTGAAGGACATTGTAGCCAGAGTAACAACTGCACATATTGAAACTTAATATCTCATGTCTCAGAATGGCGAGCGCAGTGAAATGCCAAGCATTGCTTTATAATTCAAGGTTTTGGGTAGATTTGCTAGTCTTCATGAGCGTTGGTATCGCCAGGCGAGCGGCATGCTCGTCACGCCATTCATTGCAATAAAAAAGGTTATCATATTCCTAATCCCAAACCCTTAAAATTAATGTGAAGTATATAAAAATACGTACTAGTTCCATAATCGCAGTTGTACTCGTACATGTCACACTGGTCGAGGAAGCTCCTTCTGCTGCAACCGTCAGGAGTTGAGGCGCACACCATGCGGTTGTCATGGATACACACAGACGCCATGTTGCAGTAGTTTATTGGCTGTAAACAACATACAATTGACAGTTGATGTGACTGTGGAACGTGAATCTGCAAGTTCCATTACCGAACCGCGAAAAATGATTTGTTTCCAATGTTTTATGTATTTTATATAAAATTTGAACTTAATTTGTAAAAAGTTGAGTGGACCTCATAGCAACAGATATAAACCATACTTTTATATTTATTTAATCATATATCAAAATTAATAAAGGGATTACAAAAGGTCTCGCAAAACCAATTACTTGGTTCGACTGCGAGTACGCAATGGCGTGATACATGCATCATCCACAAGTTTTTCACATGATACAATATTAATATTTAACATGTGATCAGCCCGTTGCAGTCCACTGCTGGACATAGGCCTCTCCCAAGGTACACCACAGAGCCCGGTCTGCTGCTTTATGCATCCAGTCACTGCCGACCCTCTTGTGCAAGTCGTCCCGCCATCTGGCCAGAGGGCGTCTTACGGTACGTTTGCCAAGACGCGGTCCTCTCTCCAGAACACACTCACACGCACACGCACTCCAGCGATTTAGCATGTATGTACGTATATCATTATATTTCTAATAAATTACAGTAAGCTGTTGGATAACCAATTAGAAAATCGAAGAGGAATAAAGCCAACAACATAACACCCATGGGCGTAGCCAGCCATGGGCTCAGGTTGGGGCAGTAGTCTAAAATAATATGCAACTAGCAAACTACACCTGCGGTCTTACCCGGTTTAGGCTCTGGGCGTATACCAGTTTGTTAATCAGTCAATATCGGTTTATATCTACATATAGATAGTAGTTTTGTTAGTAATTTAATTTTTTTAGGTTTGGTTAAGTACCTAACAGGTCAGGGTGGGGCAAGTGCCCCACTCTGCCCCACCGTGGCTACGCCCACGAAAACACTCTAAACGCCAACATAGCATGTCGCAAATACCAACCCCAAAAAGAAACATTCAGAAGTGAAAATCGCTACTTGCCATATTATAACCAGCATTAGCAGTATAGTTGTGAAATGTGAATAGATTTATCTTTTAGTGTTACTCTTGATTATTTTAGGTAAATGCAGAAATAACGCGTTATGTTTTTTTATTACGATGCATGGTGAAACGAGCATGCCATTCGCCTGATGGTAAGCGATATAACTCTTGGACAGCAGAAAAAACGAGCATGAATTACTAAGCATTGCTTATTTATTGCTGTAGCTTGATGGAACTACTACGAAAAAGTGATGAATTGGTTCTAGAAGATAATCCATAACTTTGAAATTGGATTTTAGCTATTTTTCTTTAAAAAATAATACTTTTTCTCTTTCATAATTTACATTTCTTTTATGATTGTCCTTACTCATTCCACTGCACTCGCCATCCTGAGCCATAAGATGTCAAGTCTCATTATATCCCAAAGTTACACGGGCTACAATGTCCTTCAAACTGGGACACATCGGTGTATTTACACTGCTGTATGTCGGGAGAAAAAGACATGGCGGTGGTACCTAACCAAGCTGCCTCTCACTTATGAGAAACCTACCACTAGTAACAGAATGTATCTTATAGCCTTGTGATTATTGTATGTAAATGTAGAAATAACTTGTTATGTTTTGGGTTTCGGGGAATCCCTCAGCGAGTTACAGGTTTATTAAAACCCAGAACGAAATACTTGTCGCCAACAAACAAAACACTTCTGCGATTCATTGAACCCTTTACTTTAAGAAATGCATCATTGAAAAATCATTATCATTAGCAGCCATTAAAATTCCGGTACTGAACACAAGGGGCCCCAAATATCCATAGTGACCCATTCAAAGCGGATTGCATCCAGCTAATTCCTGCAACTAATTAGACTGCTGTACCTGTGTAGGTATATTAATTTAATTTCTTTTTCTACTTTAATTTTCGCGTTTCCACTGGGGGTTAGGACTAAGTGAATTTTACTTGAATCCGGGCGAGTACATAACGTAAGTAAAATACTAATAAAACCGGTTTGTAGCGGTATAGACTCACTTATCGCTCTACATTGTGCAATATTTACTTGTTTTATTGACATGGGAAATAAGCAAATACGATGTACGTGATTCAGCTACTTTATGTATTAACAAATTTCTTAGCACATGAAAGCTAACTGTGCATAAATAATTCTAATTTTACCTCAAATTTTATCCTAAATTTTATTATTGCGATGAATGGCAAAATAAGCATGCCATTTGCCTGATTGTAAGCGATATGACTACTCATGGGTAGTAGAAAAGCATCACTATGAATTACAAAGCAATTCTTGGCACTACACTCCGCTCGCCATCCTGAGATCTCCTGTTACGTCCCGGTATAGTTACTCTGGCTATAATGACGTTCGAACCGGAACACAACAGTGCATTTAGGTACTGCTGTTTGGCGGAAGAAAAAGACATTGTAATGAAGAAACAGACATTTAAAAATCGACAGCTCTCCTTGGTTAATTTCCTTATTCAATAATAATATTTAATAGTGGCATTATGGCTCTTGTACTGTGATGGGTTTATTATAAACGTATGACTACCTATCACCACAACCAGGAGCATATGGGTTAGAAGTCGGCTTTGAAACGACAGGTCACGGGTACGAAACCAACCGAAACAAATGATACTTTTGTGATCCTTAAGTATAATATATTGGTTTTACTACGAAAATAAAATAAAAACCTAATCCGTACATCATTCGCATAAGTTCAAAACAACCATCTGTATTCAGTCATATCTCTAACCAGTACATCTATTATTATTTTATTGGAGCCTTTTTTCCTAGACCGCTTTCTCTTCTTTTCATTTTCTTCGATCCATCTAAAGCTTGTTTGTAACCACGATTCAAAAGATCATGTTTACACTTAATTTAAAAATCGCCTAATAATAAGACTGCCATCCGTACTTTTTTGTTAATTTGCAATATCTAAGTGTACTCCCTTTTTATGTGCAATTAAAAATAAATAAATAAACAATGTTTGAACTGAATCTTAATTATATCTAAAGCTGCTTCTAGTTCGGTCACGAGTGTTCACACGTGACTCCAGCACGTTTTACAAGCAGGTTTGCGAGGTTATTGTATCACGGCTGTTTTTGTGGTTTCGCTATGCAACGGGCTTTTTGTCTAAACAGAGGCATGCTTTGAACAAATTCGATACGAAAGATAAATATAAGAATACCGTAGCACGGTAGGAATGAATATTTTCATTGACGTCTAACTTTTTTTCAATCATGTCATGTTGTATAGCACTGCTGTGGATGTACTGTACTGCTATTGCAAAGGGTTTATTTGTATGTATTAATCTCTAAAACTACTTAACCGATTTAAAAAAAACGCTCTTTCATTGATTGAAATGTACACTAAAACTATATTACTTATCGTGATGATAAAAATAGGGACACTGAAAGCTAAAAGAATGTTATAATTTAATATAAAAAAAAATCAATCCATTGGCCAAACTGAATCCAGCTTTGTTATTTAAATCAAATTATTCATTATTCAAATATTCTTTCAACAGATCTTTTGAATTACGTTTTTTTAGATTTACGCGAATATTAAACAATGAACATGAAGAACATTGTTTAAATTTTTTTTTTTTTAACTTCCCTTTCAATCTTTTGAATCGTTAACTACTACTATCACCGCCTCGGAAGAAACGTTGCAAGAAACTCCTTCAGCAGCCGGAGACTGCCTACAATCCCGGAATTAAACGAAAACCATATTACACTCACCGTTATAAACTCTTACAGCGTCATTCATAGACAGTTTATAAACCTATTTTAGTTTTTATTTTATTGCTGTGAATGGCGAGACGAGCATACCGTTCGCCTGATGTTAAGCGATACGACTGCTCATAAGCAGTAGCAAAACCAAACAACACCTTGAATTACAAAGCAATGCTTATGTTTAACCCTTTCGAACATCTTTTGAATGCAGTTTGATTGAAAGAGATTAGTAAAATGTCTATTAATAAGTCCTTTACTATAATGAAATACTTTTTATATTTAGTTGCGTAAATGAGGATAAACCCAAAAAAAACGTGTTATAACATTCGCAATGTTGCGAAATATTCACATCAAAATACTAGTTTAAAACTGGTAATCTTTGTTCATAAATTCACGCCTATTTGAATATGTTTCGTAGAAGGACTTTAGCTTGTGGATAAAATGAGAAAAATGTTAGACATTTATTTTTCCAAAAAAAAACCTTTAAAATTTGTATTAGGGAGAATATAAATTGATAATAGCAAATACATGAATGATTTAAGAAAATATATTTAGAGACAATGTATTCAACCGCTGCAAACTTAAAGTTCTACTGAAAACTGTCATTACTTTCTTTAATGATTATTATATTACTTGAAAACTAGGAGTATTGCATTAAAAATAACATAGAGTCATAATCTAAGTATCATAAGCATCAAATTACTCTTACTCATTCATCACTTATTAAGACTAATCAATATAATAATGTAATAATCATTAACAAAATTCTTACGTAGGTGAGATGTTGTTTCGTCCAGTGGCACGATGATATAACTGGAATTAAAAATATATATTTTATAATAAAACATAAAATAACTAAGTTGATCGATGTAACTACTTATATATACGAACAACAAACAAAATACGTACAACGTATTATAACATCAATCAACTAATAATAGATTGATATTTCTTTTTCTTTTTTACTACTCCCGTAACATTTTTAGTAAGCAGTAATAATACCTACTAAACTAAATGTTTATCAAAATGACACGTGATTAAAGTATATAGCAAGTTTATTAGATCGGCTTTAGATTGATTCGATTAAAAGAGCATTTAGTTTGAGATTGTTAAGAGGTTTTAATTCACAATATATATTGTAATAAATAGGAATACGAGTAATACTATTTTTTCACCGAGTAATTCCTCAAGTCTAATAGTTAAAAGGCACTTACAGTTTTTTTCTAATAATATGAATATGAATCTTTAAATGTTTATAAATATGAATACCATTTACTGTGTTAACAAACTTACCTATGAATAAAAATAAAATCATTTCCCAAACAATATTTCACTCCATTTTACAGTTCCAGCGTTGCAAATGTTATCGCTAAAAATAATGACAAAATTGAAATACATTTATATAGAACAAACTGTGAAAACAATGATTTTGAATACATTTTTAGTCGGCATAGAAAATGTGAGAACAATAATTGAATGTGTTCATAAACGTTTAAATAAAACGGTTCACAAACGTTTAAATAAGTACCTATTACTTACTTACAAATTGTATAAATTAAGTTGTTTAAATAAAAACCAGTTTTATTCAGCTATATTTTCAACTACTCGTAAATTAGTCTAATGATACTAATGAATCTAAATAATCTGTCATTATATTTGTTCATGATTCTCATTACGCAACATTATGTTATGTTAACTGTTGCAGTTCACTATTAACAAAGAAACATACAGACAAACATAAAGTCACGCTGATTTCAAAAAGGGGTAGGCATAGGACACCCACGTTTCGCCTTGTAGCAAGAACAAGAGAGAATGAATGAAACAGAGTAGTAACGCCGGAATAAAATGAATGGTCTGGTGGCAGTGTTGGTAATACCACAGCATTATATTATAGAAAACTGATATAAAAGAGATGGTTTTGCTGTCGTGTTCAATGAGTGATATAAGCGAAGGTAGCCCCAAGCACCAGTCTTCAAGTCTATTTATCTTCCTTTGCACATTTCATCATCGACACACCGAAGAGGCTAGTATCACCGGTTTTTTTATATCAAGGAATGGCTAGACGAGCATTTCCTTCGCCTGATGGTAAGCGATACGATCGCTCATGGACGGTAGCAAAACCAAACAACATTTTGAATTACAAACCAATGCCTGGCATTTCACTGCGCTCGTAATCCTGATATATTATGTGTCATTTGATCATCTCATAAAATGTTAAGTATCAATATAAAAAAAAAAATAAGCCTTTATTGCTGTGTTTTTTAACTTATTTTACAAATATTAAATATTATAAAAGTAGAAAATAATAATAATAGAGGTATGAAGTTAAATCAACTTAAGTTAAATTATTTTCTCGGCGTTCGGTAGGCATCCCCTCTTCACAGCTTGTCTTTCGACAAAGGCCTTCTCTAAGGCTTTCCATTTGTTTCTATCCTTCGCTATGCTAAGCCATTTTGGCCCCGCTACTTTCTTCAAGTCGTCCTCCCAACGTTTTGTTTGTCTTCCCTTGTTTCTTTTACTTTGCCTAGGGTACCATTCAGTTATTATTTTGGTCCATTTTTCTTTCTTTTCTCTCCACATGTGTCCCGTCCATTGCCATTTTAATTTCCTGCAAACTGATTGTACTTTTCCGAACTTGGTCTTTTCTTTTATTCTTTTTAAATGTATTTTATCCCTTCGCCTTACTTCCAATACACTTCTCTCTATTCCATTCTGACAGATATTTATTTTATTTTGTATTTGTTGAGTTAAAGCCCAAGTTTGGCAACCGTATGTTAAACATGGCATGATGCAAACGTTGAAAACTTTTCGCTTTTCTGACATTGGCATTTCTTTATTTTTCATTATTTCACTCAATGACCAGAATCTCTTCCAAGTGTTAGCTATTCTCCTATCGATTTCTTTCTGCATATTTTCTGTTGGTGATATAAGTTGTCCTAAGTAGATATACTCGTTAACGTATTCTAATTGTTGGCCATTGATTCTGATTGCTTTTTTTAATGGAGAGTTGCTCATAATTTTTGTCTTTGCTGTATTCATCGAGAGACCTGCATTTGCGCTTTCTTCTGACAGCTGTTGTAACATTTTTTCCAAAGTCCACGGACATTCTGAGAAAAGTATTAAGTCTTCAGCAAATCTAAGGTGACTTAAATTCTCTCCGTTTATATTCAGTCCGAAATTATCCCAAGACAATCTTCTAAAGATCGTCTCTAATACAGCTGAAAATATCTTCGGTGAAATAGGGTCTCATTGACGGACGCCCCTTTTTATTGGGAACTCGTCGCCTGTTCTTTCTAGTTTTATTTGTGCTGTGGTGTTCTCGTAAACTATTTTTAATAGGCGTATGTACTTTCTGTGGACTCCTTGTTGCTCCAGTGATTCCCATATATAGCAGTGTTCCAGGGAATCAAACACTTTGTTGAAGTCTACGAAACCCAAATAGTATACTTTGTTATATTCTCTGTATTTCTGTAATATCTGCCGTAGGACATGAATGTGGTCAATAGTCGAAAAGTTGCTCCTAAATCCAGCTTGCTCCTTTGGCTGATTTTCATCAAGTGTGTTTGTTAGTCTAAAAAGTAAAATTTTTGAAAAGATTTTGTATATATTAGACATTAAGCTTATTGGCCTGTAATTGCCGATGTCTCCTTTGTCTCCTTTTTTATGTAATAAGATTATTATTGATTTCGTCCAATCTTCTGGAATTTTTTCAGTTTCAATTATTGTATTGAATAGTTTAGTTAGCTTTGGGACAATCACTGGCATTGATATTCGAAGGAGTTCGTTAGTGATATGATCGGGACCGGGTGCTTTTCCTAATTTCTGCGTCATAATAGCTCTTTCAGTTTCTTCGTTTAGAATTAGTGGTATAGGTTCTAAATCTAGCGTGTGGTCAATTGTAGTTGTAGTGAGTTTATTACTTTTGCTTTGGTATAAGTTCTTATAATATTCTGTAGGAATATTTAGTATTTCAATTCTTTTTGTAGTATTTTTTCCATGTCCATTGTTTATTCTTGGCATCCAATTCTTCATTAATTCTAATTCTTTAAAAGCTTTCTTTACTCCGCCTGTTTTCTTTATATGATATTGGAAAGTGTTTAATCTTGCTTGCTTCCTGTCTTTCCTTATATTTTCGGTAATCTTTTTACTTATTTCCGTAATCTCTTTACGTTTTACCTTCTTTATCCTTGTTTGTAGAAGTACTTTTCTTTCGTTAAGAAATTGTGTTGTTTCGGTTGAAATTATTGTTTTATTATTTGTTTGTACTTTTCTGGCTCCAGTTTTGAGAATATTTACAAAGTCACAATATCTCTTCTCAATTGATTTACTGTAATCTTTTTCATCCCTTCCATCTAGATTTTCTTTTAAGTTTTTTATTAACTCCACGTTATTATTAATGTTCACATATGGTATCGATTCTGCTTGTAGTCTTCTACTTTTTTTGAGACGTGTCCCTCGTAACGTCGCGCGTACCATCTTATGGTCGGAGTTAAAATTAAGATTATGAATTATTGAAAGATCTTTAAAAACTTTTGGATTATTGGTCATAATATAATCGATTTCATTCCTATGCAGGCCATTTGGAGAAGTCCAGGTCCATTTCTTAGTCTTTTTCTTTTTATAGAAGCTATTCATGATACATAGTTTATTTTCTAAGCCAAAGTTCACTAGTCTTTCTCCGTTTTTGCTCCTGATGCCTTTGCCGTACCTTCCTACGGTATCAATATAGTATCTAATAATTGTTCAATAATTGTTCTGGCTACAATATCCTTCAAACCGGAACACAACAGTGCAGTTACACTGCTATTTAGCGGAAGAAATAGACATTGCGGTGATACCTAAAAAGCCTCTCACATATGAGAGGCCTGTATCTATAGATATAGATACAGATGTATCAGCCCATAAACGTCCCACTACAGGGCACGGGCTCACTCTACAATCGCAGATACGATTAAGAATGGTTAGGCCATATAGTCCACCACTCTGGCCTAGTGCGGTTTGGCAAACTTTTACATACTTACCATGGAAATTCATACAAATGGTTATGGTGTGCACGTTTCCTCGCGATGTTTTTCTTTCAACATTTGATGAGAGACCTACCACCAGAAAAGTCCAACAAATTTGTTTACATTAAGATTGAGTTCAGTCTTGAGAAATCCTTCTAATTTAATGCCTATCAGTCTGAGCATAAGTAAACTGCTTTATACAATCTGTCTAGTAACTGTCCGGAGATGAGAAATTGCAACAAATTATATTATTGACTGGATATGAGTAAGGTAATATCCTTTTAAAATGTAAATACCACAACTTTGTAAATTAATAGACTTTTTAATGTTACACGGCGATGTTAAGAATGTGACCGGTAGTAAAATTATATTAAGTAAAATCTTAGTACAGCAGCCATAAAAAATATGTTTCCTTATCATAGTGAATTGTGCGACAAGGATAAATTAAACTAAAAGACGTCTCCATTCCTGGATCTTACACCATTGCCAAACAACATTTGTACTTAAATGGTGGAGATTATTAAAGCTACAGTGCCAACCGGTCGTCTCAACCAGGTTTGGTGTATACCAAGCCTTTTATACCACCATCTTATAGAAAAAGAGCAGCAAGTAAAAGCAACACGATGGCCTAGAGTCTGTTTAGTTATTAATTTTAAAATTCAACTTGGTGTACAAATCCCGTGGTACGGACACTAATTCCACGCTTTAGGCTAATAAAAGTGTCCTCTTGTAAAGCTAATCGAAAGCCTTCATAACTTTTCCCCTGAAAATAGGCGTATTTGTAAACATTATTAGGACGAATGTGCCATCAACAAATACTAGAATTTGCGCATTATTTAAACCAATTCGCGTATATTAAATTGTATCAATATGTCAAATCGTGTCTATTTGTATGAAACTGCACGCGATCATACAGTGGTATTCACGTGGATAATGCATGAAGACGAAGGTAAGGTGTAATGCGCGAATTTTAACACAACCAAATTGTGTAAGATCCTGGAGGTTTTGAGGCAGGCTCTGAAATACGGATGGTTTGAAGTGCGTCTATGTAATTATACTTTGAACTTGATGTATTGTTACATCGAACCTGTGCATCGAACGTTAACGCAACACGAATACCCGTCATTGTTAAGATAGGCATTTCTTTACTTCGTTCTTTTTCATTCTTTTGTTTCTTATACTATGTTATTTGCGGGAAATAAATATTATTTTTCTTCTAATTTTGCAAAGAAAGGAATATATTCTTCGTCTGCCTAATATATTTTGCACAATTACTTCCACCGTACAAGAATGACGCAACATGACTTCAGCCTTTGTTGTTAAATTATTTGGCTTATATTAAGACGGGAAACACTCAAAACTAAAGAGATTCTTCAAGAAATAAATAAATACACCCAAAAGTCACCTACATAGTCCTGACTCCACACTAAGATAGAGTCTTGTGTTGTGGGTATCAGAAACTACGAGATACTTTCAGGCCTCACAAATACCGAGACCCGAAACAAATACCTGTGGATGTGATCCAGAGGTATTTATTTTTAATACTTGTCTCCGTGACTTTCAAGAGAAAAACATTTACATAATGAAGCTACGATGCTAAAGACAGCTAAACCTTTCAAACTATTCTCTCGCATAACGTTTTTCGTAAGGGGCCATCGTACAGACTGTTCATTATTATAAATTGTCCAAACAAAATAAGACCGTTACCTTGCTATACATTGCGGTATCTATATGATTTCCAAAACCATTGCTAATATTTATAGTTGACAATGGAAACGTAACAATACAGGTGTATTGTAACAAGCATGAAATTTATTCCAGGTGCGGCTACATCAGCTGTCATCAACATTTTAAAGTCTGTGAAAATATGAATTCACTATACCCTTGGATGTGATGATCTGAATTAAGACAAATAGCGACATAATATACTAATATTTTATAAAATACACAAAGAAAGGTTTCCTCTAAAATATTTCGTAATAAAAAAAATAACAAAAGAAAATTTAAAACGCAATAACTATGAATTTATCACATACTAAACTTTAAAGACAAGTAAACCATTGCCGGAGGCTCGCCGAGCTTCAATACTACGAGTCATTAAAATGCGTGCCACTGTTGATCCTGGTATACAAGAGTTGCAGTGGCGGGTGTGAGGGCAGTACAGTCTCAAACACTAAACTTTAAGTAATAACATTTATTTAGTTTAGTTTTAAATAAATTCACAACAACTTTCGAATTGTCCTTATCTAGTTACTAGTTCAATAGTAAAAACAAAAAGTTTTTGAAAGGTAACGTCAATTTCCTTATCATTGAAATAGACTTAAAAAGACTAATTGCTTTGAATATTTTTTTTATTTTACACTTTATAAAGGAAATATCAATCAAGTTGAAAAATCCGGTATATTCACTATAAAAATACCTTGTTACAATTTCTCGAATATCAAGTAAATGAAAATAAATAAATAAATCCACCAGTCACAGACATATATAGTTCTGTCCAAAGAACCACCTTGTATCGTGGGTATCAGAAACTACGAGAGACTTTTCAGCTTGCAGATCGAACCGGGGCGGCCTCTCTTTTCACAACCAGCGTCTAACAAACTGTGCCACAAAGGCTGTCAGCCGATAAAAGAGAAACTTTATAAACTAATAGCGTTTCGACCCGGCTTCGCCCAGGTGCACATAGTTTTGAGTCCAGTCCATATCAACAACATAGTAAGTATTGTTTTCGCAGCGCACGCGATTTAAATAATATTTTAGGTATTATTTTACACCTTGAGTTACATGATTTAAGTTTTAGTAAGGATCCCTAATATTTTTGAAAATAGAATATACATTTCACCCGAGGATAGTGTAGCTTTCCAACGGCGCGGTGATTTTTTTTTTTCAAATCGTTTCAGTAGTTTCAGAGTCTATTCTTATATTCAATACAAACACACAAACAATATTTACTTTCCTTTTATAATATTATTTTCTGTTTTCTATCTATAAAAAAGATTTAATAAATATATATTTGATGCATTGTTTTCGATAAACATTTTCATAATACAGTACATAATACAAAAGCTACAAGCTTTTGTACTACTATCAAATATTATTATATTCACATGTCCAATATAATAAATTGTGAAGGGAAAAAATCTGTTCCCAATATTGTGACAACAGCATGTCAACAACAGCAATTTAGAACTAATTGCTGACTTAAGTAATACTTCAATTAATTTAAATGACGATAAATCTGCCAAAATGTATATAAACAATCCTTCAACAAAATCCACGTGCAAATTTTAGTCGCGTTATATCCAAGGCTTGCTAATACTAAGCTCAATGTTAAATTCTTTACAATGTTACATTGGGACTTGACGATTCAAATATGATTATCTCATTCAACAATCCTTAGTCGCATGAGATACGCGTGTAGCGACTGAGAAATATGCCTCAGAATCGCGAGATAAATAATTCGTGAAATTTAATTATTCAAAATTGTTTTAAGAACATTAAACGTAATTTAAAATTATAATTTGAAGTACAAAATAAAATGAATTAATTTGAATATTGCTATTTTAATTTATGTGAGTGTTTATGAAATAAATAAAAAAATAATAATTTATAAACGAAAATATATATTAATAAATAAAAATGGTGAATAAATTGAAGATTCAAGATGTGGCGCCGTCCCCCAGCCGGGTGAAATCGATAGGGGCACAAGTAAGTAAACGTTTTATGATACAAAATATAAGGAAAATCTTATATTTAATATACTAATATTTAATATACAACTAATCAAAATTTACCTTCGATTTAGAAAAAATGTCAAAAGGAGAGTTCATTCAACTTCATAAAACACATTTTTTTAAATATATTGTTATAATGTCCTTATTAAGCAAGCAAGCTATGGTTTCGCTCAACTTCTAAGAATCTCTTGCAGAATATATTAATATATATTTAGATATTGTATGTATGTATGTATCAGCCCATATACGTCCCACTGCAGGGCACGGGCCTACTCTACAATCGAGAATACGATTGAGTATTTAGATATTACTTTAAAAAAAATGGAACTATTTCCTACAAGGAATCTGAAAGATATTGGCAAGAAAACAAGAACCTACATATTAACGTTATCATTATATCATGGGTCTGTTAAATAAAGTAAATGATACTTTCTAATTTCTTCTATAGCAAGTCAGCTTATAGGCAATGCTGCTAGCGGTTTTTTTATAAGCTTATTGTAAGCTCGAGTCACCTGCGGCCTGGTGAAAGGTTAGCCCATCTTATCCAAATATGTACTTACTATTATATAACCTGTATAGATAAATTAATTTTGCATTAAACTATAGATAATGTGAACTAAATCAGAACATACATACATAAACTCACGCCTTTTTCCCATAAGGGGTAGGCTCCCAGGACACCCATGTTTCGTCCTATGTGTTCCGTCCCACGATATTATACGAGGCGAACCTATCGCCATTTCTGACTCCAGAATAATGAATAGAAAACTCCAATATCACTTTGCACGACCCGGAATTCGAACCCGAGACCTGAGCATTGTAACCGTACTGTGAGTAGTACAAATCCGCTACCGACGCTTTTAAGATATCAAACCAAACCAGGAACATAGCTTTATAGTGCTTTAAGATATAATTCCCAATTATACCCATAATTTGGACAGCGCTTGAATCTTGCTGTATCACGTTACAAATGCTGTACCTATCTTTAACACGTTGACTGCCATGTCAGGCACCGGTGCCTGACAGACATGGCTCCTGTTAAGGCCATGTCAGTCCGGGTGACTGACGCAACAGTATGTAATTTAGATGATCTCAGGGAGCTGTCCGGCACGTTTAGCTCATTATTATCTATTGAAATTGACAAATAAAAATATTCATTTAATGTGATTTAGTTGCATATACAATCAAAAAACAAACAAAAAAAAACTCGTCCTAAAAATTTTACTATGGCAGTTAACGTGTTAAGCTCCCGCAGTGAATGTGTTAAAGGTACTCCTTCACAGAAAACCATCGTCAAGTTATCCTATTGCATGTTGTTAGACAGTTAATACAATGGTAAGATATATCAACCAAGATACGCCTAGTGTGAAGCCGGGAATTACCCTAAAATTTTACTGGTGATAGGTTCCTCTTATGTAAGGTCGCTTGGATAGGTACCACCGCAACATCTATTTCTCTCGCCAAACAACAGTATATATCCACTGTCGTGTTCTGGTTTGAAGGACTTGTAACCAGTGTAACTACTGGACAAATTGAGACTTAACATATTATATCTCAGAATGGCGAGCGCAGTGCATTGCATTTATAAGCGGTCGTATCACTTAACAGCAGGTAAATGGCTCGAATCAAATGGTTTAAGCCACACTTTACTACGCTGGCCTATTGTGGATTGGCAGGCTTCACTCCCTCTAGAAGTTATTGTAGAGATCGCTATGGTGTCCACCACTAAAGAGCGTAGTAATGACGAACAGTTGGCTATGTGTACATAGCAAAAATCAGCGATGGTCTCTGGAAATTGAACTCACGACTACTCTGTCTTGACCTGTGGTCTTGACGTTCGGTTCGTTGTCTTGTTGTTTCTAAATGTTGCAAAATTGACAAATACAAAGTTTCAAATGTGACCTACCCAATGCCTTTATGTCTTAAATGGTCATCACTTGACTCATTCATTGACAGAATTGAACACATTGTTAGAGAAGAATAGAAACTATATTTAGACATTACATACACTCAGGTATATAACTTAGTAGAATGTATGTAACATTTGGTACCGTTGGACCGATTGATTTGTGTGAAAGTAGTATAAATTCGTACAGTGATCGCAAACTCGACAGATGCCAATAAACTATCACTATGAAATGCTACTGTATTATAAGATGTATCAGCCCATATACGTCCCACTGCAATGCACGGGCTTCTTTTACAACCGAGAGTGCGGTTGAGAGTGGTTAGGCTATATAGTCCACCACGCTGGCTTCGTGCTTTACATTCCATAGAAATTCTTACAAATTCGCTGTAGTATGCAGGTTTCCTCACGATGTTTGACTTTAACGTCAAAGAGCGTGGTGGTTGACTATCAATACACACAAGAGTCAAAGAAAGAAGGTAGTCAGAGGTGTGTCCTGGGATTTGAACCCGCGACCAAAATGCGCATGTTGGCAGCCACGTCTAGTCCGTTTGCCAACAGGCCGCCACGTACATTCAGATTCGTATTTGCCTGAATATAAATAATCGCACACAAGGTGTTGCGATTTGGTAAAAACAAGGATTTTTTTCTAGTTTTGAGCAAAAAACAATAATAAACAACTACAATTACACAAAGATTTACAAAGATTACAATGTTTAAATTCAAAAAACTAAAATATTTTATAAGCACGCTAAAATTCATGTAATTTGTGATTTTAAAAAAAGTATTTTCATTTTCATTGCCTTTAAATCGCAGAAGGGTAAAAGACCGAAAAATCAAAAATCTTGCACACAAACTGAATTTTTTGAATTTGTACCTATAGAAAATGAGATAATATGGGATTTATAAGTTAGCAATAAAAAAATCAATAAGATGATTTATATTGTATGAAGTATTACTTTGTTTGCAGGTCATTACTCAATTTGTAGAATGTATTTTTGTCACATCTGTCAGCGTTGGCTTAAAATTAGTTTCTATCCACCAAAGTAGGGCTTAGATTTAAAGAACTTTATTCTCATAAGAAATACACATTGAATTTAAAATGAGATACAAATAAAATAAAATAAATGTTAAACTTAATAAGTCAGAAGTTAGCTACCGAAATCCTTCGATCAAATATACACTAGATACACAGTTCCCTGTAAAAGTTCTGTTAAAAAGTGGCACCGATGCATGACATTAAAAAAAGTAAACAAAAAGATCACATATTCCAAATATATTAACACAAATTCCACCTTATTCCTGGAGCTTAAAGTAGCTTTTCAAATAATATTGTCTAAAGTTTTACGACGTTTTAGATGCAACGGTCGGTGCGTGACTGAAGGCGAAAGAGTGCTTAAGCACTCTTTTTTGGTGCCATTTTCTAAGCGCTCATGTTGTATCTAGTGTATATTTGATCGAAGCCGAAATCGGTTATTGACATTTGAGTTCACTAGGTCGCCATAACTTTCAACAAAATTAATGCACGTGGCCAGTACCTGCTATAAATTATTATAATCACGTTTGCGGTCATTTAATTGTCATTAGCTGTGTGTGGTTAATGACACTTTTAATTCGAAATGACTGCGACAACGTGTCCATACATTGTATTGTATTTTAATTTTTTCCTACAAAGTTTAGGATTTTACAACACAATATAGATTTAAATAACCCAAAGAATTTATGTTCGAATAAATAAATGTAACTATTAAAATTAGAAAAAAAAGTTACAAATTATAAAAATGTAATATGATAGTGTTTGGACATATTTGGGATTTCCAAGTGTTTTCCTATAATTGTATCAATAATCTCTCATACCGAACTACCCAGTACAGTCTCAGAGCCTATATTCCTAATTTACCTCAAGTCTTGGGGATGTTAGGAACCCAAGTCGATTCGTTAGATGAGCTGCTTGTTATAAAAAAACAGATAATGCAATGTAATAGTTATTTTAGGAGGCCTTGTTTGTAAGTGGAAATACTAGTTTTTTCTCTTTGAAATACTTACTCTAGATGCTATGGGAAAAAATGTTGGGCCACGAAGCAAAACTTGTTTCTACAATCGCCAAGCGCGCAGTAAAAAAGTTTTCGTATCACAAGCGCAATCTAGCAAACTCGTGGAGGTTAGTTAACCATTGTTGGAAAACACCTACAATACGATTTATGAACCGCTCTAAATTCAACTAAGCTACGGCTCCTGTATAATCACTGTATTATAAACTTTTACTATTTTAAAAACATTTATTTGACATTACTTATTTTAAAAAACGCTAGAGCTTTTTGCCCGTTTTTCTCTGGCAAAAACAGCTTTGTGAACCGGGTGGTAGAGAAAAGACAATCAATCTAAATCATGTATGACATTTTAAAAATTAAATAATGTATTTTCATACCATTTCATATATGGTAAATCGAAGGTATTTCGCCAGCCTTTGGGAAAAGAGATACACCAACTGGTGGTAGGTCTCTCATATGTAAATGGTCGCCTTAGTAGGTATCACCGCAGTGTCTATTATCCTAAACAGCAGTATATGCACTGTTGTGTTCGGGTTTGAAGGATTTTGCAGACAGAGTAATTACTGAACATATTAAAACTTAACAACTTATGTCTCAGGATGGCGAACGCAGTGGAATGCCAAGCATTTCTTTCTAATTCATGATGTTGTTTGGTTTTGCCACTGTCCATGAGCCGTCTTATCGCTTACCATCAGGTAAATTGCATGCTCGTCTCGCCATTTATTGCATGAATAATAAAGAGAATGGTGTGGAGAAAGAGCATCGATGCCTTTTCACCGGCATGATAATGAAATAATGGACAAGCTGGTGGAAAGACATACTGTCAAAACAGAGTATCCACCTACGCGAGTTAAATCTCGCTGTTGAATCGGATATAACAAACTGAGCCCGAAAGATTTCAATTGCAAGGATCGCTATGATTGGTTTTTGTCATCTTTTCTAGAGGGTTACTCTATACTCCGACACGACGCCGAATGTTCACAGTACGTAAAACTGTACGAATATGCCTAAATACTTCACAAAATGTTCGAATTCGAATCGTAATCTAAGTTCGGTGTGAATATTCATAGATAATATTGATTTGATAGAGTTTTGATTTTTAGAAGTGAAAAATGTTTATCATACATGTATATCATATATGTAGGGAATCTTTTATCATATACATGAATGTCGAACGTTCGAATATTCGAACTTTGTGTCGGAGCACAGAATAACCGGTAGCTATTTTAGCTAGATTTGCTAGTGATGATACAAAAATCATCACTAGCAAATCTGCATTTCAGGTTGTAAGAGTATTCAAAAACTATCGACGATATCGTGAATATTCTGCTTATAATTTGTCCAACATTAACAGGTGTATCAGGTCATCTTTGCCAAATATGGTGGTCGCTTAAACTTTCTCTTTTATACGACTACATCTTGCAATTTAAGCTAGATATTTTCGCAGAAATATAAATATATACACTTTATATAACTATCAGTCTACTTTAAGAACCATTCACACGGTAGTATTTCTTGGCTGAGGGATACAAAATGTTAAAGCGATAATACACATTCATCGTGAAAATCGTGCAAAGTTTTTGCTATGTTAGTTGAAATAAGTTAAATTTAAATCAAACTTAACCATTATTATTTAAACTATATTGTTTGCACCATGTGATTTGTATGATTTAAATATATAGCCTATGGTCCATTCTTGGATATAATTAGTCATTTTCCAATAAACAATAATATTGATATTCAAGTTTTAGCCACTAGCTATTGCTTGCTTATCGTATGTGGTTTGTCCACCTAATTTTGAAGCATCAAATGTTTAGTTCGATGCGCTAATCATTCAAGAATTTGTATACTTTATGAGCTTCTCGAATCTTCAAAAGAAGATAATAAATAAATTATACACATATTCTATTGGTGGTAGGTCTCTCATGTGAGAGTCCGCCTGAGTAGGTACTACGGCAATGTCTAATCCTCCCGCCAAACAGCAGTGTAAATGCATTGTTCTGTTCCGGTTTGAAGGACATAGTAGCCAGAGTAACTACTGGACATAATGAGACTTAACATCTTGTCTCAGGATGGCGAGCGCAGTGGAATGCCAAGCATTGCTTTGTAATTCTTGTCGTTGTTTGGTTCTGCTACTTTCCATGAGCGGTCGTATCGCTTCCATCAGAATAATGGCATGCACGACTCGCCATTCATCGCAAAATATATGTACTTATAACCCTTTGCCATTCAAACGATGATACATTGAACTCCGCTTATATCTTCTATTGTATTTTATTTATCTAATTATACATTGTATATAGACATTGTATATACTCGTATACTTTGTATATAGCTGGACTTAATGCCAGAGGCATCTTTGAAATGGCGCATAGATGACAGAAGTAGGGGCACATAATTATGCTTATTTGATTACAGATTTTTCCATGCATACATTAATGTAAATAATTTTATCCCTACACGGTACATAAAACTACATATTACAATATAAATATTTACTATAATATATATGGACGTATAAATAGATATATACTAATATATACGAAGACAAACTAGTTTGATGATTCCGAGGCGTCTTTGAACAGTTTTTTAATCTTTGTCGGATTATCTAGCTTTTAAGTTTTATTATAATTAAAATATTTTGCAAAATAAAAAAATTATGAATACATCTAAACCACCCACAATCATAAATCTGAGTCATAACGTTAAGACTTTAGTCAATTAAAATTGTATTTCTTAATAATTGAACATCAACACTTATAATCTTAAACTTGTACTCGTATACGATATTTTCCTCAATAATTCACATAAATCCTAAAAAAATAAGAAATATGTATATTTAAGTGGACACAAAACCTATTTCAAATCACCTCGAGGTTCATCCCAAGGTTATCATTATTAGGAAAAACATCCAAATACCCATTTAAAACTTATCTTCACATGTTAACAACAAAACGTTCGTGACAATGAAACGGAGGTGCCAAGGCTATTTCCTTGTTTTCACATACAATACCTTTGTAAACGTAGAATTTAGGTCAGCAACTGTTTGGCGAGATTTATTATACGTTTTATATTGTGCTAATCCGCGTAAATGTTTGTTATTGTGATTTGTTTTAACCTTTGCTGTGATATATTGAGACCAATGACAGATGTTTTTTTAGAAATAAATACGATAAGGATAAAATGGAGCTAGCTATGCCAGTCATGCCCCATTGCAGGGCAAGGACTTCCTCTGAGATTAAAGTATGTACCACACGAAATAGATTTCGAGAATATAATGATTTTTTCTCTCTCTCTCTCTCTTCAGCCACATAAAATGCATTGCAAAACGTGTTGAATTTCATATTAGATTAAGGTCACACATACCTATCCCAAACAGTTGAATATGGTACTGTTCTGTGATAATCCTTTTTTTTGACAAATGTGAAGAGAACTTAATGTTTTATATCAATACAAACTAAATAAAAAAATATAAGAAAAGAAACATAACCTGTATGTTACACGTGCCGCTGACATTATCCAAGCGCGGGTTGGTTTAATCAAGGTCAATTTTACTTACCCAAATTAAGAATAACATTTATCTAGATTACCCTCGTGACGTTATTCTAAATGTTATGTAATCAGAGGAAAATACACCAAATAATAATAAATATCTGGCTTCGGTCTGGGTGTTTGGGAGACCGAAATGTCTCTCGTAATTTTTAATACCCACGACATAATAGATCTGACAGTCGGGCCAGGACTATGTTTGTGACTGTTGGGTGTATTTATTTTAAAAAAATTTAATGGACATAGTTGTGGGCGGCCTATGTTAAAGAGTGGAGTCCCAGCGGCTAAAGATAGAGAAGGAGAGAGAGAGTATGATAAATATCTAGGCTAGACTCACCCCTACTCCACAGTCACTGCTTTGATTTCAGATTATGAAGGAAATGCACCTAAATCTGCCATTGCACTTTTTTCTTCTCCTTAATAGTAACCGCCACATCCTACTATTAACATAATATACTCTATAGAAGAAAAATATACTACCTACTTGGGTCATGTTATGTTACATGCAGGCCGCGTTTCCCGCCGGTAGTTTCCTTTTTTACGCGCAGCACAAGGAATCCTGAAACAGCCTTAGTTTGTGACAAAAAAAAAAATAACCCAGCCGCATAATTCAGGGAGGGATTCATTTAATTATCTATAATAATAAAAAGTGATTGTTTATTAATATACATTTCCCGGGGTTATTCATAAAATTATTTTAATTAACGAATGTTTTTTTTCTTGGCCCAAACTGAATTCAAAAATCGTTCGAAAGCGAGAAACGTTCGATAACTAAAATAGATATTAAAACAATCTTAGAAAATTATTTGATGACTAACTGTATAGTGGTTTTTGGTTGTATTTTTGGTGTGAAAGGTCCTAAAAGTAGAATCAATTCATAAATATTATGTAATAATGTTAAGCGGTAGGATAAAAACTAATATTTGCATTCATTGTTTACCTTGAATGTATGTACTTCGTTTTCTTTTTTCAATTTGACGATGGACATTTCCCGCGATAAATAAATAACAATAAATTGTATTTCTGCCAGCACCACTGATTTTTAGAGGATCATTGAAATTAATATGAAATATATAAAGTGTGTAATCTAATTATTTAATAATATTTGCAATTTGAATTTGATGTGGCCTTACATTACGGATATCACTCATGTTACAAAGACAAAAATATTCAAATTAAAACTGTTTCCTTTGTATTGTATGAGCCCACATACGTCCCGTGCGTAATATGATATTTTAACAAATAAATATTTACGACATTTGATGAAAATTTTAATTGTTTCTTGAATCAGTTTAGATTTAAGACTGAAGAAAATTGGTGGGATCATAATATATAATATTCATTAAAAATAATATAAAGATGGAATAAATATAATAATAAGTATTCTTGTCTAGATAATACGCTTTCCGGCGTTTGCCATACGTATAAGTGGAAACAAGTATAACAGCTCACATAATAGCTCCCATTTAAATGTAATAATGATTTGATCCGTGATGCTTTACAGCTGGCTTCTCCGGCTGTAAAAGTCTTTTTGCGGGGTTATTTACCTCTTACGTCCATTGTTTTATCACACGCTTGGACGGAGGGAAGTGGACAATATTTTACTTCCAAATCTTCCTATTCATTACACTTTCTGAATAATTTCCCGCAGACTCGCCGAGCTTATTTCACTTTAAATTAGTTTTATTTTTAGTAATATGCATTGCACACTTGCTAAAATTACCAACTACGTCACAGAAGCTGTCATGGTGATTAATACGCTCATTTGAATACGTTTGAATACGAGTATTTCTCCAATTTAAAACAAGAACTCACGAAACAAGTGACAAAGGCTGAGAAGACACGTGATTAGAAACAAAAAAACTACTATTTCTCAATAGAACCTCCTTTTGCAAAACCGGTTTGGAAATAGAAGACCATTATAGATAGCTATCCGTAAATAATGAAATATGTATCCTTAGATGCGCAGTTTCTAGGTCGCATACCATAATATCTTATTTTATTTTTGCTTTTTAACGATTGTTAATGTACTTTTAACAGGGTTAACTACATCGATACGAACTATGAAAGACCGTTATCGGGCTTGGACCCACGTCCTTCAGTGTGGTAGTCCGGTCCTCAGCCAACGATATCGCTTGTCCGCTCTGTCCTTTACAGCCCAATCTAGACAATTATTGGGTGGTAAATTCTTAGATGAATTAGTAATCTCTATTAGACTCGTAAGGTTAATTAATTCTTTCTTTATATTCCAGTTCTTAACAAGTATGTCTCCGAATCTCCTTCTGATGGGCATTGGAATGGCGATTAGTTTTGCCACCATCGCAGTGCCTGATCTGCTGCACGCTCCCGAGGGTTTGTCAATGAATGACGCACAAGCATCTTGGTTTGGTGAGCTTCTTTATTGGCTGTTAAAAGCATAGTACTTCTTTATGAAAGGCCTCTGAACTACGTATAGACCTACGGCCTATATTAAAACTATGTAACGGAAAGGTAGTTTTCAATTTTGGTAATATAAAATGAGCATTGAGGCACTTTTATCCAATTAAGAAATGAATCTAATAACGAAAAAAGCAATAGATGTTACAATACAACGAGCAATTTTATACGAGTTAATGAAACGCCTTACAGAATACAATACCTTTAATTTTCTGAGCGCATATCGAGAGTACAATTGCTCCATGTCTAGTCAAGGAGTACTTTTTTCTGCAGTGGTTCTTACCTCAGTTCTAACTAACCTTTCAAAGCAACATAAACTTGTATGATTTGATCTCTTTTTTTTCTAGCAACAATTATCAAGTCGTCAATAATTGATGTTTCCAGGAAGTCTTTCATACCTGACGCAGCCTTTTGGTGCCGTTCTCTCTGGACCAATAGTAGACTACTTCGGGAGGAAAAAAGCCAGTTTTCTGGTCAACATTCCTCATATAGTAGCGTGGGTACTTGGCTACTTCGCTTGGAACCTGCCGGCTCTGTTCATCGCCAATGGTCTTCTGGGGCTTGGAACTGGTCTTATGGAAGCTCCTATTGCTGCTTATGTTGGAGAGATTACGTAAGTAGAATATGATGCAAATCGCTAAGGAGTCTAAGCATTTTTGTTCTAGCAGATAGTACAAGTGATCTTCATAAGAGTAGAGGAAGTTAAAAACGCTCGTTGTGATCATCTTTAGCCACATGATAGTGACTGCTGAATATTGACCTCCTCTACTCATTTTCACAAATAACGGTTGGAAACGGCATGCATCCAGCAACTGCCTGCAGTCTTCATCATCAACTACAGGATATTGTTGATGATTTTATACTGATTACGAGCGATGGCAAACGTAAATTCATATCGTATCCAGATAAAACAAATAAAATCTTGGTTATAATGTTCAAATCCAGTATCATATTAATACTATGACAATGATAATACCGAGCGCAGTGGAATGCCAAGCATTGCTTTGTAATTCAAGGCGTTGTTTGGTTTTGCTACTGTTCATGTGCGGTCGTTTAGCTTACCATCAGGCGAATGGCGTGCTCGTCTCGCCATTTATAGCAATAAAAAAAACAATAATTATTTCTTAACTTTATATTTATTAATATCTTATATCTTCCACAGCGAGCCTTCAATCCGTGGTACTCTCTGTACTGTGACGCAATTGTTTCTGGCTATTGGTATTCTGCTCATGTATTTCTTGGGAACTGTCGTGACCTGGAGGAACGCAGCCTTGATCGCCCTTGCAGTTCCACTCACTGGCATGTCTTTGGCGTTGTTTGTAAGTACATTTTAAATAGATGATTTGTTATAACTGGTGTCGAGGTCAATGGAACACGGTACTAGAGTAGGCATACATGGTGCAGAAATAAATGATTTACAACTGTCTGTCACCTGATTTCGATAAATCAGGGAAAATAAACAAATCAATAATATTTTGCTCTCCGTCTCCTCATACCTAATCCTTGAAGAACTATTGATTGATTGACACAAAAACATTTCTTTTGTTAGAATTCTTTTGCGTTTCGACGTTACCGATTTTATTTGATATCGATTCAGTTAATCATGATCACATCAATGATACGAATCATTGGTGTTAAAAACACACATTTACCTGGAAAGAATATTCCATTATAGTGCTGATATTTTAATTCCAGGTGCCAGAAACACCAGTATGGCTATTATCTCAAGGTCGAGAGAAGGATGCTTTAAAAGCATTATGCTTCTTGCGTGGATGGACTACTCCAGACAAAGTGAGAGAAGAATTTGACAAACTGGTGGATTACTCTAAAAACCTGCACCGGTGCGCCATCTGTTGCAAAGATGAGAAAAACCAAGAGCCACAAGACTGCCAACATCATAAAATGCATATGGTTAAGAGGTAACTGAACTGTAGATACTGATGTATAGACAAAACAAACGGATGTATACAATAACAAGAATATTATTAAAATTTATGCATTACTCGAATATCCTTGTTGCTATTTGTAATCATGTTATAAATAGAAAGAGATAGCCTGGTAGTCAGAATAACTAAACGAATGTCGGAGCTTCGAGCGCAAAGCAAACTTGACATTTCGAAGTTACGAGTATAAAATTGTTACAGTATTGCAATTTTTATATTACCTATAACTGCAAAGGGTGGACAGTTAGTAGGCAGGTCCGAAAGGTTATTTCACGCAAATAGTGGTGGTAGGTATTTCTCCCGCCAACAAACAAAACATCAGTTTAAATACACTCTTGTATTTCGGATTGAATGACATTGTAGCGAGAATAACTACTAGACATATTGAGACTTAAAATCTTATGTCTCAGAATGCCAAGCGCAGTGAAATGCCAAGCACTTCTTTGTAGTTCAAGGTATTGTTTGGTTTTTCTACTATTCATGAGCGGTTGTATCGCTTACCATTAGGCGAACGGAATGCTCATCTCGCCGTTCAAAACAATAAAAAAACCTTTGAGAACTAAAAAGGTAAAAATTGCAGAATCTCATAGTACTCCACCCTGTCACTAAATGAAGAAATTTACTATTTTATATTGACCAAAAATCTTGATTACCCTACTGACCCACTGTATATGTTTCAGATTCTGTCTCAAGTTCAAGTTCGTGATGTTAGTGAAAGAGACACTCAGGCCTTTGTCTCTAGGCCTGCTATACTTCATGTTCTACGTCATGAGCGGCCTCACTCCCATCAGACCCAACATGGTCAACATCTGCGGAGCGTTCGGCATGGACGAGAATGGCAAACAGATCGTGGTATGATTTTGTATTAAATTATATTTCACAGACTGCCTCGTTAGCTTAGTTGTACAGTACGGTTACAAAGCTGAGGTCTCGGGTTCGAA
Organism: Hyles lineata; assembly: GCA_030180105.1. Taxonomy (NCBI): domain Eukaryota; kingdom Metazoa; phylum Arthropoda; class Insecta; order Lepidoptera; family Sphingidae; genus Hyles; species Hyles lineata. The sequence goes on from JARJEE010000023.1 coordinate 7,593,652, forward strand.
TTCTGGGTCTGGATTTATCAATTCATTATCAGCCCTTCTGAGAAAAAGGTGAATTTACGTATGTTAGTTTCATAGTTATTTGTAAAGTACCGACGTCCATTTAGCTTTAGGCCCAGATTGGGATAGTAATTTATTGGTTTAACTTGTTTTTGTTTGAAAGAATGCACAACTTATTAATATGGAGATATTCATACACCTTTATGAAGGATTAAAAAGCAAATCCTTTATTATTGAAACAAAGAAACTTTCACTCAGACTGGTTTCTATGATTCATAAAACTAGCGAATAACTTAAAAACAAACAGTTGCTATTTGGTTGAGATTAGGATGAAATATGCATGCAGTCATATCTAGGCAAATATTAATATTATAATTATGACGAGGCCTACACACACTTCATCTCAACTGATTCTTCGTAGCGTAGTAGTAGATTTTGTCATGAATATGGTTTTTTTTTTAATTTCCCCACTTTCGATTAAAGTGCGTGGTGGCCTGTTGGTAAACGGACCAGACGCGGCTGCCAACATGTTCACGGTGGTCGCGGGTTCAAATCCCAGGGCACACCTCTGACTTTTCGGAGTCATGTGTGTATTGATAGTCAATCACTACGCACTAAAACGATGAAGGAAAACATCGGGAGGAAACTTGCAGACCTTAACGGCTTAAAATAATTTATATGGTATGTAATTTATTTCCTGGTGGTAGGCCTTTCATATGTGAGAGGCCATCTGGGTGGGTACCACCGCAGTGTCTATTTCTCCCGTCAAACAACAGTGTAAACGCACTGTTGTGTTTCGGGTTGAAGGGCATTGTAGCCAGAGTAACTACTGGACATATTGAGACTTAACATCTTATGTCTCAGGATGGCGAGCGCAGTGGAATGCCAAGCATTGCTTTATAATTCAAGGTGTTGTTTGGTTTTGCTACTGTTCATGAGCGGTCGTATCGCTTACCATCTGGCGAACGACATGCTCGTCTCGCCATTCATAGCAATAAAAAAAAACGTAAGTCCGCCAACCCGCACTAGGCCAGCGTGGTGGACTATATGGCCTAACCACTCTCAATCGTACTATAGATTATAGAGGAGGTCCGTGCCCTGCAGTGGGACGTATATGGGCTGATACAGATCTGATACAGACTTTCGATTACTTTGTATCTTTCGTGGTCACAGTCCGTCATAAAGTCTGTAAAGAATATTTCAATGTGTAACATTCAATTAAAATTATTAGCAAATATGATGGTGATCACTTATAGTGAATAATACTGATGGTAGCGTAAACATGTATGCCTGAATAACCATCATTCACGAGATTTAAATTCTACTAAGTTTTCCTCGGAACACCGCGTTTCGGGATCCTCTTGACTATATCCAGTTTCTTACCAACCAAAATTATTGTCAATACTCTATCTGCAATGTAAACAATTACTTAGAAAAACTCTCCTTACCCTTTGCACGATCCTCAATTATCGTATACAAATAAGTATAAATCGAATATACTATAATAACACAATTTCTAGACATTGTTATATCTATACATTAGCAGTTTCAACATTAGGATTTCCCCTACATCGTTTATGAATATATTTTTTTCCTGCGAAAAAACCCAGACCAAGAGAAACGTTTGTAGGTCCTACAAATATTTTTCTCTGGGAAGATTGCTTTCACTACTGGAATTGACTTACCAAAAAAGCAAAATAATGGAATTTTTAGAATTGATTAAAATAAATCAAACTTATATAACCTATATAACAACGAACTGACATTGCACCATAAATTATTGAAATTATGTTAATGTGTTATAATGTAAGCCAATATTCGTACTAAAATAGATGGCTCTCATATTGAATAATGTTTATTCAATTCAAGCCAATAAACCTCAATGTGGTGAAAGTAAAATAATTCAAGAATCTAGGGTACGGTCATAAAATATTATGTATTCTGCATTAAAAAAAAAACAATACCATTTCCATTTAAATTACTTTTACTATCGTTTAATTTGATGTTAATGAATCAATTGACAGTTGAGAGTTCAAGTATTGTTTTCCGTTAACAATATGATAACGACCATAAACAAGCTCTTCAACTTATCTAGGAATATTGTTTGCAGCTAATGGTGGGTGTGATAACCTTCATTGCCGCTCTGCTGGTCATCGGCCTCATTAAGGTTATGGGCAAGAGGAAGCTGGGCATCCCTGCGATGCTGGGTACAGCTCTATCCTGTACTGCTCTGAGCGTGTATGCCAAGATGTATCTATCAGACTCTGTGTTTTCATTTGACACGACTACCTTCCCTGAAGAGAAGAGCGTGTGGCCTTTGATCTTCCTATACGCTTTGACGCTGTTCACTGGATGCAATGTGTCCTGGGTGCTTCTTGGAGAAATATTCCCGTTCAGGTAATTTGTTTTTTTTTTATTCCATCCAAATCCATCTTTTATTAGAACCCAAAATCTTCCACTTGATGGTAGGATCACTGCTGCCCATTAACAACCGTAACGCATGGATCATAAACGTGTTGCCGGCCCATCAAATTGTGAGAGAAGCGAGAGGAAGAAGAACGGTAACAGAGAAGGGGTATTGGGCATGTGACAATGTCACTAAAAACTGTCGCTTGACGTCTATCTCTTGTGAAACAATGGTACCATCCCCGACGGGCCTGCCCATTTATGCTGAGTCATGGGTGACAAGAACGTGGCTGTACCAGTTTTAAAAAGTTTTGTGTTTAGTTAAACGCATATAAAAAGTAAAATAATTAAATATGTATTTGCACAATTACGTTGAAGTTATGAATTACTTGCAAAGTAAAATTTCCTTATTTGATAAGAAAATTCTGCTAATCTATGCGCACATCATAAAATTGTACTTTTTTAATGCCTGTCCGTGCATCAAGGAAATACTACTGTCTTAATGTGCACGCAATAGTATTTCGACTAGTGTCATTTTAAATCTGAAATCTTCTGTTTTTTTTTTTAATTTTTCTAGAAAGGTCACGGTTAAAACTACTGTTCATAGTGTAGTAATTTACCTTAGTCATACATTTGCTGTGGTAATAAGCATAAAAGTAAAATATTATCTAAAATTCGCACAAACATAGTCAAATAATTCAAGCAAAGATTGAGAACTAAGAGCTACTTAGTAGACGCAAATCCTAAGATGCACTACAAACAGTGATGCATATTTCTCTGTAGTGTGTACTCGACACAAGTATTATGAAGGGTGCGTGAATAATACTCGTAAACAAAACAATATCGTAAATATTATGGAAATGATACAGCTGACGACAACGTCTGTGAGAAATTAAACGATAAGGCTATTTGTACTTTTTTAATATATTTATTTTTTATCGTTTTGTGGAACAAAAGATAAATAAATAATTACGGCCTCATTCATAGTCTATTTTACCTATCAAATGTTTTGTCTTCTTCTCTCAAACTGAATTTAAAAGTCTTTCGAAAAGGTCAAAATACTCAGTAACTAAGATACGCTTATAAAATGCCTATGAATAAGTTAATATATCCAATAGCCTTGTCTGTGTCTTTATGACCGTACAACATCTACACCTGAAAAATGTATATATAGCTAACACCAACATTTTTGTCTTTGCTGCTATCGACCGCAACGTTGACAGATCTGACTCAAATAACCACGGGGGCTGTAATATAAATATCATATAGTATTTTTTCTCCTATATTTGAACGTCTATACAAATGTTATTTAAAAAAAATCCTATATCTATTAAAATTAAGGCTGTCATTATATTGACATTGACAGTTAAAATATACCTTATTAAAACTAACATAAGGTTGACATTAAATTATTACCAGCTCCAGACTTCTACCGAAAACGGAGCCGAGTGATAGTTTTAATGACGACAGACACAATGCAACTAAACACGCAAAAAAACACGGCAATTTTTTTTTTGTGATGATTTAAAAATATCGTCGTGGTTAGTTCATAGTTTATGCTAAAATAGTTATTTAAACCTCATTAAGTCTTCAAAAAATAAAATTAGTTATAAAATTATTTTGAAAAAATATACATATAAATATAATATACATCTTATGTCTCAGGATGGCAAGCGCAGTGAAATGCCAAGCAATGCTTTGTAATTCAAGGTTTGGTGTTGCTACTGTTCATGAGCGGTCGTATTGCTTACCATTAGGCGAACGGCATGTTCGTCTAGCCTTTCATTGCAATAAAAAAATAACAAAAAATATTCGTCGCTTTTTTTATAAAATGTTTAGTCTCATTGTGTACGAAGTCGCTAAAACTACCTCCTGGGTTCGTTTTTGGTCGCAGTCTGGTATACCCTGTATATCCTTCTCTTGCTCGCTAGTAAAATACCACTTATCACACAAGGCCGCCTTATCGCACAAGGCCGCCACTATTTACCATTATTTTTATGTGTATTTCGAAATTGTATGTCTATATAGTGCAAGGATTAAATAAATATACATGAATATTATAAGTATGTATTGATAGTCAATCACCCCGCACTAAAACGGTGAAGGAAAACATCGTGAGGAAACCTGCATACCGTAGCGATTTATAAGAATTTCTACGGATTTATAAGAATTTCGTATGTAAGTCCGCCAACCCGCACTAGGCCAGCGTGGTGGACTATATGGCCTAACCACTCTCAATCGTACTCTTGATTGTAGAGGAGGCCCATGCCCTGCAGTGGGACGTATATGGGCTGATACAGATACAGATTTAAGTAGCTCATAATCAATTACTTTTTTCAGGAGTCGTGCGTCCGCCCAAGGCATAGCTGCAGCTTGGAACTACATAGTAACATTCTTCGCAGCAAAGACTTACATAGACCTGGAACTCCACTTCAAATTGTGGGGAAGCTTCGCAGTATACGCTGGCTTTGCCTACGCTGGTACCATATACCTATACTTCTTTATGCCGGAGACAGAAGGAGTCCCACTTCAAGACATAGAAGACAACTACATGGGAAAACTTAGGACGTTCGCAAACGACCCGTTTATCAACTTCTTTAGGAAAATATTTAGGAAAAAACAGTGATCTCCGTTTGTGATTAGCTTTAAATAATTAGTTCAAGTTTATAAGTTTATTAATGAATAATTATTAAATAAATTAAATACTTATTATATATTGGTTGTTTTTTAATTACTTCTGCCCATCATTATTTCACACTTTTATAGACCGAACGCACCGTGAGACATATGTTTTAAATTATTTGGTAAATTACAATTTCATTGAAAATAAAATTTACAGTTGATTCTAATATACTGACATAAGTAATAGAACAAAGTCTCCCCTTACAAATATTTTTGGGTACTTATAATATTATGAAATAGACAAAATTAACTCATTTATAATTAATATACGAACTTTCAAGTATGCGTTGATTGGATACAATCTATTTAAAAGACCGGCTTTTTAATACAATCATTAAGTCATATGTTACGCAATACTATTTCTCAATCCCCCCACTCAATCGTACTCTCGATGATAGAGGAAGCTCGTATTCTGCAGTGGGACGGGGTTTATGGGCTGATACAACTACAAATATTTTTTTACTATATTTCTACAGATATTTTTTTAAATCCCAAAAACCAGAGAAGTATTTAAGAGTTCCAATATTCAAGAGTCTTGTAATCAACCGTGAACCACAGAGTACATTCTATATACGGAGACTGTGAACTCTTACCTCCTCCATATAAAAATCCATTATAAGAATACATTGCATTTAATCTTAATGCTACATTTATGTTTTATACAAATAAAACATGAAATTACACGCCTAAATCTATTGTAAATTCGTTATTTGTACTAACATTGAAATTGTTGGCAATCATAAAAATATTTATTATAAATTCCAATACTATCCAATTTAACATGCAATGAAAACCCATTTTAAATTACCAAATAAAAATAATTTATACGCTTTCAAGTAAAAACACTTTAAGTTACAATTGCAAATCCTTAAAACTAAACTAATGATCCACTATTCATAAAATCTATATTGTAATAACAAACATACAAATAATTCAAAGTATTGACGTAAAATCACATCCAAAGACGTCACGTGTGATAAAAAATAATTAAATGGACAATTCAGATTTGCTAGCATGAAAATAATTGTTTTGAACCCTTTATTTAAAGATAGTAAGGATAAACAAATAAACAAACGAGACAAAACAACGTTAAATGACTATAAATATTATCACAACACTTGGCAAACCTTTATCGGTATTCAGTCACCTGCGTTGAGCGCAGCCACCCGCGTCTAAATACCCACAACGAAAAATGTATTTAACAAAACGAATAATTTAAATTGTGACAGTGAATACTTAGTTAAAGAATATTTTAAATTTAAAAGTTCACAGTTAAAATGGTGCAAAAATTCCAAATTGAAGAAGTGAAACCGCCTAGTCGATTGAGATCTGTTACTTCGCAAGTAAGTGCGAGTATTTATGTGAAGTTTTTACTATAACATGAGCATGAAACACGTTTTTCATGGTATTCAGGGCTATAAATACGGTAGAAGGTTACACGATAGCTAATTTGTTTCATATATTGTACATAGAAACTACTTGAAAAGTTGAACCTGCGGAATGTTTCATTCATTGCATTTGAATGACTAAATTCGGCACAGCCTATTGTTTTATTGTATAATTATTTAAAAATATGATAGATAAAATCAACGTGCTATGCGCCCGGCCAACCCTAGAAAAAGTAATTATTACGTTTTACGGCCAACTGCCATTTCAACTTGTTAGTAATGCAGGAAGTCGCTGGATGCAGGTCGCGTCCAACAGATCTATTTGGCGATCCATGTGGGTGCCTATGTTCAGCAATAAACTTCTTGTGGTTGAAGAGAGAGAAAGAGAGATAAAATCTCAGCTTATATGTGGAAATTTTTTTAATCCGTCGATTTTTGTATGCAACAGAATGGCAGAATAAGTATAAAATATCATATGTATATAGGACTGTCTGCATCCTTTTTGGAGTCTAGGAAAATATTTTTGATGCATTAGCTTAATGTTGTATATTGTTTTAATACTGACATAAGTGAGCTATTCTCCACTATAGTGGCAATCGGTTTCTTTCTTTTATAACTTTTATCCTACTCTAGTTTGAATTTGTTTAGCTCGATTATAATGCTTAGTGCAGATAAATACGGCTAATATTTTGAGGACCAACTGAATGCTATAAGACTAGTATAAGATTTTGGGAGATTATCCAATTATTGAAAAGTATATCTTGGAGTCAAACTAAAGATTCATGTAACGTTCACCGTCAACGTAGAATCATCAAACCATTGACGTAATTAATATTGAAAGCTTCCCATACTATCGAGTTAACACTATTATGTTAATTGAATATTTTAATATTAGGAACACATGTGATATGCTTGATAAAGTGGATTGGTTTTTTTTCTTTACTCCACCTGCCGTTCCGTTTTATGACACGCATCATTGCAATATTGGAATTTTTCGTTGAAATGTTTCAAAAATCTTTGCTTTTTTAAAAGTCGTAGTTACTTTTTCTGATAATTTCATCTTCTTATTTTGTACTTCGCCTAGTCAAATTGCATTACGCAAACAACAATACAATGTTCGAAATTTCACTACTTGTGGACATGGCATCTCCATAAATTACTAGCAACTGAAGATAATTCTCAACTTCCTTGATGCACTACATATCATCCATTCTGCAAAGATCGTAGCTGCCACCGTATTGAGAGCTAGGTCAAGCATTTTAATTACCGTAAAGAGTTTTATGTTCATTGAGTTTTTATCACTTAATTAAAATTTGATGATGGCTGTCGCAACAGGAGTTCGTAAATAAAAAACCATGGAATAGTATTCAACAATATAACCTATAGTAAACGGATTAGACGCGGCTGCCAACATGTTCACGGTGGTCGCGGGTTCGAATCCCAAGGCACACCTCTGACTTTTCGGAGTCATGTATGTGTTGATAGTTAATCACCACGCACTAAAACGGTGAAGGAAAACATCGTGAAGAAACCTGCATACCATAGCGATTTATAAGAATTTCTGTGCTATGTAAGTCCACCAATCCGCACTAGCACATGATTAGCAGTTACTAATCATGGGCTTATATCATACATATCTCTGTATACCCCTTTAGTCACTGCTAAATATTATGTATATTTATCTTCTTTACAGCTGCTATCATGCATGTCTCCAAATATACTACTCTTGGATCTGGGAATGGCGATCAGTTTCGCCACAATAGCTCTGCCAGCGCTACTGAACGCTCCAACTGGTTTGTCCCTGACAGAAACACAAGCTTCATGGTTCGGTGGGTTTGTATGTCGTATTAAACAATGATGATGTTCATGGACACGAATATTACTCCATGATTCATGACAGATAAGCTATAATTTGGCCTCTTAGAAGACCATATCATAATCATGTGGTCAATTTCGATGACATCTTAATTGTAGGAGTATAATTTTATTTCTTAAGCATTTAAAAGATAAAATAAAAAGAAATTACTATCATACATATAATACCAGCATTGAATGATTTAAAATGCATACATTATGATAAAGGGTGCCTAATATTTGAACTGAATATTAACGATAACGACAAGTGTTAAACCTTTTTCAGGCATCTTTGTAGATATTATTTTTTTATTAGTATGAACAACAAAATATTTACATTATTATTATTCTGTAAAATCAAGAGTGGTAGGTATTTTAGAAAAACTAGTTACAACTATGTTTTTATAAGAAATGTTCTCTTTGCTCATTACTATGTCAGCTTCTGTGATAAAAAATGTTACTGGTTACTATGTATGGCGATAAGTCAGTGAGAATTATAAATTCTTACGGTATGACAATATCGCAATATAAAGTTGAGAAAGCAAATTAGAAATGATAAAATCTAAATTTGTTAATAACCGTAGATTTAGAACTATCATTACAATTTATCTGAGATACAATATTTACTGTCTACAGATAATATAAACGAAACTGAGCCATATTATTAGAATAACATAAAAAGAAATGCCTACCATGATACAACAAATTTTTTGGACTTTCTATGTTCTAAATTATATATTATTTAACAATCGAAATCAAGTTCTTTGTACCCCTCTTTCCATAAGACAATGTGTATGTAAATATACATCACTTTAAATATTTAAAGGAAAAATAAATAAAAAATCTTGGGTTTTTTTCATGTCTCAAAAAAATATTATTACTAAGAATATTTTAATCACAACAACATTTTCAACTGGTTGGAATTTTTCTTTTCTTAAGTCAGTAATTATTCAAAAATCTAACGGCTACAATAATTAATTACTCTGGTAATTCGATAACTAATTAGATAGTCAAGTGTTGTAATCGGATTTCTAGCCGTAATCAATCACGCAATTCCGCTAAATCGTAATTATAGTGCCAAAGTTGAAAAATTATGTTCTTCAAAAAAATATACCATCATATTCTTTTCTTTAGAAATAAGATTTTTCATTACAATCATATAACAAATCCCGGTTATCAAATATTTAAAATGCATGTCTTTGAAATGCGATAGCAATTATCTTTATAGACTCCTTAATGCTAAATGAAACGTCTAAACCAAGTCTAAACACTCAAAATTCAAGGTGAATAATCAAATATTTTTAATTCCAGGAAGTTTATCATTTTTAACGCAGCCTTTTGGCGCTCTTATGTCTGGGCCAATAGTGGACTACTTCGGAAGGAAGAAAGCTAATTTTCTCGTGAACATTCCACATCTGATAGCATGGGTCCTAATGTATTTCGCTGCGGACTTGCCCACTTTGTTCATAGCAAATGCCTTGCTGGGCTTAGGAACTGGAGTGATGGAGGCACCAATCAATTCTTACGTGGGGGAAATCAGGTAAGAAAAAAATTGGATTTTAATTGTGTTGATACTCATAACATTGAAAATAAATATGAACAGCCGTATTCATAGACATTTTATAAACCTATTTTAATTATCGATTGTTTTGTCTTCCTCGCTTAAATTGAATTCTAAATTCGTTCGAAAGGGGCAAAACATTTGATAGTTAAAATTAGTTTATAAATGGTGTATGAATAAACTCAATACTACAACTAGTCTCTATGAAGACTACGACAAGTCCTCATATTTCCATTCATCGTGGATAAATGTAAACTAGAATAATCTGAAGTAAGCAATTAGAATAAAACCGATAGTCATACCGATAGCCTACAACCGAATATTAAAAATACATTTAAACTGCGTAAAGTTGTAATTAAAAGTGCGTTACGAAGATTGTATATGTGTCACATTGTAAATTATATGACTATTTGAAATTAGAGGAATCCTATAATTTTTAATTTAAATAATATTTAAGTTCTTTCTTTTCTTTCTAATACATATCTCACTTCTTAATAGTTCATCCTACAAATTTTTTTTCTGATACCTGATATGTACGTGGAAACATTATTTCTGGCAACAGGTTTGTCTATAATTCTATGAAAAACCCAGGTTATGCAAATAAACATGAACCATCTCTAATAGTTTTAGTCAATATTGCAATACTACTAATCAGAATCTAACAGGTGAATTTTCCATAAAATTACTAAAGAAGCCTGTTTATTTACTTACTACTTAAGTATATATTATGCGTAAAAACCTGTACGCATAATTCGTATTGAAAATCTAATGGTATGTTATGTGTCATAGAGAATACAGGGAAAGCTAAATAATCATTTTCGATGCCAAATTATATTGAATAAATACCTTTTATATTTTGTTCCAGTGGTATCCTACTTATGTATATTTCATACCTAGCAGTCTAAACCTCACATTACAGTATCATTAGTTCTATAAACTCTCTTGAAAAAATCTTTTTTTACTAGCGGTAGGTCTCTCATATGTGAAAGGCCGCCTAGGTAGGTACCACCGCAATGTTTGTTTCTCCCGCCAAACAGCAGTGTTAATGCACTGTTGTGTTTCAGACTGAAAGACTATGTAGCCAGAGTAACTGCTGGACATATTGAGACTTAACATAGAGGATGTCTCAGGATGGCATGGGCAGTGGAATGCCAAGCATTACTTTGTAATTCAAGGTGTTGTTTGGTTCTACTGCTGTTCAGGAGTAATCGTATCGCTTACCATCAGGCGAACGGCATACTCGTCTCGACATTCACAGCAATAAAAAAAATAAAAAAAAAACGACTTCAATAAAAATATTCTATCACCTATGTTCATCAGGCGTAACGTTTAAAGTGAAAAAAAAAATCAAATCGGTCCAGTAGTTTTATAGCCTTGCATTGGATAGGCTATGAAACTACTAGACCGGATAAAAAGTCAAATCTTTCTTCTTTATAATATTAGTTTAGATGAAAATTATTAATTTTAATTTTCAGTGAGCCTTCCATCCGAGGAGCACTCTGCACTGTGACGCAATTATTTACTGCTGTTGGAATACTGATAATGTACTATCTAGGAACGGTGGTCCATTGGAGGACAGCGTCTCTCATTTGCTTGGCGGCACCACTCGCTTCAATGCTGTTGATATTATTTGTAAGTACATATAATACAGTATTTAGTTTAGTACTAAGTAGGTCATCATGTAAATCTTTGTGAGAGGTGTTTGTTCAATCATAGACTTCCTTTAATTAATGATTAAAGTAAATGTCGCCATAACAAATAGTGTAATGAATAAATTAGTTACCTATTTCTAAATTCCTCAAAAAATTCAAATTCTATTAAGGGTTAGACCAGTCACTTCCCTTCTTTGTCTGTAAGATTTCGTCAGACGAGTTCGAGAATCCCTATTAGAACAAAATAAACATTTATTGAAGTAATACTACATTACAGGTGCCAGAAACTCCAGTATGGCTTTTATCTCAAGACAGAGAGAAGGATGCTCTCAAAGCCTTATGCTATCTCCGCGGTTGGACAACTCCAGAACATGTACAAAATGAGTTCAACCAACTAGTAGTCTACACGAAGAATATGAAGAAATGTGTTATCTGCAAGACTGATGATTTGAAACTCATAGACTGTGAACACTCGAAAATGAATGCAGCTAAAAGGTACGAATAATACTCAAAGAATTAATACGAGATATTTAAGTAATCTAATACTGGATGTACTAGCGTATTTTATCTATAATCCACACCACACCTGTATAATCAGAGTAGAGAAAATATTGCAATTAAATTTAAAAACAGCACAATTATTTGCTAGTACCAGGCAATCACTACCATGAACTATGACTATGTTAGAAAAAAAACTTAAAGGTTGCAAATACGAAGAACCTTTATCTTCATAACGGACCTAAAGAACTCTGCTAAATATTCAACTTTGCCGTCGGATTTCGTTCATTGAGTAATATTGTTGATCCTCTTTACATCCTTTTTCCGCTCCCTTCCCGACTTGAAGTGCCGGCATCATGTCTGATCCAAGCGTTGTTGTCCATATTTTTTACCATATGGCAGAACCAACCAGTGATAGATACCATATATACCAGTGATCACTTATCAGGTGACCTGTATGCTCGTTTGCCGGTACTATAGAATATCAACTTTAAAAACTGAATATCCACCATACATTCCAGGTTTATCTATAGAGTTAGGTACGTAATGCTAGCGAAGGAAACATTTAGGCCCTTGATGTTGGTGATGATGTACTTCATGTTCTTCGTGATGAGCGGCTTGGCGCCGATCCGACCGAACATGGAGAACGTCTGCAAAGCATTCGGAATGGCTGATGATGGAAAGAATATTGTGGTGAGTTTACTTACATGTAAAGTGTAATCATTCATTTAAATTGTAAATCATAGATGAAATTGGATATTTCTGATATTTAATGACAAATCAAGCTATGATTGGCTCTACAAAATGTGCAGTTTTTATACAGCATAGCACTTACCACCTGGTGAATTACTATCACTTTGTCGAAGCAGAAAAAAAATATCCTATCTTAAATCTTACTGTACAGATATATTTGTGTTGAAATTTCTCCTAATCTTCGCCGCTATCTCCATGAACCAAAAAGTCTAGATTGTGTTATTCATAATATTTTGCAGACAAAAATCTGATTTTGAAACATTTGCCAATATAATTATGTATACTGTATAAGCTAATATTTTATGAGGATCTTCTTTGTATCAGCCCACATGTAAGTCCCACTGCAGGGCATGGACCTCCTCAACAATCGAGACTTCGATTGAGAGTGGTTGTAGCTTGTATGTATAGAATATGAACAAACCTGATTTCTTTTTATTTCCAGTTAACAGTGGGCATAATAACGTTCATAATAAGTGTAGTAGTGGTTGGAATCATTAAAATAGCTGGAAAACGGAAGCTTATCATAACAGCGATGCTTGGAACAGCAGTCTGCTGTACCGCTCTCAGTGTCTACGCCAAGCTTAATCTAGATGAGTCTGTGTTCTCATACAATGCTAGCACATTCCCAAAAGAGACCAGTTACGTGCCTTTGACACTATTTTACTTATTGACTGTGTTTACTGGACTGAATATACCTTGGGTGCTACTTGGAGAAGTGTTTCCATTCAGGTAACTTGCATCTTTATTTGTTTACAAGTCTATATTCATTTTAGGACCTTTTCTGGGTTTAGTGAATTATTTTAACACGCAATGAGATTTAGATTTCGATGTATTTATAATAACTATAATTTATTTATTCCATTTCCAGATTTTTTACTATTTGTGTTAATGTCGTTACTACAAAATGTATTAATCTTTTGTAATACATAATTTATATCTGAGTGGACTGTTTATAAAAAAAAATCTGGAAAATGCGATAAATCGTTTTATATTAGGGAAATTAATATTATTTAAAGATTAACAAGTAATAAACAAATCAATTTTAGGAGCCGTGCGTCAGCTCAAGGCTTTGCTGCCGCTTGGAACTACGTGGTCACTTTCCTGGGTTCGAAGACCTACATTGACCTCGAAAATAGCGTCAGGTTATGGGGTACCTTCGCAGTATACGCTGGCTTCGGCTACATCGGCACTATATATCTATACTTCTTCATGCCGGAAACAGAAGGCAAAGCACTCCACGACATCGAGAACTATTACAACGGAAAACTCAGAATATTCGCTGATGACCCATTCATTAACTTCTTCAAGCGTTTCAAGAAAAAAGAGGAACCAAAAATGAATATAAGTGTTTTATAATTTAATATATTTATTTAGTTTTATATATACAAAGTTTTATATTAAAAGTCGTTTTAGACAGCTACTCAGTCTTGAAGTTTTTTTGTTGTACACATCTAAACATATACGTAGTCTAATTTTCCGGTAGACAATGACGGATAATTACGTAAAATGTAATAACAGAACTAGTAACAAGATTCAAGATCAAGAACTTCATAAAAATATATAGTCGAGTAAACAAAAATGTATATGCATTTGATGTGCCTCCATTATGAATGCGTATAATCACAGAATTTATTCCCGTGGTATATTTAATGATACACTACACATTTTTGGAGCGACACAAACACATTTAATAAAGAGTATTACAATCATAGCAATACTAACGTCATTAAACAGTAGGTTCCATTATCCTAGCCATGAACAACGGTAGAGAGGTCCTGTTATCCCATAATATGGCAATAAAAGGCCTGTTAGCTCTGAAGTACACTGAAGGATCGTCATACGATAGTGCCACAACTGCGAATGAAGTGGCGGCTGCGGCAGAACCTCCTCGCTCGTCGATAGAAAGAACCGCAGAATGCACTGCTGATGATACTTGAGGAGATAAAGAACCCGCTGTTCCCAGTTTGAAAAGTTCCGATTGCTGGCCAAATATACTTGAAACACCCAACTGAAATTATAAATAAAAAATATTATATCCTTTATTATTATATCTCATTGTATTTTAATTAGTATGGGTTTAATGACGTGAGTATATACAATAATATTCGTGAGGTCTTCTTTAAATACGGTAACGGAATTAAAGAATCCAACCAACCTTTCTTTAATAATAATAATAATAATAAATAACACCCAACAGTCACATACATAGTCCTGACCCCACACTAAGATCGAGTCTTGTGTCGTGGATATCAGGAACTACGAGAGACTTTTCGGTCTCACAAACACCCAGACCCGGAAGAAATATTTGTGGGCCGCACAAACATTTCTCTCGGTGCGGGGATCGAACCCGCGGCCTCTCATTTCACAGGCGGCGTCTAACCAACTGCGCCACGGAGGCTGTCCAAATGTGCTTTAGAATCATGACTAGACATAACTCCGAATGTGTCAGTAATTTTTACCTCTTATTTGCATTATTCGATAAGAGGGTATTGTAATATGTTTATTTCATCTTAAGTGCTACTCACCTTACTCAAAACTGGTCTCAGATCCGTATTTGCCCTTATGGTAAACTTGGGCAATTCTAGTTCTACATCTTTATTTGGGAGCGCCAAATAGCTCGCGACATCAGCTATCGTCAAAGAAGATAAAACTGCATCAACATTCGATGACTGGTGAGGGAGGATCACGATGAATGAGTACTCGTTGAACTGTGGAAATAAATCATATCATTCATTTATTTATAATTTGGCAAAAAAGAGTACAATGCGGTGACAATTGGCATTAAAGAAAAACAATTATGACAGCACGATTAAAATATGACAATTTCCTTGTTGAATAATTCTATACTTCTATACACTTTTCTATACATTTTTGTTTGTTTTGTGGCATAAAATAAACAAAGATCCTATTAATAACAATCAATAAAAATAACAAGTATCTATACCTTTTCCGTTGTAGTATATCGGATTGCAATATTAATATTAGATGCGATCTTAGCGCCCTCATTAAAAACAGACACTTTTTCGCCAAGCTACATATATATCAAATGACACACCAACAGACTAAACATGTACATATAATAAAACTTGTGCAATTTAAAGACTAGTCTACTCACCAATTACAGGTGTGAAACAACATTCGTATGAAAATAACATTAATAGAATTATATAATAAATAATATAATATAACAAACATAAAAAGACATTAGATATTGTCTACTCTAAAAAACACGATTACCAAGAACGTATAATCTCGATTCATGAGAAAAAATATCTTGGAGAAGTCTTAATGATGGGCTAATACAGATTAATTTCGATTATCGATTATTATAGATTGTTAATGTTTCTACATTAGTGCGCTGCATTACATATTATTGAAAAATGCATAAAAATTCTATGAACAAGTGAAAACTAGAAGGAATTACCAATTACCACAAAATACCAACAAATTTAAGAACTGTTATTACTAATATTAATATGATTTCTGTAAGAAGATACTTAATCGACGATATCATTTGCCTACCAGAAACAAATCTATGCTACATTTTGAATAATCTATCATGGCACACATCTTACTGTTGTAATTTATGAAGATAAAATAGTTACATAATACGCACATATGTGTGACAAAATAAAATATATTCTCACCTCAAAAGGCAGAGCAATAACTTGGGCTTTGGTGTTTTGATCCACACCAGACTTGAAGTACCTACGAGTGCGCATAAACTGCGCATTTATTGAATCACCATTAGCTAAGTGGAAGGGCTTCTCCTTTGTGGCCTTTTCCCTGAATGGAATCTCCCATATTCCTTTGAAATATACAGCATTTACCATCACCAACTCGGTATTGGTGCTGAGTGAATCTGAAAATAAAAAAGATATATTTTTGTTTACTGCTAATTGAACAGGCAGACCTTTTTCACATTTAAACCGCCAGAATGATAAATCAAAATACAATGAATTTGGAAAAAAACGTCTCTATCTGTAGGAGGAAGTCGAAAACGTTGGTTCATAGATAAGAATCGAAATTTCGTACCGACGCGATGCGGTGATTTTATTACAAATTCATTCTGTATCTGTATCTGTATCAGCCCATATACGTCCCACTGCAGGGCACGGGCCTACTCTACAATCGATAGTACGATTGAGAGTGGTTAGACCATATAGTCAAATTCATTCAAGAACTCAAAATAGATTATTAATAATTTCAAATTTGTTTGTTTTACCTGGAGAAATAAGTTTCTGAATCTTATTGTTAGTTTTTTCAGAAATCCAGCGGTTAATATCATTTGCGACCAGCGCTGGGTTTCCAAAACTAGTAGGAGTCAAATCACTGCCAAAGTTGTTCACAGCAATCCTTTTGAAATCAGTGTTGAGATTAAATGAATTACTCAAGAATATATTGTTGGCAGATTTTAAAATATTTTGGGAACTGCGTTTCTGTAAAAACAAATCAATAAAAATGTTGTGCTATCGAAATATTTACTTTTGTTAGAAATTCTCAAAAGATTTTCAGGGACATCTAGAAAATTTTCATTCAATAAAATTATGCTCTTTAGTCGTTTTTTTTTGCTCAAACCGGTGATACATAGTAATAATAGTCTTCGAATAAAGTAAAAACAATATCATAAATCAACTTTATACAGATATTTTTATTAATAATTCAAATCAGAATGTATTAGGTAACGTTGTTTCCCACATCCGCAATAAAAACAATTCTTTGATAATATTAAAACGGTTAACTTTAGTTCTACAATTTAGAGCCCTGATTTCAAACATGTAAACCCGCCAAACAGCAGTGTGAATGTACTGTTGTGTTTCGGTCTGAAGGATATTGTAGCCAGAGTAACTACTGAACAAATTGAAACTTAACATCTTATATCTCAGGATGGTGAGCGCAGTCATTCCACTACATTGTTTTGGAATTCAAGGGTTTGTTTAGTTCTGCTACTGTTTCTGAGCGGTCGTATCGCTTACCATCAGGTGAACGGCATGCTCGTCTCACCATTCAGTGAAATAAAAAAACGTAATAAGTAATAGCACTTACCCGAATATCCTCTGTAACTCCCTTATAAACCGCTGCTGACTGCTCAGGAGTCATGTGCAATGCCCTGGTTATCTCATCCAACGTACCGCCAGAAGCTCCTTGCTGTAGCAGCGCCAATAATACCGATATCGAGTAAGGCGACACCGCTATGTTCCCTGGCTGTTCCTGCGCTATTTGCTGTAATAATAGTAATGGATGTTATAGAACTGGTTTCGAATGTTGCATCATTATATTCAAAAGATTGCACACTTTCAAGTTATTAGCTAACATCTTGTTATATATAATAATACCACAATACCCTATAGATATAATAACACACTGGTGGTAGGTCTCTCATATGTGAGAGGCCATCTGTGTTAGTACCACCACAGTGTCTTTTTCTCCCGTCAAACAGCAGTGTAAACGCACTGTTGTGTTTCGGGTTGAAGGGCATTGTAGCCAGAGTAACTACTGGACATATTGAGACTTAACAGCTTATGTCTCAGGATGGCGAGTGCAGTGGAATGCCAAGCATTGCTTAGTAATTCAAGGTGTTGTTTGGTTTTGCTACTGTTTATAAGCGGTCGTATCGCTTACCATCAGGCAAACGGCATGCTCGTCTCGCTATTCACCGCAATAAAAAAAATACACACATTATCTCACGCCTTTTTCCCAAAAGGGGGAAGCAGAAGTGCTACCAGGTTTCAACTTGTATGTTTCGTCCCACAATATGGTGCAAGGCGAGCCTATAGCCATATCGGGCTTATAATGAATACAAAAATCTAATATCACTTTGTCCGACCCGGGATTCGAACCAGAGACCTCCGCTTTTAAACTGTACATCTACGCAATCGTGAAAGGCGATAAATATAGTAATAGTATGGGTGTTTCAACAAAACATTAAAAGGTGTTTAAAAAATTATTAAAGTTGCTCTAAGTCATTCGTTATATCCTATGATTTCTTAACTCCTATGGTGATTAATTAATAATAATTTAGATTCTAAACTACAGCAACATCTGCTTAATCAAGTCAATCCCCAAGGAGCACTACAGCGCTTTTAAAAAATAATTTTTGTCTTGCAACATTCCGTAATCTTTCATAAGTAATCTGACTGTCATGGGCGGCCATTTGATACTGCATTTACCAGTTCCAGTATCAGGCTTATCATCGGCTTCCGTCATTATGATCAAAATTGTGTTGTGCTTTCATCCTAACTCATTCTAAATCGCCAACAACAATATCAAAATATATTTACCTTAAAAACATTAACACCGAAGTCAGTAGATGCAGGTCCTGTGAGTGCAGGTCCATTGACATTTTGCGATAGAGAATTGAAAGGCCCAGGTGCCGTAGGTTCTATCTGTCGAGGATTTGAAGCCGGAACATCATACTGCGCTTCTTGTATCTGTTTCTCCCTCTGAGCTTTAGCTGTTTGTACAGACGCTAAGATATCGAAATCTGAATTGAAGGGAGCTCGTGTTGTGAATAAAGGTACCCTTGCTGTCGACGGTGGATTCGCTAAAGAAATAGTCTGTGGCGCGCTGTTAGCAGGCATACTGTCTTCAAAGTATATCCTATCTGCATTGTAGTAGTTTGATCCTTCGCCTATGAATTGTGATTCCACTTTGAAAGTGAGGAAGCAAATCGCCAAACCTGAAATGAATAGCGTAAAAAGATGTCACGTTTTATATAAAAAGTAATTGATAACTGGTTGGAGCAACGACTCAGATATTGCTTTCGAAGTTGGAGTGTGCAGATAAAATATTTATATTGACTACAGGTAAATAAATACACCCAACATTCACATACGTACTCCCGTATCTACACTAAGATCGAGTCTTGTGTCGTGGAAAATATGTATCTATTTTTAGAATCTTTTTTAATTATTTTTATTTACGTAGAAATTATGTGAACAATTTAGCAAATTTTGATTAAATTGTCAATTAGGAGCTAATATGGGCTGTGCACCATGAGATCCACTGTTCGGATCTCACTCTTCTCGCTTTGTCTTATGTTACGGTTTAAAAATTACCGAAGAATAATAACCCACGACTATAGTTTAAGCTGTTATCAATAGGGTGGCAGCCTCGGTGGCACAGTTGCACTACGGTAAGATTACAAAGCTGAGGTTTCGGGTTTGAATATATTATAACTGATTGGGGTTTTTAAATCTCTCATAGTAATCAAGTTTCCCAGTGCAAAATGAACAAAACTTATTTCTTTAATATATTGTGAATCATGGGAATATCAATATTCCTTTTGGCTTTTATTTACGTTTTTCCCAACTAATGCATATGTAAAGTAAAATATATACATAGTAAAAGATCTTGAAATATACAGGCTGTCAATCGACTTGTATAAAAAAACAACGCTATGTAAATTGGCATAACAATGTTCATTTACTCCACAGTTATAAGGATGTTTCCTTCTTACCTACAACTTGTTTAACTAGTGCATTGTGAATGCGAGGTCGTCAAACCAGAAAAAATATTTACTTATCTCGATATTATTATTTTTGTATTTTTATTTTATTGCACTGAATGGTGAGACGAACATGCCGTTCGCCTGATGGTAAGATTGATGATACGACCGCTCATGAACAGCAGCAGAACCAAATAACACCTTGAATTACAAACTAATGCTTGGCATTCCACTGCGCTCGCCATCCTGAGATATAAGATGTTAAGTCTCAATATGTCCAGTAGTTATTCTGGCTACAATATCCTTCAAACCGAGCACAGCACTGCTGTTTGGCGGGAGAAATGGACATTGTGGTTGTACCCAGGCGGCCTCAAACATATGAGAAACCTACCACCAGTAAAAGTTGAATTATTTAAGTATTTTGCAAAATAGTGCATATTTTATATAACAGCCGACCTGGCCCGGTTCCGCCTTGGTGCAAATACACTTTTTTAAAAATATTCGAGCGCCTATGTCCATCAGTGATAATGTAGGATTGTAGTGGTGAAAGAATTTTCTAAATAGTACAGTAGTTACAGAGCCTATTCAATGCAAACTAATAATAAAATCTTTCCTCTTTATAATATTTCTTTAAAATAGGTACTAGCAAATATGCATCTATAGGTATATAAGCTAATGACTGTATACAACGGAATAGGCAGATGGTAAAATAATTAGCTATCGCGTAATGGGTTTTCATAAGGTCCAGTTTCTTGAGTTTTGAATTTCGCGCGCATTAAATGTTATTATTACACACAGAATATGTTCGTAACTCACTATTCATAAGAAATTCAATTTCACACCATATTTCTTGAATACTGTATTAAATTATCCAAAAAGGTAAAAAATACTGGTTACAAAAAATTAACGTTGTCGAAAACAAAAAGAAATATACTCACACATCAACGTCTTCATATCTGTGTTTAAGTGTCAAGGCTGTGCAAAAACGGTGTATATTAAATAAAATAATTCGATATGATATATCGAATTTGAAAACCACTTTTCAAAAACACCTACATTGGCCGAGCTCTGTCGACCAAATGACCGTAAACAAGATAATGTTCTTCGGTAAAGTGTGCGTCAACGGGGAATTTCCAATAGAATATAAACCTTATCTTTAAATTGTAAGGTTTAATTTGATATAACAGAAATCCGCCTCAGGACATACGTAGTGGGTTTTTCAATAAGAACAGGTTTGTTCCCTCGTACTCGAGTCTATTCGCTTTGTATTTCATCCACATTTAAGAAAATGTGATGAAGGCTGGCATTTATATTTCTTTTAAATTGCATAGGTCTGGCAAACGAGCAAGCAGGTCACCTGATGGTGTGATCACTGCCGTCCATGAATATTCACGACGCTTAGATCGTAGATATGCCTGGGCCCATCAAATAAGAACGAGAGCGGAAAGGAAAAAGGAAGAGGGGGGTATTGGGTATCCAGCAATCTCACTAACCGAATGAAACGCGACTACAAAGCTGCTGCTTCACGTCATTCTCTTGTGAGACGGTACCGCTCCGGTGTGCATTCCTGCTTAAAAAATAGACCATAAAATCCACCACATCTACCTAGTGCGGATGGGCATTTATTTAACATACGGTATTATTTATTTTATTTGCTTTATATAGAAACAGTATACAGGCAGGCGGACTTAATGCTAGAGACATTCTCCTTTATTATACCTTTGGATGAAGCAGAAATGGATCACAACAGGTTTATTTCACATTAAAATAGAAAAAAGTGGTACATCATTTAAATACACTTTATTATAACATGTCTAAGTATTACACTGTTGGTACTGGGTAATTATATATAATTTGTTTTTATTGCTATGAATGGCGAGACGAGCATGCCATTCGCCTGATGATAAGCGATACGACTGACAGTAGAAGTGCATGATATTCGACTGCGCTCACCGCATTTTTTCACCGCTTCTTCTAATTAATCTAATGTCAGTTTTTCTACTTGTAGGAAAGTCGTATACACGGTAACAACCGCCTTAGAGTGGACAAGAACCTACAAAAAGTCATTTAAACCGCATGTAATGCTTGCGTAATGGCGTTTGACAGCTTCCGTGGCGCAATTGGTTATTGCCGGTTGTGAAACGAGAGGCTGCGGGTTCGATCTCCATGATAAACCTTTATGTGGCCCACAGATTTTTGGTTCGGGTCTGGGTGTTTGTGAGACCGAAAAGTCTTTCGTAGTTTCTGATACCCACGATATAAGACTCGATCTTAGTGTGGAGTCAGGACTATGTATGTCATTGTTAGGTGTTTTTTTTTTTTTAATTTACTTTCGTAATCAAAAATGTATGCATTGTACGCATTGTAAGGGAAATGTTTTACATACACAAACTTAACCCGGCGACCCCACGGTTAATTAGTGTGAGAACAAGATAGATAAAACGGGACTCATTATAGATTAAATATTTCTACACTAATATATAAGATACACGACGACTACCTCGGTGGCGATTGTAACGGTGATGTCTCGGATTCGAATCCCGGGTCGGGTAAAGTGATATTGTTTTTTTACCATTGTGTTCCTGTTTGAAGGACATTGTAGCCAGAGTAATTATTGGTTATATTGAGATTTAATATCATATGTCTCAGGAGGGCGAACAAAGTGAAATGCCAAGCATTATTTTGTAATTCATAGTGTTGTTTGGTTTTGCTACTGTCCATGAGCGTTAGTGTCACTTACCATCAGGTGAATGGCATGCACGTCTCGCCATCCATTGCAATAAAAAAATCAATAGTGTGATGCCCAAATATTTCGGATTTCGCGTTACGGTGTTGAATATAATACCATATTTTATTAAACGTGAAAGTTCGCACGATCGTTCGTGCATTTTACGCTTCATTCGGTTTTTGTCCGTACACCCATTCGATTCGCATTCGGATTTTCAATCCAGTTTTCGCACGCAGTAGACTGATTAAAAATAATATAAAAGAAAGAAATATTATTTATTACTGCCTTGTTTGGTCGTAAGAAGTGTACTTAATAATACATACGTCTCCAGGATTTCTATACCTTTATTTCTAGCTTAAAGCGGCTTGTACATAAGTAACAAGTATTAGAAATTAAGAAATTGCGCACTTACAGGAAAATCAAAGATTGGCCGCTTATTTTTTATCAGTTACTGTTGGGACATAAGCTGTTGGGAATAGACCTCGCTCGTTTTTACCCTCTTTACTGTCTTGCGCGAATTCGCGTCTTGGTTAGGTTCGTATAGTGTTGAATAAATTAATTTAAATTAAGCCTTACACTCAATGACGTTTTACAAATAGACACGTCATACACTAAGTTAATGGCACGAAAAAATGGCGCGATGCGTATTGTAATTTCAAATTGGTTCGAAGAAAGAGTAAAAAAGCAAGATACATAAGTTAGAAGAAGATGAATAGACATCGCTAGTTACGTAACAATAAGTGCCGCACGGTTATTGGCCAAAGCGCGTGTGACGTAGCACCAAGCATGAAGTACGGGATGACGTGGCGAGAGCAGTCAAATGTCGCCATGAGAGCGAATTTATTAATTTTATTTAATAAAAAATTAAATTAGTGTGTACTTGCGCATTAAATAAAATATTTTTATTCCACAATTTCAGAATCATTTGTACATTATTTTAAATCACTCTAATCTATATTTCCGCATTTGGTTTTGAAAATACAAATAGTCAGAGAAACGTGTATCCGCGACACTGGTTGAAGCGTGACTGATTGCGAGTGAGGCAGTTACCTTTCAAACGTCTTGCCATTATAAAGCTCGGACAACGCATCTATGCTTTATAAACATCTTAGCTTACACTACCCTTTATTTCTCCTATTTATATATCCGTCTCATAGTTGCCTGTAAAAATTACCTAGTGTGATAATGCCGCCACTCGTACTACATTACTATTATTTTTATTGTTTCTTCTTTAAATAGTATATCGTTAGTATAAATTATAAGGTCAAATGCTTACTGGAGACCACCACTTGTTACAGACGATTGTTACATTGCCTCAAGATACAGGCTATGCCTAGTTTGGGTGTCCGTGAAAATACTATTTATAAGAATCTCATACTTTTGTATTATTTTTAAGTAGTATTAAGTCTCTGTAAGTTTATATTTTTAAATAAAGAGTTTTTTTCTATTGTATGTACCCAAGGCAATTGTCACATAAGCAGTAAAGTAGTAGTAAAGTATATGGTAAAATACCGACATCAATAAAAAATGTACACTCATTTAATACATTTAAGACTCAATTGGCTAAACACCTAATCGAAGACAAATCCGTTTAAACAAATGTGTGTGTATGTATTATGGGTATTTTGACGATGTGTGACTGACGACATTTTTTTTTTTTTTATTGCTTTGAATGGCGAGACGAGCATGCCGTTCGCCTGATGGTAAGCGATACGACCGCTCATGAACAGTAGCAAAACCAAACAACACCTTGAATTACAAAGCAATGCTTGGCATTCCACTGCGCTCGCCATCCTGAGACATAAGATGTTAAGTCTCAATATGTCCAGTAGTTACACTGGCTACAATGCCCTTCAACCCGAAACACAACAGTGCGTTTACACTGCTGTTTGACGGGAGAAATAGACACTGCGGTGGTACCCACCCAGATGGCCTTTCACATATGAGAGACCTACCACCAGTAATAGGTAATTGTTTATTTATGTTATAATATTGTTCTCATGTAAGTAACTGTACTTTTCTTATTGAGAATAAACATCTTTAAATCTTAAACCTTATCAACAAATTTAGTATTCTGTTCAAGTAAAATAGGGGCTTTATAACATATAGAGCAAAAAACACAGTTTGAAATCATTACTCAGAATAAGTACCTATATCGATGCGTATTTTCCTCGTTAAGATAAACCTATGTTTGTAAACATAGTAGGTCAATTGTGTTCATAACACAATACTGTGAGAGCGGCGATGTACTGACATTTGTTTGTTTTTGCAATGTTCTTTTACTTTGATAAAGTAAGAGTTACAATACCATATCAGTAAAGATTAGTTATTCTACATATATATCTATTGTCACATATGCTATAGATTGACCAACATATAATTACATATTTGTAGATATACATGTGAAATACATGTAAATTACGGTATAGTTTTGCACATGCATATCTGGCTCCGGCAATCTCACTAGCCGAACGATTGCAAAGCTGTCGCTTCAAGTTGAACTCTTGTAAGACAATGGTACCTCAGACGAGCCTTCCCGATGATGCTAAGTCATTAATGAAAACAGCGGGGCTCTACTTACAAAATAGGCTTAGGCCCCGAAAGATGTTGATCATTTGCACACTTTTAAGACCATTCCTTTCAAGCTTCATGTAATGAACGTATATAGGCGGAATTATTGCCTGAGGCATTCTCTCGCAACCTAACTTACGGTGGTGAATAGATGATGCACATCAGGTGTATAATTAAATTAATATGTATATGAACATAAATATGATACATATTGATTAAAAATTATTTCCGTATTGATTATAATGAGAAGTAATAAAAAAACAAATTAAACACTGTTCAATAGTTTATTCAGAACCTAAACCTCACACCAATCATTAATTACATTACTAAGTCAAAATTAGATACAGTCTGTTATGTTCCTCCTTTGATAATTATCCCTGATTAAAATAAATTAGCTTGTAGGTCCTTCTTTATGATTCTAGTGTCCATAACAGATAGATCATTAGCCGCGTTTACAATAGTTTGTGCGATGTATCTTGGCGGTATTCCGTAGTGTTCGTAAGGCACTTTGTACTCGAATATGGGAGCTGCCACCGTCCTCACAGCTCTGCGGAGGACTGAACATGTGTATAATAGGTTCGCTGCTTTGTTCTCCGCTGATTTGTACCTGTAAATGAAAAGTGGATTCAGAAATTGTAGATTGCAGTCCACATCAGACTGCGTAGGTCACAAAGGATGTCCTGCAATTTTTGCGTGATGATCGCTGTCCCGGTAGATTCGAATATTTTACCGCTGGCTTAATGCTACGGTGTTGAAAAGGAATTGAGGCTTAACTAATTATTTAACTATTGGAAATTCCTATTAATATACAATACAAATAGAGTACAATTCATTATACACGGTGTTTACAATTAACTTTTGACAGGACTCAATTTGATTCATTCAAAAATGGTATCAAATAGTTATGGTCAAATGGGAATAATTAATTATTATTTGTATTCCCAGCGTACAAAATATATAACATATTGTGAAAAACTTAACAATTAATATTTTTGTTCCTAGCAGTTTTTAATGTATAACTTTGCTTGATCTGATAATGTATACAGTACTGAAACAATATAGAAAACATTATTTTTAGCAATCCTTCGTTAATCTTCAAACAAAATGTTACGTCAGAGAATAGTTCAGATCATCGATTAAATAATGACTTTCAAATCACACCTTTATGCAACATCCGTCTAAACGCAGAATATCAACTACGTATTCAGATTTTTTCCCCTAATTTCTATCTCATTCCTTAAGCAGCACATTTATAATGAAAATTTATATAAAAAGATACCAGACCGTGTTCGCCCAAAATCAATCAAAAAGGCTTTGGCCGGTGGACTTCATACACCAAGTAATAACATAAAATGTTATCTAAGTAAATTCTTCTCTTTCTCTCTTTCTCTCCTCAACAACAGGTCATTCACTGATAAAAAAATATTACAACATTGGAAAAGATCATAAAATCAAACTATAATTAAGTCATTTCGAGCACGTCAGTGACTAATGGGTTTTACGATGCAACTTCCCTGCATCACTCAACCGTTTAATTTAATGTATTGGTGCCACTGTTGTATAAATTCCTTGAGGGAAACACATAATTTATCTAACATGCGCTGGTATATCCACGGAAGAGTTGCATACGGTCATGGATAATTATAATTAAAAAGCATTTTAATCATTTAAAATATTATGACGATTAGTTTTGCGGAATAATATTACGAGTCTCTCTTATTTATTCTCTTGAGTTCAATAAAAGAATGTGCAATCATTAAAAAATTATCCCGTTAAATCCGGTCACTTCCATCAAAATGGTAAGAAATAACTAAAACCACCGCTTGCCTACTTATAATATAAATACTTACACTGGACACATCTGAAGGTGCGTTACCAAGTCCTTCTTCCTCAGTAACAGTACAGCATTCCTCACCGCTGCAGCAGCAATGACAGAGGGGAACTCTTCGCACAAGTCCTTGTCCACTAACAAGCCCGACATGTAGAGGAAGGTCGCGGCCACCTCGATTTCACCAGGCCGGTCTTTGTCGCACCACCACGCTAGATAGTTGATGAAGTCCTGCGCTACTATCGGTTGCGTGGGGAATTTCTGTGATGAAGATATAAGGTTTGTGAGCGATGAATTATAAATGGAACTTGATTTCATTTAAATATTTGTAAAAATAACGCGCGTTTCTGTATAAGACTTACTTCAATAAAAGTGTTTATGCCTTATGTTTAGTAAGAAATCAATAATAACTATACATATCTGGATATCCTATTTGTATTGGTCCCATTTTCCTAAAATTGCCCTAAAAAGCATAACAAAACAGTCGATCGATAAATTATTACTATTTGAATATGCCATTGCACGTTCACCCAATGCGGTCCTAGATGTTCCGTCCCACGATGTGAAAGGGGCGAGCCTATCGCCATATGGGGCACAAATTCCTAACTCCAGGCTGATAATGAATAGAAAATAACAAAATAATTTAAATCAGTTACAATACATAAAATAAACATACCAATTTCTCAAGTACAGCTTTCTCAGCAGCCAACAGCCGTTCAGTGGTAAACGCGTATTTGGAATATTTCACTAGTTTACTTGCTGGCATCACCGGCCCATGCAGTTTCTGTGCGATCCAGTAGCAAGCAGCCGCTACTAGTTGCAACTTGTCTAGTTGTACGTGGCCTGTAGCGATGACGGAATCGAAGAACCAACAGGCAGACTGCACTATTGCCGGGTTTCCGTCCGCACCCTGGAAATTAAAACACATTAAACTATGAAGGAACTGGAGCACTTCATTCCCAGCAGTATTGTGTCAAGGAACTGGAGAACTTTAGTGCTATCAATAGTTTTATTTTTATTGCAATGAGCGGCAAGACTAGCATGCCATTCACCTGACGGTAAGAAACGGTAGGAAGACCTTTAACTGACAGTAATAAAACCAAAAAGACGTTGAATTTCAATGCTTGGCATTTCACTGCGCTCAGAAAAACTATTTAAGTCTTAGAACTAAGAACTATCTTTAATAAAGAGCTTAAATCTGTACTCCAGCTATAATGTCCTTCAAACCAAAACACGTCATTATATTTACAGTAATGTATGGAGGGAGAAATAGACATTGCGGTGGTGCCTCTCCAGGCAGGCTCTCACATATGAAAGACGTACCACCAGATTACATATTTTGTAAAGTTACCAATGAAATCTAAATCTAAGTCCATCAGCAATATTTAGAGATGGATTATCTTCTCAGGCTCCATATTTCGATGAAACTAAATCATGACCTACAAGTCCATGACGTTATATCCTTTAATATTATCTTCAATTGATTTGATTGCACCATAATAACATAGAGACAAATGGCAATCATCAATTATATCAATTATAGTTCTAATAATGCATCCAACGACGTATTGATTTAATATTAGATTTGTAATGAAGTTATTAGTATTGAATAAAATAACACTTACATTAACTCTCATAAGCCAATTAATAACGCACGCTCGTGTGATGTTGGAGATGCGAGGAAGGCCCAGCGGCTTGGCTTCCACCACGATTAAATAGCTAAACATTTCCGCCGAGTAGTCCCGGGTCCAACATACCATATACGCCCTTTTTACTGCAACAATTCATTATCAACATGAGCGTGGCTAGATGTCTAAGACTATTATTTAATTTATTAGTATTATAACACATACAAGATTGTTTAACTGCGACAATATTTTTTTTCATTCTACTATTTCAAAATAAGTAATAAGATAACCACTTTTTCCTCAATAGCTATAAATGGTTCGATTAATTTAAAAATGTAAGTGTCCATTTTCCTCATACTACAACACAGAAAAGTTTATTAGAAGTATTACTTAGGCACGTTTTAAATCTACCTCCTTAATTTTAATATTCATCGTCAATATAAAACCATCAGGGAATTTAGTGATCATTTTCACACAATATTTAAAATAACCGTACTTACAATAATCAGGCGTCTGTAGTCTATCTTGTAAACGTTCATTAAAATACAATCGGCGCTTCGCTCTCTCCCCACTTTTTATCTCTTGCTTACCCACCGGCGACAATCCTTGCAGTTCCCTGCTGTGTGGCCTTTTCAAACTACGCTTTATATTCCTTATACGATTTGGTTCTAATGTATCTATTTTCCCGGACGGTGTAACTGCCGCCCTAGCTTCCCCAAGACAGTTCCGCTGTGTGTTCTCAGCAAAATATAATGCTTCTTTCGCATTTTTTGTATCAACCTCATCGTCACTTATTGTAATCACGCTATTATTTTCACAATCTTTAAAAACACTATACTCCCAGTCTAGATCATCCTTACCGTGTCTCATTGTAACGTATCTAGCATCTATCTTGCGCGATTTTTCTTTTTTTGTTTTTGCTACGGTTTTACTAGGTCCAGCTTTTATGTTTTCCGAATTTATAGTTGTTAACGGCTTCCTTTTCATTTCATTTGGTTGAATTTTATTCTCTTTTAGCAAATGTTTTGGCAATGCTGGTAATGGTTGTTGCGGTAAAGGAATTCTTGTTTTTGATTTCAATTTTACGTTTTCTTTGTTGGCGTCCATAGTAATGTTACACTTATAAATACAGTTAGCGCCCGAGCACGACCCGCGTGTCAGTTACACTACAGCTGTTACGTTACAATTTCGATTATGAGTTCAATCTACCTACAAATTATTTTTATTTCAATCATGTCTTTTTTTGTGAATACGTTCCATTTAATGTAAAATTTGTTTATAGCACTTTATTAAAGCATTTACTGTTCTTACATTTTTGTAAATAACCTAAAAATCTGGCAATAAGTATAAATATAAGACACAAGTTATATCGTAATTAAATTATACTTTCCTTGACTGCGAATACAGCGCTCACTCATCATGTTTATGACATAGACATAAATAAAACAGCGAATAATCAGAAAATAAATAATTTATTCTTAATTATCACAAAATGTACGAATAAATAATAACTTAACCTAACTTACATCAACGCTGTGTACTTTTTCATTATCAAATGCGTCTGGATCTTTAGAAAATTTAACATCGCACCGCACAGCAGAGGAAATAAAATGAAATAAATAACTATGAACAACGGGTGGGCGGACTGCCGACAGCAAAACAGAAAAATCTTGGATTTATGCAGTTTTAGAAGTCAAAAGCTTTGGGTTGTTCTGGGTCGGTGACCTTTCCGGCGACCACGACAAGGTTGTCGAGGGTGTCCATGATGAAGAAGATGAAGGGGTGCTCCACGCTGAAGCGGCGGGCTTGCTTCGTCTGCGAGATGGGGAGATTCTTTGACATCTCAATTACGGTGTCTGCAGCTGGAAAAAAATATTTTGTTAGCATTTTCAACTTGTTTATGTTTTTATAACAAATAAATAAATAACACCCAACAGTCACATACATAGTCCTGGCTAAGATCGAGTCTAATGTAGTGGGTATCAGGAACTACGAGAGACTTTCTGGTCTCACAAACACCCATACACGAAAGAAATATTTGTGGGCCGCACAAATATTTGTCTCGGAGCGGGGATCGAACCCGCGGCCTATCGTTTCACAGGCGACGTCTTACCGACTGCGCCACGAAGACTGTATTTTGTAGGTACAGAACAAGAATAAAGAAAACTAGTTGCTGTTGCTACAACTTGTCTGTACAAAAACGTGTCCTTATATTAACATTTTCACACATAAATAAAATTGATTTATAATACAAGTATGCATTAATATTTTGTTAGGTATAAATGATTATCTACACAGACTTTAAAGGTTTGTTAACAAATAAAAATATTTAATAATAAACTTTATTTCTCCCCACAAGACGTCAAATAAACAAACTTTATATTATTGTCGTAATAAACATGCTATTTAAAAAAATCGGCAGACTTATTATAGGTATAATACGGTTGTATCCATGATTTGATTTTGAACCATTACATGGTTCCTTAAAAGCAATGATTATAAAAAAACAGGAATTTGAAAACGGCATCAAAATTTAATGTAAAATGACTTAGATATATAATATGTATTTTTTTTAAAGCGGTGTGGACACCCATTGTCTCTTTCGCACGCCTGCACATTATGGAAGATGACGTCACGTCGTGCATGTCGCATTCTTTTCTATTACTCCTACCACCAACTTTTATATATTTGTAACTTGCTTCTTACTTAATGGATTTTAAAACTCTTTCTGATTATGTTTATGCATAACGCAACCTTTCGATATAATCAATAATAAAAAATGCTAATAGTCTAATATCAATGTATTCAATACTAACCAGCGAGTTGATAGGATGAAGATTCCGAGTTATCGACGCGTACAGACACGTGTTGAACCAATTCTTGTACAAAGAGACCGTCGTCTGATGACACTCCAGACAGGTCAGCGTCACGGGTGAATATACTGCTTACACCGAACTGAAAATACATACAAATGTAAATAAACTGACGCCTTTTTCCAATTAGGAGTAGGCAGAAGTACTACCTGGATACCCACATTTCGCCTTGTAATTTCCATCCCACGATGTGATAGGGAACGAACCTATTGCCATATCAAGCAAGAATAAAGAATTCCTTACTCCGGGCTGATAGTGAATAGATAAATTCAATATAACTGCACGACTCGGCAATCAAACCCGAGACCTCAGCTTTGTAATCGAATCGTAGTATAACTGTGCTATCAAGGCAGTCATGAATATATATTGAGAGTTAGTTTATCTTTTCTACTGTTAATGAAGTTTAACAATATGTTTTGGACCAGAATAATGGTAAAGAGGCTTTTTCCATAAACCAGCCCTAATGGTATGTAAAATCGTTTTACACTTTTATTTACCTCAGCCACATTTTGTAACTATCAGGTAAGAATTAATATTTTAATCATATTTTAATAGTACCTATTATAAAATAATGTAGTATATCCGCATATTTTATTAAGTTGATGACCTTGTCATAAGGATTACCTAAAGCTGTTTAAGTCCTCATTTTCATATTAAGCTACAAAAACTTCTAGATTTTAGAGGTCAGGAGATGCTGCAATATAGTCCCTCATAAACCAATTGATATCTTTGCGTATTCATCACCCAATTCTTAGCCATAAGCATAGGGTGGTAATTTCTCTACTTATGTATATTTTGATATCGTTTAACAACAATTTTTTAACGTAGAGGTTGAAAATTGAAATTAATATCATGAATATGCAGCAACTTGGTATAATGGTGCTTTCAGAAGGCCTACTCGTATATCTTGCCATACATTGTTGTAGTCTAATTGGCTGGTTGGATAGTTACCTTGGCTAAAGCAGCAATGGGCTTGGTAGTAGTCTCAACGTAGAAGGTCGGCAGAGAGAGCTGCAATTCCTCTTCTTGCATGCTTTCCTTAATGTCGGAGAGAGTGACGGCAGGCAAGTCGGCGATGAGACGCGTGAGACCGTCTCTCGATCGCGGCACCACGATGAGAAGGGCGTAACGACCACCCTGAAAGAGTAAATGCAAATTGTATGTCAATATTTACTACTAAGATTTGAAATTAGATATTTATGGGTCGTTTCGTATAATATATACTAATAAATAATAACGCTGAAGAGTTTCATTGAACGCCCTAATCATCGGAACGACTAATGGAATTTAAAAGAAATGCATTTGATAGCCAATATGGTATGATATATTTGACGAAGGAGAAACTGTTTAATATCGCACTTAGGAACCAAACAAAATAATAGTTAATATGAGATAATTCTATTATGCTAAGATTTTTAGAAAACTTGCATTTTACAGTTCATGGGTTCACTACAGAAAAGTATGGGCTCGAATACTGCAATACTCAAATTTTTTGTGAATTTTTAATTATAATTATTTTTATCATTCAATTCAAGCTTTATCCTAAAGTACACTTTAGACTGCCCTCTCTTTATTTTCTTTCTCTTATGTCCATCCTATGGAAGTCGGTAAGACATTGCCTCGAGCGATACGACTGCCATTTGTACTCTTATGTTAAATATTAGTTAAGTTTAAGATTTATTTGGTGTACAAAAAAGAAAATAAGAATTATAAAGCTTACATCATAAGGAAGACGAACAGCTTCACTGTCAAGAGCAGAAAGATAGGCAGTCTCGAACTTTCCAGTGGTTTTTATCATGGGCACCTGCTTCTTCTCGGAGCTGGACTTGTAGAACAAGCCGGGCTCGACCAGATCGAAAGGCTTCTTCCAAGCTCCACGGAAGTACATGCCGTTGAATATTAACATTAGAGAAGTTGACACGGATCCTGAAAGAATAGTTTATTCAAGTGAATTAAAAATTGACAAAAAAATCGTTGATTTGGTTTTCGGCTATTTTAAAATTCTGCGTGATACTATACTCACATCTTTGTCATATAATATTCAAAGAGTTTTAATAGCAATACATAATTTGGAGAAACGCATAAAAAACTACAAAGTTTGTAACAATTAAGAAAGTAACTTACGTGGGCCAGATTTCTTGCCAACAGTATTAACAGAGAGACTCGAAGAAATATCGTGCTTATCATACAAGAATTTCAAGCTCTTAGCGTGATTCCTAGCCTCAACAGCCAACATGGTTTCTTCCTCGTCAGTAGAGTCATCGTGTTTTTCAAATGTCTTCACCAACTTGATTTTTTCTTTGATGTTCTTGGCTGGTTTGTAGTCAATCTGAGTAACGTCAACTTGCTTGGGAGTGTCATCATAAACGTAAGAAATAAGTTTTTCATCGGATTCCTTTGGAGGAGTCAATTCGGGAATATCGTCAACTTTGTCCTCAGGGTTCTTTTCCGGAATATGGATTGTGAATTCCTCCTTGTCATCACTATCGTCATCTGCATGCACTTCGTGCTCCGCGTTATATCTCTCAACAGATCTCACATCAGTCAGATAAAAGTCTTCTAGAATTTTCTTGTACTCGTCATAAATTGTGTAGTTTTTGTAAATGTAGAAGAAGTTCTTGAGTTCTGGCTGGTTGAATTTGTACTCGTGAGTGTTCTTGAGTCTTTCCATAATGTAGCGGTAGGTTCTTCTAGTAAGTTCGCGGTCTTGAGGGAGGTGTAAAGCTGTTACGAGCTGGTCTCTTGTCTCTCCCCTGGCACCTTCGGCTAAGATGGCAAGGATTGCTGAGTAACCGAGTGGTGAGAATGCGATGTTGTTACCGTCATCGATGTATCCCTGAAGAAATGCAAATTGAAGTTGAAGAGTTTTGAAATTGTACCACATATTACTCTTATGACATGCATCATACGAGTACTATGTATAATCACATCATTAAACGACATCTGATTTAAAATTTTCGTAGAAGCGTTTTCATTGCATTTAATTATTATTTTAGAATTGAAGAATCACAAGTAAGAAGTAATATGTAACAATCAGTAAGCTAAGGGATCAAAACATTTATAATTCACAAATATGAAGATCTACTGGTGGTAGGTCTCTCATATGTGAGAGGCCATCTGGGTGGGTACCACCGCAGTGTCTATTTCTCCCGTCAAACAGCAGTGTAAACACACTGTTGTGTTTCGGGTTGAAGGGCATTGTAGCCAGAGTAACTGCTGGACATATTGAGACTTAACATCTTATGTCTCAGGGTGGCGAGCGCAGTGGAATGCCAAGCATTGCTTTGTAATTCAAGGTGTTGTTTGGTTTTGCTACTGTTCATGGGCGGTCGTATCGCTTACCATCAGGCGAACGGCATGCTCGTCGCGCCATTCATAGCAATAAAAAAAAAAGATCTTTTTTACCTGGAAGATTGCTGTAGAAAGTTCGCTGGTGGCTTCTCCAACAAAGCTGGATTCCTTTGGCTGGTCGGATTTCCCCTGACGGACCCATCGCGCAGTACTCAGGCCTACGGCCAGTAACAGCACTGAAAAAAAGAAATAAAATTATATTTTTAATGGATTATTCTCCTAATACAAAAAATCTACATATTTTTAATATCCTTTAAGAGCAATCAATATTATATGATCAACAAGTTTGAGACGCTATGGTAGTTATCCATCAAATCATGACATGATATGACACAAAATTGAAAGCCAATAATATAAGTACGAAATTATTAAGACCATAATACAACATTCCATTTTTGCCCGTGAAAGTATAATTAATATACCAGCTTAACAATGCACCCTAAACCAAAGCCAAACTAACAAAAACAACTTGTTTGACTTCTAGACGACCCAATCGTCCTCAAAGCTGTCCCATTGTTGTTCCCAAAACAAGTTCCGAAAAATGTGCGCAAACATACCAACAAGTTGAAAACATCTTTTTATAAAATGGAAATCTATAATAAATCAGTCACATATATAGTCCTAACCCCACACTAAGATCGAGCCTTGTGTCGTGGGTATCAGGAAATACGAAAGACTTTTCTGCCTCACAAACACCCAAACCCGAAACAAATACTAGTGAATCGCACATACATACAATATATGCAAATGTACAGATATCATTCCTAATACATAAACCTGGTTTAACAAATTAATGTCCTTACTAATCGACATCAGTGTAACAGTTTTATCGAGTGGCATGGATACAAGACAAGTTCTCGTCGACCTGGTAGCAAGTGGGTCGTGTCCAAATAGCGGTACCCCTGCATGTTTACGCATAACTGTTGATTACAGGACGTTTTATATACGGATGAAAGTGCAGCCACTCATTAAAGTTTATTTTTAGATCTTCTTGTATCGAATTATGGTTATTGAGGTGCTTTAGTTTGTTTATTTAGTATCAAGTTGAAAGTTTGCAATGCAATTACGATGCAAAGCTTATTATTCATTTATGAGAGTAGATAATACCTGTGAGTCAGGGATTTCCATTTAAACCTGTACTCATAATCTCATAAAAATATTTACTAGTTTCACAGTTACCCCAGCGTAAAATATCATAAAATGTATCCTGGATATATCAGTAATTCCGAGAGGCTTATCAGTCTCATAACGCTCCGACTTGAAACTACTATTAATTGTGAAAATGGTCACACACACGTTAATATTTCAGGATATCGAACTAGCGGCCTCTCGTTTAACAGCCGGTTTAACTAACTGGTCTACGAATTCTGTTATGATTAATATATTATTGTTTATTTTTAAAGGGTCAAGTCCGACTTCTATTTCTTGTTATATTAATTACTTTAATTTAAACGTTTGGATGTGTAAAACTTGTTTTCAAATTAATTCCATAGATGTTGCGTGCGCAGTATTTTTAATTTTGATAAAGGTGTCGTGCCTGTCGTCACGGTTTTAGCCATGGTCATGCTAAAGAACAAAAATAATTGCTTCAATTGTTTGTGAAATGTTAAGATTCTTGCCTTTTATTTCTTTTTCATGTATCCCAAGTCTCAACTGATGATTTGCAAAATTCATTTGAAGTCTTTTATTCCTTCATATCGATTCCAAGTAGCGTGATTCAATATTATTACCGTGAACTGTGTGAGTGAACTGACCTCAGTTTTTGCTTAAAGGCTTGTCAAAATGTTTAAACATAATAAATTAACATATTTTGTGTTACTGACGAATACTAAACGAAAAGACAAACAGAAAGCAATTTTCTCTCATACGTTCAAAATAATCCTAATAGCTCTATGAATAAATTGAGAAATCTCGCACTTGAAGCTTAAACAAGTGAAATTAAATGCAAATACTGGAAATTTACTAAGCTAAACGTAAACCTGTTAAATTCCGACCTGCAAGTATGGCTATTCAATTAACATATTAATCTTCTTAGTACAAGAATAGCTGTAAAGGTACAAGATGATCGTACCGTATGTAAATGTTATAGGCTCAATAAAATCTACAAACAAGACCAGATAATAGATAATTTAAATGTTATATTCATCGCTATTACATATAGCAATTACAGGTATAAGGTATATTTATTTACAAACTGTAATTACATAAGCTGTGAATGTTGTTAAGGATAAAGAAATAAAAAGGCAAATGTTGTAAAACATGAAGCGTTTCTTGTTGTTTATCGAAGATCCTAAACGCAATACAAAATGACTAAGCAGAACAATTTACAATGGAAATTGTAAACAGAAATAAACTTTAGGAACACACAGAGAAAATACAATAATACAAATGCAAATATTGGCAGTGGACAGTGGCTAACTACATTATAAATAGGCTACTTAAGGTCTCTCATATGTGAGAGGTCATCTGGGTGGGTACCACCGCAATGTCTATTTCTCCCGTCAAACAGCAGTGTAAATGCACTGTTGCGTTTCGGATTGAAGGTTATTGTAGCCAGAGTAAGTACTGGACATATTGAGACTTAACATCTTACGTCTCAGGATAGCGAGCGCAGTAGAATGCCAAGCATGTCTTTGTTATTCAAGGTGTTGGTTGGTTTTGCTACTGTTTATGAGCGGTCGTATCGCTTACCATCACGCGAACGGCATATTCGTCTCGCCATTCATTGCAATAAAAAAACTTAAAAAAACATACAGATGAATTGGGAACCTCCTCCTTTCTTTGAAGTCGGTTATAAATAAGCAATGCCTCAACGTTTAAATGTACTAAACATTCACCGGTAAAGGCTTTTTTATAGCAATCAATGGCAAGAGGAGCATTTCATTCGCATGATGGTAATCGATACGAGCGACCGCTCAAGAACAAAAGCAACACCAAACAACTCCATGGATTGCCAAGCAATGTTTGACATTCTACTCCGCTCGCCATCCGAAGACATAAGATGTTAAGTCTCATTATACCATATTATGGCTACAATGCCCTTCAAACGGGAGCACAACAGCGCATTTACTCTACTGTTTGGTGGGAGAAATAGAGTAACTGCTATATTCAGGATATTGATGATAAAATAGAAAAAGTAGCAACAATATAACTAAATCTAAATGTAACAGTTCCTATGCTTAAAGATGCTGAAGATACCAGTCACGGTAGTGAGTCCAAATTGCACAGCACTCAGGCGATCTCAAAATAATTAAACGTTGTTTTTTCCCTAATCAAAGTGCATTACCGCGTTGGCGCCTAATTGCTGTGTTCAACTGTTTTATTGCACGGCAATGGTCACGGTCGGGATGCGAGTGCAACGGTACCGTTTGTTCAGTGGTTGCTATGCGCTAGATAATGTACTCGCATTCTTCGTGCATAGCTACGACTTGTGAGGTATCGGTTCGGAAAATTGTTTATGTGGATACAATACTATGTTTACACGCTATTTGATGATCAAATCAGGTAATTTTGCTTAGACGTTGTTCATTTTTAGAGGATTCCAAGTGTTTTTAGAACTGAAGTACTTAAATAATAGTAGAAATGAAATAGGCGCACTCATAATCAATACCACATCAAAGTGTAATTTCAATACGAAAATTAATGTTACTACTAACTTTTTATAACATCTTGAAGCACACGGAATTATGCAATTATGGGTGGCATTATTTTTTGCATTGAAATCTTAACTGTTTATACCATCGCATTTATAATAAGCTCACATGAGATTACTCTTTTTTAATCCATCTGATTATAAATAATAGGTACCGACAGCAAATTATAATTTCTACCAGCACTCGATGAAAGCGGACGGTACTAATGATAATTTTATGTTTAACTCGAGTAAAACACGACGTAACCACCCGGTGAATGCACTTCCCTGACCTTATACTATTGTGCTTTTAAACAAGTACCGATTGCAAAAAAAATCAGGCAAATTACGATATTAGTTTTCCCTCTTCAACTCCTTAATTCTGCATTTAAAAATAAATTGATTTGGCATGTGTGTTTGTACAGAGGATAAATTCCAGGAATGTCGCATGAGATGATTTGGCCAGGTGTCATGGAAAACAATAGAAATACATTGGCACCAAATGCCTGAAGCTTAACATAGTTGGGCCAAGGTGGGAAGGCCAACACCAATATGCAATCAAAGATGCTTAACATACCTAGTTGCGCCAAGATTGGCCATAAAGCCCGTGATGGTCGTCAAAGAAGATATGGGAAGCAACGATCATTTAATCAAGAATGCCAAAGACTGGGTGTAATGACAAAGAGTAGATAGGAAAGTGGACGCTGGCATTGAACGGGATTACTCAATTAGAAAGAAAGTAGTTCGCATGTACCTATTTAAAACATGCCAACAAAACTAGTTTTTTAACTCTCTTGGATGAAATCGCTGTATATTTAAATTAATAATTTACTTGAAATGGAGACATTTAAACACAATAAAATTAGTTGTTTATTCCAAAGATTTTACTGTTACAATTAATAATTTATATACATTCGATAGCACATTTAAATCGTCTCCAAACAATAAATTAGCCGTTTTATTATCACATAGATAAAGAAATTATTATGCCATTTGAAATATTAGTATTATTTTGTGGGCAATACGGAGCTCTCTAAACGCATGCCTGGGAAGCAATCTTGAGCTAGCCTCACAACTAAATGGAAACTAACAAAGTGCGTCTAAAAGCTATTAATTTTATTAATGGACAGATAATCGATTAGATTAACTTCACTTTTGCAATTGCAGTATATTGACCTGTTAAAGATATTAGATTTATATTGCAGGATAAAGTACCGTATTAAAAAATAAAAAGAAGCTGCTTTTAGGAATTGTAATAAGAAGAAAATATCAACTGTAATATATTATCAGTCGTAATAAAGCTGATTTCATTCTTACAAACAAAATTACTTTGACTACACGCAGGCTTTGTGGTATAAAAACTCCTTAATTTGTTGTTAATGTTGTACTTACAACTTACTGTATTAAAAGTTATACAAAATTTACAAGAAGAAATCACTTAGCATAAGACTGATGTACGAATTTGACGTTTAATTATTTCTTTAACTATATTGGCACACTATTGTATATGTAAAACGACAATTTCTTTTAAGTTTCAATTGTTTATGATAAATATAGTCATTTCATACCCTGCACACGTGTTTGACTGCAGTCTTGACGGAGCCATACAGAATTTTTATCAAAACGACGGATGTTAACAATTCTGTTTGAATTTAAATCAACTGTACAATCGGCCTTTGAGACAGTTGCTACTTATATTTTACGAAGTACCATGGCTGATCCAGAATGTGGAAGCTTATTTAGCGTCCAAGCTTTAGAAGACCTACGTGATTCAAATATTACATTAAGTAGGTATTTCCAATTTGCTAATCAAGCAATTATTTAAACCTAATTTGAACCTAGTTTAATTAAATCCAGTTATTGTTGTAAAAATAATGTTAGATTACGACGATTAGTTTAAAGATTATATTCAAAAACACTCTTAATGGTTTTATAAGCAATATGCAAATTTTTGCTACATTGCAAATAAGTAAATAAATAACAATTTTATAATATTCTACCGTACCGAACCTAATAAGGATATCTGATATTACCTCATTAAATAACAATTGACAAAGAACACTCAGCTTTCTACTCCAATAGAATATTAAAAGGGATGTGAAATGTTTTCAAATGAGAAACATTATGTTATGTTCAAAAAGGTACCTAGTATTGAAGGCTTAAGAACATTCTTTTATAGAATTTAAGTCCAAAATTATGGGTATAGATCGTCTGCAATCTTTAGGCGTCGGAATGCGTTGTTGTAATACTGTTGTCAAAATAATTATATTAATAACAGTTTTTCTCACATTAAAAATAAAAGTATTATTTACGGATTTTATAGCGGATTTGGTTTATTTTTTTCATTTTTTAACTTCCCGACGCACGTTTCGATTACTTTACAGCGTTTGTGGTCACGGGGCGGGCTGTTTTTCTCACTTCATATTTGATTAAATTAGACACATTATAATTATTAGATTACGAGTACAAACGCTTGTTGTTAATATAATAAAAACATATTGCAAACAATGAGTGAAATAGATAAATCTTATATTTTATTTGTAGTTCTACATTTCGCCACACGCCATCCTAACAATAGACGACTAGATGGATCCACTATACAAAATTATAATAAAAAAGATTATAATAAAAAAGATTTGCATTATGGTATTAATTATATTCCCAACGATGCTATATAAGTGCCTGTATTGATATTTTATTGATCGAATGCAACATTTTCCACGCAATGTTTATCTGCAACACGTAAATATCTTATTTAATACGCGTGCTCTATTCCATACAAGAGTATTTTATATTGCAAGTAAAAACACAAATGCACTTATTTTGCACATAAAAATATGATATTTACATACGTGAAGGTTTTATGCAATTTGCCTAGACACTTTTTAATAAAAGCTAGCGAAATAAATCTTTAATCATAAAACTTTGTTTTAAGTTTTGCAATGTTGTGCAGGTTATTATTTTTATAGATTTAGTTTATGATTGTTTTTTTTTAATTTGAATATGAATTCTGAAGCTGTATTCCATAATGTAGTTTTTATTTCTGTATTTTTTTACCAGAGGTGACATTATCACACTTCGATAAAACTCACTTAAATAAAGAGAGAAAAAAAAGTTTTGTAATATACGTTCTGAGGAATGTAATTTCATTAATTCTATTTGTTATTATAGATGATTAATTTATGGGTATTTTTGGACAAATCTCAGTGTTATATGAATTTATAATCATAGAAAATACGATTCCAAATGACGGAAAACGGAAGTTATTAAAAACTACTTAAAACTATGACGTTCGTGATGTGAACCATACACGTTGATAATATATTTTTAACCATAACAACATACAATCCAATGTTACAAATGATTGTAGGAAAATAATTACTAACATCAAGATTAGTCTATAATCCATATCATTGAGGTTTATATACCTACCATACCGTTGTTATAGTCGGTATACATATATCAATATCTTTTTATTTATCACAATGAAAAAAATACAAATTGCACTCTCCGATCCCTGTTTAATATCACTACTTTTACAAAGAGATAAACCTCATCGCGATTTGAATAATCACTACATAGTATAAAACAAAGTCGCCTTCTCTGTCCCTATGTCCCTTTGCATGCTTAAATCTTTAAAACTACGCAACGGATTTTGATGCGGTTTTTTTAATAGATAGAGTGATTCAAGAGGAAGGTTTATATGTATAATACGTACATGTTATTGTACAGAAATCTATTTGTACCCGGGCGAAGCTGGGCCGGGCTAGTACCATATATAACCGAGTTATTGTAATACCTTTTACCCTTTAGTACGTAGGCAAAGTCTGTGCACTACTATTCGCAAATAGGAATTCTTAACATTGTGCGGAATGGGCTATGACCATTGCCATAAAGTGAAGGTAAAACTGCGCCCTAGAATACATGCTGCATTCTTTGACTGCAATTTCATTTTATGTAAATTTAATACAAAACGTTGAAGAAAATACGTATTACAGATGCCAATGACTACGATATTGTAAAGTATGCGCAATATAAACATTTACAAACTGAGTACAAAAATATGGAATAAGTATTGCCATATTCACGTTCTTTTTGTAAAGGCTACATTGGAATACCTGATGTAATAAGCCATGCAGTCACCAATGTGAGTGAGTGAATTAGCAAGCAAATAAAATCTCTACGGGCGCCAAATGACTAGGTAGGTGTGTCTTGTTATTCAATTACAAGTTAAACCCCGTATATCTTTCAAAGATATTAATTTAATTATCTTAACTAATATTATAAATAAAACATATATGATTGCTAGTTTGCATTGATTATTATCTGAAATACTGAAGCGATTTGAAAAATTCTTTCACCATTAGAATCCTACATTATTCCCGATGAACATAGGTGATAGAATATTTTCAAAGACTGTATCTGCAATAGGGTGGAGCCGGGTCGCTAATCTTATAATATAGCAAACATCAACCAGCAAGAAACCAATTTTTTTAGATTCAAATGCCAAACACAAAGGTTTGATTCTAAATTTTTCCTTATATATTTCCAATTGTCACACAATACAAAGTAATAAAAAATACGATATCTGCTAGTCAGTACGATGATTTCATGGATACTGTTAGGTAATGTTCATAAATAGAAGCGGACTTCATCATACCAACGAGTAACGACCTAACAAATTGAAACTGTGCTTAAGAGGTTGACAAATTGACAGATATGCAAACTCCTTTCATTGGCTGCACACGTCAACTTTCTTTTTTATGGCGGGAAAAATAAAGGAGGTTTTAAGTATGTGAAGTTGTTTTAAACTGGTAACTTAAAACGTATTCATGAAAAAATAACTAAAAAGAAAGTTGTTAAAAAAGAAAAGTTGTTATTATATAATATATTTTTAATAAAAATTAATGTCCTATTTTGGTCATTAGATTCCAAAGGTACTATTCAATGGCATCGCAGGTAAAGAACACAAATAATTATGTACTCAAGATGCAACCTTGAATTTACCGAGATGTGAATAACAAACAAATTGAGACGTATCACGTATTAAGTTGAATTCTGTGGAGAATATAGTTATATTCACTATTATAGTAGTTCATTCTTTCGGATTTGATACGTAATGAAGTCGGTCAATTTAATACAATAATTGACAATAAATATACGCCGCATTCACTGATAAACGTAATTTTAAGTATCATTTCGCCCCGGTTTACTGGCATCGTATTTGAACTGTGATGTCTCAGGTTTGATTCCCAGATACTCTTCGATATTTACATGAAAAAAATCGTTTTTCCGAGACTATGAATTTATCCAAAGTTATGATCAATTAACCGGCTGATCAACAAAGAAGAGCATTCTTTCCTACATTGAGTTAGTCAGACAGACAATCTAAATTAAGAAGCAATTGAGCAGGTTGAAGTCATGTCGATAATCAAGAACCAATTTTTCGCTAATCGATACTAACTGGACATCATTACGAGTACTAACAGAGGCAGGTGCAATATTGCTATTGCCGTGCCGGTATAAAAATAGTATGACACATAAATACCTTATGAACAATGTTGTAAAATTCTTAGTACTTACCCAATACACACTGGCGCATTGTAGCGGTAATCTTGTTCCTCTTATACCTGGAAT
Organism: Hyles lineata; assembly: GCA_030180105.1. Classification (NCBI taxonomy): domain Eukaryota; kingdom Metazoa; phylum Arthropoda; class Insecta; order Lepidoptera; family Sphingidae; genus Hyles; species Hyles lineata. The sequence continues at coordinate 7,638,137 of JARJEE010000023.1, forward strand.
TAAATAATTCAAGTTAGATCTTGTATTTTTTATTATTGGATTATTTTTTCTTGCTTTTGAGACGATAACAAGTTAATATTTTAGTGAACAATGTTATTTGTTTCGAAAAAAAATCCAGATGTCGAATTTCAAGAAACTGTGCATAAAAAAGCAATAATTTTACGAATTGCTCATTATTGTTATTAAAATTCGTGGATTAATCTTTGTCGCATAAGAATAGAATTTATACAGCCTTGAACTTTACTTAAATATTTGCGTTAAAGCTTTAAAGGCCTCCGTGTATTGATGCGCATAAATTATTGAAATTAGCATTTGACATATATATATATATTGTAATTGTAAATAATTACTCTATTGACACAGCAATTAATCTAATCAGATAAAAAATAATAAACCTATAGTTTGTTATTTATCACGAAACAAAAGTACAAATACCTATACGTTTTACGTCAATTTAATAAGTAGCACACAGCCTATAGTCACAACACCGCAATTATTTTGAATTAATTCCAAAATGTATTTTTATTAAATAAATAATGCAGCAATGTTGCCAAGAAAAACCAACCAGTTGAATTGTTCATAGAACACCTGACCTACATTCTAGAAATGTCAACGACCAACTTAAAATACTTACGTATATTACTGGCCAACAACAAAGTAACACTTTTAAAAAAAGGAATAAAAACAAAAACACTATTTTTTTGTATTTAGAACGTTAAAATGGCGGGATGCGTGCGCATGCGGCCCGCTCGCTAGAGTGACGTGCGCGGAAGCTGGCCCACTACGTTTATATGTAGACATTGAACAGTTATATTTGAAGAAGCCACGATAGGTTTAGAGCTGGCCCATGGTGCATTATGGGATTCGTAAAAGTGAATGTTTTTAGTAGTAGTTCTATTCAAGGCACTCTTTACGTGACTTTATTACGCATTCCTTATTTTAGTTTAGTTAGTATTTGTTTAAGCCCATTTGACCTACTTAGTTACGTTTGCAACCTGCCTTGTAATCAATTTTGCGTGCTTTATCTGTAAGTATTTAGTATATTTTATTTACCTTCTCAATAGAAACATGCCGTAGAACACTCAAACATAGACGCTTAACAGCTAGATTTTATGATTGATCTCTGTTATTTGAGGTTATGGTGATATTACTTCATATTCCGGCAACAGATCCATGATCCAAGTGTTGTGCCATCAGGTGATCTGATTGCTCGTTTGCCTGACCTAAGCAATAAAAAAAAGGTTTGCATGTATTATATAGATCTCAGAATCATTTTGCTTAAAATAAGTCTAGCAAAGCAAATTAATAACTTAATAATAAACAAAATAATTTCGTTTAAGCCGTCATATACGGTGATCGGTATCCGAGGCATACGAATAACCCACCACCAGATATAGGCTCCCCGACAATTTAAATATCCTTAAGAAACGCAACAGCAAAAATGCTACATCACTTTGAGTTTCTGTGAAACAACTAATGTTGTTGTTTGCACTTCGATCCAGCAGAATCATTCGTACCGCTTTAACGGGCTACAGCTAGGTTCTACCACTTCTAATAATGACAAAAACTTGGCTTGCAGGCTAATTATCGCCGCAGTTTTTTTTTTTAAAAAAGCCTTTAATGAACATTTTCATTCATTTTTACAATAACAAGCCATATTACATACTTAGGCGCTTCATAGACAACTTTTGTAAAAAATAAACAAATACTAATGCCCAGCGAATTTAGTATTTTAATAAATGTCCTCTCTATACGTTCATAAGACTAACACCTCGCTATATCGGACATGCGAATCAATAAATGCAATGCAAAAATGGCTTATAGTAGAAAGGTGCGCGAAATTAAACGCGTTGATGCACGAGCCGCATATCGGCTATTTTTATCAATTATCCCCACATTAATAAATTGTTAGATCAGATTTTTTTATTGGTGATTTCAAGTGATTGTTGGTATTACAGTTGATAATCTTCGTAGCACAGTTGGTTAGATGCCACCTGTGAAACATCAAACAGCTACGGGTTCGATATCGGCACCAAAATAAATATTTGTATGACCCAAAAGTATTTTCGCGTCGGGATGTATGAGAGACTGAAAAGTCCTCGTATGTGACTATTGGGTGTATTTATTAATTATTTATTTGTTGGTCCTATTATATTTGATATGTCAATAAACATAAGATATAATTTTGACTTTACTTATCACATTTACCAAATGAGAATATGAACGGAATCTATTATAATAAGGAGTAATAATTAGTATGCTAAAAATGACCGCCAACTTAGTTGGCGACAGATTAGATACATTAAGTCCATCAACCCTCACTAGTCCAGCCAAGTGGATTGAGGACTAAGTCCTCATAATCGTAGGGAAGTTGAGCGCTCAGCAATAAAACTTGCAGCCTTTGCCAACCGCTACAAAACAGGCTTTGGTATTAATAATTCCATCACTGTCCTAGTTTTCAGAATTAAACTTCAATTCATTTTACAAGATGGATACATACATAAATTCACGCCTTTTTCCCAAAAGGGTAGACAAAAGTTTATCAGGGCTCCCACTTTTCGCATTGTGTGTTAGCTCCCAAGATGTGATAGGGAGCGAGGCTATCGCCATATCGGGAACAAATTCCTCCTGGTACGAGTCTTCCGAGTCCTGGGTGATAAAAAAATATAAACGAAGTAAGCTATAGGAAAGTTGGAAATCCAAATTAAACGAGAATTAAAGCGAACAAGGAACTAATATTTATGCGCCGATTGGATGAAAGTAATTTGAATTTGCTTTCACTAAAATGGTTAGATTTATGTTCAATAAAATTCGAGAAATAGGCTCATAAAACTTAAAAAATGGACGTTTTTATTGTAAAAAAAACGTGACACACATATTTCAGTTCCAACAAGGCGAATGTAAAAAATAAAGTTATTGAATATCGATAAAATCACACGTAAACACGCCTTTAACACAGGAATAATCCTAGTATTTATACTAGATTTTGTAGATAAATATACATTCCATTCCCTTAAGATAATGTAGTTTCTAGTAGTAATATAGCGTTCGATACCTGGGACACAAATATTGAAATCAGCGTACATTAAAACTGCTACCGAAAACGAAGCAGGGTGGTAGTTTCAGTGACTTCAGATACAATGTAACTAAAAAAAATCCAAAAAGCGACGAATTTGTTTCTTTTTTTCATATTGATATATTTGAGTGGTAAATAGATAGTTTTTTCTAAAATAAAAATAATAGTGTACACACTTTTATTCTTAAAGACGCTATGATACGTCAGTGTTTATATTATCATTGTAGCAAAAACTATGGATTTACCAAACACGTTGGTATTTAAAACTTCACAAAAAAGTGTCGCAGTCACTAAAACTACCACCCGGCTTCGTTTTCGGTAGCAGTCTTGATATGCCCTGTATTGCCTTGATCTTATTGTATGCCGTAGGGCCAGGACAATGTGAGAGACTATCAGGATTTGGGTGTAATTATTAATTAACTAAACGTGAAAAAAACACAACTTTAATCAGCTGCCACAAACAAACAACTCGTCATTTTGATAGACATGTTTTGATCCTCTTCGAAACAAAACGAACTGAACAATGGAGGCTACCTGCCAACCAGTTCTATGGAATTCCTTTTTCTTCCTTTTTAGCATCGTTCTTGGAAGCTAACTTGGCATCCTTGATGTCTATAGATTTTTTGGAACTGTCCGAAGGTCTGTTGATTATGAGTAAAATTGCAATACATAAATTATAGATGATGCCCATATATTAAAATCATAAAAAATACCTATATTGTTTGCAGACGATGTAATTTATGATTATGATTATTCTACTTTTTCTTTAGTCAGTAAGTATTTGTTTTTAAGTTTTAATGGTGGAACCACCTTCTCGAGGTCTCACCGTAAAAGTACTCACGAGTAAAACGATATATAAATTCATATTTTGATCATGATCACAGAAGAATAAATCCTTTCTATGCAGTACGCATTTATATTCAGTGCACTACATACTTAAGATCACGCTTATTTCCCCAAAGCGCCAGGCAAAAGAAGCAAGCCTATCAACCTATAGGCCACAAACTCCAACTTTCGAAACATAAAGGTACCACAAAGTGGTGTGCTCAACCTGGGATTTGATATTCAGCTACTACACCAATTTCGTAATAGCAAAGCAAAGAATATATGCATATAGCTCCATGAATTTTTAAAAGCAATTTTAAATGCCCGACTCTGATATTTGACCTAAAGAAAGTAACAGGTGAAAAGTTGTTTTGAGGCTACATCGATTTCAGTTCGCAAATCGTTGACCTTTGCAAAAATATATTTAAATCCTCGGCTTCTCGTTTGAATAAACAACAACATTAAACTTGCATACATATGAGGAACTAAAGTGTTGTTAATATTGGGGAAATGCGGATTATTTGGTGTACAAAACCTCTTCCCCATATCCCATGACTGAAATTCCATTTTGTACCATGAATGCAGAATTCTAGCGGTCCTATTCATAGCCAATTCTAAAATCTCTTTTAGCTATGCTATAGCTAATGTTTTGTCTTCGCTCAAATTGAATTCAAAAGTCGTTCTAAAGGAACAAACTTATACGATATCTTAAATTTGTTTTATAACTCTATGAATAAACCCGTAGTTATGTTGCAAGAGTTCCATCTGCGTTTGAACTATGAACATTTCCAAGCATACTACATATATATAAAAACATTTTTATCAACAATGTTACAACCGCTGAACACAACTTGCCGAAGGATAATTCACATCAGAAACTAGGCTCATTTGCCTGCTCGTTGAAAGCGGTATCTTTTGCGCGTACCATGCAGGGTAATCGGGGCTATCCGCTACATATCATCATAGACGAAGGCTCAAAAATTAGATGAATTCCATCTTTATAATGGGAAGAATTCCATCAATAAATGATGAAGCCATTAATCATAACAGCTTTCACAACGAAATGAAGCTTACCGTACTCTGTTACCGATTAAACACACTTAAAATAAAATACTGAAATACAGTTTTAAGTAGCAGCTTATCAAAACCAATTTCAATAGACACAACGATTCATTACGAGTAAAGTAAGTGATCGTCATACAAGTTTTAAATGAATCTGTAGTCAAGTCAATCTGTATTAAACAGTGTTTTTGTTCCAATAGCCTACTTTTACATGTATCGTGTCCATAGCTGGCGACTAAGAGACATCTAGAAAAGTGAAATGACTTAACAGCCTCATTAGAAGCAATCCATCAAGATATGTGTTCCGTCTAGTTTCACTAAAGCAGACTTTTACCATCAGGGTACGAACGTTACAAGATCTATTAATCAGAAAGTATGTTTTTATGTCTATAAAACGGAGACCTCTTAGCCGAGATATGTTGATGTTGTCTATTAACATAAAGTTTTTGTTCAAATTCCTTACCTTTGATGAACATTTACCGTTTTGCCATTTTAAATGTAGTAGAACCACTTTGTAAGCTGTTTTGATTAAGGGTTTAAACAGCTAGCTCAAGCGGTGTGATAGGCTAGCTTATCTTAGAGAATATTGGCAATTTTTACAACTGTGCTGTTGAATTAGTTACATGAGGAATGTGATATTTATATTAATCATCTTTTGAGCAAAGGAATGAAATCATCAATTTGATGTGTAATGTATGTAATTTTGCAAGAATTGCACAGTTTTTGGATATTTTATAGAGATAAATAAACCTAATATTTTAATAAATCTAAAATACATAAATCTAAAATAACGAAGTATGCTATCGGTGCCAGCCCTAATATTTGGGACCAGCTATATTTATTATATTACTATATTAGCTATATTACCTGCGATACTTCCCGCATAATTCATAGCGTGATATTAATTAGCGTAAAAAATTTTGATATATTTAGGCATTTTAAATTTAATAAAATATTTATTTATTTTATTTATTTATTTTATTCTTAACTGCACAAAAAAGGATAAACACTTAAATATATTACAAATGAAAAAGTACAGATGGCGGTCTTATCGCTCTAGGCGATTTCTTACAGACAACCTTTGGATGGATAGAAAGAAAAAGATAAAAAAATATAAGGTTTATTTCCCTCTTTTTATTACAATTTCAACGCCAGTTCAATTTGTTTAAAAAAAATTATTGAAGGCTGGCAATCATTACCTGATAATGCCTTTATATGCCTTCTATCCTGGCTTGGTGTAAATACTTCTAAGCAAACCGTTTAGTATGTCAAAAAATAGTTATGATGTTTTAAAATAAATAGGAAAGATAAATAAATAAATAAATAACACCCAACAGGCACATACATAGTCCTGGCCCCACACTAAGATCGAGTCTTGTGTCGTGGGTATCAGGAACTACGAGAGACTTTTCGGTCTCACAAACACCCAGACCCGGAAGAAATATTTGTGTGCCGCACAAACATTTCTCTCACTGCGGGAATCGAACCCGCGACCTCTCGTTTTACAGGCGGCGTCTAACCAACTGCGCCACGGAGACTGTCAATGATGATGTTTTAAAAATATCGAAAATGCTGATTTATACGTTTACGTAACTTGTCTATCACGACAAGAAAGTCTTTGGAAAGTTATAGATTGATAGACTACGCTTAAACTTAATACGAATAAATAAGGAATCAATAATTATATTATGGGAAGAAATTTTCAGTATATTTTGTATCTGTATAAGCCCATATACGTCCCACTGCAGGGCACGGGCCTACTTTACAATCCACGATACGATTGAGAGTAGTTAGGCCATATAGTCCACCACGGTGGCCTAGTGCGGGTTGGCGGACTTACATACCATAGAAATTCTTATAAACCGCTATGGTATGCAAGTTTCCTCACGATGTTTTCTTTCACCGTTTTAGTGCGTGGTGATTGACTATCAATACACACATGACTCCGAAAAGTCAGAGTTGTGCCCTGGGATTTGAACCCGCGACCACCGTGAACATTTTTTTTTTATTTTTATTTTTTATAATGGCCCGGCATAATGGCGGCATTGCACCTGATGGTAAGCGCAGATGCCGCCCAGGCAGAGTATCCATTGGCATCGGACATGTTGGCAGCCGCGTCTGGTCCGTTTACCAACAGGCCACCACGCAATTATATATCTTGTATGGTGATATTGAATGCTTACTTACTCCGCTGGCTCAGTGACACAGAGTATTGACGAATAAATGAATATCTTCCAAATATGTCTATCCTTCGCCAACAGCCACCAATTATGACTCAAAGTTGGCGCAGGTTACTTTCCACCATATAGCAATATCTGGGCTTACCCACCGGTTGGCGACCCATTGTTCAATTTAAATCCACCCTATTTACACTACTATCGTCACCCATTCTCCAGAGATGGCTAAGCCCGCAAAGACAGTGAGTGTTTATCCCGCCCATAATGTTAAGTTGTACCACGAGTTTTAGATTTCGGCGTTTTTGTGGATTATCTTCATATTTCGGCGTAAGTGGAACCGTGGACAATAAGCACCGTCTTTCCGTGGCTTACTGTCAGGCCCATCTTCTTCACTGCCACTTCAAGGACTTTAGCAGACCTCTGGACCTTTGCGCGATTTACTAACAGCAAAGCCAGATCATCTGCGTACCCTATTACCTTGTACTTCTTATCAATTTGTATTCGTACATCAACGTCTAGTGATATAAAATACATTCAAGTATTTGGGACCATAGTTTTTTTCATTAAAAAAAAAAGAAATGTTTTACTTTTCTTACTTACTTATAAACAAATCAGAAGTAAATAAATAAATAACACCCAACAGTCACATACATAGTCCTGACCCCACACTAAGATCGAGTCTTGTGTCGTGGGTACTGAAACTACGAGAAACTTTTCGGTCTCACATACACCTAGTGCGGGGATCGAACCCGCGGCCTCGTTTCACCCTCGTTTCACCAAACCCTCGTTTCACAGGCGGCGTCTAATCGACAGCGAGTCGGAGGCTGTCAAAGTACATGATTTGTATCTGTATTTATTGAAAATATTTAATATATTATAACACACTCTGCACATAATTAAGTGCCTATTATGTTTTAATAAGTCTGATACTGCTCTTAATTTTAAAGAACATCGGCCATAATGGACCATGAAGGGACCAGTTATGAATGGTACATCAAAAAATAGTACGATTTATTCGAATTAAAATGCATATTTCCATATATTTTTAAATATCCGGATAAAAAAGAAAATCTTTGGGTGTTTTAATAATGTTCCCGCAGAACACAATATTAATAGACTGATTGGTTTTAACAATTTGAATTTAATTACATAAAAATACTACAATATTGGCGAGTCGAAATTAGAGCGCTCGTGCGCGACTTGCTTTGGTGACCGCCGTCTCACGTCTCTCGGAGCGGCGCGGCGGCCCGGCGCACGCGGCGCCTCCGCGCCCCTCGCAGGCACCTCTCTTCCCGCGCACCGCCGCTTCCCCGCAGACACCCATGTTAGGTAGCGGACGCGACATCCTCCCGGCGCTGGAACCCTTCACTAGACAGGGTTTCAGACTTCGGAAGGTCCACAATCCGGTTGAGCGCACGTCGCACCACTCCATTGGCGGTGGCAACGTCCGCGACGCGCACCACGCCGTCAGGTCCGGGGAACAGTGCAGCAACACGGCCGAGGCGCCAACACAATGGCGAGGTGTCCTCCTTTAGTAGGACCAAGTCGTCCTTTTGTAGGCTGTCGGATCTTGTGCGCCACTTGGTTCTTGTCTGCAGCTCAGCAATGTACTCCCGGCTCCAACGCTGCCAAAAATGCTGTTTGATTTGCTCCAGGCGCTTATACCTGTCGAGGCGGTTCATTTTAATCTCTTGAAAGTTTGGGGATGGAAGCGAAGTAATTGGTCTACCAATCAAAAAGTGGCCCGGGGTCAAGGGATAAAGGTCAGTGGGAGAGGAGCTCAAAGGGCAAAGAGGTCGACTATTAAGGATCGCTTCTATTTGTGAGAATAAGGAAGATAATTCTTCATAAGTCAAATGCGCGGCACCCAGTACTCTAGTGAGATGAAATTTGGCAGATTTGACACCTGCTTCCATTAAGCCGTTGAAGTGGGGAGCGTATGCAGGTGAGAAGCGAAATTCAATTCCTTCATTGGCAGCAAAGTCAGTGAAATTATTGGCATTATGTTTAAAAAAATTACCTAACTCTCGAGAGGCAGAAACAAAATTGGTTCCATTGTCACAAAATATCTGCCTAGGCATGCCCCTTCGAGATATGAAGCGTTTCAAAGTTAAAATGAAAGCATCCTTTGACAATTCGCTCACCGCTTCCAAATGAATGCATTTGTATCGAAAACATATGAAAATGCACAAGTAACATTTTGTGATTTTGCAACCACGGCCCTTGCGGTCAGTAATCAAAAATGGTCCAGCAAAGTCAGTGCCTACTGTCACAAAGGGAAAATCTGGTGTAAGCCGTTGGGCAGGAAGATTTCCCATTATAGTTTTCAATGTTCGACCCTTGGATCGCCTACAAATGGTGCAGTTGTTAACAACACGCCTTGCCAGGTTTCTACCGCCGATGGGCCAAAATCGCGCCCTTAAAGCACACAATAAAGCCTGAGGTCCTACATGTAATAGGCGTTCATGCTCTTGTTGGAACAAAAGTTTGGTAAAATTGTGATTAGAGCTCAATAAAATAGGATGTTTCATATCAAAACTGTATTCTGATGCTTGAATTCTACCTCCTACTCTAATAATTTTATCTAGTATAAAGGGATTTAGGGCAGAAATATTTGATTTAGGATTTAATGAATTTCCCTTTGAAAGTATGTCATATTCCTTAGGAAATGATTCTAATTGTGAAACATAGGCAAGTGAAAGCAAAGCCTTGTCTAGTTCTAAATTAGTTAAAGACTCTGTTGTTTTAGTGTGAGAATTTTTACAGTTATTAACAAATCTGTGCATATATCCCACTACACGTTGTAATTTTCTTAACTTGGAGTATTTATGAAAATCTATTATTGGTAAATCTGAATGAGAAGCAGTCACAGGATGAGCCTTTATTTCTGGCAAATCTTTAAATTCTAAAGCTTCTGATGGTGTGCAAGGCCAATGAGACATAGGCAAGGATAAAAAGTTAGGACCGTGCCACCACAAATCACAACTGGCAACCTGCTGTGGATTTACTCCACGAGAGAGGAGGTCAGCTGGATTGTGTTTAGTGGGCACATGACGCCATGAATCTGTCTCGGATAATTCCTTTATGGCAACGACTCGATTGGCAACAAAGGTTTTTAAATTGGAGGAGCCATTGCGCAGCCACCCAAGTACCACTCTGGAATCTGTCCAATAATAATGTCGCGATATATTGCGTCGCAAAGCTTGGGTCACAGCAGAGGACATTTCCGCAGCGAGTAGAGCTCCTGAAAGCTCTAGGCGAGGTATGGTAATAGGATTAGATGCAGGAGCTACCCGAGACTTAGCACATAGAAGGTGGACGTGCACCTTTCCTTCTGCATTAGTAGATCTGAGGTACAAGCATGCGCCATAAGCGTGTTGAGAGGCATCACAGAAACAATGTACTTCGACTGAAGTTGGGTCAGCAATGGATGTCCATCTAGGTATGGATAGTGACGAAATAGACTTAAGACCTTCAACAAATTGCTTCCATGGCTTTACAACCTGGCTGGGTGCAGGATCATCCCAGTCTAGTTTTAGTGACCATAGGGTCTGAATCAGAATTTTGGGAATTATAGTAGACAATGATAATAGACCCAAAGGATCAAAGATTTTAAATGTGGAAGATAAAATAGTCCTCTTCGTATAAACTTCAGAATGTTCCACAATTGCAGGAAAACGAAGAGTATCTGTGGAAGGATTCCAGTCCAAACCAAGTGTGTTTGTGGACTGACTAAGTGTTAAATTTCCACTAGACTGAATTATATCAGAAGAAAGCAAAGAAGGCAAATTAGAACGATATTTTCGCAAATTAAAACCCGCTTTAGCAAGTGTCAAGTGTGTCAGTTCTTGTATTATTTGCAATTGGTGCTCATCATCACTAGATGTCAACAAATCATCAACATAGAGGTCTTTTTGTATAACAGTTTTAATTAAATCATTCGAGCATTCCTCCCCTACTTGCCAGAGGCACTTAGTCGCGAGATAACTAGCACTAGCAAATCCATATGTGACTGTGTTAAGTCTGAGAGTTTGTAACGGTTTATTTTCCTCGCTACGCCATAGAATCAGCTGTAAATTTCGGTCAGACTCGTGCACCCACACCTGCCTGTACATCTTTTCGATGTCAGCAGACAATACATAGCGGCCCTGTCGGAAACGAATCAAAATATTAAAGAGAGAGTCTTGCACAGTGGGACCTATCATTTGTATGTCATTTACTGACAAGCCAGATGTGGTACGAGCTGATGCATCAAAAACTACACGAAGACGTGTGGATTCACTGTCCTCACGAATGACAGGGTGATGTGGAACAAAATAGCCATTTTCAGGTTGATCAACTTTGGATATAGACAGATGTCCTAATTGAGAATATTCTTCAATGAAATTTGTATATGCGGTTTTAAGTTGAGGCTGCTTACGAAAGCGCCGTTCAAGATTTAAAAATCTCCGCTTGGCTATGAAATAAGAATCGCCCAAACACTCTGGGCCTTTGACCAAAGGAAGCTTGACACTAAAGCGACCTAGATGGTCACGTTCAGTGTGCTTCAAAAAATGAGCTTCACAAGCCCTTTCTTTGTCAGTAAGAAGTGACCTTTGTGGCAAGCTTTCAATTTCCCAGAACCTTTGTAAGTCATTGTGAAACTCTACTAAGTTAGTGTTATCTGCACCAACGGCAAAATTACACTTAATTGAAGACCTTGAATTGGCACCACTGCCAGGCTGAACATTATGAATGGGTCCTGAGATCAGCCACCCTAATTTGGAATCATGTAGTATAGGATTGCCATCACCTAAAGAGCGCTGTTTGGTTCCTATGATAGTCCAAAACAAGTCAGCACCTATAAGCAATTCTATTTCAGAAGGTTCATAAAAGGTGGGATCTGCTAGCTTGACGGACTGCAAATCAATGTGTGCTATGTCTAAATGGAACCTAGGCAATTTCCCTGATATTTGAGGTATAACTAAACATGAAGTAATAGCACTAAAAGAGTTTATCCTTGACCGGATACAAACATTGCAACGCTTGGAATTGAGTTTGGCAATAGTGTTGCCTATGCCGACAACATTTTGTACATGTGAATCAAAATAGGTTAGATTTAGTTTCTTTGCGAGAGCTTCAGTTATAAATGAAGACTGGCTCCCATTATCTAGCAATGCCTTAGCAGTGACAACTTCACTCGTGGCAGGATTTATTATATCTATTAGACATGTACACAAAAGTGTTTCAGTATATGAAACGGTTGACATTGAAATAGGCACAGAATCTGCAATTTTAGTGTCAGTTTCTTTTGGAATGTGCAGGAGTGTATTATGGCGCTTTTTACATTTTTTACATGTGCCTGAGAGCTTGCAGGCATGTAGATTATGACCCCTACGCAGACAATTGTAACATAGCTTCAAATCTGCTACTAAGCTAAGTCTATCTTCAATAGACTTTGAATGAAATTCTGGACATTCATGATTGCGATGATCTTTGTGACAAAATACACATTTAATTGGCCTTGATGAGGAAGGCTCACCATGCTCAGAGCTAACAAAGGTTTTTGTATGCGAAACTGCATTATATCTAGTGCCCTGATTAGGATTGGAATGCTTGGAATTTCTGTCTTGCTTATTGCGAGAAACAGATTCTAGAACCTCAGCGCGACCCTTTAAAAATGTCATAAAGTTTTCTAAACTGGGTACTTCAAGTGCGCTGACGTTTGCTTGAATATACTCTTCCCATTTTACAAGAGTATTGCTATCTAGCTTTGATGAGATCATGTGTACTATTAGGGTGTCCCAATGTTCAGTGGGTTGTTTTAATGTATTTAAAGCACGCAAGTTCTTTGTGACATGATCTATAAGAAATCTCAAAGACTTTTCAGACTCACGCAATTGCTCAATATTGAATAAGGACTTTATGTGGTTGTTTATCAATTGACGGGTGTTGTTGTATCTTTGACAAATGAGGTGCCAAGCCTCAGCATAATTGAGTTCAGAAACTTCAAGGTTACAAATAACTCTTGCAGCTTCTCCCTCCAGGTAAGAATTCAAATAGTGAAATTTGTGAATATTCTGTATTTTACAGTTGTTATGTATTAGTGAAGTGAATGTATCACGAAACTCTAACCATCTATTATATGTTCCATCAAATTTGTTAATTTTTATAATTGGCAAACGAAAACCTATAACCTCGCGATTGTCTTCATCATGGATTGCCAAGCTATCTCTTTCGCCAGACGATTTTTGATTTGTACTGTACATTGAAATGATTTTTTGGGCTTGTGCGATAGAATCGTAAAAGGACTGCTCGGTAGTTTCTCTACTATCCAATTCTACATTTAAATTTGTTTCGTCCAAAATTTCAATTTGACATTGCACGCCATCGAACTCTATGAATAGGGCTTCTATTTTAGATAATCTTTGTTTCAGCACGTTAATTTGCGTATCGTCTAACAATTGATCCTTTAAAACTTCTAAATAATTCACAAATTTAGTCACACGACCTTTAATTGATGAGCGTTTTAACGCCAAACGATTGTAATTAGTTTCCTCCATAGTAACAAATAAACGTGCGAAATCAAAATGGATTACAAAAAAAATGAAAATATTGCATAAATACGCTCGCGCAGTGTTACTACTACGCTCCTCACTTCACCGGGCGCGTCGCGCCGAACTGGAAAAAACCGGATCGCGTCGCCCGCTTGCTCGCTGTTGCCACGTGCGCCCGAAGGCGCGAAAGCTTGAGTAGGTACTTGAAAGAAGCGACGCTCTGCGCGAAGCACTGACCATGCACAGCATTCGCTGGAATAGATTGTTGTGGGTGTGCTTACAACCATGAACCAAGCAAAATAAGCACAATATATGTGTTAAAACAATGGCGTGACTTTATGGGTGAATTAGGCGTGCTGGGGTTAGAATTTAGCTATGAATAGGGAATCACTCACACACACATGGACATAGGCTTAAAAATTGCAATTACATAAATCATGCGGCATTAGTTAGTTGCGTAGGCGTTAGTATATAGCTACTTATGCACATTGGGTGCCGCGCAATCGTTATGAAAATATATAAATATATTTAATACTTAGGAATTGGAACGGGCTCACTAATTTGGTGACTCCACTTCGCAGATGGTTCACGTCGATATTCCGTTCCAAGGCTGGTTGTTCTATGCGCCACGTGCTTCAGCGCGTCTTGTCCAAACCGGTTCGAGTCGGTTTTTTCACTGGATTCTAACGAAGATCGCAGGTCCTGTCACGGTCGCCATTTTATGTTCCCGCAGAACACAATATTAATAGACTGATTGGTTTTAACAATTTGAATTTAATTACATAAAAATACTACAATATTGGCGAGTCGAAATTAGAGCGCTCGTGCGCGACTTGCTTTGGTGACCGCCGTCTCACGTCTCTCGGAGCGGCGCGGCGGCCCGGCGCACGCGGCGCCTCCGCGCCCCTCGCAGGCACCTCTCTTCCCGCGCACCGCCGCTTCCCCGCAGACACCCATGTTAGGTAGCGGACGCGACAAATAATATTGAATATTTTTTTATTTAATTTTTATAATATTGAACGCGTATCAGCGCGTTCCATCACTCATACTTTGTTTCAAAATAAGGTTTTAACTACAGCGTTGAAGGTAGTCAGTGCTGAATTAAAAATAAAGTGTAGGTATTTTCTATGACACATATGACTTCTGAGTGCTGTCATTTGCTTTCTTGTGATTTCCAATTTGCGCCTACTGTTATTTCTCTGTTTGTATTTATGACTTGGCTTTGATAACGGGCTCCGATAGACCCTTGCATTTCTGAAGACCTTATACGATTGACCATTGGATAATGATAACGCTTTGTGATTTCGTTAAAAGTGCGAAGTATTCTCATATTTCCAACATGAACCCGGAGCGCCAGTCTGTCCTTCAACATTTGTTGCATTGTGTTCATATAATTCAGCATAGTGTTTCAAAATTATGTTCTTGTTTTATGTTGTTATTTTTGACAATGACATTATAATGTGCTATTTTTTTATACGTGTAATCATAACCTAAAAAGTTACAAATATATGAAATATTTTAATAAATCCGGCTTTTTTAAAACCTTCATCTATTTGGAAATAATTCCTCAGGCCCTATGCAACAAAATAAACTATATCTCAGCTGTGTACACTATATTTTTTTGCCAGGTCCCTATATGTATGGACGTGACCGATGTTCTTTAAATAATAGCACTTACGAGTGGATAATTGAACAATAGAAATCTACATCGGGTGTTCAGTTTTAATCTAAATTAAAACGCAAAAACGTAACACAGACATTCTTAAGAGGAAGAAAGCCGATAATTCTCTGTATTTATTTTAATAGCATATTACATGTCAACTAATGATTTACAAATAGTAGTGAAACGACGAGGCAACATAATTAAAAGCCTTGCAAATACTACATCCCATTTTGCTGCAGGGCACCGGAATTTCCTTTCCTTCTATAATTTGCAACAGTCAATCATTGTTATTATATTTTTAATGAACCTGTCATTAAAGTACTGGCAGGAAAAAATAAAAAACCGTCCAAGCGCGAGTTGGAATTGGGAACCGTGGATTCCGCACCATGATACAATCGTACTAAACCCATTTAAACCAATATGGTTATTTTGTTTTTTTTATAGATACATAATAAACTGCCCACAAAATAGATAGACGATCTACAAAAGGTATAGGAAACCGATGAATGCAGACTTCTACCTTTGGCTAAAGATGACATTGGTGAGTTATTAAATTTATATATATTTATTTCAATAGGTTAATTTCATATCTTCAATACTGAACCTATTGGATTGCAATGCTACTCAATTTTGAGGAGTTTTACTCTCTAAGTCCGATATTCATGAGGTCTACACCATTAATTTTATGGAGCCACTTGTAAAGTATAACTATTGAAACAAAAAAAGAATTTTCCAAATCGGTTCAAGAGTCATCGAGTTATCGGTGTACATATATTTAAAAAATACCGACGAATTGAGAACATCCTTCTTTTTTTGAAGTCAGTTATAAATTAAAATATATTCTATGAAAATATCGAAGGTGAAAATGTTTACTACTTACTGCGTGTTCAAAAAAGGGTCCGAAAAAGCATCAGGCGAACACCGCAGATGTGATTTTGTTGGCATCCTTAGCGTATGGAACCCTAAAAACCCTTTTTCCAAAGTGTGTTAATTTAAAATACATGTCTTTTGAGATCGAAGATAACTAGATAGCTACATCTTTCAAAATAAGTCGTTAAAGAATAAGTCTTTGTACCATAAAACTATAAATCACCTGAGACGCATTTATTTCAGAATTCCATAGGACATTCGTTATACTTGTTTAAGCAAGTTAAAATCGAGACAAAATAGAATCCTTTCTCTCAAAAGGGGTAGGCAGAGGTACGAAAAGGTGCAACCTGGTACGGCTTATGTGTTCTGTCCTACAATGTGATAGGGGACAACCCTATCGACATATCAGGTACAAAATCCTGACTCCGGGCTGATAAATAAAAAAAAAATAACATTGCAATCACACCATAGTACACCTGTAGTAATATAATTATAATGTTTTATTTAATTTTACACTTTGTGACGTAATTGTTAAAAAAGAGCTGTCAAATGAGTGACTGTGTTGATTTTCATACTGAAACCGATAAGTGTGTGTGTCTTACATATTTACTGGTGGTAGGTTTCTCATATTATAGAGGCCGCCTGGGTAGGTACCACTGCAATATCTACTTCTCCCGTCAAACAGAGATGTAAATGCACTATTGTGTTATGGTTTGAAGGACGTTGTAGCCAGAGTAATTACTGGACATATTGAGACTTAACATCTTATGTCTCAGAACGGCGAGCGCAGTGGTATGCCAAGCATAGCTTCGTAATTCAAGGTGTTGTTTGGTTATGCTATTGTCCATGAGCGGTTGTATAACTTACCATCAGGCGAATGACATGCTCATGTCGCCATTCATTATAAAAATAAAAACATACATATTTCTCGAGTCTGGAAGTAGACACCAACAAATCACTCATAGTTGCTAATGCTCCGAACACAAGATTATACAGTTACGTCATAAGTACATAGTGCTCTTACGATAGGCATCTCATGAACCAAATAAGGCTATTTGATTTTATCTATTGAGTTACCTTTTTTAGACATAATGTCGTATAGAAACTATACTGTACCAATGCTGCAGTTGTCATATTTTCCATACTGGTACAAACTTTCTATTCGTTTGTAGCATTTGAATGTAAAGAAATATATAAAAAAAAGTAAAGTTTAAATAAATTAATGCACAACAATAGATTTTGAAAGTGGTAGAGCCATGCTGTTGTCAGATATGGACAGGAAATTGACGTGAAGCGACAGCCTTTCTGTCGCGTTTCGTTCGAAGTACTTTAAGATATTTAATAGAAACAAAAGGTATTTTAATAATTGTATCTCTAACAAACAGTGGCGGCGTAAAGGGGGGGCGGGGGGGGCGGTCCGCCCCGGGTACCAGGCCTCAAGGGGTGACAAAGACAAGTCACTCGAACACCCACAGAATTTGAGACTATCCGCTTGCACGAGTCTCGGAGGGGGCAGGTAGAAGTCTCGATCAGCTCCTGATGAAGTATGTTAGAGTTGTCGTGTATAGTCGGTGGAATGTTCATAGCCATTGGCAGCAGACGCATTGTCTAGCCTAGGGCTTCCCAAATTGAGCGTCACGACGCCCTGGGGTGTCGCAGCATTGTCCCAGGGGCGACCAAATTGAGTAAGCCAGACTGGAGCCCTGTTTATGGAAGCTATGCTCAGAAAAACAAGCACATTCTTCTGTTCACATTTATCTGTTCTTTTTTTGCTTTTTTCTTATTAAAAAAGAGACTTTATGTTAAATTAAGAGTTTTTCTGATAATCTGTTATTAGGGTCTGAGGGAATCGTAAAAAAAATGCCAATTTATTAAGGGTCTGAAAATGCTACCTGTCTGTGAACAGTACAAATAACTTGGGGAAGTCCTGGTCTAACCTACTCAATTTCGAAGGTTCCGGCACCCCTTACCAGAAGCTGTACGCAGGAGATGTGCGATCGATGGCCTTTTACGGTAATTCTCTTCATTCGTGGAAATCGTGAATCCGAACGATTTAAAAATACTTTCCTTGTGAATATTCGAACAATTATTTTTTATATTATTCTATGGGTCTCTTTATTTATTACTCTTATATTTTTTTAAAAGTAAAATACGTAATTACTGATAAAAAAATTAAAATATACCCGTATTCTCACTACCCTCAGCGGTCCAAACCTTGGGTTGACCTAATAATTTTTAAATAACTTCTAAAAACAGTATTCATAAATTATGACAAAAATATTTTTATCTGAGAAGATAATATTTGAAGTATTTAAGTATAAATAATATACAATAGTCGTTTATTAGAAGTTGCACCGATTTCTAAACTTTTACCAAAAAAAATATCTCATTCTACTCAGCTGACTTTGTCAATGCGATTACTAAGTTCAGTTATTATTTAATTATCTATGACTTGTACTGTACGCTAGTGGCCGATTAGTTGTGCCGACACCCTCGGCGAAATCCGACGTAATTCTAATATCTGATGAATTATAGGCCAATATTAGGCGAGTTTTTAAGATTACCACGCGCGGGTGCTCTTTACCATCTACGTGATAAGCAGGTAAATATTGTACTATGTTACTGCATTATTTGTTTAATGCATTTTTCAAGTGTACATAAATAACTTTATCAATATTAAGTAGACTTAATACGTATTGTTAATTGATTAAAAATAAAAATGGTGTCAATCCTCATTCCCTTCTATCTCATTACCAGGAATTCCTCTCAGTTTTATTTCGGACGGTAATGAGAGTGTACGGAACGTAATGAGAAAAAATCAATACTTATTTGTTTTGAATTATTTTTACTTTTATTTTAATTCCTAACAATTATTTATATATATTTAGAGAATTCCGCATGATCTAGAATTAATAAAATTGTCGTTACATTAATATTTCAGCAATGGCAAAATCTAAAAAGGCATCAACAACGAAGAAAAAATGGAAAAGGCTAGACTACATAAAAGAAAAATATATGCAGAAATAAAAAGAGACCCTGAAAAATATGCTCAACAATAAGAGAAGGATAGATTATGATATATGAAAAGAAAATAAAAAAATAAAAAATAATAATTGAAGACCTACCGCCACGCCAAAAGAGATCTCAATTGATATTGGTGCAATACATTATTTTATCATTAAAGCATTAAGTTAATTCAAAGACTGTATTTTGAAATATCTCATATTATGATTAATAAAGTTGATATTTTTTGTATATTATATTATAGTACTAGCGGCCTGGCTCAGCTTCGCCCGGGTACAAATAGATTTCTGTTCAATAATATATACATATTATACATATAAACCTTCCTCTTGAATCACTCTATCTATTAAAAAAACTGCATCAAAATCCGTTGCTTAGTTTTAAAGATTTAAGCATAAAAAGGAACATAGGGACATAGGGATACAGAAAGCTACTTTGTTTTAAACTATCTAGTGATAAGTACTTAAAGTCTGATTTTATGTTTCTAATAGTTTATACACGTATATTTGCAAGTCAATGAAACTTTTGTTATTTTCAACATAATTTCATTTATTACCAAATTGTTCAATCATATTATTGTATTGAGTACATTTTTTGTTATTTTTCAATTAATAAACACAATACTGGTCACTTAAGGTCTTTTATTATTATTTAATTCAGTTTTAAAAATGCAAATTATTAAATGTAATAAATAATCGGTGGCTTATTTCAGTGCCGTCATCTATACTTTCATTACCGTAAACAGCCATTCTCATTACCGTTTTAAACAGTATTTTCAAACTTAATTTTCTCAAAAACTATGGAAGTTATGAATGTAGAAACCACATTATTGTATTATTATACATCCATGCTATATGAATCAGGCATAAAAATACAATATCACGATATTCTTTCCTGATTCAAAAAATCTGCTCAATTTCCACAAATTGTGAGAATTACCGTTTACGGTTTTTTTATGTATAGGTAGCAGACGACCATACGGTTCACGTTATGGCAAGTGATCACCGCCGACCATGAACATCTGCAACACCATAGAGATGCGTTGCAACCTTTGGCGAGAGTACGCTCTTTACTTGAAGGTGGCCAAATCGTATTTGTCCGGAAATGTTGTTGTCGACAATTGGTTCTCGGGATTTGTTGTACGTAGAAGAAAATGTTGGGAGAAAGATACTATATTGGTATTTAGAGGTTTGCCGTGTTGTATGTAGGCGGAACTCAGCAGCAGAGAAAATTCCGAACATCAAAAACAACTCGGTCTTCGATGATTCGACCTGCCCGACGTTGAAATAGATCGAAAGGGAAAAGTTGGTACTGGGGTGCCCTTGCCCAAAGATGGGTGCAATATTCCACGTGGGGCCGAACCTGCGCGTTATAACGTTGCAGACCCGACGTGATATATCGCCTCGATCTGTTGAGCATACCAAGCTTCTTTGAGGCCAATTCGAACATATCCCGTTTCGGTTGAATCTTTGAGCAGACTGTGCTGTTCTCTCGAGTGGTGACGTAGCGGATGATCATTCTGTATGTATCAGCCCATATACGTCCCACTGCAGGGCACGGGCCTACTCTACAATCGAGAGTATGATTGAGAGTGGATGATCATTATTCAAGGGATATCATACGATATCCCATGGGGCCGCCTGTTTTCTGGCTGGTTTCTTTCCCGAGAATATTGACGCCAAAGCCCTTTCGTCGTCGGTTTATTACTAGCGACTAGAATCGTCACGTCAAGGGGAGCCACCAGCCCTTAGAGAGAGAGACTGGCCGTCTTGGAGGAGTGGTGGTAGACAATCATCCCAGTGCTGGTGAGTGGGCCAATCTGGCAGTGCGTCTTTTTTTACCAGTGGCCGAACAGGCGCCACGGCATGTTGCGGTCCATCTGACATCGGTCCTATCGGGGCACGGCTGCTTCGTTAGATATCTGTGGTGGGTGGCGAGAATGGATGAAACCGCTGTGTGTCATCATTGTGAAAATTAACACACGCGGAGTGCCCGGCCTGGGGTGGCGAGCGTAGAATACTCCATGCAGCCATCAGAGTAGACCTCTCGTTCTCGGCCGTGATTCCCTCCATGGTCGAGATTCAGAGGTCTTGGCAAACAATGCTCTCGTTCTGCGAGATTGTGATCTCGCAGAAGAAGACCACGAAATGGGATCGCGAGGTGAACGATCCCGCTCGCCGCTACCTGCACAAAAGGGTTGCCGAGCGATAAACGGCTGAACCGCTGCGACGCCTCTACCCTATCGTAGGGTGTAAGAATTCCGTGTCGGTATTTCTTGCCCGTCATAAGAGACGATATAACGGGGTTAACGGGGACGCTGGGCATACTGTCCAGGGGCGGTGCGCACTTATATACAACAACTTGGATATGAGCGACAGGGTGCAGGGCCTCATTTTATACGTGCACGATATGTCCGTTGTAGCCTTGTTTAGCATTGGATGTTATATTCTATGTGGGAGTGCTCAAGACAAAACCGCCCCGGGTGCCAAACTACCTTACGCCGCCACTGCTAACAAATAGGTTGTTATTACACCATCGAATAAAGGGAACTCATGAGTGATTTTGCAATGCTTACACTAAAACAGCTGTTCCTATAATGACCTGAATTATTCACATAGTTTACTAGAACACTGTTTCATAATGTATAGAAAGTACGACTGCTTCCGAAAGAAATCCATAT
Organism: Hyles lineata; assembly: GCA_030180105.1. Classification (NCBI taxonomy): domain Eukaryota; kingdom Metazoa; phylum Arthropoda; class Insecta; order Lepidoptera; family Sphingidae; genus Hyles; species Hyles lineata. The sequence goes on from JARJEE010000023.1 coordinate 7,660,050, forward strand.
TAATAAAACCAGCAAGCAATAGTCACTCTGTACACCGAAGGTTCCGTGTCATACAATAATACACACTACTAAACATTATTAATCCACACCACTACCGCTGCACCTCCTATCACTCAAAATTAAATTCCATGAAAGTGCAAAAATCACGAACTTATAGTTAGCATAGATCACAAAATAACAAACTTCATTTTGTAGTTAAAATAATGTACTCCCATATATGATTAAAAACGGTGAAAGAAAACATCGTGAGGAAACCTGCATACCATAGCGATTTCTAAGAATTTCTATGGTATGTAAGTCCGCCAACCCGCACTAGGCCAGCGTGGCGGACTATATGGCCTAACCACTCTCAATCGTACTGTCGATTGTAGAGTAGGCCCGTGCCCTGCAGTGGGACGTATATGAGCTAGTACAAATAAAGATACAGACTCCCATATATTGGTTTATGTACTCTTATATCTGATACCCAATGGAGATGCTATGTAGGCCTTGGCTGGGACAAGCATATTACAATGCAAGTGAATAGTCAGAATTCGGTGTTATAATAGGCGAACTTGATAATAAAAACAACACAATTATCAATATATCACTTTATTTGACATAATTTCTAAACCTTAATACCTGCCTACAGTCTTCCTCGAATGTTTACCTGCAAAAGTACAATCGAATTAGGATTCTGTACATTTGTAAACATAATTATTATGAATTATTCCTTAAAGATTATCAAATTGTTCACTCTTGTCTTTCTCTTTCTCTTTCTCTTGTCTTGTCTTGTCAATTTCCATCGCAATTGCTTGGCCTTAGTCTTCACATAGAAAAAACTACTTTAATTGAGTCGTTGGGCTATTCAAATATTATGATTATATGTATCGATGGTATAGAACTACCTACTATTCCATAAAAACTCTAAAGTTTCATAATCAATATTGTGTCTTGTAACAAATATTCCAGGACAATACCGTTCAATATACAAAAGATTGTAGAATTGTAAATTATTTCTAACAAAACTTTTAGTTCCTGACAATTTATTCCAATAAATGTAAAGTCTTGAAGCCCTCTGCATGTAGATACACAGAAAAATGTTACAATAAAAAAGAAATGATAAAATGATTTTTCATTTCATTAACCGAACTCACCACTAGGATTTTGTTCAACAAATTCAGTAGGCTCTTCAATCTTTCCTTCAAACAGAACAGCGCCTGATTCATTATCTCTAATGAAGAACACGAAAGGCCTGTCGACCCTCAGATCCACTCCATCATTGATGAGAGGAACCACCATGGCTGACGTCGCTGCAGCAGCAACTGTCCCATCTTCATCCACAGACATGCACACTTTGTGGAAAATGTTAGTGACGTATGGCGTAGTACCCTCGAATATCGAGGATAGGTTCGCATCAGTGGAGAATATTGTGTTGATTCGCATCTGAAAAGGACAAACAAGAACAAATCAGATTCAATCAATTATAAAAATATCTTCTTCACTAGCATCTTTTAAGTAGGTAAATAGATATAAATCAGAATAACTACTGAACATAATGAGACTTAACATCTTAAGTCTCAGAATAGCGAGTGCAGTAGAATACCAAGCATTGCTGTGTAATTCATGGTGATGATTGGTTTTGCTATATGAGTAGTCGTATCGCTTACTATCAGGTGAATGGCATGCTTGTCACGCTATTCATGGCAAAAAAAAAGATCAAACGCAGATTGATAGACTTCATTTGCCCCTATTATTGAGAACTCTTAATTAAACAGAATTCGTTACAATATTTCGGAGTATAAATACATACGGTACCCTTTTCGCAGTCCAAAACTTACAACAATAATATCATCAACATTAAAGAAAGAAACGCATTAACGATAGCAATCGTAAAATCCAATAAAAACATTAATAATAACAACAACACAAATCTTCATTAAATGAAAACAAGTAACGTACATTGCTGTTAGAGATTGTATAACAGTTACTTAGTTCCTTGTAAGGCCACAATTACAATAATGGGCCATTGTTACCGACCACAGGTTTATTCCCTGGGGATTTATTTTCCCAGATAAATATCACACACTTGAACAATATTTACGGATACAAAAGGTAAACAGACGTCCAGGTTTCTAAGTAAAACAGTATGGGATATTCCAATAAAAAACGCCTCATTATTGTACCTTTGTATGCATGCGACATCTAGCACTTGTGTAGTTGCGATTGTTATCGGCTTTACCAGTTTCTGCATACAAACTCGTGAAATAAATTCATGGTATATTTAAATAGGTGTATCACGACTTGCTGCCTGTACTTATGAGGCTAAAAGAATAGCTATTAGGAAATGGCCACAGAAATTTGAATAGTAAGTGCAGCACGATTCAATTAATATAATATAGGTGTCAATGATAATATGCTTTGTTTATTTCATGATACAAATATTTTTTGTTGTTGTTTAATACTATGTTTATTTGTAGTTATGAATCAATAATTTTGATAGATTTTCCTATGTTACCTATTTATGGTATTTTGCTCATTGGGTTGGGTTTTCGACACCATGATAATTAGAAAAATATTTTTTCTGTAATATTATCCTAGTTTGTAGTTTTATCCTAAATATTCTTTCCTTTTTTATGTGCAGTTAAGAATAAATTAATAAATACCAAGTAGCAGCATCTATCATAATTTATCTGATACAATATTACTGTAGGCTTAATTATCAATATACTGTCTCGAACAAAAACCATGTTATTAAACATAATACTTACATTCTTCAATACACCAACGAGGTCTTCACTGTAATCTACAGTGAATTTCGGGAATGACAGTCTGACTTCTTCAATTTCCATGAGATGGGATATCTGAGGCAAACTCATGTATGGCAGATCTCTTGTAAGAACGTAAATACCATCACGGTCTCTAGGCACTAGGAGAATCATTGAGAATCGGGAATTCTGAAAAAAAATAATTAACAATTTGGAGCATTAACATCACGCATGTCGGAAAGAAACATGTAAAATTTTATTCAAATATTTACAAAATAAAACTTAGACTAAGGATTTTCTTCAAATGTAAGTATAAATATTTTGGTCTGATTTGTCAATTACAATCAAAGTATAGCCAAATATTTGTTTTGGTATCGAAGCATCTCCATTGCATGGTTTATGTCCTACGACATTACTGTTAGTAGAGAAAATTAATTTTCATAGCCTTTTTAAGAAATAAAAACAACCTCAACTTTGTGGTAAAATAAATAATTTTGAAACCTAACTTTTTTAAGCTAAATTCAAAAGAGCTTAGAGCATTTAGCAACTAGTATGTGATAACTTATTGAAAATTACCAACAATATTATATTGTTGTCTTATTCAATGTACCACAAAAGTGATCTTATTTCTAGAGTCCACGCAATTATAATCAGAAAATTATAATAAAATGATAATCTAAAGTGGACAACCTTGAATAAGCCACGAAGGTAAGGCCGGATTTCCCAAACGCGTCACATATTTTAGTTTTCTTTTTGTATTCATTTGCCTCGAAGTGTCGGATCAAGTCTAAATATAATTTAATCTTTTTGACCCCTTATAATACATTCCATACCTTTAAATTATTTAGATATTTCTTTCATATTCCGTGACGTTCTTTTTATCAATGTTACAGTACTAGCACTACTGTACTTGTACTAAAGAATGGTTCCACCGCTGAGGTCTCGATTTTAAATCCCAGGCCGAGCAAAGTAATATTGGAATTTTCTATTCATTATCTGTCCGAAGTCAGGAATTTATGCCTGACATGGCGATAAGCTGAGCGAGCCTGTCACGCCGTAGGACGGAACTCACAAGGCGAAACGTGAGTGTTCTGTTAGGATCTCTGCCTACACCTTCTAGGAAAAGCCTAAAAGGCGTGAGTTTATGTATCTAAATCCTAGTAGCTACCCAATTATATGCAAAGATACTGTTGCACACCATGGTAAAACTTATGTTTGGGGATTATGTTAATGATATTGATGATGACGATACTAATGATGGTGATAATGATGATGATAAATAAATCCACACAACACTCACACAGGTCCCACGCTACGATTAATTGAGTATGGTGACGTGGGTATAAGGAACTACGAGAGATTTTTCGATCTCATAAAGACCCGAAACTAATATCTAAGGATCGCACAAACATTTGTCGCGGTCTAGAGATCGAACCCGTTTACTCTCGTTTCACAGTCAGCGTGTAACCAACTGCGCCGAAGAGGTTGTCGATGTTGATGGTGATGATGATAAAATGCAAACTTTAATCTTATGCGCAAGAAATAATTATCTAACCTGATACGGTAGCTCAACAGCATGAGCTCTCAAATTGTCTACATAAGCGTACTTGAGCTTGGCTTGCAAGTCCATCATCTCAACATTCTGGCACTTCCCTCGGTTGTAGAAGCAGGCACCATGAGTCAGACGGCGGTTGAAAGCATGGTGCCAAAGACCCTTAAAGTACATCGCGTTGGAAATCAGCATCTCTGACAGCGGGTTCACATCAGCTGAAAGGAAATATTTTAGAGTCTACATTATCATATCATACAAATAATATACTTACTGAGCGTACTTTATTATTCTACAATGATTCACATCTAAGCATGGGACTGCTCTAAAATTGAAAATTGAATCGAGAAGGTTGAAGTCATACTTCACCACCTTGGCGAATAAGCGGAAAACCAAGTTTATAAATGACATATTTGATTATATGGGTAAACAATATTAAATTATACCTTTTTAATTAAAGGTGTATAATTTAATATTATTTAACGCACCTAAAAACGAAATTAGAAGGAAAACCCATATTAAATTAAAGGTAATCACAAACAAGACCATTCCACAACATCTGTCATTACTAAAATATATTCTTAATAATATTACCTGTTACTTTTTAACATAAACTACACCACAAAGTGATATTGGTATTTCGGAAAATGCAGTCCGCTTTAATATGGAATTACCCATGAGTCACATTGACGTCATTTTTATTCTATACAATGCACCTAATGTTAAGTGCAGTAAAACCCAAATGGCGTAACTTTCACTGCTTGACGTGGCTATCTCAGTTTAAACCAGATATACACAAGCTGAATCCCAAACGTGAACGTTGTTTCCACCATCGTACCGGGGAAGAGAAGAGAAGAGAGGGAAAGTCTGGTAGTTTCTGGTACCTCCCCCACTGGTCTCGATTTTAATGTCAGGTCAGGTTAATGTCTGGTCAGGACTATGTATGTGACTGTTCGGTTGAATGTATGTATGTAACTAAGATAAATTGTATTGAATGGCGAAAAATAATTATCTATCGATAGTATATTCTCTACCTAGAAGACACGACACTCACGACAAAATCGATAACTTTGCGGAACTATCGTGAAAATGCATTACCTGGTGACACTATGGATGGTATCAGCCCTCGTGTCTTCTTATTCACCCAGCCATTGATCAGTTGCGTTACTTGATTGGTATTCTTGAAATCAACTCTGGCTACTTCCGAAAAGTATGCATTGTACAAATATGTCTCATACTCCTTTTTCAACTTCAGCTTGTTGGATACAAACACTGCGTTTGCGTTTTGTAATACCACTCCTGATGAGTTTGTCTGGAATATCATTAGAAATCATTATTGTATAATGTATTAGCTCCTGAGCAGTTGTGAGAATTGAGTTAAATTCTCACAGAAAAGTTTCTCTACAACCGAGAGTTGGTTTATGAGGATTCAAGTCATAGTATCATATAGTTTACCAAATTGGTGGGCGAATTCACGACATTCAATTTTACATTTAATAACCAGAACAAAAGGAGCAATAGTCGATCTGTTTGTTGACCACTAATTATATTACTTTAATAGATTCTTATTTAAGACTGGCTAGATGGAACTGTTTATTTTAAAAACTCGTTTTCGTAGGTAAAAAGTAATACAAATACAACACCGGTGGGAATATGTTCTTATTGCATTCATACCTTAGCATTCGGTATTCAGAGTCAGATTACTATAATATCTAAATTGTGATTTAAATTCTTGTTTTCCTTAATAACTCAATTACGTAAATTACAGATACATAATTGTGACTCTTGTCGGGCATTGCAACATAGAATTATCTTTAGTTTCTTCCGACTTCATTAATCTGTCTGTATCAGCCCATATACGTCCCACTGCAGGGCACGGGCCTACTCTACAATCGACAGTACGATTGAGAGTGGTTAGGCCATATAGTCCTTCATTAATACTGTATTTTAATAGACTTCAGCAATTTAAAAACTTACGTCTAAAGAAAATAGATAGTTGTTCAATTCTTCTCTCCACTCCGCTTTGACTGGAGATAAACGTAAAGCCCTTCTAATTTCTTCCGCTGTTTCTCCTTCAGATCCTTCCAATAGCATTGCTAAGGTGGACTTGATACTGGCCGGTGACACCATAACATTACCATTCTTGTCTTCCGCGGAGTACCGAAGAAGGTCAATGTCAAAGAAATTCAATCGGGAGTTGGCTATTGTTCTGTCATTGCAGTTTAAGCCTTGCAGCGTAAGAACGAGGGCTGGAAAAATTACAAAAATAATTTGACAAACATTCGACATCTATTCTCCTAGCACGTAGTGTTTTAAATTCTCTTTGCTCCTAGCATCTGGAGATTTTTGGAGCTCGTAGTCATTGTGGTCCAAAGATCCATTTTTGAAGAACATAATTATAACCAAAGTTGTGCTCCAAAAACATTTGAGCGTTTATGATGTACTCGATTATGGGTATTTCAAAGGCGCATAGGCGTGCGAAGTCTGTAGGGGAATGATTGAGATATTTGGCACACAATGACCGTCGCCTCCCTAGTATCTATATATTTTAAAAAATAATCAAATTGAAGTCTAGTATATCATTTCTTTGTCATCAACTCATTTCTTTGTGAAACTTACTACAATTAGGTGCATAACGCATGAATGATAATATATTTTCTTAAAGTTTTAGAAAAAATATGAAACAATTAGAAGTAAACATATAATACATCCTACTGTATTGTACTGTATCATCCCATATACATATGTCCAACTGAAGGGTATAGACCTCCTCTACAATCGAGAAAGGTTATACCAAATAGTCCACCACGCTTATTGTAAAGTAAGTTAAAGTAAGTAAGTAAGTTTAAAAGCTAAAAAGTTTAAAGCTGATACATATATGTATGAACGTGTCCTATAGTTTGTAATTTTCTAATTATTTCTCGTTTGCAAATGGCATTAATTTGTGTATCAGGAAAAAATCCGTTTATTCTAAAATGTGATACCTAAATCTTAACACTGGGTAATATAATACTCGTACCGGTTTCTTTAACACGTTAATGACTAAGAGACAATTTCCGGTAAAATATAAGGTTTAATAACAAACCATGATGCAAATTGACCAGGTGTATAATTTTTTATAATGCGTGGAAAAGTTTTATAACTGAATGACTACCAACTAAGTGAAATAGGGAAGACTGCAGGAAAGCAAAATCTGGTAGGTACTGATAACTGATCAGGATACACAAAGGTAGAATGAACTAATCAATTTGAATGAAACCGTAATACAGATTCTTCTTTGTAGTACACTCTAGACCAGGGGTTCTTAACCGGTGGTCCCTGGGAGTATCCCTAGTGGACCAAGGATCCATCCTAAGGCCAAGCTTAAAATAATTTTAGCATGTTTTAGTTAAAGAGATAGAAAGACCCATTATTTATTTACATGTTGCTACTTTATTGTCAAACAACCAAACCAACCATTATGGCTATATTTCGGAAGGTATTTTGTATGACGCATTTTCCGTAAAGGGTTCTTTGAAAAAAATAAGGAAACCAATATAAACTTGAATATGCAACGAAGGCCGGATTTGATTTAATTAATTGCTCTGTGTCCAATATAAACATAATCGAAAAACACGCAATGACATAATTATTGAAATACCCATTACCCCAATGGCCTAGTTGCAAAGCGAATGGACTGGGTTAACCGTGACAGCTTAAGTTCAACTTCCAGTTAAGTAATACTCTTTGCTGATCTGCACCTATTATCTCCATAATGGGGGCCTTATTTATTCATTTATTTTACACTTTATTGTACACCAATTAAATTGTAAGTACAGAATATGACAGGTCTTATTGCTCAAAGCAATTTCTGTCAGAAAACCATAGGATGGATATGAGAAAGAACGAAAATTGGGGCAGCTTCAAGTGTACTATTAATGAAACAATCTTTTAGTCAGACAGATAGCTAAAACGGGTATATAAACATATATATAACTATCAAATGTTTTGTCTTCTTCGCTCAAACTATATTCAAAAGGCATTAGAAAGGGACAAAACATTCGGTAAGTAAAATAGGTTTAAAAACTGTCTATGAATAAAGCCGTATTTTCCGGCCAGCCATGACCATCAAACAGATAAATCAAAACTAGTAGTACAACCATTTATTTTAACATAACGACACTGGTGTCTCTCATATGTGGGAGGCCGTCTGGGTAGGTATCACCGCAATATTTTTCTCTTCCGCCAAACAGCAGTGCTAATACACTTTTGTGTTTCGGTTTGAAGGACATTGTAGCCAGAGTAACTACTGGGCATATTGAGACTTATCTTGTGTCTTAGAATGGCGAGCGCAGTGGAATCCCAAACATTGCTTTGTAATTGAAGGCGCCGATTGATTTTGCTACTGTTCATGAGCGGTCGTATCGCTTACCATCAGGCGAACGGCATGCTCGTCTCGCCATTAATTACAATAAAAAACACTGCATAATAATACCCAAAATCTCAAGGATGCTACTAGAAAAAAGTTACAAACGTAAGAATTTAAAGTCATTAAGATAGACGAATACATTACTCATTATTCAGTGAGAAATACTGGGGAAATATTATAATGTTAGTCATAAACGCAAAAGACGATGTTTTTATTCATGCTTTGTTTTTTAGTAATTTGTATGGTTTAAGAAATGTTTTTTTGCTATGGTTTTTGAACTTCAAGTTATTTGAAGGAGATACCTATAGGTAATTTGCTTTAGAACTCATATAGGCACTTAGCATAACTTCATTACTCAAAAAAATAGTATGATTTCAATATAAAAATGTGGATAACACAGTTTCGAAACCCTCAACTCCTTGAAAAGGTACTAGTGAAACCATAAAACAATCTAATTTTGCGATCATCATCATCATCATATCAGCCCACATTAATGCACTGCTGGACATAGGCCTCTTCGTCACTATACCACTTCTCCCGGATTTAAAAATAATATATGTAGGTAAACATTTATATGTGTAAAACTAAAAATCAAAAGCGACAAAATCAAGAAATCGCGGGTCACAAAAGTCAAAACAAAAAGACGATGTAACATTTTGTGTCTCTTATAAGCCATTATATCCATACACCACCTAATATCTGATATGGAAGAGTTCGTAAACATCGTCGTCACTAAAAACACTACAGAAAAATCATTAGCATCCTGTATAAGTGCTAGTTCAGAAGCATCCGTAACCGAAAAGAAATTAAGAAAAGTAGTTAGAGCAAAGGCGAAATAAGGATCGACCAAAGTCAGATCAAATCCAGACTCTGTCTATCAGGACACAAACATTAAGATTATATGTATACATCCACTACTATTCATATAGAAACCTACTTACATTATCCCAGTAACATAGAGTATGTTTTCAAAATAAAATTAGAATAACAAGAATACTAAACAACCGGACTTTTATAAGATTCAATGTTGTTCAAGCCTTGTATGTTTACATCAACGAAATTTTTTTGCCAAATACTTTTTGAATTATTAAATTTCAAACATTCCTTTCTAAAAACATTATTAGAAGTCAAAAATACTAATTCGTACCAAGAATATAAGGAACTTACCAAAATAAACGTAAACCCGCATGATGTCACAATATGTTTTTCATTTAATTATACAATTATAAAGTTCACATAACCGACCCACGCGCATCCGAGCGGAGAATGACGAGACAATCTTATGAAAACACTGCCTGTATTAATATGTATGAAACGCGCAGAAACGCGAATGTTGAACGACCAGTGAGCTAAGAGTGAATGGAATTAAGCAGCATTTAAATGCAAGCAAATTGTTTGAATATAGGGAGCAACATGACAGGACATTGTAAAACACAAAGCTACAAGTCACTGGAAATGATCTTAGAATCATGTTTACCGACCCAAAAAATACTTTCCTCTAAGATAATATGTTTTCACAAGTACAATAGTTCGATCCCAGACAAATACTTGTGTGATGCATAGGTTTTTGTTTAGGATCCGGGTGTTTGTGAGAAAAGTCACTCGTCCTCTTCCTGATGCCCACGACACAAGACTCCATCTTAGTGTGGGGTCAAGACTATGTATGTGACTATTGGGTGTTTTTATTATATAATTTAAAAATACGACTTAATGCCGGCAACGGGTCTCCATGCTCTACGGTGTTTCTGGTCATGGGCAGCGGTGATCACTTACCATCAGGTAAAATAAATACTTGTACGCCCCTTAAAAAAACACAATAAGCTACCTCTAGTAATCAATTGGTGCTATGATTTATGGACTAGCTTGACCACTGACATTTAGATATTACGCGTTTTATTATAATAATTTATTATATACAGATTTAACATAATTTTAGTTACCGAATGGTTTGTTCCTTTCGAACGACTTTTGAATTCACTTTGAGTGAAGAAGAAAAATCATCCGATAGCTAAATTAAAAAATGTATACTCTCTCAGAATAAGTTAGTTCGTGATATTTGGCCAATTGCATGGTTTGGCGATGAAAGGAATTTATAGAGTATTTTCACTAACACGGTCTCGAACAATGTGAATGAGCCATGGCCAAATAAATGCGTTGAAAGTTGGTAGGCTAAGAGGCCTACTTCTGAAAGGGTTCATGTTAAACAAGCTGCCAGTAGTAAAACAAAAAAAAAACATTAAATAAATATCGTTCTAAAGTCACAGCCATCATAAGTTGACCAAAGTCACAATCAATTTAACCCCATTGTCTTTCATTGCTTTATGGCCGTAAATGGCAGCGGTCTTTTTTAAAATAAATAAAGTATTATTCAAATCGTCTATGTCTAAATGAGCCGATTTGTTTAAAACGCGAAGACAGTGTCAAACTTAGTTCTTATTTCGTCGTATGAGAACATCTATAATTTACCCTTAAGAGCTTATTTTTACACACTTATTTCTACGCGCGATAACGGCGCTGTAGTTGATCAAAAACCGGCCAAGTGCGAGTCGGACTCACGCACGAAGGATTCCGTACCATAATCTTTAAAAGAAACCGTAAAAATCACGCTTGTTCCTGTTGAATAAGATCGAGTTAAAAATTACTTAAAAATTACTTTTGCTGTATGGCCTTTAATTTTCAAACTTTATTTTTATTTAATCATTTATTTTGAAATATACAACTAAAATGAATTGAAGTGGCAATGGGCAGGGCACATAGCGCGGAGATCTGATGACCGATGGGGTCGGAAAGTGCTCGAATGGAGGCCACGTAGCGGAAAGCGCAGCGTAGGACGTCCACCCACAAGATGGTCAGACGACCTAGTAAAGGTCGCGGGACCTCGCTGGATGCAGGCTGCCTCAAACAGGTCTCTGTGGAAATCATTGGGGGAGGCCTATGTTCAGCAGTGGACTTCCTTTGGCTGATGGATGAATGGATACAACTAAATATTCTGTGAAAATTTTAAGCGTCTACCTGTTACCGTTATTAATAAGCAAAAAATACGGTTATTGTAATATTTTTATTTTCAATATAATATGTTGTTATAGCGGCAACGGAAATACATAATTTGTGAAAATTACAGCTCTCTAGCTAATCACGGTTTAGGGGGCGTCCATAAATTACGTGAGGTGTTTAAGGGGGGGAGGGGGTCGAGTCAAATCTCATCTAATCTTACGTTGGAGAGAGGGGGGGTCTCGGCAAATATCACGCAATTTTTTTTCTGATTGAAACAAAAAAAAAATATACTATTTTGGTCCATTTAATCCAGATTGTACATGCATAAGATTTAATCTTAAGCGTAATCGTAATACGATAAAGATCATTCACTAATTCGTTCAATAGAAAATTGATCATACTTCGACTAATTAAACTCTCAGCAACATTGATTACTAGTCATAACTAGTCGTAAATAAAAGCACGAAGCAAATTTGTTTTTTTCTTTTTACAATAACAATCCAACACGTTTACGTAAGAAACTCACATTTTGAAAAATCTCACGTGAGATTGGGAGATGGGGGAGGGGGTTAAATAAAATCTCACGACATCTCACCAGGGGGGGAGGGAGGGGCAGAAAATTAAAAAAAACACCTCACGTAATTTATGGACGCCCCCTTATGAGATACAGCCTGGTGACAGACAGACAGACAGACAGGAATGCTTAATAATAGGGTCCCGTTTTTACCTTTTAAGTACGGAACCCTAAAAAGCGGTTTGTTGCATTCGTAACTGTTGTAGAAAAGTCACCTCTGTTGTGGTAGTGTAATAACCCTGCACCAAAATAGGTATTAGTGTTCTATTTTTGGAACTGTTTGGCCTTAGTGTCGATACTTCGAATAAACACTCGTGTCAACAACTTTTTAATTCAATTTTCATTTACAAAGCAGTTATATTATTATATTTTTTTTATTGCAATGCATGGCAAGACAAGCATGCCGTTTGCCTGATGGTAAGCGATACGACCGCTCATGGACAGTAACAAAACAACACCTTGAAATACAAAGCAATACATGATATTCCACTGCGCTCGCCATCCTGAGACATAAGATGTTAAGTCTTAATATGTCCGTTAGTTACTCTGGCTACAATGTCCTTCAAACTGAAATATAACAGTGCATTTACACTGCTGTATTTATTATTACAAAAGTATCGACCTTAATGTACACAACGATACAACCGCGCCGTATGTAAAAGCTCTAAGCCAAGAGAACAGACTTAACAGATCATTGCCTCACGTAACGGCGACTTATTGAAGGCAGCCGGTATCTTGGGAATTCTCACACTTCCTCCGACAAAACAACTCAAACCTGCTTATAAAAACTACTTATTTACCTCCTGACTGCCTTGGTTGTTGTGTAGTGTAGGTACGATTACAATACTGAGGTCTCGGGTTCCAATCCCGGGTCAGCAAATTGAAATTGGATTGTTCTATATATTTATCAGCCCGGAGTCAGGTTTTTTTCCCGATATGGCTATAGGCTTGCCCCTTATCATATCGTGGGACGTAACACACAATGTTAAAGGTGGTGGTGGTAGTACCTCTGCCCACCCCTTCTGGGAAAAAGTCGTGAATTTAGGTATGTATTCACCTCCAACTTAAGATTTCTAAAAAGGTAATTTAAAATAAATAAATACACACACAATTGTGCTTTTGTGATCCAAGCAATGTTCATTGGCGGCTATGATTACTTACCAACATGTGACCTATTTCGAGAGTATGTGGGTTCGATCCCCGCACAGAGACAAATGCTTGTGAGGCACATAAATATTTGTCTCGAATTTGGGTGTTTGTGAGACAAAAAATCTCTTGTAGTTTCTGATACCCTCGACACAAAACTTAATTCATCTTAATTTGGGGTAAGACTATGTAAGTGACGGTTGGGTGTATTTATTATTATTTATTTACTCGTTTTCCGGAACTATGCAATTAAAAAAGTACTGTTATTTTTCTTCTTTAATTATGTTGATAACTGCATACAAAATTAATTTCTAATTAATTATTTTTATAATAATTGGGGAAATGGTGGTGTGAAAAATAAAATGCATATTATAACGCTCGTCGTTTATTTGTGTCCAAAAATGTATAACATTTATGATACAATTTCAAATGGCACTGTGCAATATTGATTTAATTGCGAGCTCTTTTCACATATAAATAAAGATGCATTGTCATGTATTTAAGTCTTAACTCCAAGCTAGGAATCTAACATGGATAGAACAATAATAGCAAAATGTTTTTTTAAGTATAATCAACATTAATTGTAATTTGAATATGTTGAACATTTCGTAATTACAAAATAATTTTAACTAATTACCAATTTCTTTTCTCTTCATCCAAAGACTGTCTTCTAGAAACTTACAGATATCAGATCTCAAAATCTTTTTCAAACTGACTATATTTCATATACCTACTTTTTGATTAATTTTACTTTGTTTCATAGAAATAACAATAATTGAAATAATAGGGTGCCCAGCTGGAGTCATAATTAAAATAAAAGACTATGAGGTTATTAAAGTAAAACAAATATATTATTTAAGAGAGTCCAGTTGTTTTTAATTATAGTCAAAGAGAATGGATCAAGCGAAAGCCTCGCAAAACTGAGCACTCTTAAAAAGAAATAGAACGTATGAGCTACCAATATTTATCTGTTTACTCGGCTTATTATAATATGTCTTTCGCCGATATGAATAATTGTTAACAAGTCTATGTTTCAAAATTGATAAGTCTTCTAAGGCTTGTTTTCAATTCATTCTCTAAATCTACATCCATTGAAGTATTATACCAGAGCGGTCATGCGAACAAAAACCTGTGCGCACTCTTACCTACCAGACACGCGTGAAAGAGCGAGTGGAAAAATTGATTGACTCGTAAGAGTGACAGAGAGAGAATGAGCAATGATGGTGCAGTGCCACTCTTTTTTCTTCGCGATGTCCCTTCTGTTATAATTTTAGAGGTTATAATATATTAATTGTTATCTAAATTAGGCAGGTTTATGATGCAAAAACGCCTTCGACGAGCGAAGGGTCTGAGACGCGGCCCGTAAACATGAGTTGGTTGGTCGCCTCGTCTTGTATAAGGAACATGAAGGGCTTGTTGGCGATCACCTCGAAGTCCAGTTCGGAGTCCTCGCCGAATTTGTTTTGAATACCGATTTCTAGAAAGAAAACATTCAAAAAATTATGAATTTAATATAGATTAAACTTTGTACAAATTAATAAAAAATTGACGTCGATGTAAAATTTGTGGCTCTGGACGTAAAGTTTTAGACACTTTAGAACCAATATTATTTCTGATATCAAACCAAAAAAAATGAAGCACGTTATAATTCTTTGAAAAAATCAAAGGGTTCTTAGAAAATCCCATGTTGATCTCACGTAGTACCTAGTTTCAATAAAAGATAATATAGACTAACGTGTAGCAGAGAAGGCGACGCTGCCAAGCTCGTTGACCTCGATGCCGCTCCTCTGCAGCACCTTGGAAACCCTCAGTCTTTGGTACAGGAGCTGACCTCGTGCGATACCAGGGAAAGATGCTGTGTCTTCGAAAGCCTGTCTCACACCCATCTGAAAATAAATCAATTTTGGTTACAGTAGTTACTAAGTAATGCCTCATTTTAATCACAGGTTTTAATGATTAAAATATAATCTCGTTCCGAAATAAGCTACGTGTCATAGGTATCAGAAATTACGAGGCAGTTGAGGCATTTCAAATCTGATATTCGAAAGAAATATAACCTATTTAAAATTACATTTTTATTTACAGTTTTGACCACATGGAGCAAATATATATATTGCTGATTGTCACATCATGTGACGGAAATAATTTCGGAACAACTGAGGGAATAACCCTTCTAACTGATACTATAAGTACACAGGCGTAACGCATTAGGCGCAGAACTGTGGCTTTGCCGTGCCAGTAAAAAAAAACTAAAGGTAATGTTTGGATTGAATGACTAAACAAACCACAAATACCAAATTATTAACTGCGAGCATTCCCAATGAGACAATAATTGCTTATTAATAATTTAAAAAACTATTCACACTAAGGCGTGTTAAAATGTGTAATGATTACCTCTTTCAAAATTCCCTCTAGCCTAGAAGTATATTCGAACTTGAACTTGGGTAGGACGACATCAACAAGTCTCTCTTGCAGGTAGGTCATCTCAGCACGCAGGTCGGTGATGCTGTTGAACACACGAGATAGACCAGTCAGCGTGTTCGGCACCACGATGTACATTGAAAATTTGTTGCCCTGTAACAAACAGTTGATTGTGTCAGTAAAAACTTAACGAAAACAGGTTCATCCGTTTAGCAGCTACAGAACAAATAACAAATTGCATTTATGACATTTTTAAACCACTTTTTACGTTCGGGGTTAAAAATGAGATATGTAACAATATAAAAACAACAAGAAACAATCAAATCAATAATAGCAATACGGAAAAATAATTGCTTGGTTTGAAACAAAACAATAAATAATCCATTGATTAAAAAACATTACATTCCTTATAAAAAATAATATTAAAATCTATTCCCATATTTTTAATTGTCTTTTTTTATTAATGTTGCAGCTCGGCGAAGTAACTATAATTCTTCTTATGATACTAAAATACTTTCTATATAGGGAACATTTGATATATGATATAATTATACCTAACAACTAGATTGCATTTTACATCACAAATTATACGTGTCTATGCATCTTAATCAACTGCACCAGAGGCATCCAATATATCACCAACATTAATAAATAGTAATATTATAAAGAGGAAAGATTTAATCGTTTGTTTGCATTAAATAAGCTCTGAAACTACTGGACTTATTTGAAAAATTCTTTCATCATTAGAATCCTACATAATCCCTGATGAACATATGTGATAGAATATTTTCAATAAAATGTATCTGCGGTCTGCACCCAGGCGGAATGGGGCCGGGCCGCTTGTCATTAATAATAGCAATATCGATATAGCAATAGCAATCACTTACTCTGTAAGGCAACCTCAGTATCTTAGCGTCGAATTTCGAAGACTCGGTATAATAGAAGTTTTCCTTAATGTGCATGAACGGCACAGATTTCTTCAGCTCAGGAGTGACGTAGAAGACGTCTTGCTTGGTGTCGTTGGGTGAAAACTGATGGCGCCATGTACCCTTGAAGTAAAGTGTGTTGAGGATCATCACTATTACTCCGGCTACGTCATCTGAAAAATAAAGTTATTTTTATTATATTAAACTTGCATTTTGCTAAAATGGTGGAAGTATATTAGCTTTTCTATTAAACTCAACTTTTCTACATATTTTTGCTTCCGATATCCATATAATTTTTCTTTATTACCAGTAACAAGAAAGAGTTCGCTTAAGTTCTTATATAATAATATATGATATCTTCGATTGTAAGATTTTTGTGGGATAGCACCTGACAACATGAATTTCATCATCGAAATTTCATTGTATTGAGTCACTCAAAAATTTCAGCATTACATCTGAATAGCAGTGTATTTACCTTCCACTCTGACTACTTTCGCCAAGACAAAATATGCAGTATATCGACATACCTTCATCAACCAGATTAGGGATCCTTCCATGAGTAGTATTAGATACCCAGGCGTTGATCTCCTGAGCAGCTATATCAGGCTTGAAGAAGTTGGTTGTCTTCAGTTCAGTTTTATAAAACTCCTGGGCAATGGCGGCAAATCGCTGCCTTGGCTGGGCACTGTCGCCTATGTAGATTCTACTGCCCAGGTTCAATATGTAGTCTGATGATTCTCTCTGTAATGAAAACGCAAATATGCTGATTTTTAAATTATATGTATTGGTCAGTTTCCCATCTCCTAATAAAAATAATAAAATTGATTCTATAATAATTCATAAATATGCTAATCTCAAAGAGTATACCTTCAGCGACTCAATAATTGTTGAGAATTTTCTTCTGACTTCGTTCCTGTCTAGTCCGAAGCCCAGAGCAAAGGAGAGCTCAGCCAGTGTGGGTCCTGTCGCTGCTTCTGTGAGTATTGCCAACGCCAGCTTCAAACCAAGTGGAGACATCAGGAAGTTATCGGTTGATGCTGACGAAACCCTCTGAAAACAGGAATTGTTTTTTACAAAACATTATTTTTTACACTACACTAAGATTTATGTCTTGCGTGGAGTATTAGAAACTACAAGATATTTATTACTTCCAAACCATTCAGATTAAAAAAAGTGCTTGCCCATACGATCCCGGGATCGAATCTGAGGTCTTATTTCACAGCCATCCTCACCGAGTGCGCGAAGGAGCTGTTATGTTTCTCAATAATTTAATTTAACGATATAATTATACCAATAAATTGGATTTCTAATAACTAAAAAATGTATCATGATGACAATTAAACAAACCATTAGATCTAACATCCGTCAGTCTTAGCTAGACAATGAGTCACAAGTTGATTACGTTTTAATTGCAACGAATAATCAACTTTAACGAATACAATGCAAATGTGAGGAAAAACTACTTTTATATCGCTTACTAAGATGTTAGTAATGATAATGTTAATATAACTCACATTATTGAATAAGGAAAAGCAAAAACCTAAATCCTAAACTTTGCTGTACAAAGTATGACTTATATTTATATATCTTGTGTTATAAATTTACACATGGATTGTAAATGTAATTGATATTAATACATACATCCACTTATTAAGTAAGAGCCTACACTATATTTGAGTAGGTTTCATCCCTTGGTCTAACAAGCCAATATGGCTCGCGTTAGTGGATTTCATAATTCACTATTTATGAACGTAAATAAACAAAGACACCACAGAAAACTGACATCACTTCATCACGTCACGTCTTTGTCTCCCACCTCAAACTTTACATACATACATAAACATACGCCTTTTTCCCAGAAGGAGTAGGCAGAGGTGCATGGACACCCACATTTCGTCTTGTATGTTCCGTCCCTCGATGTGATAGGTTGCGAGCCTATCGCCTTATCGGGCACAAATTCCTGACTCCAGGCTGATAATGATTAGTAAAATACAATATCACTTTACCCGACTCGGGATTCGAACCCGAGACCTCAGCTTTGCAAGCGTACCTTAGTACAACCACGCCACCGAGGCAGGCAACCTTTACAAAATCTTTAAAAAATCTAGATTTCACACTGACCTTAGTCAACGCCCAGTCGAACATATCATAGTCAGCAGAGGATGGCTGGAACTCATTCATGTCCCAGTAATCAGGGTCGACAAGGGTGTCGTTCTTCGGGGTGACAGGTGTCACCTGGGTATGTGACTCCGCAACCACTGGTGCAGCCTGAGTAAACTCTCGGGCTGACCCGAACACATTCCGAAGGTAGTTCGGGTCGATGGTCGTGTCAGCCAACGAGCATAGCAGGAACGGTGCTGTCGAAAGAGGATGAGAATTTTTTGAAATACAAAGCGTGACTAAAGGTGAGAGATTGAAGAGTATCTAGACACTGCTATTAAATAATTCATTCATGTTTTTTGTTAACTTCCATCTAGCATAGCATTGGCGAAATATGGGTGACATAGTTGTCATTTTGGAAGAATAAGCAACTGCCTACCACTTCGGTAATTAAGGCATTAAGAATAAATAAAAAAAAATGCATTATCTTAACTTAATCTAAATACAAATTGTCATTATGAGAGCAGTCCTTTTAAGTAAGCATAACAATACTTGTGTTAGGACTTAGGCATTTTCGCTTATTAATGAATATAAATATTATGTATTTTAAATATACATAATTAGTTCTTACTCCATCGCAAACATAATATCACGTACATACTTATCATACCAAAACTAAAACAAGTTGAAATCTTAACTACAACCAGTTCAAAAGATCCTCGAGAAACCCAAAGGCCAAGCTAGCTGTCTACGACTTTTATTACATCATAAAAACCATATCCTTTTTCCCTATTCCTTGCTAGAGCTGACGCCGTTGCTATTACGATACTACTACTATACTATACTACTACTACTACTACTATACTATACTACTATAGAATTTTATGATTTATTTTCTACGTTGAAGTAGATTTATACCTTTTTTTGGTCTGTCAGGATCACAAAATGAGACTTATTGTCTTAGTAACTGGTAGTTTATTTAGTTTGGAATCGGTGAAATCTTGTAAAGAGGCAAATGAAGCCTCAGCTTTGTTCAGTCAGTTCGAGCCCTTAATCTCAATTAAGGGCGATGATGCATTTAGATAGAGGCTGTATGGGTGCCACGTAGAACGCGCTCAGATTTATATTTATAGCACAAATAGAATGTTTTTTCAATAAACGTTTTATTGATATTGATGTTTGGTGTTGTATGTTTCACTATAGTATCATCTGTGAGCATATCTGATTACAATAATTGCAATATTATTAATATATAACTTCGGTAATGTTATTCTCAAATGATAAACGTCGAATATATCGCATTATGTATAAATAGCATATGTTATTGGAAAATGTTGTTCATATACTTTTAAAAGCATGCCATTTACGTACATGTTATATTGAAGTACTTTTGCCAATAATAAAGGAAATAATCTTATACTAACCAAGTAGGTATATTTTTAGGGATATGTGTATGAAAATAATTGACTAGAGGGCCTAACCCCTCTTGATTGTAAAGAAAGTTCGTGCCTTGCAGTAGAAGTATACAGAGTATATTAAGACTGCTACCGAAAACGAAGCCGGGTGGTAGTTTAAGCGACTTCAGTAACAATACAACAGAAAATGTTGAAAAAAAAGCGACAATTTTTTTTTTGTTTTTTTTTTTTATATGGTCGTATTTGGGTGGTAAATAAATATTTTCGTAAAATAATAGTGTATACCCTTTTATTTATAAAGACTCTAAGGTATAAAAAGAATTTAAATTATTATTTTAGCAAAAACTATGGATTTACCACTCAATGATGATATTTAAAAAATGATAAAAAAAAAATGTCGCGTTTCTTAGCAAAATTTTTTGTTGCATTGTGTTTGTAGTCTCTAAAACTACCACCCGGCTTCGCTTTCGGTAGCAGTCTTGAGATACCCGGTATAGGCTGGATACATCGACGGTTCCTACGTATATAAGGACAAGTCAAAAACCGAGGTTTACAGGAGAGCGTAATTTGTGTTCAATTCGCCCTAGAAATAATTCTATGACCAAAAATAAAAAACATCTTTCTACAATCATTTAACTGTTTTAAGAGCTTTATAGTGCCACTAGCTTTTGCCCGCGACTTCGTTCGCGTGGACTTCAGGTTCGTCCCGTCTTCTATTTCCTGACTCATCCCACGGGAACACTACATTTTTCGGGATAAAAAGTAGCCTATGTGTTAATCCAGGGTGTCAGCTATCACTATACCAAATTTCATCAAAATCTGTTGAGCCGTTTTTTCATGAAAGAGTAACAAACATACATACAAACTTTCACCTTTATAATATTAGTAGGATTTACACATATTTTATTTTTTTACGTTTTCTTAGAAAACTTGATAGATGACTGTTTCTACACCGATAATAAAATAGAAGCATGTAAGTCATGTCTATGATATCTTTTTATACGCAGGAAACAAAAAAACTGTGTCTGATATAGAATTTAAATATTTTTTTTATGAAAATAAAGGATTAATCAACTATTTTTAAACTAATACGTTAAATATCCCCAAATCATCACCCATGTATATAATAAGTACTCCAATGGAAACATATCACTTTATACGTGGATTTAGTAATTCGGGGTAGGAATATGTTCTTTTAATGTATACAGAGACATGTCTTTAAATAAAATGATTCGGTTTATGTTTTATTAATTAAACAAGGTTTATAAATTCAACATTATTTATTATTAAGCAACAATCTTCTTAACATATAAATAAAAGGCACTTAAAGGCTCTCTGAAGTAGGAACTAAACGTAAAAAATCACTGTTGTCTAATAATTATTAGTAATTAACTATTTTAATTTGAAGATTGTGCCTGATTGATTGATTCAATAATCATCACAGTTTGATTAAGAAGGTTCCCCAGCTTAATTAACTACCTATCGACTTAATTAGTAAAATGTAATAATCATCACAGCATTGTTTGAGTATGTGCCTCATTTTAACACCTAATTGGTAAAATTTAACAATCATCACAGGTTTATTCAGACTGATTCATCTTATCACTAACTTAATAATTCAACCGGACCTTGGATCTTATTTCTACATGAGGTTCCAGAAATATGGTTGAGTTCAATGCCAAGAAAATTCAGGTGTGTGCGTTCACGTGCAAAACATCCCCGTTATCTCCCTCCCCATTCTTCAGGGTACTCCCCTTTCAGTGCGGGATGACCTGGGTATCATTGGTGTGGATGTCCTCTGTGATCTCAATCCAAGGAATCACATCGAGGGCGTAATATCTGCCACATCACGCAGGGTTGGAGTCCTGAACAGGGTGCGTCGGTTTTTCACGCCCGGTCAGCTTTGTCGCTTATATAAAGCGCAGGTCCGGCCGGGTATGGAGTACTGCTCGCACCTCTGGAATGGATTCGCCCAGTACCTGCTCGATGCCTTGGATGGATTGCAGGGGCGAGCCATCCGCATTGTGAATGATGCAGTCGTTACGAGCAACTTAGAGTCGCTACAACTCCGGACGGATGTCGCCTCTCTAAGCGTGTTCTACCGCCTGTATCACGGTGAGTGCTCTGAAGAATTGTTCAACTTGATCCCCTCCTCTCCATTCCTAACCAGAACCACGCGGGCTGGCTTGCGAAGCCATAGCTTGACGGTCCACACCATCCCGGCGCGAACGAAACGGTTCTCGAATTCGTTTTTGTGCCGCACCGTCAAACTGTGAAATTGTTTGCCGTCTCACGTGTTTCCTCCTTCCTACAATCTTGGGTCTTTCCGCCGTAGCGTGAAAGGGCACCTAAGCAGGCCGGCATTATTGTTTCCATTGGTATTGGACCGCCGTCCGATGCCAATGGATACTCTGCCTGGGCGGCATTTTTTTTTTTTTTATTGCTTTGAATGGCGAGACGAGCATGCCGTTCGCCTGATGGTAAGCGATACGACGGCTCATGAACAGTAGCAAAACCAAACAACACCTTGAATTACAAAGCAATGCTTGGCATTCCACTGCGCTCGCCATCCTGAGACATAAGATGTTAAGTCTCAATATGTCCAGTAGTTACTCTGGCTACAATGCCCTTCAACCCGAAATACAACAGTGCGTTTCCACTGCTGTTTGACGGGAGAAATAGACACTGCGGTGGTACCCACCCAGATGGCCTCTCACATATGAGAGACCTACCACCAGTAAAGCATTAGCACTTACCATCAGGTGCAATGCCGCCAACATGCCGGGCCAGTATAAAAAAAAGGAAAAAAAAATACAAAACAATATCTATAAAAACGTAATGATAAATTTAACAATCTTATTCATCATTGACTCTGACTTTTCGGAGTCATGTGTGCATTGATAGTCAATCACCACGCACTAAATCGGTGAAGGAAAACATCGTGAGGAAACCTGCATACCATAGCGATTCATAAGAATTTCTATGATATGTAAGTCCGCCAACCCGCACTAGGCCAGCGTGGTGGACTATATGGCCTAACCACTCTCAATCGTATTCTCGATTGTAGAGTAGCCCGTGCCCTGCAGTGGGACGTATATGGGCTGATACGATACGATACGATTCATCATTGCCCTGTTCTTCTTCTTCCTCACTATGCTTAAGGTTTTTATATAAGTTGTGATACTTATTAGGAATAATTAACGTGTCGTATAATTTAATCAAATCCTTATATTTCACTTCAGTGATAGGAATAGGATTATTGTATACCTTCTCTAAAATTAGTTTGTGTTCCTTCTTTTTGCAGCATTTTCTTTTCTTCTTCTCTATTCTTTTAGCATCGACTTGTCTCGTCCGGGGAACTCCCGTAAATGGCGACAAGTCTGACAAGACCGCGTTCGCACCGAGTGGCGCACATTTTAAAACACCGTACAAAAAGATATGTAATAGATGTCTGTATCTACGACACTTATTTGTTGTATTTATAATACTTGTTCTTTTGTACGATTTGTAAAACAAGGTAAATAAATAAAATAAACTCAAAATGAGTATGTCAGTATGTGCGCATAAATCATCTAAAGCCAATGATACAATAAAAAAAAATGGCAATTTCGACATGTCTTTATATACGTAGGAACCGTCGACATAATTATACAGATTGAAAATAAAGGGATTTAAAGGATATCTGACCTCAAAATCAAACTCTGCACTTCCTATTTCACAGCATGTAATTGCAAGGTCAATGATACAACTACTGTATGAGTCGTCAGTATTTACACACATATGCAAATCAAAAGTCTATTTACAGACCATTTTGAGAAACCGCAAGGTGACATCCCTACAAACGAAACCGGATAAATCGCGGGAAAAACCGTCGCGAAAATACGCCAGCAAAATTATGCGAAACAGTACATACAACTTAATAATATGCCTTTACGACCAACCGAGTCGCAATTCTATTATATTCCTTATTCGATTTTATGGTCACACCTCAAACGAACATTTTATGACAAGCATGGTTTTGAAGTCATCAATACAACATATTATTTTTAGGTTTTGCTCAACACTAAGTCTACAATGGGAATATAATTTGCTTATACCAGTAGCGTGACGTTCAGGCAGGCTAGAGACACTGGTTTAATCCTGTCGGCCTTTCATGACCGACAGAGGTACTTAAAAGCTTAGCTCTATTTAAGAAAATAATAATAATAAACTTTATTTAAAATAAAACATAATTACTTACTTAAAATGTAATTTGCCTTCGACGTAAATACGTAAAATGTCCTAAATACCTATTCGTTTCAGTATACTGGAAGTCATGTACAATTTTTTTACTATGTAAATTGCAATAAAGAAATATTTGTATTTATCATAAACATGCAAATAATTTTTAATGCCAGAGTAAAATTTGCTTGGAAATTATTTTACTTGTATAACGTCCGTAGCAATGTCAATAATTTCATTTAATGAGAAATCCCTCTACCATGAATTAATTACTTATAATTACAAAAGGCAGGAAAACTGTCCACTGAAGAGGTTCAGTATTTTTTTTTCTTCGTGTTAATACTACTTAATTTGTAATTATCAGTTTATTTATTATTAATATTAATTATCTGTTTAAGAATCTATAATATATGCTTTTTGTTGCATAAACCTGTATGGTGAATACATGAGTTTAGCTAATTATATGCATTTTAATAACTCTATCAATGTGGACATTCCCAAAGTATTGATTTATTAGCAAAAATTTGTTACAATTTAATAACAAAAATAGGAAATGGCCAATAAATATGACAAACTAAGTTAAATCCAAAAAAACGGACTTTGGACTTCCATTCGTATAAATTAAAACTTAACAAAAATATTGCGCGACTCATAAAAAAATTATGAAGAATAATACAAAATATCTTATTTTAATTATTTCATATTCTTTCTCACTATTCTGAAATTGAATAAATCTACATACTGATTAAATCTGAAACTTAATAAAAAAGGGTTCTAATTTTTCTTTCTCAGAACTTACTTCTACCATTGAATAGCAAGCCAATGGAAGGCAGAGGAAATACCATAATGCTAAAAATTTAGGAATGTAAATTCAAAATTTCAAACGGATCTTCCTCTACAATTTCCTTTTTACATACATTAACTTAATTATTCTCAAAAACGATTTAACGTAGTAACCAGATTACTGACGTCAATAAAATGATGCAAGGTTTTGCTATTATACATCATATACATCTCACTGAAGGGCAGGGGCTCCTCTACAATTGAGAGAACGATTGAGAGGGGTTAGGCCACGATTATACAAATTTACTGTCGATTGTAATAATCTAAAACTGGCCTTATATATTTTTTAAAGACGATTTACTAAATCCAGCTTGTGATGCTCAAATACTACCAATTAATTTAGGATAATCTACAAGATCTCGATAAGTCAAGTTTAATATTCTACCATTTACTCGTAATATTGTTTCTATGAATACAATACGTACAACCAGGATATCCACTACTGAATAAAAAACTCAAAGGGCCAAATCTGTCACCAGGGCCAAACTGTGTTTACCTGTCCTTATATACGCAAAATTGTAAAAACTGTGGTAAAAACCATAATTACAACGATCAGTGTCACCACCAGATCACCCACTAAGTGTGTCATGTTTCGAATGCAGCCTCTGTATTTCCTGTTTAATTGTCCATTACCGTTCATATACCATGCGGTATACCTAACGTGACCATACGTCCCGATTTAGGCGGGACAGTCCCGCTTTCAGGAAGTCTGTCCCGGTGTCCCCAGCAAGGCCTACATAGTCCCGCTTTTGCAAACAGGCCAAACGATGATCAAAAAACTATTACTAAAAACGGTTGGGTCAAATTATTACAGCACTTTCGTAAAAACAATCTTGATTTAAAAAACTTTTCCACAATTATTGAGAACGTTATATGTCTGCCTGGAAGTCACGCCACTACTGGGGCTTTTAAATCGTGCTTAACTAACTGTTTTGTGTTCAGTGCTATGATTATTTTTTGTAATTCAATCTTCTTTATTAAAACTTGTAAAACACCAAAAACTTTTTATTATTATTTAATTCCAAAGATGACCCGCCCTGGCATAAAAAATAAATGGTCACGTTAGGTATACCGTATACCGTAAGGGCTCATTCACACGAGACTGATTCGTTTTATTCGATGAACCGTTTTTTATCACGATTTTAGGAACGATTCTCACGACGCGATATGTACTCGCAGGTGCCTCAGTTGCATGCCCCCAGAATGGAGATATAAATGACAAACGGTGCGGGCATAAATCGCTTTGGGAAATGTTCTTTTGTTTTTTCATATATATCTGCATTCTACAAGCCCGCAACCGCGGCGGCCGCAGGACAAACCGCGTCGTGAGAATCCTCCCTTAATATTTTGACGACGGTAATACATATACATATAATATCAAAAATGTTATATGTCCGTGTTCACACGCGTCACGAGTGGTGAAAAATAATAGACACGTCTTAAATCATTTATCGTCATAATAAAAACGACAACGAATCGTTATTAACGGAATCTGTGTGAACGAGCCCTAAGGTGCATTGTCATCACTTCGTTTTGCCAGTAAAAAAAATGTAGTGTAAAAAGATGATACCTCTTATACTCATAAGTTACCTATTATATAATTATCAATAAATAAATAAAACTAACATTTGGACGATTGTCACGGCCATTCGTAAATAGATACGCGAGAAATATTTTAAGTCGATATGTATATTTTTACAGAGCGCGTTAACCTAGAGATTACCCCTCGATAACCCGTAGGTACACTATTACGAGTATAAACATCTGACTGCGCAACAAAACTCGCCGTTTGTTTTAATAACAAAACTAGTAAAACAGGACCAGTAGATCTTCGACAACATTTATGCAAATTACATATTCAAAATTGAGAGGCCAGGTAAATTAAATAGCTACGATCAATTAAGTTTGAGCTATTTTATAAAATTAAAAAAGAAACTGGAACGATATGCATTTTTTTATATTCTTTTATCTGTCGGCATTTCAGAAATGCTAAATTTATTTTCTTGTTTTTTAGTTCCAAATTCTAAAATATGATTGTTAATGAAGTTTGTGTGCACGCAATATTGTTACTCTTTTATAACTCTATTGAATCTAATGCACAAACTAAACAATGATCTCATTTTAAGTCATCATCAGCCTATAGTTGTCCACGGCTGGACATAAGCCTCCTCCCAATTGCGCCATCTCACCCTGTATTCTTCTAGTAATCTGTAGCTTGTCGCATGCAATATCTGCCAGACCATTCCACCAAAATTCAGGGCATCCTACACCACGCGGTCTCCACTCTAAAACATGTTTATCCATCTAAGTGAATGACTGAATGAAATTAATGATATATTTATTGAATCCATAAAATGTCATACATAATTTAGATTCAGTCACTTTTTTTCCACTACCACCCGGTTACATCCCTATAACCAAAGACTATTATGTCTAACTATTCGACACCATTATAACAACGAGGTATAGAACGACATTGATTTGTTGTAGTCTGGACATGCTGAAACCATTACGTCCTGCGTATCCACAATCAACACTTATTTTAAGATCAGGACAATGTGACTAATATCTGTTGAGTAGTATGTATTATACTCGTCACAAATTTATTCCCTGTATAAATATATCGGTTGTGTCATTTTGTAGTACATTTTACGTCCTCTAAATATTTAAATAAACCTATTCCAAACATTGACAACGTGGTGATCTTAATTTGTATTCTTAAAACGGCAACTTAGTTTATTGACAAATAATTTAGTTCATAGAAGTTAAAAAGTTCATTATAAACGAAGTAAACCCTTCTAATTTCGAAATTATATTATGTAATTTGTCCACCAACCCGTATCAAACAAGCGCAGCGGGTAAAGGTCAAACACCTCTCAATTGCAGAAGAAGTCCGTATGCCCCACTGTGCGACATGTATGAACTAATTTAGATAATTACAGGCCTAAGCTGTAACAGAAGTTTACCTAACATTCGATTTACTCGCATGTAAAGGTATATCCGTGATAGAACACAGTTCAACAACTCGGGCGGCGGAACCGAGCCGGACCGCTAGTTCATGGTTATCAGAGGTTATTATAATAAATATATTTTACAAATAGATAAACCGCAGAAAGCCCGTTGCTGATCATAGTCGTCTTCCAACCATTTTCACAGGCTGAAGCTAGCATCCAGCGACTTCTTACAACCATCACCATCGACCCTCAATAAATACAGGCGCAAGCAAAGAGAATTTACATACACTTCCCAGGAGTTCTTTAACCACAACGCTGGTTTGCTTTAGGCAAGCCCTGACCTTAAGGAAACTACAGGAACACAGCACTTTAGAAATACCCAGCGCTCAATCAAGGTCCTGACGTAAAAAATTAAGCATGAAGGCTAAATGTGTCAACTGTTGAATGAGACTCAAAAATGTATTTATATTTTCCTGTACGTTTTACGTTTACTCAAATATTTTTGTAAATAAATTATGTTTTTTACAAAAACATATGTAGTTGCAAATATGTAGTAACTAGCGCTTTAAATATTGAAATTTGAAATAACGTACTTTCAATGTAATAGGACATAATTATATCAGTGGCGGTACTTCCATACAAGCCCAAAAGCCCGGCTTGCCCTACTTAATATGCATATACTGAATCTTAGAGGAAAATTAGTAACATAAATAAAATACATTCGTTTAATGCAAAACGTCTATCATTTTTAAATTTACCGCGTCGCGGCGTGCCATAATGGAGCCCCGCGCCTACGACGGAGCACCCGCGCCCGCAGCGCCACGCCTGGCAACTCGCGGCTCGCCTAAGCGAGCGCCGCGGTCTAAAACTAACATAAAAATATTTCATTCAAAATCAACGCTGGTCCACGAGTGACGCAATATCTTAAAAAGACGGAACACGAAGTATTATGTATCTTTTTCTCTCTCGTGTACTTTTACCTGGCTTTTGGCGTATATTGCCCTCTCAGTCGCACCTATGGGTGAATTGCTACTACCTTGACACTACGTACCTATACATGTAGCTATTCTATAATGCAATTTGTACCAAGCAAAATGCCCGGCTTCGCGTAGTGAAGTTGTGCACTTGACGCGTCATATTATGATCCAAATTTATGGAAAAATATTTATGTTTTGCTGTAAGTTATATTGGATAATATATAAAATAAATTGATATTTTTTGAGACCGTATTATGATGTTTTAAATATGTTTATTAATATATAATTTGGAATAGTACATAATTTAGGACCTGTGGATAGTTTCACGTTTATTATTATGTCTTTCGAGCGGACGATTAACCAATAATCACAAAACATCTACGTTTAGTTTTCGTTTAATTATAGTATTTTACGTTTATTACGTATAATAATGGGTGAAAATGTGCCTTGTGATGGTTTGAAGTGCGTGCAAGTGTTGATCGGCGAGGAAAAGGTAAATTCATTACACTTCGTTGACAAACAACTACTCGTATCTGGTCCAAAACCTACGCCTGATTTGTTGTGATTTCTCAAAGTACAGAAAACTATATTATGCATTAACATCTTTTCATAATTCCGGTAAACAGCGTATAGAAACCTCTTTATGCGTCAGATACATATGTGATGAGATTTCAAAACATTATGCTCGCGTAGACAGTAATCGTAGTGTTTTTCAGATATTAGTTGACACTGTTTGCCATTGAGCTCATCAAGAGCTTCCTTTCAGGGCTCATGATGAATCAAAAAATCAGATGCATACACAAAAACATAACATGAATGTATTAATAACAATAATTTCTAGCCGCGAAATTAAACACGGCGCCGTACTTGTGCTATTACTTTATATTGTAATTAATTTACAAAATAATTGCAATATAAAGTTACGTATGCATGCCCAAAAGTAATTTGACTTACACATTTGTTTTATTCATCTATTTAAAACTAATGATAGGCCATTCAGTATTTTGGCAATATTAAATAGCTGGCTGTGAAAATCGCGCCATCTATTAGATTTTTTCGAAACAACTTATTGTAATAGATTTTTTCATAACGGTGATAAAGACAGCTGTTATTATTTAATTAGTTTTTATCCTAATCTTATATAGATCGTGTGGTAGGTCTAGGACTGCCTCGATGGCGCAAAGTTGAGGTCTCGGATTCGAATCTCGGGTCGTTTTTCTGTATATTTTTTTATCGCATAGGCTCGCCCCCTATCGCATGATGAACACGTTCTTCTTTCTTAATACCATTTTGCTCCTGAACCAATACATATTCTTGCTAAAAAAAGTATTGGGCTTGCCCTAGTCCACAACCCTAGGCACGCCACTGAATTATATACTCTATTGAAGAGTATTTTTTTTTTTCAATGAACGGCCCTTCACCTGATGGTAAGCGATATGACCGCTTTTGGACAGTAGTAAAACCAAACAACACTATGAATTACAAAACAATACTTGGCATTCCACCGTGCTCGCCATCCCGAAACATAAGATGTTAAGTCTCTATATATCCAGTAGTTATTCTGGCTACAATGTCCTACCAACCCAAATACAATAGTGCATTTACAACGCTGCTTCGCGGTAGAAATAGACAATGCAGCTTTACTTATCCAGGCGGCGTCTTACATATGAGAGACCAACCACCAATAGGAGGCTACATTGAGGGTTGCGTTTTCAATGTACGCAATTTTATTTTTTTGATATTGTGTAGGAGGGATTTGTAGGATTGGTTGCCACACTTGTCCCCCGGCCACCACCTTAGAAATAGGAGTGCATAATATTATTTTCGTGCTGTAATATCATTAACTAGCAACCCTACACAAAAATTCAGGTCAATATCATCCTGTATTAGGTGTACGAGGACAATGTGCTCTTACATGAAGTTTTAATAAAAAGTTCAACACACGATAAATATCTCAAGAACATAATCTTGTTTACTTATGAAGAATAAGATTTCCCAAAAGGCAATGCCAAAAATAATATTGTTTTCTGTTATTAAATGAAAGGATTATGTGTTTTTTAATTGCTTGACCTTAACTACAATGCTCTTGTGCAATAAAGGAAGAGTATAGAAAATAATGGCAGCTCATATGAAGTCTTGGGGGTTCCCTATGATTCGAAACGAAGTTGGAATGTTTGGACGACCCATCGTACGTAAAACTGTACGAATATGCCTGGGTACTCCACAAAAGTTCGAATGTACGTCGTAACCATAGATGAAGTTTCGAGTGAATAATAAGTGTCATAGAGAATAATACTGAGTTTTAGAAGTGGAAAACTTTTACCCCCCGTATACATAATATCTACCGGGTGAATCCTAAAAGCGACACATTTATTATAAGTATATACAGTATGACAAAAAAGACCTGCCCGACCCAAGACGCGCATTTGGATAACTTATTTGTAATATTAAAAAATAGGAAGAAAAAGTTTAATAAAGGACATCGTTTATTGTTTGTTTTGTGTTTATTTTCTTTTTTGTTGAATTTTATACACTTATTTAGTTTTTAACCACTTCACTAAATTAAGGAAATCTTTTATGTTGTCAAACTGCTATAACCCCTTTTTTATTGAGTTAATACTAAATCAACTTAATTACACTCTAGTGTGGTTTTTCATTGTTTAATGTGTGCTTGTTTAATTCGTGGAAAAAAATGTGAATTGTATATTTGCCTACACTCTTAAACATAAGAGTAAAAATTTAAAAATACTGTTTTAAAACAATGTACAATTATTTATTTTCCCAAATACATAAGAATAAAATATAATATCATACTAAGTAAGTACATTTAAGTATCAATATTACCCTAAAATCTAGCGAAGTTTTAAATTCTGACAACAACACAAATTATGACAATTCCAAATCTTGGTGCCGGACGTTGCTTGTTACGAAAACAGTGTTAGCAGTGTAGGTAATGTGAGATTCCCGAGTTTTTATTTATTTTATTAAGAAAATATTTTATTAAGATAATCTTATCACATTATGTAAAACGGATCTTTTAAATAGAACACCTTTATCGATCGTACAGTTTTTAGTCCACCTATATAAGTAGGTGTGACGGGTTTTCCAGTGTACGCTGCGGTCACTATCGCCGATACGAATATCGTACCATTAGAATTATGCGGTTTAAATTTAAACAAACAATGACACACAAATTAATCAATAGAAAAACGTTTATCACGAAGTTCAACACAATGTTTTTACAAGACAACCAACGCTCCTTGGCCTCTAGATTAATGCTGTTCCAATTGGGATTTCCTTGACTTAAACAAGTTTTGCCGCTATGATTTTGATTTTATTATTTTTCAAATATGTTGTATATCTTTGCAAACAAATATAAGTTCTAAGAAATATTCCAGAGCAGATTGCTGAATAAAGACCGTTTTCAATACGACCCAATAGACATCATATATCATCAATATATAAATACACCCAACAGTCATATACAGTCACATACATAGTTCTGATCCCACAATAAGATCGATATCTTGTGCCGTGGGTATCGGGAACTACCAGAGACTTTTCGGTCTCATAAACATTCAGACTCGAAACAAATACTTGTAGTTCACACAAACATTTGTCTCGATGCGCGAATCCAACCCGCGACCTCTCGTTTCACAGTCGGCGTCTAACCAACTACGCCACGGAGGATGTCAAATGTGTAAATTAAATGCAACAGCGGACATCTTCTAGCGGATAAAGTTGAACTTTGACAACTTGGTCGTATCTCTACACAACAAATACGCTTAGATGTTTCTAAGGGACTAGACAGATTTCTTCGCAATTGGCTCAATATACTGAACAATGGAAATCCAAAGATAATGTTGCCCACATACTGTGAGATTGAAAAGGCTAATATACAAGAATAGTTTCAAATTTAGATGCCCTAGGTCGAGAAGCGATTATTCAGTGTTTATAAACTATAGTTATGTTACTCATCATAACTACATACGATAAACAGCAGGCGCACGCACTGTGACATCGTCATCCACACAAACACATGCAATGTATGAACTGACAGCAACGACCAAAACAAGTAATGTCATTGCAAGGGTTTTTCATAACAAAACTGGATATGAAATTACTCCACCCGGACAATCTTATCACATTAACATTTCAAAAACAAACTTACCGACAAAAAACGCTAAATAAATGGTCGAAGTCATCTCGCCACTTGTATGAGGAAAAACCACAAATAAAAAACTTGAGTTCAAGGTAAAACTGAAATCCGAACGACGACTAGGCTTTCGTCAACAATATTATTTCTATCACTACTTGGAATAATTAAATCTATTTATTTATATACATTATTGAACGGATGCGTGCGAGCTTGGCGCTGTGTGAAGTCCAACTGATCGTCGTCAATGTATGTATATAGAAGCTACTGGCAGACACTACAACCGGTTTATCGGCACACGATGTTCTGTTGTAAGCACGAATCATCGCTAAATAGCTCTTGCTCATTTTATCTTTGATAAGTACGTCATTACAAACTAGGTTTTTAATAATAAGGATATGGGAGACCCCGAGGTGATTTCAAAATATTTTTCTTAAGTACCATAATGGGTATATGGTCACGTATGAAACTCCAAAGATCCTCATTACGGTTCATTGGATTTACCGGAGATGCAATGATAACAATGAACGTTTAATATTAATAAAGCCTATAGACATATTTTTTAAACTATTTCCTGTCACCTTATACAGCGGGTATATAAGTCGATAAGGACTGGAAATTCTAGCAGGCCTAGCGGTAGAACTACATCTTGAGACTGGCTTATGCTTCCCTATACCACAGAATACTAACAGAAGTCAAGCTCCATACAAAGCGCTCGAAACCAACGCACACATACACAGCGTTCACCGACACGATATTTGAGACCAGTCGAAACCACTGCGAGCGCGAGTGTCACTCGCTTCGGGCACGCATCTAGTAATTTTTTATGTGCAAAGATTGGAGCGAATGAATAAAAGTTATTACACTTGTATATAAAACTTCAGATTATAGTAATTGAATATAAATTTCTTAAAAATAAAACACAATATGATAATGAAACATTTAAAAATTTATAAAAAAAATCTTAGATTATGACATACACATTCTCAACGACTATATAAATAAAATTACAATTTATTCATTTTGTTATTGTTTTTTATATTGTATTTTAACAATCAATCAAACAATGCAAGTACGAGGGGTGATCAAAAAGTAATGATAAACGGGTAATTCTAATAAAGATAAAAATTAAAAAAAAAAACATTTCGCTTCTTCAGTCCTTCACCACTTACCAGCTAAAAAATTGTATAAATAGGACGTCATTTGGAGGAGCTACATTCATTTGAATACCAGCAGTCGGAGCGACAACACGAAAATGGAGAAACACGAAGTGAGATGCGTCATCAAGTACCTCTGTTTGAAAAAAATGTCTACCAAAGAGGTACACGCCGATTTGGTGGAGACACTGGGGGACTCTGCTCCTCCATATTCTACGGTGGCACGGTGGTGCAAAGAGTTTAAGTTGGGTAGAACATCCACAGAAGATGAACATCGCGAGGGACGCCCAACCTCGTCCCTCACGGAGGAAAACGTGAAAAAAATCGAAGATATCGTGTTAGCAGACCGAAGAGTAACCATCAGACATTTAGCTGAGGTCACAGGGATCTCATATGGCAGCATCCAAAACATTTTGACCAGCAAAATGAATATGAAGAAGGTCTCCGCGCGTTGGGTCCCGAGAATTTTAACGGACGAACAAAAGAAAAAGCGAGTTGACATTTCAAGAGCCAATCTTGCAAAGTTCCAGGCTGACCAAGAATTATTTTTGTCACGATTTGTGACCATGGACGAAACATGGATCCATCATTTTGATCCGGAGACCAAACAACAATCGATGACTTGGAAAAGGCCATCCTCACCGACTCCTAAGAAGTTCAAAGTCTCGAGCTCGGCGGGCAAGGTTATGGCGTCCGTTTTCTGGGATGCTCAGGGAATCATAATGGTTGATTACCTAGAAAAGGGAGCTACTATTACGGGCTCCTACTACGCTGATCAAATAAGACGACTGCGAGACGCCATAAAGGAAAAAAGACGGGGCAAACTCCGAGCGAAAGTCCTGTTTCATCAGGACAACGCTCCTGCACACAGAGCCGAAGTTGCGATCGCTGCCATTCGAGAAGCAGGCTTCGAACTGGTCGAACACCCGCCCTATTCTCCAGATTTAGCCCCCAGCGATTTTCATTTATTTCCTAGGCTCAAGGAACACCTCAGGGGCAAGAAATTTGAGGATGATAGCGAGGTGATGGATGCTGTAGAGGCATTGTGGGATAGTCAAGATACAGATTTTTTTTTAAAGGGTATTTTAGGTTTGGAGAAACGTTGGACTAAATGTATCGACTTGTTAGGAGACTATGTAGAAAAATAAATTAAATTTAAACTACAATCGTTGTTTTTTTATACTTATTATCATTACTTTTTGATCGCCCCTCGTACTATTACGACGATACTTGTTTTCGCATAAGCCAGAGTTAACAGCCCTGGCGCGAACGCCGAGCGTAGTGTGAGTGCGGCAACAAAAGTGAAGTACATACACAAGCTTGACTTCTGTTAGTATTCTGTGCCTATACTCTATATTATTAAATACTAGCGGCCCGGCCCAGCTTCGCCTGGTGCAAATACAGATTCCAGTCCATATTTTTTTTTTCATATTTTATACACTGTATATTCTATTCTATCCCCTCTCGCCAGATTTAAATCATTATTTTGCTATGGAGATATTATAACACTGTTACTACTCCGACGAAATTCATTGAAATCAATTAATAGATATGATAGCTGACCCGGCCACGCTTCGCTATGGCTTAATTATTATATGATTAATATTATATTCAATTATTTAGTATAGCAAAAAAGCCCGACCCACCTTTGCCTGGATGCAGATATTTTTTTATGTTACTTCACACCAAATACATGTTATTTTTCGTATGAGCTCTTGTATACCTAAACATGACGTAGCTATCCTGCTATCCTGCTCAATTCCGTCCCATCCCGTCTATTCAGTCACTTCCCGATACGTCCCGTCCTTTCTCTTCATTATCCATCCCATCTTATACCGTGCATTTACATTTCGTGCTATCAAATCTGTCAGCTAACCCAGTCCTCTCCCTCTATTATATCCCGATTCTCTATATCCAAATAGTGTTCCTTATACATTTTTGACATTAAACACTTTAGCGAATTTGATTATCCATGCAATATTCCATCCCTTATTTCACCCC
Source organism: Hyles lineata (assembly GCA_030180105.1). NCBI lineage: Eukaryota > Metazoa > Arthropoda > Insecta > Lepidoptera > Sphingidae > Hyles > Hyles lineata. The sequence goes on from JARJEE010000023.1 coordinate 7,696,639, forward strand.
CACTATGCTGTTTGTCCATAAATATTACGCCATTACTTTTTGTTAGTAATTAATTAATTTTCATAGAAATAACTTTAATGGTTTCGATCTTCTTCGACATAGCATTTCAAAATGTATAATATTTCTATCAGTGAATTATAGCGAAGGAAAGGCTACTGTAAAAAAAATCGTGAATAAAGTGATATTCGATCTTGAAAAGAAGTTAATATTATAACTTTTTACGTGTGCAAATTATTTATTTAATTGTCTCTATTGATGTAGCTTGATATATTCTCTTTAGTTCACACAAAATACATTTCTGAGCGCATTATTTGACAACCAATTTAAAACGTCAATCCCTTTTTTTAACATTAATTTACATCTTTAAAATCTAAAATACGCCATTAATCGAATATTGTGGATATATGTTGTCGATTCGAAACCTTTATTTAATTACGTTCTTTAATTTGAGGGAAGAGTTTGCCGTATCGACGGGATGAACATGAAATGTTTGACAATTACGAACCCATGAACATTTTGTATGAGAAAATGTTAATAAGCTAATAGACACTCGAGAAACCGGGAACGTGATAAAAAGTATCCTATGTCCTTCTCCTGGTTCTAAGCTACCTCCCCACCAATTTTCAGCCAAGTCAGTTCAGCCATTCTTGAGTTATAAGTGGAGTAACTAACACGACTTTCTTTTATATATATAGATTACGATATCTTCAAACTTTAACATAATGTAATTTTGTCAGTGTTATAGTATAAAAGCTGAATTTTATATATGTTATTAAGGCAACTATAAAGAAATATTTCCTTGGTATTGAGACACTTTTGATGGTTCTTTCATCTTGTCAGAAACATTGAAGTTCATAACTTCCAAAGCAACCACGATCGGAACTTCATAATAGCTGATCGTGTGATGCCTATGTTAGAGGCATGCGGAGAGTAACTTTCAGCTTTTATAAAATGACGAAAGTCTGGCGGCAACGGGCTCTTCATCTATTTGAAAGTGAGCGCCGAGGGTGTAAAGTTTGGTTCGCGTTTGGTATCCCATGAGCTTAATTTCATTGTTGAAAGATAATGTGCAATAATTGCAGTATCATTACTGATACACAGTTTACGATATATCAGCCGAGACCGGCTTTTAAAGAGAGGTCAGATTTAATAATTCCCTACGCCAAAACAAATAATTACATGATCAACAAAAAAAATGTTTTCGTGTGAATTATCAGACTAAACTTTGCGCCTTTTTTTCTAATACCTACCGATGATATATGAGAGTTATCTAATTATAGGTTTGGCAGTATATGTTTAAGTGTTTGATATATTTCTTAATTTATTGTTATTGCAATATACATTGAGTGCCATGAGCGGTTTTCGGGAATCCCACATCATGCGGCAACGGAGAGATCCCTGACCCTGTTAATATTTTTCCTCTTAAATCAATCAGGTGGTATCAAACGATTTTTTTCAGAAATGCGGGCTATTTGCGTATGTATATGACAGACCTAATATTTTTTCTCACGTGTTTCTATCAACCGGCATAAATGACTTGCTAGCGATAAACATTTTAGAAATTTATCGAATCACAATTCACAACTACACTTAGATCCACAGATTTATCAGCCCATGCTCGCTGCTATTGACCCACTGAACTATAAAGTTTATACTACCTAATGAATTAAATGTAGATAATGCTTTATTATCAGGTAATGGGGAGCATCGCCACAAATAAAAGCAATCCAGATACTGTGATCATCGACCTGCCTACTCAGCCTGGGTGAGTTGAGACATTTTATTACTTGACGCTCAATGGCATAATCTTACTAAGGCTTACAACCTGCTAAAGACCAATACAGGTAGACAAGAATTGATTAATTGGCATATAGTGGTAAAAAAAGGATTTCATTATTATTTTACATCATAACGATCCATACATTTTTAGTGTATCAACTATGAGCTATAGAGTGTCATAACATACCCAAGCTGGAAGTAATAAGTCATAGCTCTTTTAATTTTGATAATACCATATTTTTAAATAATGTTTTAATAACACAAATAGGAGTTCACTCGTTTTTATTACTACATAATAAGCCACTAAATATATTGGAAGTTTTACACATTTTCTCAGAAACTAAATTAGTAAACACAAAACGTAAATTACACTCGTACTTTTAGACAAATACTGTGTTTGATTTATTAATGGATTTCCCATGTGACTTGAGTAAAATTATTTCCGATTAATCATTTTATTATGAAGGGTTTCTGAGCCTTTAATGTTAAATTAAATAGTACAACTTCCTTTACTTCCGTTTTACCTTACCTTATATTTTACAACTGAAGGAAAACGTCATTGGGAAACCTGCATAATTTAGTACTTCGCACAATCATTCCAGATGTATATGGAGTAAAAAAATCTGCACACATATCATGATAAGTAAAGCCTCCTTTGAATTATACTACTAGGATATAGAGACGTGTTTCAGATCTGATCCATGATTTGCACGCACAGTCTTGTGTATCAATTTTGAACCTGATTTTATTGACAGGTAACCCTTAGGTATATGTCTGTGCATATTATTTGTTTTGTCTTACCGGTGATAAGAATTAGGATCTTTTTTAATAAACTTTGACTTTTTGTCATACAAGCAAGCATTTTGAAAAGAGTTGTGAACGACGATTAATTTCAGTAATGCTCCAGTGTAGATGCAATGGAGCGTCACTTACGTTGAAACGCTTCACGCGCTCTTCGCCCTCTTCAATGGGAAATGTACAAAATAGATCACTTTGTATTACATAGAGTTATCAATATAGAAACATAAAAACGGGGGCCTTTGAACCCGACTATGCGTTCGACACATATTTTTGTGAAAGACACTCTTCAATGGCTAGTGTAGTAAAATCTTAATATTACATATTTTATATTCAAGATTCTTGTTATACAACTTTAACAAGTCAGGTTTATCGATGTTTTTAGTTCACCGACCGATTTTATCGATATACGGTAAAAATCTTTTTTTAAAAAGAACGTAAAATTGTAGGTAATTAACTCCACTGAGAGTCATCATGGTGAAAAGTTGGTTAATACGCCGGCTACAAAACAAGGACAAAATTTTTATGAGAGTTGAACTGACACTGACACCCATATTCTAAGACGTTCCTCGAAAATGTCTCGACTCCACTCGGCCTTACTGGAGGAAATCTGTATTCATAGTTGAACAAAGTCTCCTCCACTCAACGTCACTCAATACTTTTCCTTTCTCGAGGAAAGGTACGTCGCGACCTACCTTAAGGAATACTTGAGGAAATATTTTCACCATGGAAACAGTGTTTATTATTTACATGACAAATTTTGACTGTCACTTTCCAAGTGAGCATAATGTTGAAATGTCAAATAGTTTTTGTAAAATCTGTACCTTATTAACACATCAATGACGTATTTGATGACGTATTTCCTCGACTCAACCTCACTCGAGGATCCTCGAGGAAAGGTATATTTTTTACTAAGCATACCATTTTCGAGGATTCCTCGAATTCATTTTAAACGTCACCTCGACAGAGATAAGGTTGAGGAAGATTAGAGGAAACGTCTTAGAATACGGGTGTTAGAATGCAAGATCGCGCGTCCGCTTTCTGTCCTTTCCTTTTTTCCTTGCCATTTTCTACTTCACCTAGTAAAGCAAGGACGATACAAAATTTATTGTAGATTTACATCAGTAACCATCTGTATTAGCCTATATACATCCCACAGCAGGGCACAGACCTGCTCTACAATCGAGAATACGATTAAGAGTGGTTGGCCGTACAGCCCACCACGCTGGACTAGTGCCTGTAGGCGGACTTTTACATAGTATACCAATTCAATCGCCATGGTATGCAGGTTTCCTTCGACGTTTTTCTTCACAGGTAAAGTACGTAGTGATTGACTATCAAAACACACATGACTTCGAAAAGCAGGAGTGTGCTCTAGGATTTGAACCCGCGACCACCGTAAACATGTTGGCAGTCGCGTCTAGTCCGTTACCAACAGGCCACTACGCACACTACCATCTACCATCTATCATCCACCATCTATTAATCATTTGTTTGTGCGTCGTACACAATCATTTGAAAGTCTTTCGTTTTATGTATAATCAAAATAACACTCAATAATAATACATCTGCCTCACCAAGGAAAAACATTAACAAGTATTTTAGGATTTATATTTTACAACCACATAATTACATTAGACAGGAAAAACTGTTTTTTTTTCGTGGAATTACAATTCAATTCTAATTCCAGGAAAAAAAAACAGTACTATTTATTTCCATTTGACTGAGATTGCCACGTGAAAGGAGTTGCCTGTCTCCTTAGTGCCCGGCATTACTATCATATTATATTTTATTCTTTGCATAATTCGGACAAACGAACAAACAACTCACACAATGGAAAATGGTTATTACTACTTATGAACACCTACACCGCTTAAGGATCTTGGGCCCTACTCTGAAAATCCGAAACGAAATTCGAATCTTCGGAGACTTATGGTCGTAACCATAGACTTATGGTTACGATGTACGAATCCAAACATTTACAGAGTAGTTACATTCGTATCGTCATAAACTTCGATAGTCCAAAGATTCGAACTCTTGACTCGTTGCGAGCCTTTTGAAATATACATAAGTCAATAGGGAAGGAAAAGAACGAGGAAATATTGAGCTTCTGGCAATGTCAGTCATCGAACTGAAAACAACAACAACCCCCTGGCTACACCTCACCTTTCAGAAAAACCATGAATAGGAGCATACGAGCTACATAAGACCAAAATAACCACTTATTAAATAATATACATCAATATATTCAAAGTGTACGTAATAGAGCGTAGCTGAGAAATATCTTGTCCTTTTGCCGCTTTGATAAATGTTAGGATAGGTATATATATTTATGTATATGGTAATTGTATGTAGATATGTGTATTTTAATATATTTTGTTGGTATGTATTTGTACATATGTATGTATATATTATATATATTACTATTTTATATCCCTTAGACTGCCCACTCATTTTTCCTATTTCAATATCCATCCAAAGGTTGCCGGAAGAAACTACCTAGTGTGATAAGGCCGCCTCTTGTACTATTATTATTGTGTTGTTTCTTCACTGTATTTTTATTTTGTGCAATAAAGGAATAAATAATAAATAATGTATGCAGTATAATTATCTGCACAGTCATATTGGATTTTTCTATTAATCATCAGCCCGGAGTCGGGAAATTTGAACCCGATATGGCGATAGGCTCGCCTTCTATCATATCATGGGACGGAAGTCAGAACATACAAGGCGAAATATTGGTATCTTGATACCTCTGACTACCCCCTTCTGGGAAAAAGGCATGAGTTTATTTATGTATGTAAATATATACATATAAGTATTAAGTACCGTATTAAATGGTTGTAAGGACATTCGAAAACAACTGTCAGGAACCTGCATAATATTGGGATCACCTACTTTCCCTTGCGGTTTCGATAATGGCATTATCTCTGCAAAAAGAAATCGCTGTTTATTTTATTATTCGAAAGCGTTGAAATGCGGGCTCTGGTTTTATCCTTTTAATACGTATAAAGCTTTAAAAACAGGAAAAACATTTAAAAAATATTACATTTTGTAATTCCGCAACTTACTATCTTCTTTTATTTCACTACAGTAATTAATAAAGATATTGTGTATTACTGACTTCAAATGCGATAAACTCAAATAGTTATACAGATTTAATTATGTTATCGACAGTCATGGAAAACATGTGAATTGATAGGTGATATTTTTTATATTAGGAAAACACCTAATGCTAAAAGACCTTACCTATATAATAGACTACAAACCTACTAAAACTTTAGAAATATCGCCTGGTCTTAGAAAAACTAAGGAATCTCAAAAGTAAAACGATTTTGTTTTTTTATGATATATTTTTATACAATTATTATTAACATTATTATAATAAGTTAATCCGTTTTTTACTTTTACTAATATTGTTGTTGTTAACAAACTCCGTGCAACTTGCCAATTGTACTCTCCTGCTATTGAACATGCACGCAGAAGGATAGATATGTCGGTATATTAATATAAATGTAAAGTATTATCCTCGTTGGATATTCTAACAAATAAATAAAAATACTTGGACAAACCAGCTGTGTCATTCCATTAAATAATTAAACTAAAAAGATTAATCATCTTATCTTATTGTAACCAAGTCTAAGAATTATAAAAACATTATTAATATCTAAAGCTTGTGACCACTAACGATCTAGTAGATGTATAGCAAAAAATGCAATTTTCATACCTTATATGATGGAGTAAACCTGTCACAATGAAAGGACTTGATTACCCTTTTCCGTTGCGTAATTAGACCTTGACTACCAAAGAATTTCTCGCAGCGATAATCTCGTCTTACTGGAAAAAGTTATTTATTTAACATTAATCTTTCTTTTGTGAAGACCGTGGACGCAACACTGATTTACGTCTGGGTATTATTTATTCTACTAGTCTCATTAGCAGAGTGTAGCAGTGGCGATAAATTCGCGTGTGGAAGCGACACCTTAGTAATCACAGGGCAACGAAGTCTCACAAAAATTACCTAATCCTATTAAAGGGCACACAGACGACCTCCACGATATAAAATCTTAGAAATTAAATACCATTAAGCCAACTCCAACTTTAAGGTTTTAAAGTTTTTAATAGTTTATTCATAATATCTCTGTCGTCAATCTAATTGTCTTGATAAGAAGTCCCATGTGCGAAAAGATTCACGTATTGCCATCATAATTGTGGATAAACAAATACACCCAACTATCACATTCATAGTCCTGACCCACTGGTTACCCCACACTATATTTCGTGGATATTAGAAACTACAAGAGACTTTTCGGTCTCACTAACACCCAGGTCTGAAACAAACACTTGTGGATCACATAAACATTTTCTAATTCTTCAAAGTCATATGTGTATTTATAGTCAATCAACAGACACTATATCGGCGAAGGAAAACGTCGCGAGTAAACTTGCATAACATAGCGATTTGTAAAAATTTCTATGGTATATAAAGTCCACAAACCCGCACTAGACCAGTGTAATAGACTATCTGACCTAACCACTCTCTATCGTGCTCTCGATTGAAGAGGAGACCGATACCCTGCAGTGAGACGTATAAGGGCTGATACAGTACACAAACATTTGTCTCGGTGCGAGCATCGAAGACCTGAATAAAATGAACCAATAAATGAATAACTAAGTACTGTGTAATTCTTTTATCAGAGTATTAATGGGAATTATTTACTTAAACGCTTGTGGTCTGTATAGTGGAATGCATTAAATATAAAGTATTTCCTCGTCTTCTACCATATTCAACATGTACATAACGTCACCCAACGTAGATTTGCTTATAACATACCTTGAAGAAAATATTTGCCTTATTTACTGCTTGTACATACTCAGATTATTGCCGTCTGATGCTGAAACAAGCCGTAATCTTGGCGGGTTGTTTATGCCGACATAAAGTTCGAATACCTTCGACGTCCACGTATAAGATAAAAGTTTTAAACTACTACAAATCAAGACTATTATCTATGAAACTTATTATCCACTCCGAACTTGGACTTTGAAAAGTATTTAGGCATATTCGTACAGTTATACGTACGACGTTCGAACATTCATCGTCGTGTCAGAGTATAAAGTAACCAACCCATTATTTAGTACCTAGCAAATGTCCATTCGCTTCACACTCACCCTATGATCTTAATCCAAATCCAAAAATTGGTTCGCCTCAAAAGAAACTCAAATCTTGACGCTATTATGAATATCGTTGCAACCAGTGGCGTAACTACCCCATCGGGGGCCCGTGGCAAAAATCATCAAATGGGGCCCTTCGTGAATGTAAAAAAGCTGCCACCACCATGAATATGTTGGCGGCCGCGTCTGGTCCGTTTCCCAACAGGCCAAAAAGCACCTTAAAAAATATTCTTAAAAATGAAACTACAATGTTTTCAGCGCTTACTCTAGGGCCACGAAAACCTAAATTAGTAACTTCGTGGAGTATAGTAAGTTCTCGGCGTCAGAAAGATGTTTAATTTTTATATGGATTGTTGCTCCTCATCTAATGTCCAATGTAACCACCATTGTTCATACAAAAGACACGAATTTTCGATGTTTCGTGTCTCTCTATCGCATATAAAATTTGTTTCCCTCAACTCAAACATTTTGTTTATTTATCATCAGCCTTTTGTTGTCCACTGCTGGACGTAGGCCTCCTCATTGTTGAGCCATTTCACCCTGTCGACAGCTTGTCGCATCCAGCATGTGGTAGCGAAATTTTGGAAATCGTCACTCCACCTAGCTGGGGGGCGTCCTACAAGTAACTTAGCCGAGACGCTGTCTCCACTCAAGAACACGTTTACTTCAACAGCTATCGGTTTTACGACAGATGTGGCTGGCCACATCTGTTATCCGTTATGCCACTTCAGCTTGCTAAACCTGTGTGCTATGTCTATAACTTTGGTTCTCTATTCGATAAGCTCATTACGGATCTTATCTTCCAAAGAGACACCGAGCATAGCACGCTCCATAGCTCGCTGGGCAACCATAAGTTAGTGGACCAGTCCCGGCATCGTATGTTGCATTGGCTGTAAACTATCGTTTTCAAGCTTTTTTGCAAAGCTGACGAGAAGAGTCGTAGCCTCTTTCTCAAAGTTGTTTCTCAGGGTCTGCCCCAGGTAGGTATATTCCGAAACAGCTTCGAATTGGTGGTCACATACAGCGACAGGTCTTGAGATCAAGGTGGTAGTGGATCATTACTTTGGTTTTTTCGAAGTTAATTTTAAGACCTATTCGCTGTGAGGCTGAATCCAGACCGTCCAGCATCTGTTGCAGCTCGAAGACGATATCGTCAGCGAAACGTAGCAGGGGCGTTTGTTTATTATTTCATTTATTTATTTTATTATTTATTGCCACTGTCTCAATCACAATAGTTTTACTTCATTTTTTTATAACACTTATCTGTAATATATGGAGTTTTAATATTTTCTACCCCTAAATATGGTTCAATTTCATGCTTGCTCGTACATGTTGTTTGTTATAGGTCTGAATATTCTCTATCGTCGGGATTTGCTTTTATGGAATTTTTAGTTTGGTCCATTTTATAATTTCCGAGACTCATCAATAAATTGCTCGTTCCGAAAGTACTTACTTATTTCAAATAACTTTTTATTTATCGCTTCAGACTCCCTCTTACTCTTTCGTTTTTCGCTACCTCTTAAATAATTGCTTGAACAAGACATGTTTAAATTTATGCGGAAAATATTAACTTAATATTTATTAAATTATAATTTATTGGTTTCTAACTAGGTTTATTCTACTCGTATAATGAAACGAAAACAAAACATTTAAATCAAATACACGATGAAATGTTTGTCATGTTTAAAATGTAGTCAGTTGTTTATTATTATTAATTTCGTTATTAATGTTACGTTCTTCTCTGTTTATACCCTGTCAAACTTTAACCCGATGCCCTATCGAGCCAGGGCCCTGTCGGGCCTGAGACTCTGTCGGACCAAGCCCCTGCCGCGCCGGGCCGGGCGGGGCCCCCTTAGGCCGGGGGCCCGTGGCATTTTGCGCACTCTGCCACCCTATTGTTACGCCACTGGTTGCAACGATAATGGTATACATCATAATTGCTGCAGAGCAATTAGCCCGTGAAACTGCGCTCTCTCCCCGTATAGGTACATAACGCTTTTTATGAAGTTATAGAACTTGTTCTCCGTGTTGTTGCAAACATAAATTGTGAATCATGAAAACACGATGACGGATTCTATATCCAGAAGCCAGTATTCAGTATTTATTTATTTATTTAAGGACATCCAATGGTAATCACATTGTTTCTTACATCTAATAAACTTACAATTTGGTAACATGCTAAATGCACTACCTGCAGGCGTCACAACATGCATTGAATATCAAATAACTGCTAAGTAATACTAGAATCAAATTTAAAGTATCAAATACAATCGTTGCGATAAACTTGTGTATGGAAGTGCACCCTTAGAAATAATTAGGCGGTGAAGTCTCACAATATAATAATCCTATTACAAAGGCTCGGATATCACAAAATAATATCCTTGAGATCCAAAAATATAATTAATCCTCGAACATTTTTGATCTTATTGTAGCCCGGCAAAATTTATTACTACTCGCAACAGTGATGAGTCACATAGGTACATAGTCCTAACGAACCAGTAAAATACAAGTCTGTTTTAACATGTTTGCCTTTTCACACACAAACCCGAATTAAGTATTATGCGTCACGTTAAAGTCTAACATACAACTACTAACTCTGTACGAGGATCGAACTGGAGCCTCTCGTTCCACAGCCCACTTTTTAACTCACACCGCCACAGAAACTGTTTAAAAAAATATACTCATATCACGCTTCATTGTCAGGGGTAGAAAAAGATGCTACTAGGACACCCACGTTTCGCCTAATGTGTTCCATCCCATGATTAACCGTCTTCAAGAGACGAGAGAGAGACTAGAGAGACGAGTCTCCTTTTTTTTTGTATATATCCCGCAAGCAAGTCACCTGATAGTAAGTGATCACTGCCGTCCATGAACATCCATAACGCTTGGATCATTGATGTGTTGCCGGCCCATCTAATCTAGAGTTGAGCGGGAAGGAAAAAAAGGATGGGAAGAAGAAATGGATTCTGGGCATCCGGTAATCTCACATCACGTCTTCACGTCGATCTCCTGGGTGACAGTGGTTCTACTCCGGGCAAGCCTGCTCATTCATGAAAAGTCATGACTGACAACAGCGTGGCTCTACCACTTTTATCTATAAGTTACAAACTGACTCTGGGCTGATAATAAATAAAAAATCAATATCAATATTTTTTTTTTATTGCAATGAATTGCAAGACGAGCATGCCGTTCGCCTGATGGTAAGCGATATGACCACTCATGAACAATAGCAAAACCAAAGAACATCTTGAATTACAAAGCAATGCTTGGCGTGCCACTGCGCTCGCCATACTGAGACATAAAGTGTAAAGTCTAAATATGTCCAGTAGTTACTCTGGCTACAATGTCCTTCAATCCGAAACACATCAGTGCATTTAAACTGCTGTTTGTGTGGAGAAATAGACATTGCGGTGGTACCCACCCAGCCGCTCACATATGAGTACATTGTGTCTTGTACTAGCTGTGCTATATAAATGAAATGTCAACTGGTGAGAGTTGATTAGGTATCCCTCATCAGTCGACAAAATTACAACGAGCCAAGAAATCAACGCTTTACTTGCGCAAATGGAAAACCCAGACTATTATTAGGTACTGAACTTTTCTTAATTTCAAAAGCCGGTTATTATTACTTATCTTAATGCTAATATAGTACTAAAGATAAGTTTAGCGGGTTTTGTACCAACTGTTTTTACTAAATAAATTGATATTCCACTTTTAAGTAGGTACCTAAAAGTATTTTGTATTATGAATGTAGCTTGGTTCGTCCCTCAAGTTCAAAGTTTGCGCCATATTATTTTCTTTATCAGCCTATATACGACCCACTGTAGGGCACGGACGTCCTCTATAATCTAGAGTACGATTTAGAGTGGTTATGCCATATAGTCCACCATGCTGGCCTAGTGCGGGCTGACCAACTATATACCATGGACATTTATACAAATCGCTATGGTATGCAGGTTTTCTCAGGACGTTTTTGTTCACCGTTATAGTGCGTGGTGATTGACTATCAATACACAAATGACTTCGAAAAGTTGAAACTTGAAGTGCGTGGTGGCCTGTTGGTAAACGGACCAGACGCGGCTGCCAACATGTTCACGGTGGTCGTGGGTTCAAATCCCAGGGCACACCTCTGACTTTTCGGAGTCATGTGTGTATTGATAGTCAATCATCACGCACTAAAACGGTGAAGGAAAACATCGTGAGGAAACCTGCATACCATAGCGGTTTATAAAAAATTCTATGGTATGTAAGTCCGCCAACCCGCACTAGGCCAGCGTGGTGGACTATATGGCCTAACCACTCTCAATCGTACTGTCGATTGTAGAGTAGGCCCGTGCCCTGCAGTGGGACATATATGGGCTGATACAGATATACAGACACAAATAATTTCGAAAAGTCAGAGAAGTACCCAAGGATTTGAACCCGTGACCACCGTAAACATGTTCGCAGCCTCGTCTAGTCCCTTAACCAATAGGCCATTATGCATTATAGATATTATTTGGGTATACTATATTACACTCAAATCATTACTTTAGGTGGGGCTTTCTCTTGTGGCTTAGCTAGTTCAGACGTCAACTGTAAAAGGAGAAATTCCTTTCGCCAGTTCGATTTCATATCGAGAGAAACGTTTATGTGATCCACTTTTGCGTCTGAGTGTTATAGGAGCATATAAAATCGCTGTTTCTGATTCGCTCGACCCAAAACTCATGTCATAATGTGAACGCAGGACTATTTGTGGCTGGTAACAAGAATTTTATTACGCCTATCCATGTATTGATTCCTTCCAACGACAAATGGGGGTCATCAGAAAATACCACCTACTGAGGTGACTTGCCCCACCTGGGGCTCAAACCTCGGAACTTGCGGTCTGCACCCGACCTGTTTTGGCTCTGCATCAATATACAATGTCATCACAATAATCCGCGTGATTTACTCTCGGTACAGGAAAACAAATATAATATTTCCAAGACTCGCCGCCGATAAGCCGATCGCTCACGATCTTATTGCACGAACTTTTTAAGGGGACAACATGTACATCGGAAATACCAACAAACTGGCAAGAAATCATAATGACGTATATTCTTAAGGAAAATCGATAATTAGAGCGTAAATTGTAAAACAAGACGTAGACTGCGGTAAGGCGTAAAGCAAAGTTCATATGATATCAACATTGAAAATGATTTGAATAAAGCATAAATTAGTCAATGGGTATTTTCTACCATTTCTGTCTGTCCATTTATGGAACACAACATTTAGATATTTAATTGCAACTGTTCGAAATCAGTCAAGACCTCAATTAGTCAGTGGATTATCATTTATGAATGACTGTTTAACGGGAGTGTTACATTTCAAAAATACATTAAACAGTATGATAATATTCATACATAAACTCACGCCTTTTTCCCAGAAGGGGTAGACAGAGGTTCTGGTAGCAAACATTAAACCCCCATTTTGCCTTTATTTTGCCATTATGCAGAGATGCCAGAACACCCGCATTTCACCTCAATGTTAAAGTTGATATATATTTTGCGTTTCGTTAAATTCTAATTTTAATAAACAATTCCAGTTAAATAATAGTTATTATTAGGCTTTGCTGGAACCAAATTGCAACCTATCAATCATAATATTATGTACTTTTTCTATCTATTTTCAAACCTCTCATGATAATATGTGAAGTCTTCTCGAGATTGAGAGCTGCTCTAATCCAGAGATATACTGGCTGATCCTGAACAATTCACATACGTGGCGCACTATGGTGCGTTTCCCATGGCTGTTTCCATCAAATACTGACGTAATTGTAAAATCTATAGCATTTTAAAATTATAATACAGAAGTTCACGCCACTGTATTCCCGATAGGCACAGGTGCATGTAACACAGATATAGAGACTATAAGACGCTTTGAAAACTGTTTTGCTCCAGTACTTATTGTAACTCTTGGAGACGGATGTGTATCTAATAAAAAGAAAATTATCGTATCAGTTACAATATTATTCGATGGAGTCAATAAAAGGGCGGATCCAGCTTTTAAACCATGGGAGGGTCATATAGGTTTTGTCAGAACACTAGGTCCGATTTCAATACTCGAATTCGTAACAATTATTTTTTAATGTATATACATAATTAACGCGACTGATCTACCACTGCACTTAAGACTTCAGTTTATTGAAAATTTATACCAAGATTGTTATGTATTATTACCACAGGGTGTTAAAAGTACAATAAAAAGAAAACAAATATGAAATTTTTACATTTAATCGTATTCAAACCCACAGTCCCCGCTCGTTAAACAACAAAATACAAAGTAATTTCATAATTATTAACATTAAAAGAGAAGGTACATTTTATGGCCAATGCGTTGTGACTAAAAGAATCAAAGTATCTCCAACACGCGAGATTCACAATTCCACAACATAATTTATATATTCTCTCTATACATTTACACCTAACTAGCACCAATAATATTTTACATAGAAAAATAATCTTCAATATCTTGCGCGACGGTGGAAACTAAAATACAATATCAAAATATTATTATTATTGGCAACGGAAATTTACACTTAGTATATTTTAGACTACATAGGCGTACTCAGGATTGGTGGAATAGGGCCCCAATAAATTGACATTCAATATTCCGAACTTATAGCCTCTTTGAACCAACATTTTACATATTTATAAACAATCTTACACCTATATCCACGAAGAAGGAAGCAACGATGCAACTAGTGGCACTCACTTTTAACGAGTTGCGAACAATTCGTGAGGTTTTACAAAGTACAAACGTAAAAACTCACACTATTTCAATACGAATTTCCCGACCTGGGTTTCGGATCCAAGGCTCAAAGTTCACAGTTCATCCATGCTGCCATTCACACTATTGGAATTTGAAGACTTCTTCTACTTTTAACAATTGTTTTCAAACACATTTAGAACATATAAAATGGCTAAGTTTGGGAGGTTCAGGGCCCTCTTTCAGTCCCTGAATAAGGTCCCTATAGACTATCAACTAAAGACGTAAATAATTAGTCGACTATTATAATTTGGTGTTGAACTGTACACATCTACAAAATTATTAAAGCTGTGATATTCACGCCTTTGCCGGCCTTGTGACGTAATCTTCCGGTGTACTTGACAGAAGTACTGTCAACACCCATAAATGTAAACCGATCTGAAATAAAAGAAAGTCCGTGAAGTGATCGTTTCTTCTTCTTTTGATTATCTTTTGATCATAATTTTAATTATAGGAATATCAATTTAAATCTGGTGAATGATGGATATAAAAAAAATTAATAGAATAAAAAAGCAACTTTTTATAATTATATTTTTAAAAAGATACGTTTAAAATCCATCTAGAATGGTGGATTTTAAACGTACTTGGCTCCATTAAACTTTAAAATACCAGTTGTTAAAAAATAGGATTATTTTTTTCTAGTTAGTATTTTTTTGTAAAATTTTATTTATCGAACAAAAGGAAGAAATCCTTACCATATAAACAAATATAAAAAGCCTGAATATTGGGTGTCGTTTTATCATAACGCCTATCCTTAACGAGAGGGCAGACAGAGTTGAAGTGGGCGCGTAGTTTCGCGGTCGAACTCGAGTGTCTGTGTCTTGCAAGTGCACCACGCTGTGTTGCTTACCTCGCAACGCAGTCACTTCTGTTTTATATTTATTCTGCAAAAGTAAATACAGAGGAGAGTCAAGTAACAGAAAAGAGTCAATAAATACTGATATTAACGCGTAAACTATTAAGTATAACACATTTAGCCAAAGTAAAGTGACACTACAAGCTATTTCATTTTTCAAATAAATACAGAAAAAATCAAGTAGAAACTCTGATATTATCGAAAATCCTATTAAGTACAACACATTTAGTAAAGAGAGTAAAGCACACTGGCTATTTCATTTTTCACCTTAATTAAATAATGCCTCCAATGGCTCGTATGCCAATTTCGTGAACAATTTTTTTTTAAATTTCTAGATTAACTTCATAATCGTACCAGATATTCGTAAGGACCATCAAGACGATTATTCATATCGGTTCTACATCTCGAAACTATTTTATATCGCAAATCCAATATAAAAAATAAGCATATTTTCCATATATCATTTGACATTTGAATTTATAGACCTAGAACCGATTTCCCATTTACAAGATTCCCATCAGCAAGTACATTTTTAATAATCTTACCTCCAATTTTTCCAACTGTATCCTCAATATATTATTGTCAGCGAGCAACGAGTCAATTTTCCCTTGTTTCTGCACCAGCGTTTGCGTCAACAAATGTATTTTTTCCGTGGCAATACTATCTCTTGTGACGTCATAGTCGGCGACGTTCAACGCACTCGTATCCGTACTATGGATGGAAGAGGAAGACTCTCGTAAGTGACTCAATTCGCTGTCCTTGTCTCGCAAAGCGGTACGAAGACTGGCTATCGTCTGTCCTGTTTCCATTTGTAAGTTTTTCAGTTCCTGTTGGATATTATGAATGAGTTGTTTATGGCATATTTTTTCTTTGTGTTTTAAAGCGAGTTTCAAATATGTATAAATATTTATGTCACCTTCATTGGGGCAAGTCATATAAAACTAATCACCGCTACGTGCTCTTAAATTTACGATTATTATTATTTTTTCAATGACGAGTAGCAAATTTTATCAGTTACTAAGTTACTGAGAGGATAACGACAATGTCGGTAGATCTTGCTGATACGTTTTAAATAATAAAATGAGGTTTATCGTCTTGATCTTTAATTAATAGCATCACATTTAAAAAATATTCTTTTCCTTTAGAGATATCGGTAATTGACTGCGTATCTTTCAAAACCTTGTATTGTGTGCTTAAAAAGGCTAATAATTCAGTAAGAAGCATTTATCATACTAGGGCATATACATTTAAATATTAATCTATATACTACTTCATCTAAAAATAATCGATTAAATGTATTATGCTGTTCGTACCATTTTTATAATAAATCAACATCACACTAACTAGCATAGCTATACCTAATAAGGTATAAAAAAATTAACAAACCTTGTTCAAAGCAGAACACTGTCCCTCAAGGCGGTTGCGAGCACCCCGTTCATCTCTCAGTGCATCTCTCAACGCAGCCACCACGCGCTCCGCTGCATTCAGACGAGCTTCTAACTGTCCTGCGTATGCCTTCATCTCATCGCATTCTGTGCGCATGCGCGTGGTCGTATCCGATAGTACATTGCGCTCTTCTCTGTAAACCAATAATTATTAATTAATGAACACCCAACAGTCACATACATAATTCTGACCCCACACTAAGATCGAGTCTTGCGTCGTGGGTATCAGGAACTATAAAAAGAATGGATCACACAAATATTTGTCTCTGTGCGGGGATCGAACCCGCGGCTTCATGTTTCACAGCCAGCATCTAAGTAATTGCGCGAAGGAAGCTGTGAAATAAATAAATATAAGACATACAGCATTCATGTATGTATGCTACCATATTAGGCCAATGAGATACACTAAACTGGCTGCGTTATATGTTATATTATGCTGTACAACAAAAAGATTACAGGCCTATTCGTACGCATCCGAATAGCCAAGTACGAGAAATGAGGTCCCTGGCAATCTTACTAACTAAGCACTACACTTAAGCTTTTTCTTCAAGTCAGTTGATTCTTGTCAGCTGTAGTGGAGTCTGAATAGTGATTTCACAAAATGATAAAAAAATAATTACTTCAAACTTTCCAGTTGTTCCATTAGCACATTGGTGTCCTCATTAAGATTCAATCCATCTTGAAGCATCTTGATCTCATTATCTTTACTGTGAAGCATGCTTTTGACTCTCAATTTATATGTCTCCCACTCCGATTCTAATCTGACGCACTCCCCTTTACTCTTGTCCAAATTATTCTGAAGATCATTTATTGTGGACTGTCCATGACGTAATTCTGCTTCCAATTTCATCTTTGCTGATTCAGTTTCTCTCATTTTTATAGTCAGTTCTTCTAGTCTGAAAATAAATAATCCTTGTATAACTACATATTCTCAAACCCATTCCTGTGTTGGTTGTGGTTAATCAGTTTCTAATAGGGAAATAAATGTAGGGGAACCTGTTGTACCTTGGCACTATGTGTACCTAGGCCACTGGGCTCGTTTTCAAATATTCGCTCGATACTAAATTCTACTGTTTATGGTATTCGATACGTCACTACAGACTATTCAATGTGAAGTTAGTCGCATACCGCCATTAAGCCGGTGTTTGGTGTTATCGACTTCGATCAAATATACACTAGATACACAGTTCCCTGTAAAAGTTCTGTTAAAAAGTGGCACCGATGCATGACATTAAAAAAAGTAAACAAAAAGATCACATATTTCAAATATATTAACACAAATTCCACCTTATTCCTGGAGCTTAAAGTAGCTTTTCAAATAATATTGTCTAAAGTTTTACGACGTTTTAGATGCAACGGTCGATGCGTGACTGAAGGCGAAAGAGTGCTTAAGCACTCTTTTTTGGTGCCATTTTCTAAGCGCTCATGTTGTATCTAGTGTATATTTGATCGAAGGTTATCGATGCTGAAACTTTTTTTGTGTGAAAAAGTAAGTATTTCTAATATATTTTGAAGTCTAATAGTCTTAAACGTTTTCTAATAGTCACTTAACTGTTATATGCTATCGGTTCTTTGATTTAACAAGTCTCAACACAATAAAAAACTTACGAGATACTTAACCTCTAAACTATATAAAATCCACCGTTTTAGTGAAGTTGGAGTAGTGTTATACCTCGGTCACTGTCGATCAGCTGGCCACTGGCCAAGGTACAACCTGGATGTTGTACTTTGGCCAGGAGAATATTTTATTAAATTATTTCACATTTACGTAATAATATTCCTAATCAAATATCTTTATTATTTCAGAAATCATGCCGAGAAGTAAAGAGAAGAAGAAATGGACATCTATTAATACGGATGATCTGACAAATGCCATTAAAATGATTAAGGAGTACCCGAAGAGTGACATTGTAGAAAAAATTAAAACCCCGCAAAAAGTTAACAAGAACAGAGAAATTTATTATGTTCCAGAGATACAGAAGTACTGGGATTTCTACTAAATGCTTAAGGCTGAATAATATATCTACAATCACGTCCAAATGACTGATTAAAATTTAAGAGAGAAATAATAATTTATATATAAAGATAATTGTTTCAATATTTTGTTTTCCATTTGCTATGCTATATAGGTATATTGATTTGCTATATTATATTATGTGATATCGTCGCTGCGCCTGCCAAATTCCACATGTGTCTTTTATGAGATTTTGGAAAACGTATTTTTTTTTATTTGGCACACAAGATTCATTTTTTTTAACATCAAAATACACATATGGAGTTTGGCAGGCGCAGCGATGTGATGTAACGAAACGGTGGCCAAAGTTAGTTGTTTTTGTTTAAATATTTTGTTTGAAAAGCATAAAAAAAGCTTATGAATATTATTTTAATTTTGATCATTTCTAAATTATGATCATTTGAGAATTTCTAAAATGTTTTGTTAAATACTGTATACTGTAATAATACTGTGTACTGTAATAAACCGAATAAAATGATTTTAGTTAAGAAAACTTGATAATTTGCTTAAATTACCCCCAAATTTCAATGTGTCCTAGGTACAACGTACTACTGGCCTAGGTACACAGGGTATGTTGTACCTTGGCCTCATTTCCCATTTTTTTTTAAATTTAAAAATATTATGTAAGTATTAAATATACATTTCTGAATTTTTTTTTGGTGAGTACCCAAATAATTGACATTTCAAAATATGCAAATATGATTTGTGTGCTGCACGTCAAATCACAATAAAAAATATATTTCTAAAAAACCGGCCTAGGTACAACAGGTTCCCCTACACAATCATATGTATTGTCACATATTTTTTTTTTTGTGTTGGGTTACACTTAATTCATATTATTTAATGCCAAACAGAGCCTTCCAGGGTTCCGAGGGGGGAACTTAAAACTTTAACTCTCAACACAAAAAAGCAGATCTTATATTTTGACTATGAATTCATTTATATTTGTGCTCTATCAACTTCAAAATTGAATTGTCCACTAATAGTATTAACTTTGCATTAGCTTGATACTCACTTTTCTTCCAACTCTTTATTCTTGTCCTTCATTAAACAGACTTCAGTTTCCAAGCTTTGATTTTGTTCCTTGTATTTGGTAAGCTCAACATTTGTGAGGTCATTAATCTTCTGTTTCATTTGTTGCAGCTGTGAGATGAGACACTGATTCTCTGTACTGATTCCTTCATTTTTGACACTTGAAGTTTCTAGTTTAATTTGTGCTGTGTTTAAATCTGAAATATAGGATATTATTATGTAATATTGCGTTTGAAATTCTTGTGATGGAATACTGAAGCCACTAAGCTGCAGTTACAATACTAATTCTAGTAAGCATTTTAAGGTCAATAATTCATGCCACCACAACATTGAAAAATAAATTATGTTGTCTACAGCTGCTAATAAACTACAGCTATCTATTTACAACCTATCATAGACAGTTTCCAAACTTTATAGCTATTAAATGTTTTGTCCCTTACAAATACAAACATCTTTTGAATTCAGTTTGAGTGAAGAAAACAAAATATATATTATATGAATATGAATAAGGCCATTAATATGCATAATATCATGAATAGAACATGCAAGTCGTATAATTAACACTTTTTCTCTAATAGATGTAGAGGAATAACATCTCTGGCAATGTTTCTTAAATCAGTTTTCTGCTTAGATTTTGATTACCTAAATTAGATTTAGGACACTCACACCCCTTATAAAATATTTGTAATTTATAAAATATTTTTTATTCACAAAAATGCCACAATTATAGTATATACCTTCATCTCTACTAACTACATGGTCTACGTCATTACCATCCTGTGCTTTTTTCAATCTGTCGAGCAATTCTGATACTTCTTGATTCAAAACATTAAGTTCATTTCTCAACATCACATTTTCGATTTCCAAATTCTGCACTTTGTATATCCATTCCCCATTGTTTATGTTGTCTAGATCGGTTGGCAAACTTGATCCTAAAATAAAAGTTTTTGGTTATTTCATATTCACTTTAAATTATTTATAAAATTAAATAAACATAATATTATTATAAACATAATATTGTTAGTTACAAACATAACACGAGCAATAAATTACGTTTATGTATTTTATATAGTAAAGTACATTTAAATGTTATCATACAATATGTAAATTCTACGAAACCACTTCAATCAAGAACTTCTTAAGAAACAAATCTTACTGATAATAATAATACTTACTTCTGTGTTTCAATCCATACTGTTGTATATTCACATCACAATCTGAAACATCACCAACTAATGTGTTTGGACAATTATTCAACGTATACAAAGGACTCGGCTTCTTTGATATTTTTTTTGTCTTTGGTGATCCACTCTTTGTCAATTCTTGATTCGTTTTCAGCGGTGCATGCGAAACTTGCCGTGTCGGAGATTGCTTTCGTACTGCAACACTATTTCTTGATTCTGTAGGTGGTATTTTCTTCCATGTACGGGGTATAGGACGCTTTTTCTGCATCCACGGTGGATCTGTTTGGAGGAGGAAGTCTTTTCTATCGTTTTTCCGTTGCTTTGGGCCATTGTGACTGCGCAGAGCAGCGCCTGTTTGTTCATCAAAGTTCACCAATAGACTTTCCGCCTTTCCCGCGAGTTCAGCAAACCATGACATGCTTATTTAAAAATGTAGAACTGTACTGTCTTTTTCTGGAAAATATTTTTCATATTTATTACATTATCAAATTATATTTCCAGTAAATATAATAGATTTCTTCTAACGTTATCGAAAGTTAGGCCATAGCCGTAAAGAAGTAACGAAATAAAACGCATGAAACACATGAAAAAAACACGCTTTACTATGTCCAACCATAGCCATAGTGAAGATTATTAAAAAATGTAAATAAAACACTAGATCATAACGAGTTTACTAACCATATTTGGGTTATTGAAAGCCAAAATTATTTGTTGTAAAAATTGTACGAAATAACTTCATTTGTTGATTTCGAACGTCATTGTGACACGTAAACAACAGCTGTAGTTTAGGGAGACATTCTATTCAAGTTTAACGAATAGTAATGATTTACTGAGATTTATTTCTATATACTCTAAAGGAGATGGTCCAGAAATGTATGGGCCTTGGGCTAGTTGCGCCATTATGGTGTACAGAACATGAAATATAGTTCGTGAAATTGGCGTTCGATTTCCGTATGAAATACTATTTTGCGTTGCTTATTAACTTGATACAAAAATAAATACTAAGCCGAGAACAGCAACACTACAAGTAATATGGCGACAATATGGCGGACCTACTGAAATGCATATGTTTGACAACCGATGTCAAAACTTGACGCAATATGGAAGTCGTAATTCGTTTCCCTTTAGATTAATAGACTCTTTGTTAATCCCAAATGTTTTTACTGCAATGGAACTATTATCATACTTTATTGGTCATGTAATATAATATAACATATTGTTTATACAATGAATGGCAACAAGTCTGCAAGATTCTCGAACATCATTATATGCAAACTATTTGTTGGTATTTACGGGTTAGAAAGTACAATTATATCTATCTATAAGTGCGATTTTGTTCAAATACCGGCTACACAACTTATCTAAATAATCCAGAATAAAAATCTGATGGGATACAGCACGGCACAGACTTTAATCACTTGTTGCAACTGCTAGCATGTTAATAAACAGTCATATTATTATGTACTTAATAAGTTCTTAATTATGAATAAATGATATGAAATGAGTACACTAAAAAAATGGAATCGAATTTTATTGCAGCCAAGTATTTTCCTATAACTTAATATATCTAATATAAGAACTTACTAGCAAATATTTCTGTTCAAGCTAACGTTGTAAACATTATATTCCATCTACCCACTCATCAATGAAGTGGATACCAAAGACTTCTGCATAGTTAAAAATTGAAAATAATATGCTAAGATATAAGAGATATTATTTTTAATAATGTACATGACATTTCTAACTGGCGGTTATATTGAGCACATACAAGAAAAAGTATGAATACATTGATGAAAGAAAACTAAAACAATACTTGAGGAACACTAAAATAAGACCAGATCTTGCTTTACAATATTTTATTCATATTCTTCCAATAAATCATCTCCAATCAAAACATCCAGGAACAATGCCGGTGCTCCTATATTGTTCTGATGCCGAGCCCAACTTAAATACCACAGTATGGTCATAGTATGAGCATGGCTACCCACTGGCCGTTGTCCAGCTAAATTCCTTTCACCATTATGGTAACCAGGAACCAAACATGAAGCACTTGCGGTTATTGTTTGTCTATAATTATTGAGACTGATACAAAATCTTCTTGCTGGGGAATTAAAATAAAATCTTGCTCATTGTCTACAGCTTGATTTATTTAGTAGTTTATACAGATACTTGCTTGTTATGATAACTAAAACAAAATAAAAAAGATTCAATATGAGTAGGAGAATTAAGATAAATATAATGTTAATTATGCCATATGAATCATCATTATATTATTTAGAAGAATGTCAAGTATGGTAGCAAAGTCGACACAAAAAATTACGTTAAATCCATTCTGCATCTTGCCTCACAGGGCCACTTCTAGGCAAACTACGTGTGGGCCTTTCATCAATAGTTGTGGTACATATTACACATACAGGGTGTTGAGACCGTTGCATGTCTGTGGCACACTGCACTTGTCTATGTGCAACCATCCAACAAGCATACACATCCACCTTGTGATATCTGAATAAAAGTCACAATAAATAAATCACCACAGTTATGAATAGTATTAGTACATGCATAGATATTTATAGTATGTTTAAGCGGAATCATTACACAGTTGCATACAACTTAGTCACTTTATTATTTTGTTGCTTATGGATATTATTACCTCTTTTGAACTTATCCTATTTAAGATTTCATTTTGTTTAGGTTTTTCAGATGTGGTATGTGACCGCCTTGGGCTAAGAGACCAATTGCAATGCACACATAGATGTATATCATTGTTAGAAGACAGTGAGATCCCTTGCTGTTGCAATCTCTTCCATGTATACATCCAATAAGCATGACATAACCAAGATTCTTCAGGTATCTAGAGTGAAATAGCAGAAAATATAATTCAATTAACAATTTAAACAACAATATAATAAATATCACTTCTTACATATTCATGTACTTGTATACTAGTCTTGTGGACACAATGCAATTTGACTCTAACATGATTACTTCAATTATACTCCTTACTTTGTAATAACTGTAATTAATTAGCATAAGACATACATTTCCTTAGTTTATGAAGAAAAAAGAAAATAGAATATTTACCACTTGTGTTGTTAATTAATTCAGCTATAAAACATTTTTCAACACTTAGTGTTCTTTGGCACTTAATGCAATTGAAAGTGTTGCAAATGTTTGGGGGCTCACATTCTTCATGTACATGAGCTTCGCTGGTACCAATAACGGCTTGCATAGAAAATGCAAAATACAGTGTACATATAGCCCCATTTATATCTACCTGAAATAACAATATATTATTATTTATGAAGTTAAGATAAAAGGTGTATTAGAAATTGTCTAGTTGCCAATCATACCCAAGCCACAGCTAAATTCCAAGTGAACTCAATAAAACAGAGTAAAATAAGTTTCTACAGAATTATTACCAAGAAAATATACTACTACTACTACTTAATAATATGATAAGAGAATTATAGAAATGTAACATTTCAACTGGTTACTAAGATTCTGTTCAATGATAGAAAACATTTCATTTCAACAATTGCAGAAGTGCAATTCAAGCAAAGCGTCATTTATGATGTACTGAAAAGCAGAATTGAACTTGAAATATGAACATTGAAAAAGCATAAAAATATTTAGATATAGCATTTTAAATAATGTACATGTTTACTTACCAAAATACGAACTAATAATTATTGTGTTTAATTAAGGTCAGGAAATATCACATGAGAGAATTAGAATCCATAAAACGAAGCCAGCTCAACATAACTGTGGGTAGACCCCAAGAAGGTAGCAAAAATATTTAACGGAACACCGTATACATTTCCGAAGAATCAAGAAATTCGGAATAGCAGCCATTATGTTTAGCAATTGCTGTCATCATGTCATGTCAAACATTTTCGTTCTTAAACTGAAATAATGAAATAGAAATAAAATAATAATAGTGACGTCTTTAACAACTTATATCATCTTTCAAAAAACTTAAGGACTATTGTATCAAAAGTTAAATATATAGGCAATAATTTAAATTAGTAGAGGGTTTTTAATCCTAAGATAACATATTAAGTTAAAAATAATGGGTTTGTGCATTTTTGAACGAAATGACAATTAGGCATCATGGCCGACAGAGTATCGAAGAAAATAATGCTCCCGTACCTAAAACAATCGTATTTTGTATAGAGCCCCCCGTGGACTAAACATTCTAAATGTTTTTTTTTTTTGATACCACTATTTTTTTCTGATTTTTAACTGCATGAGCACAATACGGCCCACCGGGGAACATCTCCTTTCTAATTATTAGTTAATAGATACAAATTATTGGAAAAACTGTGAATTTATTTTATTGTAAACTACCTGTCTTTTTAATAACGGTTTCAAAGTAGAAACTCGTTTTTTAATTGAAATATTTCGTAATATCGATTGATTTTAGAATGGCAATAGAAAAGAATTAATGTCAGATGTGATGTCAGATTACAGTTGTCAACCCTGTTGGTTGTCATAATTTGACAATTTTCTAAAATTGATATCGAAATGTAATTTACAATTTGTATACATTTTTTTGCCCAATTATACATATTAATTTGACTGTAAAACAATTCTTAAAAACGAAAACATGGATTTTGAAAGTCCAGATGTCGAAAAAGACTTCCCGGGACTCTATGCTTCGGAGAGTGGACGAAAAAGCAATGAAAGCGATTGTATGTGTTATTAATATGTATATAATTAAACCTTACACTTTAAATGAACATTTCTGTGTTTAAAAAGTTTAATAACTAGATTGCCTTATAAAGCACTAAGTATTTTAAAAATAATTTGCTTTTTCCAATGGGTCGATAATTTTCTGAAAACTATCAAACTAAGCAACAGTATTTGTCCCTGATTATCTGTAATGAATGCAGTCTTCATAATATTTTACAATTAATCTTCAATATTATATATAATTTAATATGTTATAATTATAGTCAGTGACGGAGGCGAACATGAGAAGCCAAGTAAAAAGGATTTATTAGGGCGCCGCAAAGATAAGAAAGAATCTAAGAAGGACAGGGGATATGCAGCCCTCGAGGGAGAGAGCTCTCCAGAGGAGGACACTGATACCAAGTCAGTATTTATATCATTGTATTATTTTTGGAATGTAGTTTTTATTTAGTCAATTCATGTAAAAACACTTCATCATGATGACTGTGGTGCACTACATACTTTGTGTTTTTTGTGCAGATTGCACATTGTAGCTATAATATATATGTGGCACATTTTTCCACTATTAATCGGCCTTAAAAGTAGATAGAGAGTTATTTATTTTGGTGCTGCAGATAATGCTAGGTAAAATAAACAAATTTTAAAAAGGTATTAATTATATACATGAAGTAACATGCTTAATAACACGTTTGTGCCGATATAACATAAATAATTTTAAGCCATAGTTTCTTGTACCCAGCCATTCTCCGAATTAATTTCAAAATTTTGGATAATACCTTATTTTATTATGAAATCATTTTAGTACACTATTTGCATAATAAAGTAGTTACCCTCTTGATGTTAAGAGCATTTTGATGAAATAGCTTACTGAATGGTGAAAAATGGTATCATTTCTTAATGTTTAAACTTCATGTTTCACAACTATTTGTATTAATGTACTATGTGTGTAAGATAACTACCATGGCTTAGTTAGTTAGGTTAGTTACGAACTAGAGGCAGCATGTTTCATTCCTGCACAAAAACAAATGATATAGTGGTATAAAATATTTTTTGTTTCAACTGTGAAAGTTAGTGAAATTGATATATTCTGGTATTTTCTCTTTTTTCGAAACAATTAATATTTATTAATTATTAATGGTAAAAAAAAATATTTGTCTTCGTGCAGAGTTGGAAAGGCTTCATATTTCAGTGCTGGCCTCTTACCAACTGTGCCATGGAGGTTGTTTAGGATGTATGTACCCAAAACTAGTTATTTGTAATATCTCAAATATTGTTGCATTTAGACTTAATTCAAATAAAGAATATAACAAAGGCATAGTATAATAGCAAATTTAAAATCAGCCAGCAACATTGACAACGTAAAATTATCTATCCTGAACCTATGTCTTTCATTGTATTTCTTTGACAGAAGTCCTTCTAAATCTAAGAAGACCAAGTCATTCAAATTCCCCACCAAAAGTAAGGAAAAACGGGAGAAGTCACGAGATAAAGAAAAAGTACTAGAAGATGCAGTCAAGCAAAAGGAACTGAATGAAAAAGAAAAGAAAAAGGAGAAAGAGAGAGAACGGGAGAGAGAAAAAGAGAAGAAAGAAAAGGAAAAACGAGAGAAATTGAGGGAAAAAGACAAGGTAAGCTAACCTAAAGATGTCATTTTTCCTTTTACATATCCATTATCCATACTCAAATTGCAAGTACTTAGACTTTTTTAAAGTATCAGTGCATTGGTTGTAATTTAATAATGCAGGAATTATCGAATTGAGTTCTGCGGAACCTAGGTATTCCGTAAAATAGTCAGTAGGGTTTTACCAACATTATTTACTTTTATATAAACTTACGCCTTTTCCCAGCAAGGATAGGCAGAGATGCTGGTAGCATAAAGTACACCCATGTTTTGCCTTGTGTGTTCCGTTCCACAATGTGAATGGGGAGCGAGCCTGTCGCCATATCGGGTACAAATTCGTGACTCTAGCTTGAAAATAATTGAAGAATTCACTCACTTTCCCTACCCGGGATTCGAACCAGAGACCTCAGCTTTACATCATACTGTAGTACCACTGAGGCAGTGTATTTATTATTAGCTAATAGCTATTATGTCACGGTTACAAGTATTATTTTTGCCACAAAGAGAAAAAAAAATCTATTATTTTGACATAGCAAAATATGTCATGAGAAGGACTCATTACTTTCATGTACATAGGTAGCTAATTAGCAAGCACTCAGCCCGGACCATGTATGACCCAGCAGGTCACATAACCAGAGACTGTATATTTCAGTGATGATTTGTAATCATTTGATATGAGTTTCCATAAAATAAAAGGTATTTGGTTGGTATTCTGTTATTTTACAAGTTTAGAAATCCATGTGATAATGTACTATTTATGTTAAATTTGTGGTTACTTCAGTTTGTTCTTTGTTCAACTTCTTTGTTCAAAAATCATTTAAAATTCATAGTCATTAAACAGCAATAAAGCCACAATGTAAATAAACATCAGTCCAATTTCTAGTACTCCTAATTTACCTCACAGTGGGTACAATACGACTATCAAAACATTTACTTATAGAAGCTTTTGTAAATAAACAAACAACGCAATTAACACTTTCTATACATATATAGACTGCATGTCCATTATGACCTTTATTAGTATTAAGTTAAGGTTTATATTACACCCACGCGGTCCGTCATAAATGTTACGACCTTGTAGCAATGACTAACCGCTTTTACATGCCCCGTTGAGTTGGAGACAACTGGCATTATAATAATATTATGACTCATTTGCTAATACTAATGCATCTAATGTCTAGAGATAAAATCCTTGAAGAAATATAAGTTTAGTTCTGTACTAGAATTAATCATCTTATGATTACTTAAATTTAGATCTTATATGATAGTAATTTACAAGTATCCCATTTAAATAAAAGGAATAATTGAACAAATAATCTCAAAAAGACTTGTTTTTTTCTTCTTCTGACTCGTTTTTTTTTTCAAAAAATCATATACATCACTGCTATCAGCAGAAAAGTTAAGGTCAAGAGAATCTTGAATTTTAGTGAAGGTATGAGATGTTTGTGAAAATAGATAAAATTATAGAATCATCTCAAGACTGCTAAAAGTATCTACTTCATAGATAAAGATTACAGAAATTCATATATCTGTAGTATGTGTGTATTACTTAGTTAATAATATACACACAGTTGTCTTTTCAAATACTCAATGGCTAATAATAATCTGATTAGTATAATATACAAAATAATATAGCGTGAAATTACACATCTTATGTTAATAATAAAAATGACATACAAGGCGAAACATGGATGAGCTGGTTGCACCTCTGCTTACCCCTGTGGAAAAAAGGCGGAGTATGTATGTAATTAAAAATTACAGACAAAAAAGTTACGAACGATGGGTTTAATACATTTGTGCATGAAGTCTCACATCGTGTGGACACCTTTATGACAACGACTTGTTACACCTATTTTATTGCATGTGTCAATCACCTTTGGGCACACTTCGCTCCTTTAGAATTAAACTGACCGAATCCAAAAGAATAGATTAGATAGATCTTATGTTACAGATCTTTAAAGAAAGTTTCCCAAAAATTTTTTTTTTTACTTAGGTCTCTTTAATTCTCTAGGTGCGACTTGCGTTTGCTGCAGTCATCGACTGGCGCAAGCTACACAAAAAAGGGAGAATTGCTCAAGAAGGGTGTCGCTTTCAATGATTATCTACTGTTAACCCAATTGATTACCAAAAATATTTGTGTTGAGAATTGAATCTATACTTCTATAAATACTCAAATATGTACTAATATTATAAAGAGGAGAGATTTGATTGTTTACAACTTTGAAATTACTGGACCGTTTGGAAAAATCTTTCACCATTAGAATCCTATTATTCCTGACAAACATGGCGATAGAATATTTTCAAAAAACTTTATCTGCACCCGGGCGGAGTCGGGCCGGGCCGCTAGTATTTAATAATTCCTTAAATAGTTATCTCGAATAATCTTCAATATAAGAGCTTGGCTAAATATAGAAAAGAGTGTTTACAAAAACTAAATGATAATAAATCTGTTTATCACAATATGTGTGTTATGAGTAAATAGTTTTTTATAACTTATCGGTCACGATGCATTATCTGTGTGTGGTTTTTATATAAATAAACAACTGTAACACAAATTACACTAACACTATCGTCTAATTTAAACAATTAAACTCTTGTGTACCGTGTACGAAATTCTTAATAATTATGTTATGAAATACAATTATTATCAATATCAACAGGTAGATGTTAAAAAAATCTAGGACAAGATAGTTTAGTCCTTGGACCACTTAACCTACCGAATTCGGTTTTATGAATGGATGGGTTTTTCATAGGGCTTGCTACGCATATCAAAAACATTACTTAGTCTTTAGTGACAACACCCGACAACAGATATTAAACTCTCACGGCGTTATTCTTATTCATAGACAGTTTATAAACCTATTTTAAATACCGAATGGTTTGTTTTTTTTTCTCAAACTCAAACTGAACTCAAAAGTCGCAGGAAAGGGACACTGGTGACATTTTACTGGTGGTAGGTCTCTCATATGTGAGAGGCTGCCTGGGTAGAGACCACCCCAATGTCTATTTCACCCGCCAAATAGTAGTGTAAATGCACTGTTGTGTTTCAGATTGAAAGACATTGTAGCCGGTGTAACTACGGACATGTTGAAACTTAACATCTTATGTCTCAGGATGGCGAGCGCAGTGAAATGTGAAGCATTGCTTTGAAATTCAAGGTGTTGTTTGGTTTTGCTACTTTTTATGAGCTGTTGTAGCGCTTACCATCAAGCGAACGGCATAATCGTCTCGCCATTCAGTGCAATAAAAAAAACAAAGGTACAAAACAATCGGTATCTAAAATAGGTTTATAAACTGTCTGAATAAGGCCGTATGATTCAATAATATATTCGCTAAATGAGACACTACGGATTTATTTGTTCTAACTACTGATCTTAAAATCCCATACATTTCCAAATATATTTATATGAGAAAACAACCAGTGATAATGGGTATAGCCAATCTAAATTACCGATTCACAATACTATTTGTTGAATGCTACGTTACGAAAAAAACCGGCCAAGTGCGAGTCGGTCTCGTGCACCAAGACTTCCGTACAAACCTATGTGATGTAACTACATGTATATTTTATACTTAAGTTGATTGAATGAAAGGTAAATTGCGTTTTACGATTTATGAAGTATTAAAAAAAATACTTACTAGATCTCGTTCAAACCAATTTTCGGTGGAAGTTTGCATAGTAATGTAAATCATATCTTTTTTTAGTTTTATCATTCTCTTATTTTAGTAGTTACAGGTGGTTGAGTTTCAGTTCTAAGCATGGGGAACCCCCAAAATTTATTTTTTTATTTTTATTTTGTGTGAAATTCTTAATCCGGTTCCCAGAATACATCTGCTTACCAAGTTTCAACCGTATTGTTCTTATAGTTTCGGAAAAAAAGTAGCTGTGACATACGGACGGACAGACAGACATGACGAGTCCATAAGGGTTCTGTTTTATGAAATTTGGCTACGGAACCCTAAAAACGACCATGAAAAATGGATTATGACTTTTTAATTACTATTTGCTGTCTAACTTTTTAAGAATGACAATGTTGACGAGGCAAATATGTCATTCCGTAGTATCATAATATGTAGTTCATTTACAACTAAGCACGAATTCCCATCCACATTTAACAGCATCCGTGGCGCAGTTAGTTAGACGCCGGCTGTGAAACGAAAGGCCGCTGGTTCGATTCTTGCACCGAGACAAGTTTTTGTAAGACCCACAAGTATTTGTCTCGAGTCTGGGTGTGTGTGAGGCCGAAAAGTATCTGGGAATTTCTGATACGTACGACACAAGACTATTTGTTGGGTGTATTTATTTATTTACATAGTTCATTATAAGACAGTTTAGACTTTAGTGTGTTCTAGTCCTATACACCAATCAGTTTGTTTTGGAGTCTTTACCGAGATCCTATGCCATTGGGTTATTTTATTGCTTTCGAAAATAGAGAACTGGAAAATAGATTTTGGTAACCGGTCTCGAACCTAGAATACCTTGAGTAAATTTTTCATCCTTAATATTTTAAAACTAAATACGTACATTTTTTACATTAATATACCTTCTTCTTTGTAAAAACATTTGTGTAAATCACGTCCTGATTATATGAGTACTATAAAAATCTACAAACTTATTACGTACTTGCCTTACCGGTACAATGTCTTTTAAAGAACTGTTTGACTACCTTTATGTTATTTTGTGGCTTTTTATCTGGAGTTTGTGTTCATACATTTTCACATCCCCGAACATCGAAACCTGTAACAATATTTTTTTGCCTCATCAAAAGACAGGTATTTTTTTGATTCGGTACTGCGAATCCATTTACAAATAAATCCAAATGCTTTAACATCCGAAATGGACGTACTAAACTTAAACCATATAAATTAAAGTCTATCAATATTAATATTCATCTGCGCAGGGTCCGAAACCGCAATGTTTAATGCATCGAACTGATTGCCTAATTGCTACGTCAATCGGTCGTTAAATACAAATAAAAATATGACGTTTAAAAAGAATCAGTAGTACTTCAACAACCTATTTGTGCAGTGAATATGAGTAAACAAATACGACAACAAAATTATGTACACAACATTTGCGTGAAGTGTTAAATTTTCGCGCCTCAGCGGTTGATACGTTTTGCATAATTTCGCTGTTTGGCAGTTCAGCTGTGCCGGCCTTGCGAACGCAGTCGACTGTCATAGTTTATTCAGTTGGATCTTGAAATCGCGCCATGCACCACCTGCGTAACGTTTTTGCTAAGGTATCGATTGTGTTCGATTTTCGAAATGATTTTATATGTGAAATTCTTATTTTATTTTATTTTTTTAAATATTTGTGTGGCAAAAGTGTTGATAATCGCAACGTTTAATCGTGATAAGATATTGTAGATATTATTGTTTACATGTGAAAGATAATGTTACTACAGTTTTTTTGTATACCTATTGTTTACGAAAGTCTAAAGCGGAGAAAGTTATTTTTTAGTCTGAGTACGGTAGGTGGATAAACATGTGAGTGGATCATGTGACAAACGGTGTGTTGTGATTTCGTAAGCTTTAAGACTTTTCCTTGATGTTTTGGTATTTGACTCCGCCGTAAATGCAGCTTTGTTAGATTTGGGGCTTCTAATGTAATTTTTTAAAACCTACCGTCCTTAGCCTTAAATATAGCAATGTTTACATCTATGTTCATTGATCTTTGGTCGTTGCATTAGTCTTGTATTTGGTAATAGTGGTCCATGAAAATATGAACCATCAATTTTTGAGTACTAATCAAATAGATAATTGACGTTGTGTGTAAAGTTTCACGGGCTCCGGAATCTTGTTGAAAAAGTTCGCACAGTCGACAGTCGGTCGTAAAATCTCAGCCAAATCTTTTTACACCCATGTTAAATGAATTCTCCATAATTATGGATTATAAAACACAAGAAAAATTCACAAACATCTTTTGTTGCGTAGTGGGGTAGACGCCAGTTACATACAAATATTTCGATTTCACAAGTATTTATTACACACACATGGGTATTACATACACAAGACGTGTAATTTAGGGTCTGGATTATGTGTGCGACTGTAGGATCTATTAAATAATGTCCTCGGCAAGGTTCATCACAATATCTTGAATAGAACTCCAATTAAATCCATTTAAAGGCAGACCGTTCAATATAACATTTGATTTATATTTTAAGAAAACGGACAATGCCCTGTTATTCCGATAATTAGAAACGAACTATAATTTATTTGCATTAACATCAAACATGCAAACGATGTTATAATGGCTACAGAAACTCTTTGAAATCCTTGGTATTTTTTGTAATATTCAATGCAACAGACACAGAAAATTTCTACTCACAAATCGTTTTTATTTGACGATTAATTCGCAGTGCATTCACGTGTGAAATGTCAGTACATAGACCAGCGCGAAAATCTAAAAATCCTATAACCGCAAGGCTTCATAATAAACAGGTAATTTGACAGCCTCCGTGGGGCAGTTTTTTAGACGCTGGCCGTGAAACGTGAGGTCGCAGGTTCGATCCCCGCACTAAGACAAACATAAGTTTGATCCACAGGCATATGATTCGGGTCTGAGTATTTGTGAGACCGAAAAGTATCTCGTAGTTCCTGATACCTACAACACAAGACTCGATCGTAGCGTAGAATATGTTATTAAAGCAGTCGACCTCTGCTAGTGTGATTTTTACCAGCCCTTTTAAAAGAAGCAGACGCGAATTCTGAAAATACACTTCAAATGTTAAAAAAATCATGTTTGGTTACTACAAAGTATTCCGGTAATATTAAAAGAAGTTTCATTGTAAAATGTAATAAGTGGGTCACACAGGCCTTCCATTTGACATATGATTGCTATTGGCCTGAACACGGCTTGGCTAATGTGAGCAAATCTTACCAATGGCCTGTTTTATTATATTGCGCCATGGGACGGATTGAGACGGGAGTCTTGGGAAATCGTGACCTAAATTCTAAATTATTTTTAATATAATTAAAAAGTAACTCTTGATAATCATGTCGTGTCATGTGATAATAAGAAAATCGGAAAGATCGATTTGGTACGTCGGATTTAAAAGATAATTCTATGTAATTAAAGTGGACACGCTTTTACAAGTAATATCACCTGGTTAGCGAAATAAAGTAAATTAAAAAGACAATTAGTTAATCAGCTTTACAATTAATTTAAGCACGGTCTGCATGTCAGTGTTTTTTTTTGCTAACTATAAAGGTACAATTTTACAAATTAAACTTCATTTTAGCAC
Source organism: Hyles lineata (assembly GCA_030180105.1). Classification (NCBI taxonomy): domain Eukaryota; kingdom Metazoa; phylum Arthropoda; class Insecta; order Lepidoptera; family Sphingidae; genus Hyles; species Hyles lineata. Next base: position 7,731,268 of record JARJEE010000023.1, read on the forward strand.
GATGAGGGACAATCCTGAAGTTCGAACTTAAAAATTTTAAGTTCCACAACGCGTAGCTTTAAATAAAGTTTTTATTGATAATTGAAATATTTTCTTAAACTTGGGAATCGAATACATGGTATCTCGATCTACAACCGTCTCTTGCACTATGCCAAAAACCCTGCCAAAATGAATATTTATTAGCAATATTAATCAGTCATCCTCTGGCATACATACGTCAATCTGTCGGAAAACTTCGTCATGAATGAATATTGTGACTTAACATTATATAGAAGTGGTAGAGCCACGCTGTTGTTAGTCATGACTAGACATGCATGGGCAGGCTTGTCCATTGTCCAGGGAGGTACTACTGTCTCACAGGGGGGCGACGTGATGCAAAAGCTTTGCTGTCGTGTTTTGTTCGGTGATTGAGATTGTACGCCCAACACCCACTTTTCTCCTCTTATCCTTTTTCATTCCCACTCCCCTCCCGATTTGGTGAGCAATACATCTATGATCCAAGCGTGGTAGGTGTTCATGGACAGCAGTGATCACTTACCATCAGATGAGCTGTTTACTATTTTGCCGAGCGTATGCAAAAAAAGACTCGAAATATTGGTTCGTTTTAAATAACATTGTATTGTTTTGGTCCACGTCATAACTATTTGTAAAATCAAGAAGTCACACTTGTAACACAGTGTTTTGTTCCTCATTCAAACAAGAAAGCCGTATATATTATACTTTAATTTATGAATTTTAATTGTCTCAGGAGAAAGAAGAGAAAGCCAAATTTAAATTGGAATCGAAAGAGAAACTAAAAGATGAGAAGAAAGATAAAACTAAAGATAAGGATAAAGATAAAGTTAAGGACAAAGAAAAGGAAAAGGTGAAAGAAAAAGAAAAAGACAAGAAAGATAAGAAACTGACAAAGGTTCCATCTACGGTGACGTCCGGTGTGCCGTTTGAAGAAATTTTCACTTTAGGAGGTAAGTTTTTTCTATATTTTATTTTTAAGTATACACTAATAGCATTGCATATAAATATTTTTTATATTACTGAAATAATTGCTGAATATGGAAGTGTGCACAATATTCATAATACATCTTAGAAAAATGAAAAGCAAGTTCTATAAAATCTAAAAATAATAATAATGAAACATAATAAACCCGTAGAGTTCTGACCCCTATGAACCCACAAAACCCAGGCCTATTTAATAATATATAACATCTTTAAATTCGGGCATTGAATCCGCAGCCTCTCGTTTAAAAGTTGGCGTCTCGCCCAAAGGCTATGAAATAAAAACTTGAAGGCGTGACCGTATTCTATATAAAATATAAACAAATCTCAGATTCAATGTCACGATCTTAACAATTTTATGCACGGCAAAAACAGATTACGTCAGCGCCGCCTTGGCGATACAAAAGCAGTGTCAATATTAAATGACATAATTTCACTTGTGGCCTAAAATGGAAGTTATAAAATATTTTAACAGAATATACATACATGCCCTCTAACTAGGTGGTACATCAACTCACGCGTTTTTACCAGAAGGGGGGCTTGCGTGTTCCGCCCCACGATAGGATTGGGGAAGAGCCTATAACAATATAATATAATATGTTTATAACCGTCTACAACTACTGAAAAACTCTTGCTGGACATAGGATCCCCAAAGACAATTATGAGGTGGAGTTGCCATGCTTGGCAGAGGTTAGGTTCTCGCGCTAATGACGTTCCCGCCCATCATCAGCATGTAATTTTACTGCACTATCGTTATTACATCATCCTTTAGTTCCAAAGAGCGTCGTATATGTATTCATTGGCTGGCAGGGTGCACCAGTAGCGGGAATTGGCTAGAGCCCCTAAAAAAATATAAAAACCTCTTACATCTGTACCGATGGAAGCGGTAGTACTTACATACTAGATTTTAAAATTATTTTGCCATCCGCAGTTTTGCTGGTGGCGCACCTAAATAATTCCATTGTGTGTCGAATCCTTGTGTCCATTTTTTGGGACGAGCAGTAAGCGGTGTAACTTTCCTTAACCCATAAAGTATGCAAAAGATAAGTGTCTTTTTTAACGCTTTATAACTGCGTAAAGGAAAGACAAACTAATAAAACATTTTCGTATTGCTGATTTTAGTTATGTTTCTGATGTTTTTATTCCAGTCTAGGGCGGCAAACTTTTTAGATTTATGGTGTCTAGTGTCCCAAGGTTCCAAATTGTAATATGGCCGAAATTACGCTCAATGCTGAATATAGGACTCCATAAAAATATTACACCAACCTGCTCTTAATATATTTTATAATTATTTTGATTTATAACGCAATCACAAAATAACTTTAAAGAAAAAGCCATTGTAAGATTCGTGCAAAAAAATAGTACCGATAAAATCAGTTCCCAGAATGCAGGCTTCTTTCACTTGGCTAGTTTCTAATCGAGATAACAGGGCGTTGAATTCAAATAGTCTTCTGTACCCCAAGCAGGAACATTTTGAAGTATCGTATAGTAATAGTATGGTGACAACTATTACTATACTATTACTACTCAATATCGGTAGCATGAATCGTTTAACCATACTCTCGTGAACTCGATACTATTACGTTACGATAGCGACAGATAACCTAGGGTAATGAACGAATGTTACGGAATGATTCGTGCGGAATTGCCATTCACTACGTGGGTAAATTAATTTATTATCATTATAAAATAACAAACAAATATAAAACATGCATTAATGTCGCGTAGAAAGGTTATGGGAATAAATTAATAAGCAAATACATATTTATTGCTTTTATTCCGCAATATACAAAAATGTCTCCAATTAATTATGCGTTTAGATTTCCGAACGTAGCAATTTTTTTATTAGTTGTCACACATTAGCGGTTTTCAATTATCAATTAATGCAAAACAATAACTCTCATATTATATAGGTTATAGATAAAGATACGTATATATGTTTTATAAAATACCTCTACATTTTTAAGGAGGAGAGCTTTATGAAAGTATTCTCTATATTTTTGCTCGTTAAGTTCCTCGGCAATTATTTTCACATATTATATGCTCACACTTCTCTGTCCTAAGAGCTTGCTCGACTATACATTGAAATAAGCTTATAACATAAAATGATCAAGTAGGTACGCAAAACGAAAATCAAAGTTCCGTGTAAATATTTTATTTATAAGTTTTTTTACAGGTTTAGGTTAGGTATGTTTCTAACTACAATAAATTCCAGACTTTCTATAAACTCATACTTTTTCACAAGATTCCCAAGTTCGTTGCTCCGATTCCAAACAGTCCATCGTCTAAGAAATAACCTTCATATTTGAGTTAGGTATCACAATAATTGTAACTTCATATCGCATCATCGAATGTCATATTATTAGCGAAATACGGAGTAGATAATTACACACACTAACACTAAGGCATCGGGAAACACTAAGCATAACCGTAATTAACACATTTTCCCTTAATTCGATGTGTAGAAATACAAAAATATACTCTCGATAATGTTCTCACGGTAAAAATGTCGGTGACAAAACAATCATATTTCTCGATAGTAAATCGGCGATACTATACGTCAAGAATTATTCCTGCTACCACTTTTTATACATTTGTATAGTAAAACTATCGTTATTACCATACTATAGTATCGTAAATGTTTCCCGCTGCCATAATTTAGTTCCAAATACGCTCACAATGGCGCTGTTCAAATTCCCATACAAAATTTTACTATTACCATTACTATACTATAGAGCCAAATGTTCCTGCTTGGGGTACTGTTGTTAATCCTACATGCTATTGGAGATACTAAAAATATTATGAATGGTAATTTATCTTTTTGCGTTACTTACTATTTATGTCTATGGTTCGATAATTTCCGTGGAATAGTAAGAAAGTTCCCACTGGAGATACGTCAGAAGTCTAAACTAGTCAGAGTTCTAGACTATAGCAAAAATAATTAGTATGAACCATAAATATTTGCAATGCACGAGCTATGTTCAGATCTGGATTCTTTGGTGAGATGCGTTGACCGCCGTAGTATCCGAGATCCTAAATCATTTATTCTGTTTGAAATGCAGAAATCATTTATCAAAAGCTAATGCACGCATCCAACAGTCATACACATAGAACACAGGCCTGATGACTTGGCTTCTATTGTGATATTGTGCCGATAAAGACTCACGGTTGCGCAGCACCTCAACCCGAAACAAATATTTATGGATCACGAAAATTGATCTCGGGGCAGGGATAAAACTTTTAGTCACATTTGTCACTTCATCGGTGGTAGGTCCCTCATATCTGAGAGGCCGCCTGGGTAGGACCCAGGCCTTAACACCGCAATGTCTATTTCTCCCGCAAAACTGCCGTGTAAATGCACTGTTGTGGTCAGGTTTGAAGGACATTGTAGCCAGAATAACTACTGGACATATTGAGATTTAACATCTTATGTCTCAGGATGACAAGCGCAGTGGATTTGCGCCAAGCATTGCTTGGCATTCATGGTGTACATCACCAGGCGACTAGCATGCTCGTTTCGCCAATAATTTATATTCTGACTGCCACTGACGCTCTTAGCAAACCTACCGATCCGTAAGCAACCTACTAAACATTCGACGTCTCAATGACAAGATGTATTGAGTCGCATTGTGAACCGTTTATTTGCATTATAGACAAACATTGAAAAACTAAGCACGCCACTCGCAGTGCATTACATCTGTAACATTAACTTGTGTGCTTTGAATAATAAGTTACTTTGTGAATTATTTATGCTTGTTTTGTCTGGCGTAGTTTATTTCTTTTGTACAGCCTTTTTAAGTCTGGTGTTACCCTAGCATATCCAGTTTTTTAAAATAGTTTTCTTCAAATGAACCCAGCAGCGTATTTTCTTCGTAGGTGTTTTTTGCATGGTCCGAAGTTGTACATTGTTAGGATTTGTTTGCCTCAGTCCTTTCATTATGCCTCGCACTGTTTTATGATTTTCGAAACTATTTTCGTAATAATGGGCTTATCAATACCGTTAGATCAAGCTTCCCATCTATGTTGTATCATCCCTATTTAAATCTGTTCCTCGTAAACTAGAAAAATAACTAGTAACTAATTTACACCAAACAGGTCCATTTCACATTGAAATAAAACTAACGCAGATTTGGTTTAATTTTTACGTTTCAGTCCCCCCCGTGACGATGAAAGCTGTAAAGTAATTAAAACGTCGCGATGTTAAAAATGTAACCAAATCCGCGGTATAATCCGTAAAAAATAGTTTTATTTCAATTTGTAACATATACGTAAATCTAAGAAACCATTAGGTACATTTCCATAGCATGTAATGTATGTATGTATGTATCAGCCCATATACGTCCCACTGCAGGGCACGGGCCTACTCTACAATCGACAGTACGATTGAGAGTGGTTAGGCCATATAGCATGTAAACGTTGTACTAAATCAAGAAGGGTGATATAATACAATTTATCATCATGTCTTCAAATGATGATACACCACGTGGTAGTTTACGTTACGAGGCTTGTAAACCGAGGTCGATCGCTAATTAGTTCCATTAAATAATTACCTGCACAATATGGCCATTAAACTAGCTCTCTTTTATTAATGCACTAGATGTGACGTACAGATGCAGTTTATGATTAAAATAAACAGGGAAGTGGTACAACGTGACAAACAAAAGAATTTTGTAATTTTCAAAGGCACACGCATTTCATTTTGCAATAAGATTAAAAGACCGTCACGACCTTTATCACTATCTTATTTTAATATTTCTATTAAAAAAACTATTTGAAATAACATTACTTATGTTTACTTATGACGGCATATTCTACTAACAATGTATTAGGCATACAATACTTCTAAAAATAGCTACATATGTGGTTTTTAGTATGTACATGCCAAAAACGTATTTTATTTTTACACTATGTACATAACTGGAAAAGTACAAGTTTAATGTATGATATATTTTTTAACTAAACTGGACAAATATAAATGTTGGTCATATAAGCAAATCTTACGTACATAAAATCACGCCTTTTTCTTAGAAGGGATAGGCAGTGGTGGTGGTCCGTCCCACAATGTGATAGGGGACGAGCCTATCGCTATATCGGGCACAAATGATAATGAATTGAAAAATCCACTATGTCCGACACGGGATTCGAACCCGAGATCTCAGCTTTGTAATCATACCGTACAACTACGCCGCCAAATCTTATATGATTAGATACACAAAATCAAAAAGGTCAATATTTTCACAAACAAATATTTGAGCCAACACCATCAAACCACACGTTTACGCAAAAAACACGTACTAAATAATAAACAAGTGATAATTGTGATAATAAAAAGGTACATTATCTGTGCAAAGAAATATATTCAAGGTAACAGATAAGGCACACAACCAAAGATTCGTTTAGTCTGCCGACGACTTGCATCTAGTGTTGTTATAATGAACCCATTTATCAATGGATTCTCATTAGACGGTAAGTTTTTAGATGCAATATCGTTTATCGATATTATTATCTCGTTTTATCTGGTATATTTGTTATTTTATCATTGTTCCAACACTGTCCTGAAAATGATAGCTGATAAGCCAGATTGCTTTTATGTACGGCACTGTTGTGACAAACATATCACATATAGTGCCGGATAGAGGCAAAAAAGAAAATGTATGTTCTTGTGGTTGTATGTATTATTTGTGTATTGTCTTTGCTATGGGTCCTTGGTTACCTGAAATAAATGATTATTATTATTATTATTATTTTTTTCTTTTAAGAACTCAGCTCCGTCAGCTGGATAAAAATAATACACACGGGTCTGGGCCAAGTGTGCACTATTCATTGTTAGCTCTCAATAAATTCCTACCTTCTATGTCAGTCTGTCCGTTGTTGTCACTTTGTAAGAATTTACGTACTATCCTGCAAGTATTTAAGATGGCAGCCTTTTGTAATTTACAGTAAATGTTTGATGGGAGATCTAAAATTTCTATGGCTTTATGTAAGTATTTAGGTATGACGCCCGTAGAAGAGAGAACTATTGGAACTATTGACACCTGTTGTAACTTCCACATTCGGGTTATTTCACACTTAAGATCTGCGTATTTTGATAGTTTTTCGGATATTGTATTTTGTAGGTTGTGTGTATTGGGTATGGCTATGTCTATGATGAGTGCTGTTTTATTATTTTTGTCTATTAGAGTGATGTCTGGTCTGTTATAGTGCACCGTCTTGTCTGTTAATATTGTCCTATCGAAATAAAGTTTATGGGTATTGTTTTCCAGTATAATTTCCGGTACATACTTATAATAGGGTTCTAAAGGATTGGTGGGTATCAATTTATATTTCTGGGCTAGTTTTTGGTGAATAATATTAGCAATTTGGTCATGTCGATGTTTATAGTCCGTCTGTACTATGGCTTTGCAAGCACCTGTTATATGTTGGATGGTCTCGGGTGCACTATTACATTTTCTGCATATATCGGAATTTAAGTTTTTAATTATATGCTTTTGGTAGTTTCTGGTTTCGACAACTTGGTCCTGGATGGCGAGCATAAAACCTTCGGTTTCAGGGAAGAGCTCTCCTCGTCTGAGCCAATCGTTCGACGCTATCTTGTCGACGTCTGGTTTGCTCAGATCTTGGAGGTGTCTTCCATGAAGTGATTTTCGTGCCCACTCTACTAATTTATCCTGTCGGTCTATTATCTTTTCATTAGGTTGAACTGTTTGGTCTGCTAGGTTTAGTGGTGTATATTTACTATCGTTTTTTACTATTGCTTTATGTAGAGTTGAGGTTAGTGACTTATTGTGGAAGTATTTTCTCAGCGTAGTGATCTGTTTATTGTGCAGGTTAACAACATCAATTATTCCTCGCCCTCCATCAACTCTAGGCAATGTAATTCTTTGAATACAGGATCGTGGATGGTGCTTTCTGTACTTGGTCATAAATACATTAATTGTTCGCTGGATATTTTTCATGTCTGTTTTCGTCCATTTTAGAACACCAAATGAATAGGTCAAAATTGGGATGGCAAATGTATTAACGGCTTTTATAATATTCCTAGAGTTAAGTTGGGATTTTAGAATAAGGTTGAGTCGACCTTTAAATTTCTGCGTTAATGCGTTTTTAGTCTCCTTATATGTTATTTGTTTAGATTGATTATAACCGAGATATTTGTACGTAGCGCCTTCATCTATTGAATTTATTTGTTCTCCTGTAGAAAGGGTGTGATAATGCTTATGGATATGTCCTGCTTTAATCGAATTAATTTTACATTTATCAATACCGAACTGCATACAAATATCTTTAGAAAACTGTTCAGTTAATTCTGCTAATAGATGCATGTCATTTTGGGAAGAAGCATACAATTTTATGTCGTCCATATATAGCAAATGTGTAAGTTTTCTAATATTGTCGTTGGTTTCTAAGATGGGACTAGTGTGGTATGTTAGAGGATAACCGACGTTGAAGGCATTTAAAAAATTAGTCAACGGATTTAAAGCAAGGCAGAACCACAAAGGACTAAGGGCATCGCCTTGGAAAATGCCACGTTGTATTTTTATACTCTCCGTTTGTGTATATCCATCACTTGTTTTTATTTTTAATCTAGTTGTCCAATGTTGAGATGTAATGAATAAATAATTAATAATATGTGGGTTAATTTTATAAATGTTTAAGACTTTAAATAGCCAGGAATGGGGGACTGAGTCATATGCTTTTTTATAATCTATGTACATTGTAAATATATCTTTCTTTTTATTTAAAACCTGCTTTAATATTACTGAATCTATCGTTAATTGTTCCTTACATCCTTGACTAAATTTTCTACAACCTTTCTGTTCTTCATTTAATATATTATTACTATCTATGTGATTGTAAATTTCGTGAGATATGCAAGATGTGATTATTTTATATAACGTCTGTAAACAAGTGATTGGTCTATACTTTCCAGGATTGAGCGGATCGTTTAAGTCTTTCGGCAACATATGGGTGGTTCCTTCTGTTATGTATTTAGGTACTATTTCAGGTTGTTCAATGAATTTATTAATATAATTTAGAATAAAAGGGTGCGCGTATGATAGTTTTTTGTACCAATAATTGTGGATATTATCGGATCCAGGTGCCTTCCAATTCTGTAGTTTCTTTAGAATATTTTGAAATGTTTCAGAAGTAATACTCGTGAAAGACATTTCCAATATATTTTTTGATCTATTTTCTTCTTCTTTTATCCAGTCGGCTTGGTCATTGTGTTCTACCGGAATTTCCCAAATATTAGCCCAAAAGTTTCTAAGTTCTTCTAAAGGAGGTGTCTGATTTTGGTGCTCGGTGGGGGCCTGATTAGATAAACTGCGATAAAATTGTTTTTCATTACACAAAAAATTAGAGTTTTGGGTCTTACGGAGAGTACAATCTTTGTATCTCTTTAACCTATGGCTCGCAACGGACAGTTTTTGTTTGAGTGTATCTAGCACATGCGACGGTTGGTTGTTATCGGCTTCATGGTTTGCGTGTCTGGCATATTGATTCAGTATTTGGTTTGAATCCCTTATTACTCTATTGCTTCTATTTCCGTTAATAAATTGGGTTAATTTTCCTATATTACCTCTAAGATCTGCTATTCTTTTTTCCAGTCTTCTTTGCCATGCTGGGGTGCGTTTTCTTTGAAAGTTATTAGAGTTATCAGGAGTATGATTATTTATTTTAGATCCGTTATAAATTGCGGCTGTTACGGCACTACAATAAATGAGTGTTTGTAAAGTAAGAAAATCTAAAGCTTTATTATTATTTATGTTTTCTGGTAAAATTATGTTGTTGATATATTTTACAGCAATAGCCAACTTTTTTGTGGCTCTCTGTTTCGGTATATATGGGCGGCTAGTGGGCTCAGAATTTGTATAACGGTTTAATGACTCATTAAAAATTGTATCAATAGTGTTATTTCGGTCTCTACTATTTGGTTGTATTTGGTTAGAGGCTAGGTCAAGGTCTGCGTTATTTGGACTTGTTTGGAGAGTTAAGTTCTCGGTTTCTATTTGGGTTTGAGATCGGTTAGGAAACTCAACTGGTAAGTTAATATTTTCAGTGTCGTTAGTATTTTCTCTATTTAACTCAATATGGCTATAAGTATTATTATTTATATTTAAACTCTGTGTTTGTCTCTCACCGCAATGAACCGGTACAAGTGAACTTTTATCTAATTTACTATTTTCATTTTCAATATATATACCTAATTGCTGAGCTACTTCCTTTCTTATTTGTTTTAGTTTTTCTTCCGTTATGTATCTATTGTTAAATATTACTCTTCTCTGATCAGCAACTCTCTGCTCAGATATATGTTCAAGATGTGGGTAGTTCAAAATAAACTCTCGATGCATTTGTTTTCTGTATGCAGTTAAATTTGTTTCCAGATGTGTAATTTTTAAATAGCTACGAATAATTGTCTCATTATGTTCATTTGTCCACTTCATGCGTTGATTTGGTAATTTTGCTGTTTCAGATGTTATGTTTAGGGGTTGTGTATGTGTTGGATGGATGGAAGCTAACTGTGTTTGTACTTCGTTATATATTTCTGTAATTCTATTTTGTGGTAATAATTTATTTCTAATGATAGCTCTCCGTTGATCACCAATACGCTGTCGGCTAACGTCAATTTGTGGGAATTTTTCAACAACCTTATTGTATAATGGTTCTAAGTAGGCTTTCGTATCAGTTTCTAAGTTTGTCAGTAATAGATAGGTGCGCAGTATGAACTCATTCACTTCTTTCGACCATTTTATGCGCTTATTTTGGGTACTCACGGTGGGCACAGAATTCACGGCTTTACTTGCCGTCTGTACAACACTCGTGGTACTTATGGACGGCAATGGTGGAGTTAGTTTTGCGGGTTTATCGGTTATACTTATTTGTCCTATGGGGTTTTGTATATCCGGTGATTTCTTACCATAATGAATCCTATCGTTGCTTCTTTGAGTAACGTCCCTACTTCGACATCTTTCTCGCATTGCTCTAAGGTGATATCGACTTTGAGTTGATGTCGATGATGTGCGGACAGAGCTTGAAGATGTTAATGAATATGATGATGATGAAACAGGTGCTTTATTTGTTGATTCTGGTGATGGGATATTAGCGAAAGGTGAAGATAGGCTAGATGAAGGTGATGATGGTTGATCGGCTGTAGTCAATTTATCGAGGGGAGCCCGCCTGTTCAGCCCCCCGTCGCCAACGGTTCGCATACTGTGGCATCCAGCGTCGGCTCCAGATGCGCCCCGGCGACCCCCGGGTAGCGGCCGTAAACTATATCGTTTAGTCTGACTTTCCATATTCTATTTCTCCATAAAATGGGTTGCCGTTGCCGTGTTAGCCGTCAAAGTATATGTTGTGACGTGTCCGCCCCCCACGTAAATCAGATGGTCGATTTGGACGTACGGTTGGACTTTAGGGGGCTTATTATTATTATTATTGTGTCAATCGATCGAGATTTCGATAAAAATTGCTGTACAAAAATGTTTGTGTATTGACTACGGTCGACAATTTTTTTTTCTTGCTCTTTATGTGGCGGTGTTCTGTTGGGTCTTTGAAAGAGTTGTTTTATGGTTTTGTTGTCAATAAGGAACCATAACGGTTTCGCCATGTCTGTATGTCTGCTTACTGAAAAGAATAAGTATCTACTAGAGAATTGTAACTAGGCATATTAATCACGCGAACAAAATGGTAAAATGAAATCATGACAGGAAATATTGCAGGACAATGAAAAAAATACTGATGGTAGGTCTCTCATAATTATGTGAGAGGCCGCATGGGTAGGTCTATTTCTCCCGCCAAACAGCATTGTAAATTCACTGTTGTGTTTCGATGTGAAGGACCTTTTAGCCAGAGAATATTCCTATGTACATATTATATAAGCGCTATCATTCATGGAAAATATTGTATGTGCTATAAAGCTTTGCAATAGTTTAAACTTCTGCACTTAAAGTGAGTAGTAGAAGAGTAATTGAACAAACAGTCCCAGCTGTGGGTCGCTCTGGGGTTAAAATTATGACGACAAATGAAAGCATTATATTAAACAATCATTTTTGGGGCTCCGTACCTAAAGGTAAAAACGGGACCCTATTAAAAAGCATCCGCTGTCTGTCTGTCACCAGGCTGTATCTCATAAACTGTGATAGCTATAAAGCTGAAATTTTCACAACTTATGTATTTCCGTTGCCGCTATAACAACAAATACTATTTCTGATTATTTCAGTCGCGCTCCCTATATTCGGCGTACCGCTGCAACAGTCAGTGGAGCGCTCCAGATGCCACGACGACACAGGCCTGCCGCTCGTCGTGCGAGACAGCATCGACTTCCTACAGGTAGCTAACAAAGATATCATCACCATTCATGTCATTTATAAGGTGGATATCGCGAATAAACCCTATACGGTATCCGCAAGAACCTACATGAACATACCATGGGGAAAATACTAAACCAATGGTGTGAATTCTTAGCAATGACATAAACAAATTGCAGTACGGTATTGCTATTTATCGTTTCAATGATTTTAGTTGGCTTCTCTATATAACACAAACGCAATGTATATAAAATACACTGCGTAACAAAGTCATTGTACAAAGATTTCCCAGATTGATACATAGAAAATGGAAAGCAGTGCAAAGGTTACAAAAAGTCACATAAGGTAATCAATCACCTGCTTTAGTTCGGCGTTCAAATCTGTGAGAATCTTATCGACATTATGTTCCATACCAAAATACAGTTCTTGTACGTTCTTAAATACTGCTTTATTATACCAATACACCCTGGTTCAACTTCGCCCGTTGCTCATTTGCCAAATCTGTGGCATAAAGCATGAAATATGAAAAACTATACGTACAAACATTTCAAACAACATTCCCTTGATTTACTCTATTCACTGAAAACTGCATAAAATTCCATTGCAAAATTAAAAGGTATAATAAGCATTAAAAGAACAGCGAAAAAAGACTACGTTTTATACTATGTATAGATTTTTCTTCAAAGTTAAAACTACTACAAAAGAAAACCCGATTACCGGCCTGCTTCTTTCTGTAGCAAAAGTCAATTGGACTAAGATTTACTTGTACAAATTAGGTCATAGGGAAATTCGTTTAAGTCTTGAGGGTTACTCTATACTCCGACATGACGACGAATGTTCGACGTAACCTTACCTCGTACAAAACCTTAGACTAAGTGCGAAGTGAATGATAAATTTAATAGGGAATAGTTTTGATTTTTAGAAGTGGTTTTTTGTTATCTTATACGTGGACATCGAAGTATAAAAATTCGAACTTCGCGTCTGAGTATAGAGTAACCGCCCTTATTCGTTTCGATTGACACACACATACATAGAGACGGGAAACGACTTTGTTTTATACTCAATATGTAGTGATAATATATATAGTTTTTATTTTAGTTCAAGTAGAGTTTAAAAGAATTTATCTCTCTGAAAATCTCCAAAATAATTTTGAATATATTCTGTAGATAGATACATCATTTTTATTTTTATAATTTAAGTTTAACGAAACGATTGTATAGATTTTCCTTGTGGTTCTGATGGTGTGAACAGAATACAAATGTGATATAGTAGTACACTATACTCAAGGAAACAAAAATTACTTAGCTACGTGTCAATAAATTAGTTGAATTGTGGCACGTGTGTGAAACATGTGTTCGATTATTACAAAAAAAAACACAATACTAACTTGCTATCATATTATAGACATATAAATTATTAATTTCCATCATATTACCGTCGTACAAACAATATATATTTAAGAAAAGTGTTAATTAAACTTTTAAGCTAAATGAAGATTTAGCTTGTGGTATGGGCACCAGTGATATTCAACCGAATCTACCTCTTCATAAATTTACTAGTTTGCAAACTTACCAAGAACTTGGATATTAATATATCACCAGAAATAGCACAACTACAAACTCTACTCTAAAGATAATTTGTAACACAAACAATTTTTTTTAAGTCCACGTTTATTAATGGGAAATTATATCAATTTTTTTATTCTTAATATAACATTTTATTTTACACCCCACAACTAGTCATCAACGTAGCGCAAATACCCGAAAACACAATGATTTACTTACATACATACATTCATTTTGGTCCTTTGAGCCAGATACTTATACAGGGTATATCAAGACTGCTACCCTTTTATTTATAAAAACTCTAAGATATAAAATACTTTAAATTATTATTTTAGCAAAAACTATGAATTTACCACCCAAAAATGACGATATTTAAAAAATCGTAAAATAAAATTGTCTCGTTTCTTTGCGAAATTTTTAGTCACATTGTGTCTGTAGTTACTAAAATTACCACCCAGCTTCGTTTTCAGTAGCAGTCTTGATATACGCGGTATATTATTCATAGATAATAGCAATGCAAACGTACACTTTCCAGGCACATGGACTGAAATCAAAGGAGATATACCGCACAGAACCCGACAAGATCAAGCTACAGCAACTAAGGAAGCTGTTCACAGACCGTGGACCTACATTCCCTTACCATTGGGATGTGCCAGTTGCTTGTGCTATGCTCAAAGCATTTATCAGGTAAGGATTTGAAATGAAGACTATATAAAAACTTCCATTACTGCTTGGTGCTAATGACTTTGATGTCTGGATCGTACTTTACAATACCTAGTGCCTAATAAGCCGATGGTCCTAGAATCCTAAATAGTAAATGATCATTAATCGGGACAAGATTGATTAGAAATGTTTTATTTAGTTTTTCCGTGACAGCCAAGCCTATTGTTTTCAAAAAATTACCAACGGTGAATAAAAACAATGTTTTTTGGATATAATAGGTCCAGCATACAAGCAAAATGGTTACCTGATAGTAAATGTTCACTGCCGCCCATGAACATTCACAAAGCTTCGATCATTGAGGTGCTGCCGGCCCATCAAATCGAAAGGGAAGCAGGAATACTATATTTCAATAAACTGCCAATAAGATTTTACGCCGAATCGTAATGTTTTCAAAAATGTAATTGTTTGTTCCAGCGAACTCCCCGAATCGATACTAACACAAGAACTCCACGGGCAATTTGAGCAGGCCACGGCGATCGCAGAACCACAACGCGAGGCCACCGTGCTGGCCCTCATCAACAAGCTGCCCGCCTGCAACTACAGCCTGCTCAGCTGGCTCATGTGCCACTTCCACAGTGTTGTTGCTCATGAACAGGTCTCTATTCTATGTGAAATGATTATTGCAACAGGTATCAATGGAATCCCTGAAACAGGCCTTCCCCTCAACTGTCTTTCGACTGTAACGGCTTCTGTCAAAACATCAAAATAGGCCCCAACTGTACAACTGGACTTTCTGTAGCTAAACTGCTAAATAGAGAGAGATATGTATAGTTTTCTATGTATTCTACTTTGTACTTTGGCTTAGTTAATTTTATTGAACAATTATTGCCGATTTATTTTAATTTCTTAGCTGTCTTAAGCTGCGTTTTAAGACAACCTATAGTCTTTAAATGACTAGTCACTAGTTGATCGTCAGTCCTCTGTCCTAGACCCTAGTACAATAAGTGCCGTTAGTACAGTCAGTGCTTACAAAAATAACTACCAATTTGTTACGAACCACATTTCTTTTTCCATTTCAGTTCAACCACGTGAACATACAAACAATAAGCACGGCGATGGGAGCTGCTCTCAACATGTCACTCAACTTACTCACATACCTCATCACCAAGGCTGAGAAACTGTTCCCAGATGTCCAGCTTACCAAGTAAGTTTAGCATCAAACATACACACTTACATATACATAGTATAGAAGACCTAAGAAGTAAGACTGCTACCGAAATCGACGCTGGGTAGTAGTTTTAGTGACTACAAACACAATGCAACTAAAAATTTCGAAAAGAAAGGCGACAATTTATTGGGGTGGCGCATCCATAATTTTTGCTAAAAGAATAATCGTTTAGATAGCCTGGCGTAAAATAGGTTCTATATAAATAAAAGAGTTTACACTCATATTTTAGAAAAATGTATGTATTTACCACCAAAATACGAGGAAATGAAAATATGTATATTTAATTTCATTATTTTTAGTTGCATAGCATTGCATTAGGTAGTTGCCTGAAGTCACTAAAACTACCACCCGGTTTCATTTTCGGTAACAGTCAAGACTGTTATATCGACTACAGCTGCAAGACTGTTATAGGGATATCCAGATATACCCTGTATAAATTCACGCCTTTTTCCCGAAAGAGGTAGGCATAAGTTAATACTTCTGGGTGAGTAGGTATCCTGGTAATTCACTTGTGATAGGTCTCTCATATGGGTGGCCGCCTGGGCAGGTACCATCGCAATTTCTATTTCTCCCGCCAAACTCCAGTGTAAATGCTTGTTTGTTCGGTTGTTTGTTGTTGTTCGTTAGAAATATATTGTAGCCAGAATAACACTGGACATCTTGTGACTTAACATCTTATGTCTCAAGGTGGCGAGCGCAATGGAATGCCAAGCATTGCTTTGTAATTCAATATGTTGTATGATTTTGCTACTGTTCAAGAGCAGTCGTAATGCTTACCATGAGGCAAACGGCATGCTCGTCTTGCCTTTTTATTTATTAATATTTATTCTTTACAACAAAAAAGAACAAAAAACATACAATATTTTACAAATAAAATTAAAGAGTACAGTTGGCGGTCTTATCGCCTTAGGCGATTACTTACAGACAACCTTTGGATGCCATTCAATGTAATAAAAAAATATTGTTCGTGTATCGTCCAGGTACGTGCCGCCGCTACAAGCCCTGCCAGCGGACTGGTCGTGGAACGCAGTGGAACTGAGCACAGAGCTACGTAAGCAAGAGTCCCTACTGAACCAGATCCATGCGGAGATGCACGCCGGGTTCATCACGCATGCGCGAGACCAGCAACTGTGGGAGGCGCAGCGGATCGTCACGCAGCTCAAGGTATGGGTTGTATTGTCGACTCTGTGACTGAGGTAATAAGGTGCATTACCGCTTGAACTCACTTGGTGCGGGCGCAGGCAAGGGCGTAGCCACGGGGGGGCAGTTAGAGGCAGTAGGCACGATCAATCCCAACACCGCTACTGACGTCATTTTTCCTCACCGTTCCTAGTTGTCACCGGCAAATTAATATGTCTCATCTGTAGTGAACTTAGGACTATGTGACTATTTAATAGTATTCACTATCCATATTCGTCGATTATTCCAGCTTTTAACAGCCTACACCACTCGGCAATATTCAAGTCCCTCGAAAAGCAAAATACACACCCCGGATACATACAATTGCTTCAGGAAATATATAGCCACAGTACAGCGTCCATCAATGTCAATGGTTTCGTAGGACCTGCATTCCCTATACAAAAGGACGTAAAACAAGGCGATCCGCTATCTCCAAAACTTTTTACAGCCACGCTGGAAGAAGTTTTTCAAAAACTACAACCCGATTGGGAGAACAAGGGCATTGTTATCGGCGAAAAGAGATTAACAAATCTTCGCTTCGCCGACGACATTGTCCTCTTCTCGTCATCTGCAGCTGATTTGGCGCTAATGCTCGAACAACTGAGCCAAGCGAGCCTCGAGGTCGGACTTGGTATGAATATGATCAAGACCAAAGTAATGTGTAACACCGTGAAAAGGCGCATAGAAGTTGGAGGTGTGAGCGTTGAATATGTCCATGAGTACCTTTACCTTGGCCAGATAATCTCCTTCCAGGCAAGACAAGACAAGAAAATCTCACGACGAACCGAGAATGCCTGGAGGAACTACTGGTCAATGAAAGATCTCATGAAAGGGTCATTACCTCTTTCCCTTAAAAGGAAACTCATGGACATGTGTATACTCCCCACCCTCACATACGGAGCGCGAACTTGGTCATTAACAAACCGTCAAAAGTCCGTCCTAGGGGTTTGCCAACGAGCGATGGAACGCAGCATTCTTGGAATTAAACTTATGGACCGCGTAAAGAATTCAACGCTGGGTTCTAAAACCAAAATCGCCGATGTGGGACAAACAGCTGCCAAGTTGAAGTGGAACTGGGCTGGCCATGTCTACCACATGTCTGACGACCATTGGGCGAAAGCCACCACACAGTGGCTCCCTAGTAGACGAAACCGATTACGCGGTAGGCCTAGAAGAAAATGGCGTGACGAACTCGACCTATATCTTCCAAACTGGCGGCAATTAACATCTGACCGCGACAAATGGAAGGAAAGGAGGGAGGCCTTTGCCCAGCAGTGGGAATTAAAGGGCTCATAATAAATAAATAAATAAACTATCCATAACTCATATCTGTCTGTATCAGCCCATATTCGTCCCACTGCAGGGCACGGACCTCCTCTACAATCGAGTTTTCGATTGAGATTGGTTAGGCCATATAGTCCACCACGCTGGCCTAATGCGAATTGGCGGACTTTACATACCATAGAAATCGCTATAGTATGCAGCTTTCCTCACTCATATCGTAATTCTTCGAAATTCTCGAGTATTTTCCACTCACCGCGTCAGTACTTGAATAGTTAGATTACCGGAAAGTATGTAATGAGGTAATGAGTACGGGTTGGCGCCGTATTTCTGTCATATTTGTGTAGTGCACTTTATAATTAGATCAGCATTATCTATTACTATGGTAAATAAATATATTTACTTTAGATGAGGATTATCCTTTATTTAAATTGTTCGAATTATTCAGTGTTTTGTTCTTTATTTATTAAATTAAATGACTAAGAAGTGAAATATTGAGATATGGTTATTATTAGGTAATCATATCTTGATATATTAGGTTGATATAGTACACCAAATCCGCTTTGACTGTGGGAAACATAAATTGACTGGATAGTCAAATATCAAAGCAAACGACTTTGTTAAGGTTAAATTTAAACAACAGATTCTACAAAATTAGGCAAAAAATGTGACACTAAAAGCTAATAGCATATTATTGGTCTTGGTGTAATTTTATTTCAAAAATATTATTAACCTATAAAAGATTATGAGCGTGAAAATAAGTTATATATTCTATTAAATAAAAATATTTCTCTCATTACAGAGGAAGTTACGTTCGGTCCAAAAATCAGTAGAACCACAAGCGCTGTCCAATCAACAGCAATCCATAGACGAAAAGGCACCGGATGACGAGCCAGTACGACGGAACTCACAACAAATTGACCCTCCGATACCTTCCACCTCACAGGAACCTGAAGTTAAAGTCTCTACTACCGACGCATTCGATGTCAAAGAATCTCCAACACAAGACCCAACATTCGAAGCGGAATTTGAAGACAATTTCGAGTTCAAACCAGATAAATTATCACCCAAAGAAGATTTACCTCCAGCTGAACCAGTCAGAGAAAAACCGAAATTAACAGAAAAGGAACTTAAAGTACTAAGGCTTGAGTTAGAAAACGCTGAGTATTTGCAACTAAAGTCACTGTTACAAGCGAAAATCAACTCTGAACAGTTCGAAATTGTCAAACTTAGGAGTCATGTTGCCTTGAAAAATAAACAGGAAGGTAACACGCTATCGAATAAGGAAAATAGTCAAACCTATACACCAGAAGAACAAGAGTTAAGGCAAAGGTTGATAAAAGAAAACGCACTGTTAGAGCAGAAAAGACTGAATTTAATAAACCAGATATTCCAAGAAAGGGTTGCGTGTGTACAACTCAAAATTGAACTTGCTATGAAGGAGATACTGTCTAAATCTTAAGCTTTGTAGTATCAATGTATGTTTATGTTTAAATGTAGTAGTATGAGCTTTAATTATAACGAAAATATAATAAATGACTTAAAGTATCGATATATCAATGTTGTGCTTGTTTATTTATGGTCGATAATTTCGGTAGGATATGTATCGTTTATTGTTAATGGTACTAATCGATGAAATGTTAAATAATATCAATAAAGTATTGTCAAAGCTAATCTATATATTAATACGTGATGCAAAAACTTTGGATCCCTTTTTACGAAAATTGCGCGGACGCAGGAGCATAAAATTTGGCACACTTATAGTTTATGTGTAGGAGAAGTGGAGAATGCTAATATTTTTCAATAATAATGCTTATAAAGTACATTAAATCAAAAAATAAAACATTACACACACTGCCATGCATTTCACACACACATACTCTGTGGTCAAATTGTTTCTATTGTGTTTGTCAAACATTTAATGTTCATACCGTTGATACGGTAAACTCATCCCTCAAATTAAATAACGTATTTAAATAAAGGGTTCGAATCGACAACATATATCCGCAATATTAGATTAATGGCGTATTTTAAATTTTAAAGATGTAAATTAATGACAGTAATGAAAAGTGATTGTCATTTAAATTGGTTGTCAAATATTTATGCATGCGTTCAGAAGTTTATTTTGTGTAAACTGTGGTGTAAACTAAGGAGAATATATCAAGCTACTTAAATATAGACAATAAAATAAATAATGTTCACACGCAAGAAGTTATGCTTACTCCTTTTCAAGATCGAATGTAATTTTTTTTACGAATTTTTACAGTGGCCTTTCCTTCGCTATAATTCACTGATAGAAATTTATATCGTATCGGAATGGGATAAATTATATTATACCTAAAGGGAGTGAAAAAGAGTTGAAATATTATGTCAAAGAAAATCGAAACCACTGAATTTATTTCTATGAAAATTTATATTTTAACTCAATTACTAACAAAAAGCATTGTGGGGCTGAAATAAGGCAAAGAATATTTGATGGACAATCTAAATCGCTAAAGTTTTTAATGTCAAAAATTCATAAGGCAATCTTTTTGTATATGGAGAGACGGGATATAGGTAATAGAGTGGAAGTTACGGGAGAAGGCTGGGATAGCTGAAAGATTTGATAGGACGAAATGTAAACGCACGTTATAAGACGGTATGGATGATAAAGAGAAAGGACGGGACGGATCGGGAAGAGACTGAACAGATGGATGAGACGGGATTGAGTCGGACAATAGGATAGCTACGTCAAGTTTAAGTATACAAGAGTTTATACGAAAAATAACATGTATTTGGTGTGGAGTGGAATCAAAAAATATATGCACTCAGGCGAAGCTGGGTCGGGCCGCTATTTGTTTAAATAAGTATTCTTTATTTTACGTCTTTTTAATTTCATATAATTTGTTCAAAAAAGAAATTGGCAAATAACAGTCTTGGTCAAATCTGTGGTTATAGTAGTTTAGTTTTCGACAGTAGAACCTTAATAATGTTTAAATATTATATTTAAATAATGTATATTGAGTGGTCGAATTTCGACCATTGGGCGACCTCTATTTATATTAATGAGTAAAAAATATAATTGAATTACAGTATCGATTTTAATCATCTGACTTATCGAATGTCGCGAATCGATATGATTTCTGCTTCCAGTACATCTTATCTTTCTACAAAATCAGTTTCCAAGATCTGATATTTTTTACCTTTTAAAAATCACCTATATCAATATCTGACTACTATGTACTTTTGGATAATACATTCATAGTCACACTTGGAGAAAGTCGTTTTATTTACAAAAATAAAGTCGAATTTTACAGTTCTACTGAATTCAATTTCATATAAATTAAAGTAGTAGGCATATTTACCTATTCTTCTAACACATGTCTTACAATCCTAATAGAAAATCTTATAATATTTACTACCTATATGTAGTTAGTAATCGAAATTCGTGCTGCAATTTCTATAGTAGAATAAATAAGTCAATGCATGCACATATAGGTAATAGGTATGAGTTGACTATAATGCCGTGGGTTCGATTCTCAGGTCACGCACTGAGTTTTATCTGTTTAAAAAATTCGTACGTTTTTAGAGAGCGATTTTGATAGGCATCGCGGAAGTTCCTTTCCATCATATCCAGGGTTGTAGATCATCTTGCGAACTACAGTACTAGTAGTATTTCTGTCTACATCTTGTGATATAAGTGTAAACTTATTTCAATTAAACAATTGAATACTTGAATGACTTATCTGCTTATATTTCAAATAACACAATTATTTTTCCTTAACACATGCCCTTGACAAACCTCAGAGTATTTCCCTCAACATTCTTGTATCATTTGAATACATACACTGATGGAGTTTTTTTTTGTTTTGTTACGAAGGAATATTCTTTGGCCAATCAATGCGCTTGTTTACGCGCGAACTAGGCACTTGTCATCTCCTATTGGTTATTTGATCTTACGTACACGTCTCTGTCACTAGTAAACCTCATGGATTTCATGGAACCTAAGGGCTTTTTGGGCTGTATCCCAGGGCCCCGTGGATACAAAAGGCGCCAAAGCTAACCTTTTTAATATATTAATTTTAACGACACTATAAAACAGCGCTAAATCATTAGGAATAATTGGGTAAATTTTATTAAAATAACCTAGGTCACTCTGAAAAACAGTTTTATGACAATAACAATTAGTTGAATAATTAGTGGGCCTCTGAGTCATATTAGCCCAGGGCCCCACAATTTCACGGTCCGCCCCTGGTCACCATGTAACTGTTATTGTAATCAAAATCTACATCAAAGGCAATAAGGCTTAAAATTCATTAACTTTGACAATTCTAATTTCTGCAAGTAAACAGTTTGTTTATGTAATATTTATTTAAATAGGTACATTTTTACCTATGGAGTAATTTTCATATCGGATTAAAAGACGATACTCGATTAGGTCAGTACTAGTTGACGTGTTTTATCTCACTTTCTACCTATAGCATATAATACATAGCAACAACAAATGAAACACATCAGTAAAACTATATCCTATTTTAATGTTTTGTATGGGCCCATATACGTTCTACTTCCACACGATGGTTTTGTTCATATATCAACGCAGCTGTATTGGTAACCACAATTGCGGAATAACAATGTTATACTACTTATTCCTGTATATAACATTGATAATACTCAACCATACAAGTAAAATGTTTCAAATACTGAATAAAATTATTTACAATTATTCTGTAGGCTTAGCGAGTAACGGGTTGTCAAGGGAGAATTTAAAAGTACGAGTCCACACCAAGGAATCGAGAGTTGAGCCCAAAACCCAAGTTCGAATACATTCGTAGGAAATTAATTTAAGAAACTAATATTATTATACAGAGTAGGAAACTTTGTATTACAGGCTACAGTATTTGGTATGACCGTTAAGAGTCAATCGAAATATTTTAAAGTTATTGAAATAGGTGTCACATGATTTCAGTCCCGTCTCGAAGAATAGAATATCGACTGACAAGGCTTGATTATCTCTTGAAATAAAATATACGACATGGAAGTTTCTAATCACTTTAAATAATAAAGATTAATCAGAATTATGTCATACATTGAGAGCGGGGACGAGTGTGCCCTTAGAAATAATATTTACTATTGTGTGAGAAAATTTTCAGAGAAGTAATAAAACTTGGTCGCACCTGACACATCAATATGTAAATAGAACGAGGCGATATTTATAATTAAACTGGCTTTTCAACGCGATTCTGTCTACGTGAAACAATCGGGTTCAATACTATATTCATCTGTTCTGTGGGTTCAATAATATTAACAAATAAATAGAAAGAACAAAAAGTTTCAGAGTAGTTAGTAATTTTTTATAAAATGACAGTTTTATACATTGCTACTTTTATTTACGAATTATGAAAAGCATAAAAAAGTAAAAAGTGTTATTAAATAATGACCACGCCAAAAAACCGTACCTACGTAAGAAATCCGAAGAAGAGATTACCTAATTATTACTAACTGATAAAACCTTTCGATATCGATATAATATTGTTGTAAAGGAAATATTTACCAGTTATTCAACAATTTCAGTTTGAACTTCAAATAAGCAGATGAGGACAAACATATTTTATTTATATGTCAATTTGTAGGTATTTGTTTTTTTTTCTTCACCAGAAAGATTCGCGTGTAGCAAAGACTTTCTACAAAATATATAATTTAACACCAGTGATTTTGGAAATGACAGCTTGGCGAATACTAAACTGCCTCGGAGATCGCGTATACAAACCGACTCAACTGGTCGCTGACTTTTCGAAATTACACGTGAGAAAACCTGCCTGGGTATTCTCCACAGAATAATGGGGTAAGTTATGTTTTGCAAGTCTTCACCGCATGTCAATTGCCAGCATGGTAGACACTAGACTGTAGAATAAAACGCCTGCTTCCCAATGTTTGATGTCAGGAATATACCCAGTTATAAAATTATAAGCAGAATCGCACTGCAAAATGGTGGAAACAGTTTGCACTGATCCCACCATTTGAGGGATAAGAGCACAGAAGGAGACTAGAAATTAATTTCGAATAAAAAAAATAATGTACCTACCTAAATTTTACTTCTATGACTTAGTGAATTATACATTTTCTGACTCACAGGGATGGTATATTCGAGCAATTTGTTATAATTGCATAACCAACTTATTATCAACAGCTACATCAATTATCACGATAGCAGGCAAACCGATTACATATCGTTTTATGAATACGTATGTTAAAATGTTATCACTACCGCAATATACGAAGACAAATAATGCTATTTATAATATTTACTTGATATGTTATACCTACTTTAGAAACATTCACAAAAATCAAGCATTCGATTGAACGGTTAAAATATTTATTTTATATTTGCACATCGCAAACTTGTGGTAAGAAATATCAAAAAAGTAGGGTGTAAAGTCGCCGGATCATAAAGTTTTTAATGATAAGCACTACGTATTTTGATATACCGTAAAAAGCGAAACGCTAATCCCTCCACTTTGTGACCACAAAAGAAGTAAATTAATGAAAAATTCGCGTCGGATGTTAAAAAATTTATAAATGAAACACACAAAAAAAAATTTTTATTACAATCCCTAACTAACTCTACAAGGTAAAATACTTATTCACTTTACAGATAAACAACATTTTATTGAACACCACAATAATACATAGACACCTTACATGTAAGTGGATAATTGGCGGTCTTATCGCTATGAGCGATCTCTTTCAGACGACAAAAAATCATAGAATGGATCGTAAGAGAAGAAAATAATTTAATTAATTTACAAAGTATTTCTCGACCGTGGAGACACTCATATAGACTTTCGTTATAAATTAAGTCACTAGACTTCACTAGATTTTTTATCCTGAAATAGTCTAACATCTGATTCCGTATACCACAGTAATAAACAGCCTGCATAGTGCAGTTGGTTAGACGCCGGCTGTGAAACGAGAAACCGAGGGTTCGATACCGACACGGAGACAAATGTTTGGAAGAATCTCAGGTATTTATTTCGGGTTAGGGTGTTTATGAGACCAATAAGTCTCGTTCCTGATACCCACGTCACAAGACTCGATCTTAGTGTGCGGTCAAGTCTATGTATGTGACTATCGGTGTATTTATTTATTTAATAAACATGTATGTTTATGTGGTACCTATACGCTATGCGCTACTGTAAATCAATAAAATGATAATAAAGTCAACCGTCACAAAATACAGGACTGCATTACCAAGTCATTGCTATTGATAAAATATTGATTACTTATACTGTTCCGCGTTTACATTAAGGTCATAATAATACCTACTGAATAAAGTCCGGTAGTAAAGGCCATGGGATCTCGGCGACAGTTTGCAACACATTGTACACATTATCCACCGACCTTTATCAATGTAATTGACTCAATTAGTCTTGAACTTACCTGCTGCCTTGTTGAGGTTCAATTAGGAAGGATATTGGCGTCCTCATCCACTAACGGATGATGAACTGGGTCAATCTGCATCTATAATGTATAGTTATGAGACTGTAATTTATTTATATCAAGTCTGTAAGGCGGCAATGTATGCATTAATGAAACTATGTACCGATTTATAATGTAAAATATATACGTCCATATGTGTGCTCTCGCCTATACACATAAAGTAAGCAGAATATAGTTCTTGTGCCAAACACAATTGGCAAGCTTATTTCCATCCCAAGATATGATCGAAGCATATCACTATCAATACCGGACAATACACCCTAGACTTTTTCAAATCAAAATACTACACGAAAGCGCTATTTACACACGGGAGAGTTTCTCGGCTCGAAGATACGATTGCCGAACGTAAGAGCATAAAAAAGTCGCTTTGTCTAAACATTTGTCGTTCTGGCCATTTACTTCCAAACGGGCGCCAATCGCCTCGCCATTAATTGTTAATATCTCCATATAAACAGAACTCAAGTATCATTTATGACAAATACATTCATAACTTAATTATATATTTGTCTCGATTTATTCCATAGCATATCACTACGCCCGCATTAGCGTTACATTAGTTCAATAAGTTAAATAAACAGATAACATTTATCAAAATCCTAGTGCTATTTATACTTATTCACACTTTGTTTTTGTTACAGAAAGAGTACCATTATGTCATTGGTAACACCTTTCTATTGCCACTGTCATGTTAATTATTCACCTATTGCTAAAAGCTTAGCATGTGTGAGTTTCAGAGAAATCACATCGCGAAGGTACCGAATACATCGCTGTTCCGCTTATAAATACGCTAGTTGGGCATTAGTCATACGATCACGCAACACGAACAATAAGAATTAAAGATAATTGCACGGCTAAACACGAAAAAAGACACGTAGCCGGTTTATTTTCTCACATATTCCGCACGTATAGTAAATCGCGTCTATCCACAAACAAAATTACGAAGTCTACAACAACAGAGTAATAGCGACATGCTGATGTATATTTATATTGAAGCATAAAACAGTTGATAAAAATAGATTTTGTTCTAAAAATTACGTTCCGTTCAACCTGCGGATGACTAAGCCCGACTATGCTAAGCCTCGGATTTTAAATTAAGAATATTGGGTTAGTAACTGCTTGTCTTGTAGTATTCCTTTTTTTATTTTATTTTCCTCTGAGGCCTAATATAAATTCGCTAAAATGGATACAGCCTTGTCAATGATTTTTAAAGATTGATAATTAAAAAGACTAGAAATGTCCCAACCACAGCTAACACCACGGCATTTCTATAAACTAATGCCAAGATAGAAAGGAAACTCAACAATACCTGATTTATCATAAAAACTCATGTTGTGTTAATTATTACCTCTGTAGTTTTTTTATGAATAGCCGAACGCGGCTTTATCTACCCATCGCTTATAAACGCTCTAATTAGAGATATTAATACCACTAGCAATATCCACACATCCGCTACTCTGCCAGATTGCACGATTTTACATTGTTCTCGGATACTAAAAAACTCCATTCACAACATAATGAACCGTTCAGTTGCATTCAAATCCTCGGTATTCATACAGAGGCGTGAATGGCCGACCATGGTCAAATGATGTAAGGCCAATCCCCAAAATTGTATGCAAATGTACATAAATGAGATCACCATCATTGTAAGGTTACCATATGCGATGACTGTATTCACTTTTCCAAATACTTATGAGCTTTAGTCATAAACTTTACAGGTAAGGTTCACGGCCACAGGAATGCCTTCTTTACAACTTTACCGTATTTGTCGACTAAGATTTTTAATAAACATAATATTTTGTTCAAGGAACAATTTGTAGAGGCACATAATGATGTTAATCTGGAGAACGTGCAGATCTTTGGTACCAGATAGCCTTCAAAGTAGATTATGCCCGCATTAGCTATAATAGCAACACATTAAGCCAATTACCTAGAGAGCCTAGCCTATTAAAGGTATTTTAGGTATTTATTCCTAAGTCATCCCGAAATTAAAAGTTTCTCTAAACTATTTGCATATAAATCATCAGCCCTTCCGCGTCCATTGCTGGACATAGGCCTCTCCTATGGCACGCCACTGGGATCGATCTTCAGCCCATCGTCTGTAACCACTACCAGCCATCCCATAAATCGTCGTTGGTTCCTTATTTGCATATAAATAAATTGTAGAAACCAATGTTCCAGCTAGGCAACCAAATTCCGTGTGAAAAACCATCGCAAAAAATTGCTGTATCGAATTCAATTCGAAACACTCAAGTTCCATCTTAATTTTTTAAGTTCCTGCAGCATCGATTACTACAAACGATTTGGTTGAACGCACAGCTTTTTGTCGTGTCATTTTAATGCTGATCTCAATCTGTATCTTTATCAACCCGTATACGTCCTACTGTAGGACACGGGCCTCTTCTACAATCGAGAGTACGATTGGGAGTAATTAGCCCATATAGCCTACTACGCTGACCTAATGCGGGTTGAGATTTGAACCCGCGACCACCGTGAACATGTTGACAGCGGCGTCTGATATAATATAACAACATGCCATCACGCACTTAATAATCTCAGTAAATAGTCTTGCAATTGATTTGCCCGTGGACCTTGCAGGAACAGCTGGTTTTATTAATGCAACCCACAATGCTCTTGTTATCTGATGGCATTGCATTATACATTTATTTTCATAAAATACACAGTATAACTAGTCCTAGCAAGATCGTTAGTTTACTTCCTTAATGCAGAAACCGGTTATGCAACGAATATTCGTCTACTGTCTACATTGCTAACATTTTGTGACACTGACTCATGAATCGAGTTTTACGTTTCGTGGAAGTGCTTACAACTTCATTTAACTAGCTAAATATCTATTACATTATGAATTACTCAGAACATTGTCAAAAACGGTCCTTGTGATTTCATTTGTTTGCACATATTGACGATTATATCTTCCTTGTTTATTTACTTCCTCGTAATTGTTTCCAAGTTTATCATATACGATAGCACTTTCTGGCATTTCAATCAGAAGCCACAGCAATATGTGATAATAAGTCTCTTTCATTTATTTTGTTATTCTACCTTGTGACCTTAAATAAATAATTTACCCGAAATATTTAACCCAATTTCTCAAGGGCGGTAAGTATCTGACTCACCGTTCAACGTACTTAATTTTAATTCACACAGCATACTAGCTAATACAATGATTACAATACCGTTACAATTTGCTATAAATGTAACTCTGATACCGAACGTTGTGACACTTTTAACAAGCGTCTATTTTTTACGTTCTGAGTATATTTTTAACAGATTTTTATGTCTCATGTGTTGCAACAGATGTCGACTGTATAGGTGTGTGACTGTTCCAAAAATGGTGTCGACAAGGCTACATCGTATTAATCTAGCTATTTTAACAGCCACTTAATCCCTAAAGTAAAATGAAAAGTATTGTAGATTTTATATCTGAATTTATCTTCAACCATGACCTTTTGCATACAGCAATTTATATTTAAATAAGTCGAACACACGACGTGCACTTGATTAAAATAAAGTATAAAATAGCAACTAGAAAAGTATTACAGCAATATTTCAACATAGAGGATAAAAGTATTAAGATTAACTAAGCGCAACAAATGAGGATTATCGTCGCGTCGCTAGACATTGCGGCAACCGGCAACCTGTTGTGAACATCTGTGAATTTTAAACTCATCTAGGTATGTTCATCTCGCGGTCTAAAGTATAACGGTATGGTAGCAAAAAAACAATGAATGATCGCGCTACTAGCACCATATTTTACGTTCTTCACCATGTAAAATGTACATTCGGTAAATTCAGCAACAAAGCATAAGACCTAAGTAGTCACAAATAATATGGATATACCTAAATATTGTTTGTTTTGTTTTGTTTTATTATTAAAAGTATTACATCACTCCCGGTTCTTTACTGCGATACCTAATCACTAGCGGTAGGTAATGTTATTACATGAACGATACCTTACATTTGAATTATCGCAACACAACGTCATATCCTTTGCAAGCAGTAGCGATTCGAATAAAGCCCACATATTCCACATACATAAATGTGCTCGATTTTATCATTATGCATGAGAATCCGGCTGCACTGCATAGATAATAACTTGAACGATTTTCGTTCTAACGGTCCACAGTGAGCTGACGGCGAGAGATATGCTCTTAACAATACAAGCTATATTCAACTTTATTACCATAGGAATAACATCGTTTGGAAATTAATCGTTCCTGACATATGGCACACAAAATCTTCACGCAGTCTTGCAGTGTGCCGCCTTGTTGCAATAATAATCTTGTTGTTTGTGAGAACTAGGTTTGTATTCAGTCGGCGATCGGTAATTATAGTGATTACCGATGAAGGTCATACTTAACTAAATATTTACACGACTATTAGCGTGCAAAATACATTGAAATAATTTCTTTACAATAATCAACAAAGAGCTAAGTGGGTCTAACGTATTTGGGACGTTTGTTTTGAATATTTTCATTATATAATGAGGCGGCGCGGCGTTCGGCCGCCGACGCGGCTCGCTTTCACTCCGTAGTCTGTACGCTATTAATTACGTACCTACACGATTGTTCAGTCAGTGTTATATTTACTCAACTGTTTCGACTGCTGAAAAGATAAAGAAATAGCTAAAGTGCCGCGCTACACGACGCTCGTATCTTATCGCATCCACTCTATTGATCAGTCGTCATATATCGCGAACGGCCGCCTTATACGGACGACCGGACCACCTTTATTGTCCAATTTAACGTGCAGACGTGTACTCTTTTATAGGCGCGATGTTACCGGTGAAGTCATAATGTGTGTCGTACAAAAATAGAAATACAGTGTTTACAGGAAAATAGTATCAATAACTGAGTGTTGCGGTTTGTAATTGAACGATAATGGCGGCTAAATCGCCTACAGTGAGTCTGAAGTCGCGGGAAATGATCGGCGTGGAGCAGTTCAGTCAGCGGCGCGAAGTGTTCGACAAGCCCGACGCGGAGTACGTGCCGCTGCCGTCGCCCACGAGCCCCGTGCCCACGTACCGCGAGGTGGAGCCCATCATCACCTCCAACCACGGCAAAACCACCAGCAACTTCAAGCGCAACACACCGGGATACTCCAGCATGCGCGAGTCGCGGGCGGACGAACGAATCTTCGAATTTCGACCACGAAAATATTCCGACAACTTCACGTCGGAACTTAACCAGAGCGACGATGTGGATTACAGACATACGATGACCGAGAGGACCCGGCGCTTGTCCAGAATGCGCCGGGAGTTTATGACATCTAACCTGTACGAGCCGGGAAGTAGCCCGATCCAGCGCGGCGGGACACGGGCTTCGATGCCTACTAACAACACTTCTCCGATAAAATATAAAATTGAAAGCCCCAATTTATATAAATTTCCATTCGCCGAGCCATATTTGACACCGACGCCAGTAAGGAGAGTTCTACTCAGTCTTGATTCCGAAAATGTAGACGGCAAAGAAAATGAAGATCCTCAAACTGAAAAATACAGGAGTTTACCAAACCATGACTCTACCACGAAAATTGACCATCAGAAATTATTCGAGGAGTTGGTCAAGAGGTATTCGCCGCAACGTAAACCAGTTGACTGGAAATTGCCGCCGACAAGACCTAAGGGTTCAAGTCCTAAAGTGATAGGTTCAGTTCCTAAATCTACTTCAAGTATGACTGGCAGTACGGGCAGTGCGGAAAAGAAAGAAAATGATGCGAAGAATGAAAAAACTTATGATGATGATGTTTTTGAAAATAAACCAAACAATACGGAAGAATCTAATAAAAATGAATCGGAAAATAAAGCAGAAGACGTGGCTCCACAGAATGCAATAATACAAAACGGTCCAGACTCTTTACGTGATGAAACTGATAAAAAAGACGGACAAGAAAGCGATGCAAAACTTTCTCAACCGGAGTTAGACGAGAAAAATGACCGGGTGCCGGAACTAGCCACAATTCAAGAGCAATTGGATAAAGACTCGTCGAAAAAGCCACTCGTAGAGATAACAGATTTAACCATTCCAGATTTAATACAGAAAATGACAGTCGAAGGCGACGACTTAGAGAATCACAACAAATCAGCGAAAAAAGTCAAAAGAAAGAGGAGTTTCTTAGACAAACTATTAGGACGGAACAAGAATAAATAATTATATGTGCTATATTAAAATGGTGCACCGTCGCAAGTCTGCCAAAGATTATATCAAGGTTTTTACGATACATGACGACTGTGTTTGTAATCTTTTGATAACTTAGATAGGTAACGAGTACTCCTTACCAATAATATAAATGAATTAATTTTATGATCGATTATTTATATGAAAAAATAATTAAGACCAGTCTTCCTATGTTTTTTATCTTAATGCAATGGTTGGGTTATCGCTAGCTGATAAAGCGTAAGTGCCATGTGACACTCCCTATCTGCCAAATTCTAAGTAAGCTTGGTAACAAAGTAATATCGTCAAAGACTACTTGGAATGCAAACTCGTGATTTTTTATTAACACGACTAAGCATGTTTTTTTGTTGTAAAAAATACGTATTTCAGCCGTTGTGTGCGGTTCTAAGTAATTTTATTTCTCGTTAGGAAGTTAATTAAATTGAATAATTTATCAGACTTGTTTATTTTTTAATTTAACTGTTAATTAAATCATCTGTTTCCTGTAGAATATTAATTAATGTTTCTAAATATGTTTCCTTGTTGTTAACGAATACGATGTAAATAAAGCGAACGCTAGTGTACTTTAAACCAAACGATTTGCTTATTAAATTTTTATTTTGCAATAATTGGCTTTTATTTTATTCTAGAGACATGAATTTACACATTATTTTCACAGTAAAATTATATAAGTTTCATTTATCAATAGATAAAGTAATTAACACACTTAATTATCGCAGTGATCTCACTTTAATGGGCCAGATAACAGAACTTCACAACAAAATATTTCCACAAATCTAAATAAACTACTATATGTATAAAAATAAGAAATATCTTAAAGTAATTATATTGGGAACATTAAAAATTCAATTTTAATATACAAGCTGTGGAAATATAACATTAGGTACAAAATTACCGCCACGTTGATTACGAGTCAATCTTAATTCTTAATACTTTAAAATTGTTGAATCAGATGTCCCAATATCCTTAAACTAAATAAGAAAAAATGTATCGTATCAATTTTATCTAGTAAAACAATCGTATTACATTTAATATTTTTTGTATATGAACTACTCATGCGACAACCTGTATATTTTTCAAAGTTGTCATGTTCGCACCGTACATATACCAACCAATTAATTGAAATTTGGTTACTTAGTGTATTCAAATTCTTTCACAAATTAATATGTATAATGTGCATGGAATTAAACTAACTCGATTTATACTAAATGATACATACGTATCGGACAGTTTGGCTAGTACGAGAGGCAGGAAGCATGAGTGGAATTTTTTATCTTCAACCTACAATTACGTACAATTAGCTTGGCAAGCATTAATGCTAACAAAGTAGGCACTAATACAATCATTCGATTATGAATACGTCCAATTATATCAATTATGACAAAACTATCGAACTAAATGCACTGTCATATTTATTTCTCAGGATATATTACTATTTTTTACTTATTTCCATAAATAAATGTCAGTAAGATTGTTTTTTTGTTTAAATTATGGAATAATCATCAGTCACGAACAGTTACGTGGATAGCAAAACTAATTAAAATAAATTAATTTAGATTCCTACACTTATCATTAAACTGCTAAGATAGCAACATCGAGACGATTTATTTCTATTAATGTAAACAGAATAAAACTGCGCACATTCTCTTCATAAAGTTAAAACTTACACAAAATATTAGAGAATACGATGATAAAAAAGCGAATAATAATATTATTTTTAGTACCTACTAAAAGTTAAGATCTGCCTTTAGAGAATTTGATGAGAATATACAAATAAAATAGAGATATATATGTAATTACATATCCACATTCTAATATGTCACAATCCAAGGCCGGAATAGTTATTGACGAAATAACATTTTAAATATAAAATAATTTCCATTACTTGTAGCAATTAGGAATGGAAAGTGAGCAAATGCGTGCATTACATAAATTTCAATTAGTTGGACATTGGAATTTTAAGTCAATTAATGGTTAAACATTTTAAAACCAAACTTGACTGAGTTTGGTTTTAAAATGTTTAAAGTGTTTAATCCGTAAGATAGAATACATTTATTATAAAGTTCATGAAATTATTGAAAAAAATATTTTACCTTATTTTCTTTACTATTGTTAATGTTACTAAAACTGTTTATAGAAGCTCTCATAAATAACGGCTTGATATTCAAATTCCAAGCACTGTAACGGTGAAGGATATTATCGACATAGATCTATTGAAAAAAATCTATGGTATGTGAAAAGCAATGCCAGATTAGGACTTGGCATTTCTCTTATGCTGCATTTACACCCTTGGCCAACCTCAGCCGGCCTCCACCAACGCCAGCGTGTAAACGGAGTGTTTGGTTCGGCTGGTCTTAAGTTTTGGCGAGCCTCAGCCAACATGTAAATCCACCATTAGAAGTTAGAACTCCTAAACCTTCTAAATCGTAAATAAAGCCTTTGTGCTGCAATGCTACTTGTATGGGCTGTGAAATATTATTTTTTTGTTAACCTTTTTCGTCCCACCGCTGGACAAAGGTCTCTTTCCTGTTCCTCCACAAATCGCGCTCTAAAGAAATTTCAGACTTTGATCTGGGCTCGAAATCCAAGTCTCGCTTGCTCAAAAATTTTATTTATTATATGAAAATAATCTAAAGGAACATCATTTAGAGCATTTAACATAACCCACAATATAAATACTAAGTGGTACACAAGTACTGTTTGCCGATATTATCTTGGCTGAAAGATAACTCCGTAGAGGGCATCGTGACAATTAAATATACTCGTTAAGTTATAAACCTAATTAGCTCATTACGAAACATTTCATTCATTTCCAAGACGTTTTGATTCACAGCCATAACTAATTATTTGGTGACAATATTCTTGCTATCGTATAAAAAGTAAATAGTAACATATAAAGAACATTTCAACTTATATTTTCAGAAAATGATCTATAGCTTACACTTCTCTTAGCAAGGGAATCCGAGAAGGGGGTCGTAGAGGGTCTTGACCCCCCTTCCATAAGTTTATAAGTACTGAAGGTTGACAAGCACACACAACAGAAAGTAAATTTACAAAAAAAGGTTTAAATAGTACTAGGTACAGTAAATAATTGGCTAGAAATAAATTAAAATTACTTCATTAACTTTTTATGTTTAAATGAAAATCGAAAGTTAAGTAGACACTTTCTAATTGAGTAATTTTGATATTGACAAGTACCGTTGACCGTTACCCAGTGGGGATTATGCCTGCTACGAAACGAGAGGTAGCGGATTCATTACAGATAGATTGTTTCGTTAAAACATTTATTTCGGGTCATACAGAAAATAATTTAAAGTCTTTTACAGAATATTTTCTTTTGTTCTTTTTACTTTACAAACGCGAAGTATTCGCAGCAATTTTATATTTCCACTTTACCAACACTATTTAAGTTTTACACCAAGGTAATAATACATCGGAAATACCGCCAGTAAAGAAATCTTTTCCAAATATAAAAAGATTATGTAAAATATTTACCATTGAGACCACAGATTTAGAGTATATTACATATATTATTGAGACAGTATTATATTAATTAAATTATAAACGCGTTATAAAAGGTTAAATATACTGACGGCGATATATATCGACTGCGACCGAAAACGAAGCAAAGTGAGTTTTTTGAATTTAGATGTATTGCAACTAAAAGTCGCAGTCTGTATACGATTATATCCTGTATATTTTAAAGTAAGGTTCCATGTTTTTAATGGAAAACAAATAATTTAAAACACAGGTGTTACCTCCCTACATAACCAATGTTTCTAATTTTATAACCAAAAAGTTAAAAAAAGTGAAAATTAGAATCTAAAATGTTGTAATGTATAATTATCTATAATTGGTAGAGTACAATTATGTGCAATTTGCTCGAAAATTTTAAGAACTAATTTCAATTAATTAATGGAGAAAGCGATTACGGCAGTGCAGAATCATTTCTGCGTTCAGACTAGCGTTACAAGAGGTTTTAATCAAAATATTCCAAACACGAACATTCTATCTATCAAATGTCAGTCGAAGTAAATATTGCAATAATGAATTTAATAAATTCAAGAATCTATACTAATAGAAAATAATAATTTAAAATCAAGCAATGTATTTTATTTTAAAATCTATGTTGCGTCAAAATTCCACTAGGGGCGCTGTATGGCTGTGTGGCATTTTAGTGAATTTTACGGTCTATTCAATAAAATGAATAAATAAACATAAAAGAGAACATATCACTGCCTAATTTTGGTCTTCCCAAATGTAATAGCATGTGCAAATGCTCATAACTATTGCTTAACTACAGTAGCATGATGAATGAAAATGAAGAAATTATGTAGTGTTTTATTTTCGTATATTTTCACTATAATTGCATTAAACAAAGTCATTGTAATAACATCGTACTAATAAATTAATAACATAAAATTTGCTAATAACAACATCATAAATGAGGTAACAGAAAATAAGAAAAAAATCATATTGATAATTAAAGGTTATGTATATTTATAACTATTGTATACTAGGAATATTCCATCGAGAAACATAAGGATATGTGACACATTCACAAGCCCCATTTGTACACGGAGAGTTCGAATCGCTCGCCTATATATTTATTTACGAATAAATAAATAAAAACGAAGATACGATCATCGTAAGGATATAAAAAAGGTGCATCGTTATGTCATACGATAATGGCATACGATTCTCGCCGCAAGAAAGTCTATTCATAATTAATATATTGCTAGTATACTACAATATTTTATACAATACAGGTTCTTTCAACTACTTACTAAAATAAACAATAATATGTACCTATAACAAAAGAGATCCATAAAATATATTAAATAAAAATATTCAATAAAATTATATACACGAAAACATAATATCCTATGGATCTATTTTCGTATAATACAAATTTATTTTGTAGTTTTTTAATTAAAACTTATAAGTACTTAAATAATCATACACACTATGATTTTGTATTCTTTGACTGTATTTAGTATTTTATCGCCTATGTTCATCATAATGCTACTCCAATGGTGAAAGAATTTTTCAAATAGATCCAGTAATTTCAGAGCCTATGCAATGCAAACAATTAAATTTTCCTCTTTATAATATTACTTTAGACGGCAGATATACAAGTACATACAATTACATTTCTCCTCAAATAGTTTTGCAGCGAAATTTTCGAGGGATGAATATTGCTGATCTTTGTAAGGATGCCGTCAGCATTGACTGGAGAACGCTCATGGCCTCTGACTGCGTCGATGCCAAAGTCAATATTTTCACTGATAAACTTATTAGACTCTATGATGTACATGCTCCAGCTCGTAAAATCAGGCTTAAGCATCGACCGTCACCCTGGCTTACTGCCGATATTAAAATTTTACTCTCAAAAAAAGCTAAAGCGAAGTCCAGGTACAAATGTCGTCCCAGTGACTTAAACTGGGAAAAATATGTGACAATCCGGAATCACTACTAAAAGGTGTGTAGAAATGCTCAACGCCGTTTTATTCATAACTCAGTTGAAGATGCTGATCAAGCAAAAATTAGAAATTGCCTTGTGCGATAAAACCGCCAATTGTACTTTTTTTTTATTTTGAATTGTTTCCTCTTGTTTTATTTATGGTGTACAATACAGCTTATACAAATTACATATTTACATATATCATTTGTCTATAAAAACCAATCCAAATAGTATTAATGTATATTTTTTGCTATTATTGATTCGAAAACCTGTAGGCATGGGTACATCTTGATTAAAATGAATACTTATTGTGGACATCAGAAAAATAAGGAATAATATTGTAATTTTATCTTACATAGACTAAAATGTATACTAGTCATAGAACAGCTGGTATAAAAATAATATTAATTCGGCTAATGGCCTACTTTACACATTAATTTTTTTATGTTTGTGGTGATCACAAATAACTGTTTTGAGTCTTTATATTATAAGACCAAAGAGTTCGTCATAGTATTTGATACCATAGACAAAATAATTATTTTTTAATTTGGGTCAAAGCTATGTTTGTGATCATAGGATGTAAGAAAAAAAATATTTTCATATTTATTTATCTGATATCTCCCTGTATATATTGAAAATTAACATTAGTGTCTAAGGATGGCGAGCGCGTGGAATGCCAAGCATTGCTTTATCATTCATGGTGTTGTTTGGTTTTGCTACTGTCCAATGCAATCATATTGTTTACCATCAGGCTCACAGCACGCTCGTCTTGCTAGTCATTGCAATAAAAAATATATATCCCGTTATTATTTAATTCAGAGTCATTCATCCACATACAAAAGTATGTGTGGCATTAAAGCTTTTCAAAAGCTCTGCAGGATAATGCATATAAGCTGTTTAATTTTAAAATGACTTCTTAATTGCCCAATCGCCCTACTTATACTCAACTCACTTTACCCTTCTTCAAATCGGGATCTAATGCTTTCACAGCTGATTCAAGTGAAAATAGATGTTCATCTTTAATCGTCGGCGCTAGATGTCTCATTGCATCTGCTAGTTTGTAAACATACTCCTTGTTAGTACCGCTTGGGCCTGTGCAACTGACTACTTGCTTTGCTATGTCTTCTATGGAGGCTGGACCTGAAAAACATACAAATATATATCTGTAGTGAGGGGAGAAAAATATGTATTTGTACTTCTAGTTGCGTGTCATGTATCTTGTTTGATTTATTGTTGAATTGAGATATCTTTTACTAAATTTGATTTATGTCCATTGTAGATTACAATACATACCTAAAAATCACAACTTTTGTGCAGAAGAGGTAGGCAAAATGCTATCAAACCACTCATATTCCGATTTAATGATGCAAATGCTCGCTCAGGCGTAACGCGCCGCGACAATTGGTTATACGCATGCGGATTGTGCAAAATAGTCGGTATGGCGTGTGAGGGCGAGATGGAACTTTTATCTTATTTGTTTGTTAATTATATATTTATTTTATTGTATTTTGTTGATTGTATAGTATTGGGTAATTTGTTTTATTTTATTTTTTAATTATAAGTACTTGTAATAGTTTATTGTGATTGTTTATTAACTACTATTGCCTACACTATTTATTTCTTCCTATTTACGATGTCTTTGTTAATATTGTAATTGTTGATGGGCTAGCTTAGCGTCTGTACGTCGCATCGCCTAAGGTTACATCTGAAAACCAGCGCTGTGTGGTTGCTTCTGTTATCACACAGCATCATGCTGAGATGTTGACCTGTTATCGCGAGTGAGCTGCGCAACATACATACCTGTTATTTTTTTTCTCCTTATTTTTTATATTTAGTCTCTTTTTGTTAAATTTGCTGTATTGTTACTTTTTTATAATTATTGTACTGTGTTGTATGCGGCTTATTTGCGCGATAATAAAGCATTTTTCTTTCTTTCTTTCTTTATTTATGTATATCGTCCCTCAATGTGATAGAGTACCAGCCTATCGCCATATTGGGCACAAATTCATAATTCCGGGTTGATAATTTAAAAAAATCATTATCACTTTGTCCAACCTGGGATTCGAACCCCACGCCTAGGCCACTGCTAACTAAACCACCTAGGCAGTCATTAAAATGGCTTCTATTGAAAATACCACTTGAATATTTTATTTAAAGCTAACTTCTTAAACAAAATTATAATTGTATTCTTACCAGCATAAGATTCATTTTCCTCTGTAGCCACATACAATGTTAAATCAAAAGGGTCATGCGTTTTGTCACTGGGGTAAAATGCGACAGTTTGTTTTGAGTACCCATTTTTCTCTCTGAAGTCCAAATGCTTGGTCACTTGGTCTATGTCTTCATTTTTTATTTTATAAGCAACTCCCCATACAGTGCTGTTTGAGTCTTCACTGGGTATTAAAGTCACTACTCGTCCAGGCTGAAATGTGTAGAAATCAATTTGTTAGCAAAAAACATAAATTATTATTGACATATTTATTGAAATTTTATATAAAGAAATAATCATATATCAATACTATAAATACTATGAAGTAAACTTTCAAAAATCTACTCAATTAATTATAGGATGAAAGTTATGAAGTTATTTTATATTATTTCTATTAAATATTTGTTCTACATTCAGGCACTCCTAAATCAATAATATTTGTTAATAAATAATACAATTATATTTAATCTAAACAAATGTAACGAAAATAGAGTGGAATGTAAAATTAAATTAATTGTTGACTATCTAATACATCAAATTAAGTTAACAAAATAAAAAAAAATCTCCAGACTATCTTACATCTTTGAATAATATATTCATAATTGTTGAAATAATTAAATGTAGAATGCAGTTTAAGCATATAAACTCTGCAAGTAATACAATTGGTGTATGATGGTCTCAGATGCAATACACCAAAAGAAAATGTATTGAGTGTAAAATCCACCAACATCATTATATTCAGCTTTCTTCATAAACAGTTCTAAACCCTATTTTGTTCAATGAATATTCTATAATTTTCAACAACTATTGATTTCAGTTTCAGCAAAGAATACAAAACATTTAAAATTAAAATAAGTTTTAAAACTGGCTAAAGCAGCTTAGCTATACAAACTACTATGTTGAGGTTTATGGAAAGAGTTATCACTTATATTAAGGTAACTATCATTTTAGTCTTGATGACTTAAGAAAAAGTGACTTTCTGTGTAGGTTAACATAATTCTTACAGAATATTATGCCATGATTTTATCATACATGTGATGATTTAATTTTTTTATTGTCCACATAATTAAAAACCTTTGATGGAAATTGTAAACTCAATGTACACTAAAAATAATCGATGTTAGGACAATGTCACTTATTACTTACATTACTCACCATTAATGTTCAATATTTGTATC
Organism: Hyles lineata; assembly: GCA_030180105.1. Classification (NCBI taxonomy): domain Eukaryota; kingdom Metazoa; phylum Arthropoda; class Insecta; order Lepidoptera; family Sphingidae; genus Hyles; species Hyles lineata. The sequence goes on from JARJEE010000023.1 coordinate 7,772,013, forward strand.
ATAGAGCATAATTTCATAAAAAAAAATGTATACATAAGTCTCATGATTATTATTATACTTTTACATTTTACAACTCAGTAACTGTCATGTCTTTAACAACATTTATTTCAATTATCAACAGAAATTACGATCATGTTAAAAAGTATTTTATTGTTAATACATTTTGTTCATTTCTTGCTTACTTTCTACATAATTATGGGTCTTTTTGTGTTAAAATTATTTACTTATCAAAATATTAGTAACAAAAATATTGTGTGTAAGATCAATGATATTCTGAATGTTTTTTATTCTGGCTTATACTTACTTTTTCAGGAATTCCTCTATGGTCAATGCTGTGTTGATAGAATCTCCGAAGGTAACCTTTTATGTAACCTACCAATTTCATCTCGTATTTAAAATCCGCCTTCCATACCAAAGAACCGTAGCCGAAAACCCACATTTTGTCCGTGAAAACTTTCAGTAATTAAAATTAAAACATTTTTAAATCAAATTCGAAATGTGGTATAACGTTGTTTCATTTTCTTCCAAGAAAAAAAATTACATTCACATAGACTTACATAATTGAACCATGCTTTGATTGTTTACTCTACTTAAATTGAAATATTTATAAAGCAATATAATAATTTCATTGAACAATCAGCTGCCGAAATATCTCAAAAGGATTGTCAAAATGTCAAAATTCAAATGCCATTTCTCAACATCAATGACAATCAGTTTTATACGTTCTGAAACCATTTGCGCAGATAATTGGTTATTTAGATTGCGCCATGAGATAATTGATTCCATGGATCAATATCAAACATTGCATCGTTTTATTAAATTATTTTAGTACTTAAACCTGTAAAAAATCTGGTTGCTGCTAACAATAATTTAATTGCAATGAGTAGGTAGTTTCAGTTGACCAGTAAAACAGAAATCTTTTAATAGTAAAATATTTTTTGCAAAATTGCTTCCAACTGAAATCAAGTACCCTCACAGATTCAGAAATATACTACTGGTAAACTACCCTTTAATCGAATTTCATCCTCAAGATTATAGACTAAGGGCTATATTTCACCGGGACACCATGGCGGCGCAACCAGTCGCCGCTACCAGCAAAATGTATACAGCTCTATACACAGTTACACACCTGGTGTCCGTTTGGTTGCGCAACCAATTTGGCAGCGCAACCAGCTCGAACGCGTTCACAGAATGTTACTGATCGCGCTGCCACGCTGGTCGCTCCACCACTATTTACTATAGCGCTGTATAGTGTTTCACTCACTTGGCCGCCAGTCCAGCCGCCAGAGGCCAAGGACACCCCTTTATCTTACCTTAATGTTAAAAACAACTGCAGGACTGACTCATCTTCTTAAAATGGTGTCTTGTTTCAACAAATCATTTTCACACAAAGTCAGTAACTCATCAAAGGACCTCACGGATATTCCCACATAGCTAAAAAAACTTATCCGGATATTTTCTTAGATCGTCGTATATGTTGACGAATTTTCCTTTCTTACAGCGATCGGCCAAATAAGGAGGAGCCCACCACTGTCTCTTTTTTAATATCTCTTTTCCTACGTACATACAGCAGTAGCTATCTCTTTCCATTTTGATACTGTCTCAGTGTGGTGTGGCGACTTTGGCGTCAGTTTGGTGGCTAGTTTGGAAGTCTGTGTTTGGAAGTTTACGGACACCACGGTGGCGCGACTGGTTGCGCCGCCATGGTATCCCGGTGATATATAGCCCTAAAGATTACCACTCATTAGACCCACCCGGCACCGCCTCGCCTCGTGCGGATAATATTCTTTAAATGAAATTGTATGGACGTACGCTCTACATAAACTCCGTAACGTCACCGGATCGCCGCCTAATACGCGTGGACAACTAGGTGACAACTCGTTGCTCGCATTTCGTCTTGCGTTGTTGTGCATTGACAATTCACAAACCCCGAGTGAACCGCGCGTTGCCACCGGGTGGACCACGCGCGACGAGGCGGTGCCGGGTGAGTCTAATGAGCGGTAACTTTTATAGAGTTTCACCACGAACCTATCGACCCTGTGTAATGTCGGTCTCGTGGCTTTTCATGGCAAAGAAAATCTGATTAAAATTCATTTAATTTCCGAACGAAGTAGGTTGAATGGTTTGTCGACCAATGTATAATGCTATAATACCATGTATTGCTTTTTTATGACTATACAGGTTTCAATTTTAACTTTAAGCACTGCCTGGCGCCTGCTACCAACGCTGTATTGTTATAACGCCTGAAATATAGATGACCCGACCCCTTATCTTGTGATTGCCGTATGCCTAATACTCCTTCAATTTTCGCATCCTTTTTCCTTATCGCTCCCGTCCCGTTTTGATGGACCGGCAACACATCCATGATCTAACCATTGTGGATGTTCATGGGCAGCAATAAATACTTAACATTAGGTGATCTGCTTGATCGAATACCGGAACTTTGCAATAAAAAAAAATCCCAACTTAGCATAAAAAAGTAAGACCTACCATAGGGATCTACCCCCTCGGCCCAGCCGCATTTCACCCTAATATTTATGCATGTGGTAGACCCAGACTATAGCTAAGATCACAATATGAATCATGACCCCCATGATCTCCCCCCTGAATCCGCCGTTGGATCAGAGTCGGTGTTAGGGTAGAGTAGCGACGGCCCTATGACGTCAGAGCACAAGGGCGCCGAATGCTGGGATTTACTGTAAGTTGTAACCTATAGTGTATTATCTATGAAATACTGTCTTTCGTTTGGATTTGGATAGTATTATATACTTAGGTATAGGGCGCCGTAGAAATCGCGCCCAGGGCGTCGTTAATTCTACATCCACTACTCCATATGATAGAGCTACCACCAGTAAAAATGCACCAGTATACAGGGTATATCTAGACTGCTACCGAAAACAAAGCCGGATAGTAGTTTTAGTAACTTCAGATACAATGCAACTAAATTTTTTACATATTAGCAAAAAAATGTGATTATTTCCCTGCCGTCGTATTTCGGTGGTAAATAGTAAATACATAGTTTTTCTAAAATACGTAATAGTGTACAACCTTTTATTTTTAAATACGTTATAGTACGCAATTAACATTTTAGCAAATTCCATGGATGTACCACCCAACACATATTTAAAAAATCACAAAAATAATGTCGCGTTTCTTCACGAATTTCTTAGTAGCATTGTGTTTGTAGTCACTATAACTACCAGCCGGCTTCGTTTTCGGTAGCAGTTTTGCTGCTATACCCCGTATATCTAGAATCAGACTAGCTTAATTGTATTGACTGTTAAGAGATAAATATCTTACGTCGGTTATTCTATACCTGGATTGCACTAGGCTTATTGTCATGAATAGGAATATTGTAGTGACTTTGTTAGTATAGAAAAAAACGTGTATTTTTTAAACGCACGGTTGTAAATTCCCTTTTCATAATTACGTCATACGTGGTAAAGAAAAAGTTTTATATTAAATTGTTAAATTATCTAGGAACTTCTCAAACGCTTTTCAGGGTCAAAATTAGGTGCAAAGAGAATTTAAATCACTACGTTAATTAGGTGTTTCCCCAAGAGTACTTCCGGTTTTCACATTTGACTTTGTCACTAACATCTATCATAATATGATTAAATTTAAAATTATTTTTGATATAAATTTTATGTAAAATGGAAAATAATAATGGATAAAGAAAACACCGAATAATTCAATATGTGAGAGAAATATGTCTTCGAACCGACTATCGCCATAAACGCCTCTGAACATTATTGAATTTTTAAAATCTCGTTCAGAGAGCACCAATGTCTCGAATAGCCCAAAAACTTTGTGAAGAGATAGTTGAACCAGCATTAAATTCATCTCGCTCGAACAGTGCCGCCATAAACTCTAGCAGGTTTATGTACCAAAACCTAAATAAAGAAGAACCAAAACCTACGAGGTCGATCGTGATCGAAAAAAAGAAAGTAATTAATAAATTACTACCCAACGAGTCAGGGACTAGTAAGAATGTTAAACAATTTCAATCTAAAGAGACCATTTTGAGGAAGAAATACGTGGATGTAGGGTCTAACACATACATAACCGGCCCTTTAAAGTGTGATAATAATTGTGTAACGCTAGTTCGCAAACGGGAAAATCGCTGCAGCTGCAAAGCTCCTCAGCGAAAAACTAAGGCAAACGCAAAACATATACAAACCCGAGATTATAAAAACTTTTCATATTTGGACAAAGCTTGCGCTCAATGCGTTGAGACGGCTAGTTGCGGTACTCAGTTTTACGACATATATACTAGTAATGACGTAAGAGGACCAAGTACCAGTAAAACATTTATGCGACCAATAAAGGAAGTCAGACCGTGGGCAGCAATTAGAGAATCGCCAAATGTAAGGAAGGAATTTTCTAGCCTCGTTACCCGATCATCAAATTTAAACCACTATTACATGAGTGGTAAAAGGTGGGCTTTATCGCAATATCCAACAAGAGGACCAGATTTTTAATATGTGCATTGAGGGCGTTATAATGTCTATATTTACCTATGTAATAATTTATCTCAGTACATAAGATTCCCCATCATGTATTAAAAAATAAAATAAAGCACATGTTGAATAGTGTATTTGTTTAATTAGTTGACAACGGTGATTAAAGTTAATCAAGATGCAAAGTAAGCAACTTATAGTACCTGCTTTCTTCTATTTGCCCCTGCCTTACCTCACACTTATAACTTTGCAAACGCAAGAAAAAGGTTTGTTCAGGTGGTAGAATTATATTACGATAAGTTGTCTATCCCAGTTCTAGTTTTACCTACGCCCAGTAGGTAACTACTGTCTACTACTAGATACCCCTGGCTCTATCAAACTCAACACTTGCTCGATACCTTGAATGAATTGACTATTGAGCAACTTGGAATCGCTAAAATTGTGTGGAGATATCGCCTCCCTAAGCCTATTCTGAGGAATGTTTAATCACATCGTAATACCGCTAAACTGTTAGCCTCGCATCCAACAATCCTGGGTCTGCTAAGGAAGTGAAAGGGGGGATATTTTTTTTTATAAGTCAGTTTATAGGTCAATTTAAACTCGCTCTGAACCAAAACCCTCTCTAACTTATATTCTTTGCCGCACTTCCACAGCGCACTTCGCTGTGGAACCGTTTGCCAGCACAAGTGTTTCTTCTGTCATACAATACCGGATCGTTATGCCGTAACCTGAAGATTTGTTGTTGCCAATCGGTAGGCAGGTACTCTTTCTGAATTATCGGTTACAGAAAGACCATTGCAGATAAATAAAATATTAATTGTGGCGATGTTGTCAGCGTCCGCCACGCTTAACAAGCGGATTGGTAAGCGCGTGATGTGGTTACTCGATCTGATGACGCTGCGGTTTATGATTTAATAAGGTATTTAGAATAACGTGTTCTTAGGTGAGTTGCATTGAGACTTACTGGAGGTAAAATAAAATGTTGACCGGAATATACTTGATTTTATTGCCCGAATAATTCCCAGATACTTATTGCTTTCACTCCTTCCAGGTAGCGCGCAGTTACTGTTCGGCAACACTCGCATAGTTTTTGACTTTCGTTCACACACAAAACTGTTGATTCATCATTTCATGCACACATACAGAGTCCCTACAGGTACGATATTTCTCGCATTTCATCAAAAAGTAAACCAGGAGGCAGTGGCGTGCACAGGATTATGATACTGGGTATGCGGCGAAGTACTCGGCACAAAAACTTTTCTTTTATAGATGTTTAGCATAGCCACAGCCACGCGACGGATCTCTAAGTCGGAAACCATGCCAACAGAACAAGTCTTAGATGTACTACTATTCATATACATCTACGGAACGCAGAAAAACCAGCGATCGATTGTCGTGGCCGAAGAAAGTCTAATAAGTAAATGATTAATAAACTAAAATATTATAACTACTCACCGAGTCAGCTTCAATTTTCACATATTCAAGGTTCCGGTTAATTGAGATTACTATAGCCCGATGTAAATAAACGACCACCTCAAATATCTTATCCAAGTGAGTGATGGTTATAGAACACGTCCCTTGCAAGATATCCGATGTGGCCTTTAAAAAGACCGATTTTCATGTGATTCGCAAAATATATAAATAAACTTAATAATAAAATTACGGGTTAGTAAAAAAAAACTACTCATTCATTTATAGATTAAATCTATGCGCCTATCCTTTTTTAAATATGATTTTAGGATATCGTCATAGAAAGTTGGATTGCGTTTTAATTCTATCATTAATGCCTTTTCTATAGAAATCATGGAAAGCTCTGTGAGTCGTTGTTGATTTTGTGTGTTTCTCAAATATGTGTGGATACGTTTTAAACACGAAAATGAACGCTCTGCCGATGCGCTGCTTGCTGGGATAGTCACAATGAATTTCGCTAATCGTAACACTTCAGAAAAAACTTTATTTAAATTGTCCTTATACAAATTTTGAATAATACTAAATACACAACTATTTGCAAATTGAGGTGATCTATAAATACAGCGCAATTCATTTTTCAATTTATCAAAATTAAAATGTGCCTGATAATTATTGGTGAACTCTCTGATTTCATTTTCAGGGAAACGTTCACTATATTTTTTAAAATTCTCACAAGAAAGTAGCTCAATAAACTTTAAATCTTTAATGTTTTTATAACGATTTCTTAATTCACTGACTACATTATCAATTATTTCAACAAAAATTCGCCGATAATGTATTTTTACATCATCGACATTGCGCTTTCTTTTAGGTGGTCCGGTAATGTGAACGGCGGCATCATAATAGATCTCGAACTTCTCTCTAAAACGTTCTAAAAATGACTCTAACTCTTTTATCTTTGTTACACAATACGCGATGTCACTAGTTTTTTTTTGCAAAATATCGTACAGAATATCCGTTTCTGCAAAAATATCAGCGAAAAATTTTAAAAGAAAATTAAATTCAAATTCTTTCATAATATATAAAAATGAACTGACTTGTGTCAGTGTTTCACCATCCCAGTCTTGTGTATTTTCGTTCATATTTTCAAACAATTCTAGGAGGTGGGTGGACGCATTATTAATAATATTAACCGTGCGCGAATGATATGTCCACCTTGTTTCCGCGACACGAGGCAGCTTTTTCATATCGGCAAAGTTGTTGTAATGGGCCATTCGCTTTGTACTGGTGTGAAAAAAAGCCGCGATTGATTTTATAATACTAAAAAAGCGTTTTGTTTCAGCAACTCGTTCGAACGATTTCGATAAAACTAAATTTAATATATGTGCTGAACACCAAACGTACATAGCTTGTGGACATTTTTGTCTCACCAAAGCCTGCACGCCATTAATTTGTGAGGATAAAACTGCTGCCCCGTCGTAAGTTTGTGCAACTAATTTGGATACACAATCGAACTCTTCTAAAATTTCCAAAATAATAGAACTCAAGGTTACAGCGGTCCGATCCGCGCTGACATCAACATATTTGATAAATCGATCTACTACTTCAAAATCACGAAAATATCTCAAAACTAATACTAATTGTTCACGGCCGCTAACATCAGGAGTCTCATCTACCATGACGGCGACAAAATCGGACTGTTTAATTTCGGCTTTAACGCGATCGATCATCACAGATGCAACGCTCGAGATCAAATCATTCTGCGTACGGTTCGACATGCCCGTGAATGAGGTACTTGCACTCTGTAAATGGGTTTCTAAAATTCCATCATACTTGGCTAATAAATCTACTATTTCTAAATAATTACCTCTATTCAACGACGATACTGACTCATCGTGACCGCGAAAAGCTAATTCTTGTTTTCCCAGAAAGCAAACAACATCGATCAGCCTTTGAAAAATGTTTCTATTGCGATCAACTTTAGCATTATGCCTCTCAATATCTAATCGTAACTGGCTGTTGATACTCATTTCAATACGAGATTTACCAAAAGTATTTAATTTTAAGCAGGCCTCCAGATGTTTTTCTGTATGGTCATGCTTCTTTGCCGCGGCATAGAAATTATTTAAATCTGAATATCCTGAATCAGTCCACACTGTACTAGAATTACTAAACAATATGCAAGGAAAACAATATAATTTAATCGTGTGTACACAACCACACAGCCAGTTATACGTTTCATAACTTTTAACATGAAACTTTCGAGTTACATTCCCTTTTTGTTGATTTAATTGTTGTAACTCGGGTACACACCTACCTTTAGACAAAATTTGAATCTTTTCACTGAATGACAATTGTGAGAACTTGTTATTTTTAATTTTTAATAAACACACACTTTCAACACAAACCTCACAATCAAATAACATTTTAAAAAATCAACAAACGTACTAGTAAAAGCAAATCACTACAATTATTATAGAAACTCAGAAATAAACTGTTAAATGTACACACTTTCAAATATTAAAATGTAAAATATTATAAGAAAACTATAATTAAACTGACGCAAACAAAATAATAAACAATGCTTATCACATGAAAAAAGCAAAATGGCCCCCGCGAAACACAAAAAAATTGTGCTATTTAAAGAAATAAAACCTTACCAAACAAAAATGCATAATGTGCATTTTGCGCAGTTTATTAGATTTCTGTCTATTATTTTTACTCGGATTATAGGCAACGAACATTTCCGATTACTCCCGACAACTGCCGAGCTTCCGAGGCCTGCCGCAGGAGTCGCGGCTTTCAATATTCATGCGTGTGTGCGTTTGCGACTATGCACGGACACCAAAATTACTACACACATGCAAACAAATGTCATGCGGGACGCGGCGGCATTACTTGGTTGATTAGGTACATTATTTTGCTTTGCAGCGCCTTTTGCTTTTCGAGTGGCAAACATAATGTTTGTGCGCTTGCAAATAGGTGCTATTTATAAAATATTAGGCGTTATTAAGTTATTATATTTTGTTTATTCATTTATTTACTGTTAATTAAAGTCATTAAGAAGTACGTACGTTATAATAAAATATCTGTAAATGGCAAGTAAAGCACTGCATTTCTGCCTACAAGGAGCGCACGCCCCTGCCAGGAGGTGGTTTTGCTGTCGTGGTTCGTTCGGTAGTTCGCTGATGTCAGCCGTGACTCAGCATAGATCGGCAGACCCGTCCAGGGTGACACGTCTGTCTCACAGAAAATCGCCATGAAGCGACCACCTTGCTGTCGCGTGTTGTTCTATGAGTGAGATTGTCGTACGCCCAATACCCCTTCCCTCTTCCCATCCGTTTTCCTGCCCGCTCCCCTATCGATTTTATGGTCCGGCAACACATCCATGATCCAAGCTTTATAAATGTTCATGGGTGGCAGGGATCACTTACCATCAGGTGACCTCTTTCCAGGCCTGGCGGGCCTATGCAATAAAAAAAAGCGATGCTCATTACTCCTTCGTTTTCCCCTGATTCTTTTATTTTGAGTGGTCCTTATTAAAAAATATACTTACGATTCTAATAGTATTTACGTTCATGTTAGATGGTTATCGTTAGGAGAATGTCCCGCCCTCACACCCACCACTGTAACTCCTGTAAGCCAGGATCAACAGTGGCACGCAATGTAATGACACCGAGTATTAAAGCTCGGCGAGTCTCCGGGAATGTCTAACTTGTCTTTAACCCGCAACGAAATTAATCAGAAAGTGTAGTTAATAGGAGGAGTTGGAAATAAAAATATTGTCCACTTCCCTCCGTGCAAAGCGGGTTGGTTGGTTATCGTTAGGCTGTGTCAGTAGGTAAGCCGGTTGCTTGATAGCGGAACCCATACAATAAAAATAACATTATGGTACTTTTTGATTTCACTAGTCCCAAAGGCCACAGTCCACATCCGAAACAAATACTACTAATTTGTTGATCACAGAATTATATTCCCATTTTCGGGATTAAACCCGCAGCCTCCCGTTTCACAGTCGTCTTATGTATGTAACTGCAAGCTTCCCTGTATATTATTATACTCTTTGCTGCAAGCATGCGTGATGCGAGGGTGTGAACGAGAGGTTGCGTGTTCGATGATCGAAGAAAGACAAGTGTTGTACGATCGGCAAGTAATTGTATTGAATGTTAGCGAGACTGAATACCCCGCATTTTCTGATACCCATAAGACTTGTATGTTAAAGAATACAGTATGTCGTGTGTGACTGTTGAGTGGATTAAATATTTAATTAAGTAAATTATTTTCTTCCACAAAGTATTATAGATCTTGCAACCTTGCATGTAGGAGAGATGTCTTATTTTTGGACGATACCCCAACTTAATGTTTGTTCTAATTTATGAGTTTTATAATGCCTGAATAATCGCCATTTACAAGTTGTACCCAACTTCGTCCACCAACCCGCATTAGGCCTGAGTGGTGGACAATATGGCCTAACCACTCTCAATCGTACTCTCGATTGTAAAGGACGCTCGTGCCCAGCAGTGGGACGTATATGGGCTGATACAGAATTGTATGCAACTACGCAAGTACCGCTTGTATGTACTATTTAAGTGGGACGTGGGTAGTTATGCACAACTAATATTTAAATGGTGTTTGAGTATTCGGGCGATATAGATGATAGTAGCTTGAGCTACTCCCGAGAGTAAGATAATGGTAATAACAAAACATTGAATTTTAAAAATATTTTTATTACATCAGAAAAATTACAAGTTCATATATGGTAAAAACACCTCTTCCATAATATAAGGACCTTAATGGAGATGTTCATTTGGCGTTTGTCAAGTAGACTTTACTGTTCTCATCAATAAGGGATTAAGGAAAACAACTTTCGAAACCATGAAAAAAGTTTATTCCTAGTTCAGTCGACTACAACTGCATACAATATTAGCAGTTCTCAGCGATTGTACCTAAAAATAAAACCATCATGACAAATGGAAACATATTATACCATAAAAACAATATAAGTACATCAACTACATTTTTTATACAGTAAAGTCATCAATTAAGATATGTTAAACAAGACAAACTGTCTTCTGTAAAAAAATATTAATTTATTTGAAAGATAAGTTTGTTCTCTATTAAAGTTGGCTCACAAGCCCACTACAATATAATAGTATAACATTATGCAAATATGTGCACATCAATATCAATTTCATCTAGTAAATATTAACAATTTTCAATAAGTATTTGTTGTTAATAATTGGTGTTCATTTATAACATTCAAATAATTTATTGCATTATCTAAGCAATATTTTTGAGAATCATTTTTGCATGTTCCACACAGCTATCTCTTTTTATTTGCAATGGGCTTGTGGCTTCAAAAATGGCTCACATGTTCTGTTGTGCTGGGCTAACTGGTGTCGGCTGAGCTTCTAAGTTCTTAATGAGCTGCGCCAACCAGTGCTTGGTGGAATTATCTTCCTGGAGGCATGAAGTGAATGTAGCATCTCGCAATTGGTCTGGTAGACACTGCCTTAGTGCTTCTCTGGCTCTGGGATTATCCGACAAACGTAAATAGCATCTTACTACATGTTTCAACAGCCGCGCCGATGGGTCCTTAGCAAGTGATAGCACCATTTTGCCCAAAATCATGGCAACATGAGAGAATCTATCATAAGTCTGACAAATGTAACATAAGCCACTATCATCTAGCAAAATCTTTTGGAGGATAAATGTAGCCACAGTTTTGGAGAGCTCAGATCCGTTTTCCATTATGCGTAGACAGAGTGGTATGATTTCAGTGGTCAGCAAAAACGTTATCACCTCTTGTTCATCTGTTTTAACTAATGCACCAATGACTCCGAGGCTGGTTAGACGTAGGTACTCAAAGGGACGGGTTTTGGAGACTGTGTGAAGGAAGGGATACAAGAAGAGGGGAACGTGGGCTTGGAGAAATGCCGATCTGGTCTCGGGATGCGACGCGACGCACTGCATTAGAGCTAGAGCATTGCATACGCGGTTACTCTGGTGCGCTGTCAGAGTTGGAGGTATCATGGCTACGTAAATATTAGTAATCTCTTGCAACAACGCAGCAATAGTGCCAAAACTGTGCCACAGCATCGGCGCCAGGTCCGGGACAACCTCTCGTTTCTTACTCAGCTCTAGCAGAGCGTTCTCCCTCGTCTCCGGGTTGCACAGTTCCAGAATCCATGTGTATATCTTCTCTCTGTCGACGCCGGTCTGGATGTTCAGCGGACACTGCTGTGCACTCATGTTTATCATTAATCCTACAGATTGGTCACTGTTTTCATAAAATACACGTAGGCTTCATGTGAGGTTGAATTCATTCTATGTATACGTCGCTTTTATGTTTTTAATAGTACATCGTTTGTTTCAGAACAAATTAAACGTTTCCCGAATGTACTTTCAATGAAATAATTTCGCTTGAATTTCCATGCAAGCGTCTAGAAATTTGACACAATAGCACAGACCAAGTAGTACCACAATAGTAAAATTTGTTGCATTGACATTTGGCATTAGTGTTGCCAGTTGCATCTTGCCAAATCGAACTTTTGGCCGCGATCCGATAAGCGTTCACAGCGCTCAAAACACTCATTCGGCCGTTCCACTAGACAAGCACGATCGTTGTTGTCGCGGTGAAGTCGTTAATGATAAAATGACATACGCTTACGCGATGCTTACGACGATCCTTCGCAAAATGTGCATCATGGTGATCTTTGAAAAAATTGGCAAAAATTGGTGATAATTAAATTTCAAGTTATGGAGAAATTTCCTCTTTAAATTTTATTTAGCCGATGCAGCTGGATTTATTACTAGAAACTTCTGGTACTGAAAATGATGAACTGCTTCTGCTAAAACGACGAACGGCATGATCCGTTCAACTATCACTGTAAAAATGGTGACATGAAATATATACAATATTTTCCAAAATAGTTGTTCATTGACCACATCTTTTTTGGCTTGTGGTCGATTGAATATTCTGAACTTTCTCAAAAACGTTCTGACGATAAGGCAAAGGGAGTGGAAGTAGTTGAAAGACTAATGTTCCCAGCTTAGTAGACATTGGGGCTAAGTATCACAACGATTAAGGTAAGCAATCGTACTCCAAAGAAAATATATTTTTTTATTTTTAATTTTACGACCAAAAGTAATAGAAGTCAAGCTGTAGACAAATTTATTACTTATAACGCATATCTTATAAAATTACCCGTAGGGTAGCTAGTTAACGAGATAGAGAGCTTTGCATGTCCTTATTTAGGCGGCCGGGGGAAAAGGGTGGTGACCCTATAAACTTCAACTTGGATGGTTTCTAATAATTTCTTACATTGAAAGTTGCAACTTGTGCAATATCCGCATTAAATAAATCTACATTGAACATTCTCTGTTTATTAATTCAGCCATGTTCCAAACTGTGAACTGTAAGGTGTGACGTCAGTTCAATGTACTGTGAACCGTTCAAATATAATAAAACAGACGGTTAATGTCTCAACGATCGTGATTATCAAGTGGAATTGCAAAAATCGAAACGCGTGTTTTGATTTTTAATGCGCCTCGCCACGCCGTGAACGCCAAGTGGAATGTGGAATGTGGATTTCTGAACGCTGCAATATGACAACACAACACATTAAATTTTACCAATCACAGGATACGCTATCTCTTTCACAATTAACAAATGAACATGCAAATGAATATGAAATGTATATAGCTATCTTTTTCTTCTATGCTGAAATGGAGGTGATTTTAACGTCACCTTTGCGAAGATTTGGAACATAACGTTATTATCTCGTTGCCTCTGCTTCGGGCGAGTGTAATTTATTTATTTTTTGTTCATGTTATCTTGGGAGGACTTAAAATAATTGAAACTGTGTTTTTAACAACAAGATCAAGTGTTTAATTCTATGTGTTTAAATATTTATTAAACCTATTATGTGCTTTGAAAGTTAGGGGTGTATCCTTCCAGCCCATTTCAATTATTTCTAGGTGCGTTCTATTAGTATTTTCTTTATTAATTTGTATTTTAAAATATCTGTCGCGTTTGTTATATTCAATATTATGGTGTTCTAAACAAATATCGTTCATTAAAATTTCGGGTCATATGATTTCATTATTTGCCGAGTGTCGGACGGTTGGTTAAATAGTTGATTCATATGTTGACGCCATGCTAACTATAATTAACTAGTAATAAACAAACAGAAGTCTCATTCCCAGCGAACAACGTTTAAAACGTATGTATGAACATACCGGATACCAGATGTTCCACATTCAACACCTGTTTTGCAATTCTTGCAGCTGATATTTTGTATGCTCGGAATATTTTGCGAGTTCATGTCCTTAGTTAGTTACTTATAATTGTTCTGTAATTACAGGATATAACACAAACATTACTGTTATATATTCTAGATATAAGTATGGGTCTAATTGGGCTATTTTTATAATTCACTATTGTTATTGCAAAATAGGTCATAACATACTGATCGTAGGGATTTAAAAATAATATTATGTATTTAGGGTTGATTTAAATTTATGTTCTTTATTAGTAATTTCATGCAATACTTGTGTATGATATTGAATACTATTGGAGAAACTAAAAATATTCTTAAAATAAAACATTATGCTAGTTTATTCCTTACTTTCTTTAATATTTTTTTATATATACTTATAAGTAGTTTTGGAGAGCAGAACTTCCTAACACTTGTATTGTTATACTTAAAAAGAATTAATGTGAAATTGTGTTTAGATTAAGTTATGGTAATGCATATAATCAATTGTTTTTTTTTTAATTCTTACTAAGAGAGAGAATGGCTATGCCAAACTAGAAAGATGCAACATTTTTAGAGTATTATTTCAATTATTTAGTAGAGGGAAACTAATTAATCACAAAATCAAACAAAAGTGAATTTAATCTGCTAAGTTATGTTTCAAATATAAATGTATTGTTTTTTTTTTAGAGCTATGGAGGTCTCTCACTCCCTGATGCTGAATGAAGCAGCACTGCAGCAGCTGCCTGATGACAAGAAGCCACACTTCATATTTGAATGGCTTCGATTTCTTGATAAAGTTTTGGTTGCTGCAGATAAGGTACAATATTCTTATTTATTAATTGCCTTTTGTAACAAGTTATTGTATTTTATTGTTAACTCGGGACACTGCCAGTGTTGTCAATTTTAACATATTTCATTGCTAGGATAAATGTATTGTGTGGTTTTTTTGCATATGATCGGCATTTGAGCATATCAACTGATGGAAAGGGATTTCTTCTGCTCATGAACATACACAATGTTTGGATCATAGTTGCAGGCCCATCAAATCTTTAAAAAGATGTGAAGAGGATAGGGCAATTAACAATGTATCAGCCCATTACTTTACTACAAAGGGCACATGACATTTTTCCATGGGAACTATCCATGTGACCTGACATTTAATTTGACATTTACAAGCTAAGTGATACGCCATTAGGGGGTCATGTAATATAGGCTATTCCTTCATAATAGGAATCGATATTATTTGATAAACTAGGAAATTGTCAGAGACTCCACACAAGGAGTTCTTCAGAGTAACAGAGCGCCTTTTCGTATGTCCCAATTGGCCCAAGGATTTTACTAATTGTAATTGGTAGCTCACTTCAGGGTTCAAAGCGCGAGGAGTTAAGTTCGCCAGGCCTTTGGCTATCACCCACAATTGTCTTTATGTAGCATCGCCTACGAGAACAAATGTGTTAAGGAAAAAATAATATTAGTTTTCTTGGAACTGTAGGAAAATATTTTGTATATATATAATTGACTTGGAAACCATTGAATGAATTCAATGGATAAACATTGTTAAAATGGATAAGTTCTAAGAATTATATCTAGTAACTCCCAGGATTACTATGATGCCAGACAAATAATGCAATATCTAAAACTTATGTATTATGTTGATATTATATGTCTAGCAATATACTATACTTTGAATGACATAACTAATTGGATAGTGCAGCTCATGCACCCAATACAAGGATTATTATCATGTCATCTATAATGTAAGTTCAAGTTTATGTTTATTTATCCATTTGACATCTGATTGTCGAAGAGGCTTAGTGATTGGCTTTTTAGTTTTAATAATAGTCTTGAGGATCATCTCCAAGGACAA
This sequence comes from Hyles lineata, assembly GCA_030180105.1. Taxonomy (NCBI): domain Eukaryota; kingdom Metazoa; phylum Arthropoda; class Insecta; order Lepidoptera; family Sphingidae; genus Hyles; species Hyles lineata. Next base: position 7,788,011 of record JARJEE010000023.1, read on the forward strand.
ATAATTTTTTATAATAAAGATAGGAATGACCCTGGTATGGGCAATTTTGTCCTAATACAAAATTTGCTGCACATTAAAGCATATATGTACGTACACATATGTATTAATGATTTAGTTTGTTAAAAAACAAATTATAAAACTGACATTCAAATATACATCAAACAAAAAGCAATCAGTTTGCTTATCCGTTATTGTTATAGTATAATCAATGTTGATAGCTCCATCATTCTTAAGGATTGTAATTTTAGAGAAAAAGTAGCAGAGAAACATGAATTCACACACATTAAGAAATCATTTTCATTTTTAAATTGTTTTATTTTTAATTTTGTTATGTCATATTTTTCTTTTTATTTTCCAGACTGACATAAAAAACTGCCAGCAAAAGCTAGTGGCTCAGCTGGTGAATCTATTGCGGGAGTCTCTCGGGCCGCCCGCACGGCGTCTGCTAGCGCGATGCTTGGCCACTCTGTTCTCCGTTGGCGATACATTCTTGCTCTTCGATACCGTTAACAAGTGCAATGACATCATCAAAGTGAAGGATGACTCGCCGTCGTATTTGCCGACTAGATTGTGAGTGTTTAGAATTTTGTAAATTGGTTTACAGATGCGTATTTAATACTGTAACTTGACATATTTCTATAATGGTATGAAATTAGTATAAGAAAATGATGCTTTTTAATTCTACTAATGAATTGTATTTTAAATTAATGATTTTGAATTAACATATCTTGCATTATTTCTTCTATTTATTAATTAATCAAGATACAAGATGTCGGTTTGCCTCGGTGGCATAATTGTTTTATGGTACGGTTAAACGCTGAGGTCTTGGGTTCCTTTCTTCGTCTTCCTAGGTTTTGGGATTTTTCTATTGATTATCAGCCCGGAGTCAGGAATGTGTGCCCGATATTGTATATCACATCTATCACCCAATCACATCATCGGACGAAATACACAAGGCGAAACGTGGGTGTCCTATTTCCCACCACTGTTACCTCTGCCTACCCCTTCTGGGGAAAAACCGTGATTTTATGTATGCATGTGGAAAGGAAAGTAGACGGATGCACGCAACTGTGGAAAACCTTATGACATGGCTTTGTACAGGACAGCTAAGGAGTATAATAAGTACTAATTAATACTATTGGACAGCCTTCGTGGCGCAGTTGGTTAAACGCCGCCTGTGAAACGAGAGGCAGCGGGGTCGATACCCACGACACAAGACTCGATCTTAGTGTGGGATCAAAACTATGTATGTGACTGTTGGGTGTTATTTATTTTCTTATCTTCTATGTAGAGCGGCTATTTGCTGCCTGGGCAGTATGTATGAGAAATTGGGCCGCATGATGGGGAGGTCGTATGAAGAGACGGTGACTACTCTTACTAGATCGCTGAAAAGTGCAGAGTCACAAACAAGACTGGAAATAATGAACACTCTTGAGAAGGTAAGACTTATTTTTGTTGACTGTGTAGATTAATGGCGAAAAATTATTGAATTAAAAAATAATGAATTCGAAGAAATAAATTTAATTATATTTATGGCCTTGGAAATTAAGTAGTATTTTTAATATTTCCTAAAGAAATCTATTACTACATGACACTTTGATTCGACTAAATTATTTCTATATACTTTGTTGAATAATTCTATAAATTATTGAAATTGTAATATTTCAATTAACAACACTTAAAAGCATCATGATATCTAAAGAGTATTCATTTTTCGCACATTCGGTACTTCAGGTTATCGCTACACTCCCGCATGCAAAATTATCTTGGTGTGTTTTGTGCAGAATATATTACGATAAGTGTTTTAGGTAGCAGTTTTCTTATCGTTTCATTTGTAAGTCCAATGACTCAAGTTTTAAAAAAACTGACGAGGTGATCTAAAAACTGTGCCTAAATGATACATTTGAACTATGCCTTATAAAATATTAAGTGGATGTTATCACTTCAATTTTATGTGTCGGGTTAAATCAGAGCTACAATTTGCTTACATTAGATGGAGATGGTGGATGGTGGAGACTTTCAATATATATTTTTGTATTAATCACAAAACTTTGGTGATTATTTTGTATTTGTTTAAGTTTATTATTCAGTCATGTCAAAATGTATTACTATACAAACAGGAATTGTTGTCTATGGGACATTCCCCACTCATTTTGTTTTGGAATAGTATTTACCAATAAAATATTTGGGTGTTGGGAACACAAAAAATCATACCTTCAGATATTTTTTACTTTTCTTTGGAGTATTTATTTTTTAATTTTACATTGCCCACTCTTTCTCCTTCCCTTATATCTATCCAAAGGTTATGTGGCAGAAAACGCTCAGAGCGATAAGACCGCCTTTTTTATTTTAGTTTATTCTTTTGGGTTGTTATAATAAATCAGTTTACAATAAAGATTAATAAATAAAATAAACAAAAGACAAAAGCCTTGCACCCCAATCTATGGCCTACTCCTATTGCTATAACGTCCAGATCTGCGTGGGCATGGGCACGGCGGCGCCGGCGGCGGTGCGCGAGGTGTCCCGCGCCGCCCGCGCCGCACTACTCTCAGACCGGGCGGCACCGGTACGCGCGGCGTCAGCTCACGCGCTGCGCAACCTGCTGCCTCTCATGAAACTCACTCCGGCTGACTTGGATGGTATAGCTGCTGCGTGTTTGAGAGCTGCTCATCCCAGTGATTATACTCTGAGGTATGCTTCGATCAAATATACAATAGATTATAAGTGGTCTAAAAACGGCAAGAGAAATATGAGCTCAAATAAGCGTGTGCTCTTATTTGAACTGACTTTGACTGAATACCAATTCCTTCATGTGTTGTAGAATAACACAAGTACGACTATAAAATCATGAGTGTTGAACTTAGAGTTAATTTCGTAATCAATCATGTTTGAACTCGGTATCGGCAAAACAGTGTATTTAATAAACAGGAATTATATTTGTTTGTTCAGATGTGCTATTGCGGAACTTCTGGGAGCATTGATAGCGACCACACAAGCGGGGGAGGCGACCAACATGAATAATAAGATGAAAATGGGAGGCCAGTCAGGTATACAACGCTATCAATATACTATTAATTTGCTAGATATTGTTTAACTTAAACCAAAAAAATAAAATCAAACCAAATCCGCGATAAAATCCGTAAATAATAATTTTATTTCAATCTTGTTTGCAGTTCAACAAAACAAAAAAGATCCGCAGAAGAACGTAGTGTCGTTGGACGAAGCGTTGAATCTACTGATGGGTGCTTTTCTCAGAGGTGGCACGTCGTTCCTCAAAGGAGAAATCATTAAGACTGGATCGGGTGTGAATAGAGAAGTGCGAGTTTGTGTGACTCATGTAAGTATTTTTGATTATTTTTATTGCTATAAATAAATAGATACGCCCAATAGTCACATACATAGTCCTGATCTCCCACACTAAGATCGAGTTTTGTGTCGTGAGTATCAGGAACTACGAGAGACTTTTCGGTCTCACAAACACCCAGACCAGAAACAAATACATGTGGTTCACACAAATATTTATTTTCTGGTAGTAGCATTTTTCCACTTTTTTATATTTTATTTTTCTAAATACTTGTCAAATACCTAAAGAAGATCTAGCCGGAAATACAAACATAGATAAAATAAAAATTAAAAAATATTTTTTTCCCTGCAGGCGTACGTAGTATTCGTACAGAACATGGGCGGTGTTTGGTTGGAGCGCAACATGACTACATTCCTGAACCACGTGTTGGACTTAGTGGCCAATCCCAAGGCCGCTAGCTCGCACGTTGACGCTGTTTATTCCAGGTGAGAATATATGCCATTAGATTCTCCCTCTATTGGTATTTAGGCATGAAATTTTGGCAATCTGTAGGTTACGCTAAGACCTCTTCTTACACTCTCAGTCTTAGAGGCGTAAAATTGTCAGGTTCTAGGATGCCTTTCCTCATTTTATTCATTTTCTTCCTTTTCTTACTGCGCTTTTTGGGCTACTGTACCGAATGGCATGGGCTGAGCTAATTCCTTTTGTCTAAATGCATTGACTTTTTTGTATCATGATTAGTTGGTTTTGTAATTAATGTTAAGTAATGAACTTTTTTAAATTCATGTGAACTATTTGTTTGTTTTTTTTTTTACCTGGATTTATAAAGTAAAAAAATCTTAAATTATCGTTTTATTTACAGAAAATGCATTAACTACATTCTACGCAACACACTCGGCAAGATGCTGGGTGAAAAGGCACAGGCGTCGGCCTGTCGAGAGATCATACAGATCGTCATCAAGCAGATGAATAGCATCGACTTCAACCCTGAGAATGCTAAAGACTGTAACCAGGTGATTATCTTCTGATGTGCATACTGTTAATATCATTTAAATAACACACCCAACTGTCACATACATAGTCCTGATCCCACACTAAGATCGAGTCTTGTGTCGTAGTTATCAGAAACTACGAGAAACTTTTCGGATTATAGATATTTGTGCGTCGCACAAACCTTTCTCGGCGTCTTACCCCCTGTGCCACGGAGGCTGTCAATTTAGTCATAATTATAGCTTTGGTAGCAACTATCCTCCACACCTATCTCATCTTTTTGACGTTTCGCCCACAAAGACTATTCTAATTTATGTTTTACTTTTTGTTTCGAGTAAACTACATATACAAAAAAATACATATTTCAACAAAAATATAGTACATTATTATTTTTTATAATTCCCTTTTATTTGTATAGGAGACACTGTTCAGCCAACATCTGCTGGTGTGTGCGTTGATGGAGGCGGGAGAACTGGCGCTACAGCTCGGGACGTCTGTGCAGAACCTCGTGTCCGATACTTCATTGAACATGATCGACGCTATATTCACGGTATGATTAAATGATTCATTTGTTTCACTTTGAGTAACTTATAATCTTTTAATACATACATAAAATAGGTCCAATTTATTTGGAATTTTATATGCGGTTTTTAGGTTGAGAATATCTTCGTAAATAAGATAATTAATTAATTGACCATACTAGTTTAATGTACTTGATGCACTTTCATAAAAATCTGAAATTCACTACACTAAAATATCAAATCAAAATTATTGGATGTGTTTGTTGATTTCAATTTTGTATTGAAGCTCAGTTGGTAGTGATAAAACATTGAAATCAAATGATTAATGTGAAGTAATATTTGTGTAATTAATATTGTACTCTTTGTAATTATTTTTATTGTTAGAGTTTTTTTGTAATTATTTTATTAAAGAACCCTTACTTAAAACTCATTTCGTAGCAGACTGTTCATCCATATTCTTATTAGAATTGTTATTATTGTACTAATATTGATGTTAACTAACTCAGTGCAAATTGTACTCTCCTGTAATTGAAGACGCATGCAGAAGGATACATGTGTAGTTTAATATGAATGTTATGTGTTATCTTTGTTGGACTTTTAAATAAATAAAATAAAAATAATTAAATGAAATAAATTAAAAGATATGTAATCTGTTTATATGAATACAGCATTTAGTTACAGTATTGTGTATAAACACGAGTATGAACCACCTGGTTTGAAGGTGAAGGTACAGTATGTATGTATGTGTTGCGTGCAGGTGCTGTCGCACCCGTGCGTGGCGGCGCGGCTGGCGGCGGCGTGGTGCGCGCGCGCGCTGTGCGTGGCGCTGCCCGCGCTGCTGGCGCCGCTGCTCGACCGCTGCCTCGACGCGCTCGACCACGCGCGCCCCACGCCGCACCACATCTCCGGTCACACATATACACTCTCTCTTACTCTTATAGCGCAGAGTGACTGCACTGCACAGTTCCTCATGTATATGAGCTTGAACGCTACATGATCATCTGTAATTTCTCATCTTTCGGAAGAAAGCTTTTTTTTTGTTGTACACTAGAAATCCATTAATACTGCAACTATTTATAAGAAATTGCAAACGACCGTTTTATTGCACTAAGTAATATCTAATCTCTTCTATCTCTCTCTTAATATAATTCACACAAAAAATACTTATAAACATTCCAAAATTTTGCACCGAATAACTTATGAGATTTCTCTCAATTTTAAAGCGAATCCATAATCAATTTCTCTCTTTCGTACTGCTAAAAATCGCTAGACGCAAATCAATTCCAACAGATACGAGTAAATACAGAATTCCTTAAACTTTAAAGGAACGCAATGTTCATTAGTAGATGACTTGTGACTGACTAGTGACAATATGTTATTTTCCTACAGGCTATTCAGCGGCTCTAGCAGCAATCCTGGGCGCTGTGCAACTGTCTCCACTAGGAGTGCCGCACGGGCGAGGCAAGATCGCCTTCAACGCGGCAGAACAATTACTACGGTCTGCCGGACAGAGCAGCAGGCTCACTGCGGCGAGGACTAATGCTGGATGGCTGATTGTCGGAGCTATTTGTACGCTGGGTATGTACTGGAAAAATAAATGACAGGTGGAATAGATTGAACCATGTGGACTTGGACCATGTGGTCCTGTGGTGGATATATTCGGAAATATCTGAAAATTAAAAAACGATAATAAAAGTGCTACTAAATAATTTACATAAAATGTTCCTAGGTGTGCCTGTGGTTCGAGGTCTGTTACCTCGAATGTTGCTGTTATGGCGGAATAGTTTTCCAAGGTCGGCCAAGGAATTGGAATCAGAGAAGTCCAGAGGCGATGCTTTTACTTGGCAGGTAAGGTATTTGCATCGAACTATATCGAATTATACAATATGTACACTGTCCATATCTATAATTATAAAAAAATATTTTGAACTTAATTGCAATAATCAATACAATGTGATATATTTAAAATACTCCACATTATGGAAGAAATTATTAATGGTAGAGTTTGTATTTAAAATTATGAGGGTTTTTGTGATATTATCAATATATACATACATACATAAACTCACGCCTTTTTTCCCAGAAGGAGTAGGCGGAGGTGCCTGGACACCTACATTTCTCCTTGTATGTTCCATCCTACGATGTGATAGGTGACGAGCCTATCGCCATATCGGGCACAAATTCCTGACTCTGGGCTGTAAATGAATAGAAAAATCCATGAATAGTTCTGGGTATATAAGCCCATCAGCTGTTTAGTGAATTTCAATAGTTGTCGTCCATCCGAAAGAAATAGTCGAAAGTACTTTTACAGTGCTATATAAAGATAGAGTATTTGTCATGTTTCAGGTGACGTTGGAAGGTCGCGCCGGAGCTCTATCAGCCCTACACAGCTTGTTGATTCACTGTCCATCACTGGTGAACAGCGACGATACTGCCAAGAGATTGACTCAGCCTATCGATGGAGCTATTGCTGTTCTTACCAAGTAAGTGTAATGCTTGTCGTCGTTACAAAGATAGGGATAGTTAATTGAGCATTGTAGGAAATATCTCAAATTTTTGCCCATTTTGCACCTCATGGTAAATCCATATTTCATGCCTGGTGGCATTATCGACTAAAACCAGAAAGAAATTTTCAGATTTTGTTTGAAATGTAATTTCGCATAGAATCTTTTTAGCCATGATTCAATTAAATCTGTTCAATTATTTTAGATGTAAAGTCCATTATTCTATGGTATATTTTTCGCATTGTAACTATCCATTAGTTATGTAGTAAAAATTGTGAATAAAGTCACTGTAAAAAAAAATGTATGTTTGTGCGTGTATATTTGCGTGCGTATGTGAACGTGTTCGTACGTACTTACGTGCGTGCATATGTGCGTACTTGATATGTTGATGATAAGTTGTGTATCAGCGTAGTGCGCAGTGCGTACGTGCTTACGAGCTTGCCCGTGTGCGTACTACCATACACGTGAAATGACTGTTACGTTGTGTACCAGCGTGAGCAGCGTGGTGCGCAGCTACGGCGGCGCGCTGAAGGCCCCGGCGGCGCTGGTGCGGCTGCGGCTGTACCAGGCGTGCGGCGCGCTGGGCCCGGCCGCCGCCGCCGCGCCCGCGCCGCCGCTGCTGCGCCTGCTGGCCGCCGAGCTCGCCGGCGCCGCCGACCCCGCCGGCGCCAACACGCACACCGGTACACTACACACTGCTACATTGTAGTAATACCACTCTTATGTGTTCACTGTCATAATTAAATTATTCGAAACTTTTGTATTAAAACCTTCGCGCAAGGAAATATAAATTTACTAGCGGTTCGGTCCAGCTCCGCCCAGGTTTAAAATGTTCAATTCCGACTATCAATTTAGAATATCGGAGCAAAGGATCCTTCAGATATAAATTTTGAGACCAATCTGACTAAGAAAAACGAATAAAATTTCCTCATATTTGCTAGATTTTTCATTAGTGTTTCCGTCGTATAGGTCATAACGTAATGATATATCTATATGGCTATAGCATTCGATAAATGACCTATCCAACACAAAAATATTTTTTCAATTCGTAGTTTTTGAGATTAGAGGTAACAAACAAATTCTTCAGATTTATATATATAGTATAAATATATAACAAAAAATCTTAAACAAACATAAAGTATACACGACCTATTCTAACTGAAAGTATTTTCTGCACAGGAATGTTACGCAATGCTATGCATCCTCGAGACACTATATTATTGGGTGAAGAAGGCTGGATTTACGATACGGATCATGCCGACATAGAGGAACAGGTGAATTTCTCAAACATATTAGTATATTCAATTAAACCTAATTGCGACTTACTATTAAATTAATCAAATCATTTGAATAGTTTTTTTTTATTATTGCCGTAATAAGCATACGAAGAAGCGGCTGGCATTGCTAGGGTCATAGACAAGCCGTTGCCTGTCAAACCGAATTATTATTTTTTCTTTTTTGCTTCCAGTTGATATCTCCGCTAAGCGCGAGCGGGTCCAGTGCGCTGGAGCACGACCCGTGCTGCCTGTACCGCGGCAGTGCGGGCGCGCCGCCGCTAGGGGTCGCCGTCATCGACGCCGCTGTCATGCTCTTCCCGCAGATATTCGCACGAGCGGCTAATAAACACAGGTCGGTGTTTGTGTACTCTGTATTGTATATATTAATATCTGGATTGGTGAGACGGAAAGTGTAAAATATATTAAAAAATATAAATGTGTGTTATCGCTTTAGGCAGTCTCTTACAGACAACTACAGGTGATTATAATTTACTGCGGCGCTAAAATAATGATCTATTATGACGTCTGCTGGGCTGTATTATATTGTTAATAATACGCTTGGTGAGAATGTCACAACATTCGCACACCTAAACGTACATGGATGCGCTCCAGACAATACTTTAGCGTCGTAGAAAATCATTGAATAATATCTATGAATGAGCCTACGATCAGCAAAGGATTCCCACTTCTTGCATGTTGTTATTGATGATGATGATGATGTTGTTGATGACGATGACGATGATGATGATGATCATGACTATGATAATGATGACGTCGATGTTGATAATGATGTTTTCCAGACAGCAGATGCTGGAGCACTTCGCGGAGTGCATCAAGATGTCGAAGGGCGCTCGACAGGAGGCGACGCAGGTGAACGTGCACACGGCGCTGCTGCTGGCGCTGCGCACGCTGGCAGAACACAAGAGCTCGCTAGGACAGGAGCCGGTCAAGAACATCGCCATAGAACTGCTGCTCGTGAGTGACGCAATAATGTATTAAAGATAATACGACCAACCATTACTTCCATATTATAGGAATTGTGCTTAAGGTTGGCATTATTGTTTCACCCTCTTGCCTAAACTATACACAAATCCTTCTCTTATTTATTAACCAACTGTTGCTGAGTGAAATTAAGCAACAAGCCACTATATTTCACAGGGTGGTCTCTCCTCAAACGTAGTGATGGTGCGCGCGAGTGCGGCAGCGTGCCTGGGTCGCGCATGCGCCGTGCTCCCCGACCAGGATGCGCAGGCGCTGGCCGAGCGAGTGTTATCTCTGGCCCGCGCCGCGCCCGCTCGCACCACTCGCGCCGGCGCCGCGGCTGCCGTGGGCGCAGTACAGCGCGCCCGGGGCACCGCCGCTGGTGCTGCTGCGCTGCCGGTGTTGAGGGCCAATGCGCAGGACAGTGCCGCGCTTGAGCTACAAGTAACACATATTTATTTATTTTATTTATATCCTTTATTGTACACTAAATAAACTTAATAATAAAACATTCTATTCAATAGTAGTACAAAAACATACTAACAACAAACAAACGTACTAACATTTAATATTAAACTTGCTGGACAAATACAGGGTATTTCGAGACTGCTACTGAAAATGAAGCCGAGTGGTAGTTTTACTGACTTAAGACACAATGTAGCAAATTATTTTGCAAAAAAGTAACTATTTTGTTATTTTTTTTCTATCGTCCTATTTGATAGAAACATAGTTTTTTTCTAAAAATAGTTTACACGCTTTTATTTTTAAAACCGCTATGGTATGCAAAAGTTTATTTTAACAAAGACCATGGATTTACCATCCAAATACGATGATATTTAAAAAATCACAAAAAATGTCTCGTTTCTTTCCGAAATTTTTAGTTGTATTTTATTTGTATTTGTTGGTAGCAATCTTGATATACCTTGTATATTGAAAATATAGTTTTGATGACTACTTCCCTTTTTTTGTTGTTAAATTAATAGATAATTGCGATGATTATTATATTAATGTTAACATTTCGAGAAGAAAAAGTTACTAATTTCAGTTTAAAATAATATGTTATCTCAATTCCTCTAAATAAAAAAAAATAAACAATAGCCTATTTTACATTGTTTAAATATTTTTCCTTCAGGTGTGGTCCCTCCACGCGCTATCAGTTCTTGCCGACGCGTCAGGACCCATGTTCCGCAGTCACGTTGAATCTACGCTCAACTTGGCATTGAAATTGTTGTTCAACGCACCGCCATTCGTAGAGGATCTTCATCGCACCATTGGTCGATTGTTGGCCGCTTTGATTACTGTCGTCGGTCCCGAGCTACAAGGTGATCCAATAAAAATATAAATTTAAAACATTTATTAATTAGATATGCCTCTCTGATGGCACGTTGGCCTAATGCTGGTTGGCAGACTTTACATACCGTAGAATTTTTTATTTTCGATCTCTAAGGTATGCTCATATCTCATGACTGCTAACATCATATATTTTGATCTTAAGGTATTTATAATATAGAGGGAGCGCTGTCATACATTTGCGTCTTGAAAATCGTAGATATGTTCTTGTGCGTAATGTTGGTAACGCTCCTATATTAGTGAAAATTGAATTAATTATTTAGCAATAAATTGCTATAAATTCCATTGATAACTGAAATAATATTTAGCTATTATCCTTTTAAAACGAGTTTAAATGGAATTAAATAACCTTAAACTATTTAATTTAATTTTTCTCTTCCATGTAATTCATGTATGTTGGACAACCTGACTTATCAGCCAATAGCAGTGCAGCAAAAGGTGGCCCGGCACCACCATTTTTATCTAAGTTTTCAAGCACCAGCGCTCTCTCTATATTATAAATACTCTAAGATTTTGACCTCCAACTGATGTATGTTGTGGTAGTGGTGGCGGTGGGTCGGTTCGTGTGCGCGTGCGCGGCGCTGGCGGAGTGCGGGGGTGGCGGCGCGCGTGCGGAGGCGACGGGCTGCCTGCAGCAGCTGCACATGTTCGCGCCCGCCTGCGCCAACCTGCACGCGCTCGTGCCGCAACTATGCGTACGTATACATGTCATTTTAACAATGTTCATATTTATTCCCCTCGTATTTTATGTGACAGTTAAAAATCGATGTAATGTAGTTCGTGCTATAACGAGTCCTGCACCTACGCGTCACAACAAAGACGTGCAATCTCATTTTAATTTAGTGCTAAAAATATGTTTTATTTGATAGAAAATAAAAGATGAAAAAAACATTGTCAAGTCGATGCTTAAAAATACTGATGTTGTGGTATTTTCTATGAAATCGATGTCGATACTTGCTATAGATATTTTAATGTACTTAACTTTTTCGTATAGCGTGATTTGTCGCATCCCGAGTTGATCGTAAGGCGCGCGGCACTGTGCTGCTTGCGTCAACTGTCGCAGAAGGAAGCCACGGAAGTTTGTCGATATGCTCTCTTGGCGAAAGATCATGTTCCCGCCAAGCCTTACTGTGGTAAGTTCTTCCTTCTTTGATGGCATGGTTGTTCTGTGTGTCTTTCAATCCGAAACACAACAGCGCATTTGAACTACTGTTTGACGGGAGAAAAAGACTATACGGTGGTATCAACCCAGGCGGCCTCCCACATATGAGAGACCTTCCACCAGTAAAAAAAGTCTCTAAACATTTTCCGTCGTAGTATCTGGTTGCCATATTAATAATAAATTCGAAATTTTTAACGCCCTCATTAAAAACATATTTTTATTTGCCAAGCTATAAACAACTATCCAATATGTTCGATTAAAAAATGTATGTCAGGCATCGGTTACTAAAATTCAGTCTCCAATATACCCTCATGATAACCGCACGTCGTTTTATTTCAAAATCAGTCAAATAAAGTGAACCCTAACAACATCCACAAATATATATTCCTCAGGTGTAGTGGTAACGGAGACGGGCCTCCCCGGCGCGTTGTTCAGCGTGCTGGACACGGAGCGCGACGCGGCGGCGCGCTCGCACGCGCGCGACGCGCTCGCCTGCTGCCTGCTGGCCGCCGCGCCTGCGCACTCGCCCGCAACCGTGACGTCACCCGCGCCCGCCGCCTCACCCGCCGCCACGCTGCGCGCCTGGCTGCAGCTGCTCAAGCGGGTGCTCACTGTCAGGCACGGTTAGTAACTCACTACATACATAAATAATCGTCACGACTGTATCCCATAGGAGTAGGCAGAGACTATAGACCGCCACTTTATCTTCTCTCTTTATCGCTCGATCCTGACATATTACTTTCATTTTCTTTCCATCGTACGTTTGGTTGTCTGACATCGATAATAGCGATAAGACCGCCAGTTGTTACACTATTTCAAAAGATGTGAACTGTTTACTTGTATGCAATATGTGGCACATAATAGGCACGTAAATTATTTGTACCAAGCTCTAAAACTGGGCAAAAATGAAAAATGCGTCATAAAACTTTTTCAATTTGTCTCTTATGACGAAGTCAATAACGCACACACATTTTCTAACTAAATCAAAGAAATAAATATTGTTGGTATACGACAATTTCTTATTCGATAATTAACAATTATCTCATCAAAATAACTTACTTTTACAGAGGACAGCAACAACCAAGAAACCGACTTGGACGCTGAAGGCGACGATGACCAAGAGGAATTCCACGCTGAGTCGGAACAGTCTACCCATCCGGTCGTGCAGTCCAGATGGCCGACAAGGGTAATATTACCGTCTTCATAAAAATTAAAGACTGATATTATCATCAGCTTATTCCGCGAGTTTCAATATTGAATCATAAAATATTTTTATGATATGAACATGACTTTATAGTTTGTCAGTATTCTTAATTTTGTGGGAATTTTTGTTAAAACTAGTTTCGCTGTATAAAAAAACCTTCTTTTTTGGAGTCTAAAACAGTCTCTGTCAAGATTTAGTAAAGACGTGCCCAATGCCATAAAATCTTATATCTGCCACAATGACGGGACTTCTTATAGAACAAAAAAAAATATATATGTATATACATTGTTTTTTTATTAGAATACGCTATTTTAATGTTATATTGTGTGTTCATACTCCTCTTTTAGATCTGTGTTAACTGTAACTGTCATTATTTTATCTAGGTATTCGCAATGGAGTGCATACAGAAGCTGATAAGTGCGTGTGAAGCTACTGGCGACAGCGCACACTTCGACCTTGTCAAAGCCAAGGAGAAACAACAAGTAGATCCCAATGGTAACATTATACAAAAACTTACATTTAAATATACCAGTTAGAAATATTACCACCAGAGTGAATATATCGGTTATTGAGGTTATGATAGTACTGTACAGAGGCGGCTCGTGAAATTTTTTGATGGGGGTTCACAAAAACATAACTGAAAGCTTACTATTTATTTTATTTGTATACAAAATCCATTCGCCGGTCTTTTTGGCGTGCGAAGATATCTATTACTTTCTTGTGAAAATCAGAAATGGAATTCATTAAGCGTTTTTCTATGCTTATCATACACTAGCGGCCCGGCCCAGCTTCGCCCAGGTACAAATAGATTTCTGTGCAATAATATGTACGTATAATTATTATACATATAAACCTCCCTATATAGGCACGCTGCCGCCGCCCAGCCGGCCAGTACCGCCGCAAGCGCTACGTCCCGCAATTTTAAATCTGTAATATCTTCGAAAATATTCATTTAAATCTTGTGCTGTAAAGGACCATATAGATCTATATTAAATCAACAATGTATTTAAGCTATTTAATTGGATAAGGATTAATGTTTTATTGGTTAAAATCGCTTCGAAAATTAGCCATTATTTGTCGTAAAAAGTAAATGACAAAAAAATGTTATTGTGGTATATCCATAAGAGATAGACATATACTATCGCGGAGTTTTCTGTAGACCTTTTCAATGTGTACAAATAATTAGTACATTATTTTGATAAATCTCGTAGGGTTCAGCCTGCGTTTGCAATGTAAGCGGAAAAAAAATTGATAATTAACGACATCACATTAGAAACCTCAAAAATAACAATATTTCTCCACTATTTAATGGATGTTATTATACATGTTAACCTTCCTATTAAATCACTCTATCTATTTAAAAAAATGTAGTGATAATGCATTGAGACGGTCTTGCGCCATACGAGTAGTATTTCGCGTACCTGAGGGACGCGTGAGCGGCGCTCCAGATTACGCTTATTTCTCATACGATATCTTTTGTTTCACGCGTCAGCCCGAATCGATGCTCTCTTTCGCACCCATTGAATACAGTACTAAGAGTCGTACTAAACTTCGTTTCATAGGAGCGCAATCGCTGGCGCTCCACTCGTTGCAAATTGACGCTACATGTACCTATATAGGCATTTTATTTTTATAGGCATAGTAAAATATAAAGAATTTAATGCAAGGATCTTATGTATTATAAATATATATAAATTATTAAATTAGTTAAGTATCTAATTTTCGTGGGAGTGCACTGCACCAGCGCTCTTTCGGATGAGCCGCCTCTGGTACTGTATACGAATAAAAAAAACTTCTAGAAAGTTGCAATATTTTGTGTAGTTGAAATATTTTGTAGGCTGTACTGTATCACTGTTTTTTATGAATGTAATTTGTTTGTGCCCTGTTCTGTGAACCTAAAAACAGAAAAAAAATATTTTACTGTTGAATATATATCTGTAGCGGACTACCTGTCGTTCCACCTGTCGGAGCTGGTGCGCATGACGTTCGTGGGCGCCACGGGCGAGTCGGACGCGCTGCGGCTGTGCGGGCTGCGCACGCTGCAGCTCGTCATACACAAGTACGCGCGCGCGCCCGAGCCCGACTTCCCCGGCCATCTGCTGCTGGAGCAGTACCAGGCGCAGGTCATACGCATTCAGTATTTATACCAAGTTATGAGACTGTGCCTAGTCTGTGCTGTGATGTGATGACGTCACTCAATATAAAGTGTGTACGGGTGGTTTAAAAATGCGCTCGTGTCTAGTAAGTTGTAGTTTAGTTGTAACTGATTGTTTGCGTTGATTATATGTCCGTAATAATTTAAATACTATTTTATTGGTAGTCCTTGAGATTCCCCGCCAACACATTATTAACAGCCCCCGTGGCGCAGTTAGTGACACCAGCTATGAAACGATTGATAGTGGGATCGATCCCCGCGCCGAGATAAATATTTTTGTGATCCACAGGTATTTGATTCAGGTCTGGGGGTTTTTATGACCAAAATGTCCTTCGTAGTTTCTGATGTCCAAGACACGCTCGATCTTAGTGTAGGGTTAGGATTATGTATGTGGCTGTTTGGTGTTTGTATGTAGTGATGTTTTACAATTTGTGGTATAAATTAAAGGGATTTTTAAGTGTATTATTGATATTGAGAAATGAAAATAATATATATGATAATGGGATGGGACAACGATGTAATGCTGACAGGATCGTATTTATGTAGGTTGGAGCAGCTGTACGGCCAGCATTTGGTGGTGAGACGGCGTCACACGTGACCGCCGCAGCGTGTGATCTCTGCTCTGCGTGGATCGCCAGCGGCGTCGCCCGTGATCTGGCTGACTTACGCAGGTAAAAATACATATTCAATCATATGTACCATTAGTTGCATTTCATTTTTCTATTTTTCGCGTAAAGTTATGGCAATGTAATTATCGATATCATTAATGTTACTCTCGAATATCGATAAACTCGAGTATCAACATGGAATAGAAAATAAGCAGAGTTATTTCTCCATGTTATATCGATAAAATTACTACTATAATGCTAATCATGTTCGAAACTACAGTATTTATGCAATGGGCCACGTAATTATCGATATACGTTTGTTTTAGAGTTCATCATCTGTTAGTATCGAGCTTGGACAAGCTGAATACGAAAGGCAACACCACTCTTATCTACAACGAGAGCATGGCGACTCTGGAGAAACTGTCTATTCTTAAAGCTTGGGCAGAGGTGAGACAGTATACATTTATATTTTATTTAGTTATTTAAATATTGAGCGGTTAATTAAAAAAAAATATTAAAGTGAAATTGGTTGTCATTAATAGACAAAGATTTAAAAAAACAAAACAAATATGACTGCAAAATGTAATAATGATGGTGGTATTTTAAAATCTTATTTGTTGGTACCTGCGAATTACTACAGGTGTTAGGATATATTAACCTTGCGTTTGTGAAATAAAAATCATTCGTTGTTGAGACGTCTACTCTGCAGGTTATCCTCATTATTCCAATTGAAAGAATTGTAAACCAAGAGTAGAATGTTGAAATCAATAAAAAGTGCCTATTTTTTCACTACCATTAAAATAACTATATTTACATTGCCTTATGACTGATTTTTATTTTTATAATACTTTTGAAATTGAAATTTCGTTCATTTTACAAAGTGACTTGGGTCATTGGATACATTATCATGTCCCTTGAATAACAATGCTGGGTTCTACTCCAACCTTACCCTTATATTTTATACAACTTGATCACTTTTTCCAAGGTCTACATAGTCGCAATGGTAAGCAACAACAGTGCTCCAGGCAGCTACGTCAAACAACTAGACAGCAAGCCCATCAACAACCAATCAGAGCTCGCGAAATGGCGCAACCAGTTGCTGCAGAACAGCAACCAGGTCGACAACGCCACGCCTGAGGGCGTTGAGGATGAGGAGTACGGGGAGTTTGAGTCTAAAGGGGAGAGTCTGCTTAAACTGGTCGAGCCCGAGTTGGAAAGCTTGGGGGAGAACTGGGTGGCCGCTTTGAAGGACCATGCGTTGTTGAGCTTGCCGCCAGGTATGTGACTTCAATTATATTTATTCATATATAAATTTTGTGATACTTTAGTTAAATGTGCTAATGTATATGGTGATATTAGTAAAAGGATAAAATTGGTATATCGATTGAAAATGGTAAAAATACCCGTCATAGTGTAAATGAAAATAAAATGTAATGGTTTTGTATGCGAGTTGGTCGAATGTTGCTGAAGTCGTTTGTGGTTTATGATTCACAAATGACAAGAGAGAATTTAGTAAAGATATGTTTGCAGTTGTAATGTAGTATTTGATGATATAACTTTGTTGCTTATTTGTGCATTTGAATGGTTACATTTTTTAATTTTAAACTGATTTGGAGGGCATTTAGGGGGTGCTCTAGTTACAAGGTTCTCCAACAGTATACAAAAGGCGATCAGATCACACGTCACAATTTTTTTCTACAGTGCCGCTGTGCCACGCCATAGTTTTGATTTATTGACATAATGTTATCTTTTGTCTCGTATCCTATGTATTGTACTTGGAGCTCACAGGATGATGTGTGTATGTGTGCAGATGTCGTTGTGTAGTGTATGTGCTCTGAGCTCACGTTATGACGTGTGTGTGTGTGTGTGTGTGCGTAGAGTTCGCGTCGCAGCTGCCGCACGGCGGCGGCGCGTTCTACTCTGCGGAGACGGCGGAGGCGTCGCGGCTGCACTACGCGCGCGCCTGGCCCTCGCTGCTGTACGCCGCTTCGCTCAGGTTCAACGCCAACATAAACTATGTGCCGCCCACCACGGGTATGTACTACTATTTTGTTTTATGTTGGATGCCTAATTACAAATTGTTACTGTATTATACTCCATTTTACCATACCCTCTTTTTCCTTGTCACCACTGGTACAATAAACTACTATTTTGTCATTTGATGCTGGATGCCCAATACCCACTATTATTCTACTATACTCCATTTTTCCATGCTATTTTATTTCCTTTTCGCCCTCTTCTCAATTTGATGGACCGAAACATGTGATCAAGTGACCTGTTTGCTCGTTTGTCAGACCTATACTTTTTTTTATATCTAATGCGTTGTGGTCACTTTATGGTGCTAATAAAAGATAAGCTTACTTGGGACTAATGTAATTTGCACTAATGCTAAATTACGTTGTGTTCATTTGAAATAATTTTTTTTAGACAAAACCGATGGCGGACTGGACAATCGATCAGCTAAAACTGAAAATGGTAACTTCGATTTCTTCGAGCCTGTTGACGAGCGATTCCACTTGTTGTTTGGTAAGTTATCAATTATACTTGCTTTCAACCTACTATCTAAAGTGATTAAATCCCATGTTCCATGGTGTATTTGGTATGAGGTTTCTTGCCCTTTTGACAACTAAACAATTGCTTTTTAATAGAAAAAGGTTGTACTATTTTAAAAATTGCAGCCATTAGATTTAAGAACCATATTTTTTCCCTGTGTAGTAAAGATTAAATTATTATCTTTAGCCATACATGGATAATACATTGCCGAACACGGTATTCACCAATTAATAATAACTTAAATATATTCTGTGGTGTCTATAAAAATAAACTAATAAATTAATGTAATTTATTAAATAATCAACAATTTAAACTATTTATTTATATTGTATTTTTTTATATTTAGAAAATTAATCCAACACAAAGGAAAAAATAAACTTATCAATGTGAATGTGTGTAATTATGTTTGATAAAATTATGTATTTGTTAACAGGTATCTGCATGGAGGCGCTGTGTGCCCAACGTGATATGAGTGTTGAAAACACTATATCAGTGTTGCTGTCCCTAGTGACTCTACTTGACGCTCCGGAGAACAGAGCACGGCTCATGAAAGACAGGTATTTATAATACTTTATACCATCTGTCATTGGTCATTACAATTCATATTGAAATAATCTTTATTGAAGTAGTAATTTATAAGGTGTTTCGGGCAGTTAATAACCATCTCGCAGTTTCTTTTGATAGCCTGAAAGTAACACACAATTCAAAACACAACCTTACAAACCTTAAAAACAACTTCACATTGTTTATCCTGCAGATCATTGGCGATCGAGTTGTGTCAGATAATACACCGCACTGGGCTGACGCACGCCAGTATCGAGGTGTTGCTGCTGGCTGCTGATGTGCTGCGCCTGGTGATCGAAGCGGCGCGGGAGCAACTACACGCTGCCATGCAGGCTAAGATTAAAGGTATGGTTCTGCATCAGCCCATATACGACTCACTACAGGACACGGGCCTCTTTTACAGTCGAGTATACGATTGAAAGTAGTTAGGCCATATAGTCCATCACGCTGGCCTAGTACGGGTTGGTGGATTTTACATACTATAGAAGCCGCTATGGTATGCAGGTTTCCTGACGATATTTTCCTTCACCGTTATAGTTATATAACGCACCGTTATGGTATACTCATAGTAGTACCGTATGGAATTTGAGTGGAAAAAAAATGGAAGGCAATACACTCGCTTCTATTGAAGCAAGTTTGATAGATTCATTAAAGTATTACGAATTATTGATGTGATGTCAGTGGGTTCATTCATTTATTTTAGAATAGTTAGAGGATATTAGTTACGAAAGGTAGACTAAATTTGTCATATTTTTTCCAGAGTCAAAATCAAAA
Organism: Hyles lineata; assembly: GCA_030180105.1. Taxonomy (NCBI): domain Eukaryota; kingdom Metazoa; phylum Arthropoda; class Insecta; order Lepidoptera; family Sphingidae; genus Hyles; species Hyles lineata. The sequence goes on from JARJEE010000023.1 coordinate 7,807,958, forward strand.
TATTCTTTATTCAAATAGTCTTTCACAAGATCTGTTGAATCGTTCATTTCTACTACCACTAATAATATAATAATAGCGTAAGTGGTAATACAATTGGTTGTGTATAAAAGATTCTAATTCTATAGCGAACTTGTGATGTGTTGCATAAATTAAGGTAGCTTATCGATATCGTCATTCCATTCAATTTGTATCATACATCACACGTATACATTATTAAATTAACAATTTCTTCACCCAGAACTAGCTCCAGACTCGACCACAGACGCACCATCCACCGCAGTAGCAGCAGTACAGACCCTGGGCGAGGGCGGTCCCACGGGCGACCTGACCCCGGGCAAGTCGGTGGTGTTCGCGTGCCTGGAGGCGTGCGTGTGGCTGGCGGCGCGCCGCACGCCCGCGCTGGCGCCCGCCGCGCGCACGCGCGTGTCCGCGCACCCCCGACCCACCGGCCCGAGGGGGGATGCGTTGTTAGTGAAGAGTCTGGCTGCTATTGCGCTGTTGCCTACGCTTACTAGTCCGCAAGGTTAGTTGTGTTTTTTATATTTATTTATCCTTTTTTCATCTAACATAGAAGTGACCTTATCGTTTTTATTCTATAGGATGTCACTAAGATTTTATATGTGTTGTTAATATTTAAATTGAGTAATATGAATCTAGGTATAAAACTAGACAGTTTTAATAATAGTACGCTAAATTCTTGTATCGATTGAAAGTTGTACATGGTTAGATAAGTCGAGATGCGCGATTTGTGAATTAGTCACACCGTACATTATTACATCATTTACATAATTCTTTCGCAGGTGCCCTATCAATCCTGCCCACGATCCTGTACCTCGCCACGGAGGTGCTGCGCGAGAGCAGCGACTCGTCCGTGGTGGCGGACGCGGGCGTGCTGCTGCTGCAGAGCGGCGCGGAGTGTCGCGCGGTGCAGCTGCACGAGCACACGCGCGAGCAGCACGCCAAGCTGCTGCACAGCGCGCTCGCTAAACTCCTCGAGAGGGTCAAGAGCGGTGAGTACAGTTACTTACTTACTAAGGACCTGGACTCTGCTGCAGAGCGGCGCGGAGTGTCGCGCGGTGCAGCTGCACGAGCACACGCGCGAGCAGCACGCCAAGCTGCTGCACAGCGCGCTCGCTAAACTCCTCGAGAGGGTCAAGAGCGGTGAGTACAGTTACTTACTTACTAAGGACCTGGACTCTGCTGCAGAGCGGCGCGGAGTGTCGCGCGGTGCAGCTGCACGAGCACACGCGCGAGCAGCACGCCAAGCTGCTGCACAGCGCGCTCGCTAAACTCCTCGAGAGGGTCAAGAGCGGTGAGTACAGTTACTTACTTACTAAGGACCTGGACTCTGCTGCAGAGCGGCGCGGAGTGTCGCGCGGTGCAGCTGCACGAGCACACGCGCGAGCAGCACGCCAAGCTGCTGCACAGCGCGCTCGCTAAACTCCTCGAGAGGGTCAAGAGCGGTGAGTACAGTTACTTACTTACTAAGGACCTGGACTCTGCTGCAGAGCGGCGCGGAGTGTCGCGCGGTGCAGCTGCACGAGCACACGCGCGAGCAGCACGCCAAGCTGCTGCACAGCGCGCTCGCTAAACTCCTCGAGAGGGTCAAGAGCGGTGAGTACAGTTACTTACTTACTAAGGACCTGGACTCTGCTGCAGAGCGGCGCGGAGTGTCGCGCGGTGCAGCTGCACGAGCACACGCGCGAGCAGCACGCCAAGCTGCTGCACAGCGCGCTCGCTAAACTCCTCGAGAGGGTCAAGAGCGGTGAGTACAGTTACTTACTTACTAAGGACCTGGACTCTGCTGCAGAGCGGCGCGGAGTGTCGCGCGGTGCAGCTGCACGAGCACACGCGCGAGCAGCACGCCAAGCTGCTGCACAGCGCGCTCGCTAAACTCCTCGAGAGGGTCAAGAGCGGTGAGTACAGTTACTTACTTACTAAGGACCTGGACTCTGCTGCAGAGCGGCGCGGAGTGTCGCGCGGTGCAGCTGCACGAGCACACGCGCGAGCAGCACGCCAAGCTGCTGCACAGCGCGCTCGCTAAACTCCTCGAGAGGGTCAAGAGCGGTGAGTACAGTTACTTACTTACTAAGGACCTGGACTCTGCTGCAGAGCGGCGCGGAGTGTCGCGCGGTGCAGCTGCATGAGCACACGCGCGAGCAGCACGCCAAGCTGCTGCACAGCGCGCTCGCTAAACTCCTCGAGAGGGTCAAGAGCGGTGAGTACAGTTACTTACTTACTAAGGACCTGGACTCTGCTGCAGAGCGGCGCGGAGTGTCGCGCGGTGCAGCTGCACGAGCACACGCGCGAGCAGCACGCCAAGCTGCTGCACAGCGCGCTCGCTAAACTCCTCGAGAGGGTCAAGAGCGGTGAGTACAGTTACTTACTTACTAAGGACCTGGACTCTGCTGCAGAGCGGCGCGGAGTGTCGCGCGGTGCAGCTGCATGAGCACACGCGCGAGCAGCACGCCAAGCTGCTGCACAGCGCGCTCGCTAAACTCCTCGAGAGGGTCAAGAGCGGTGAGTACAGTTACTTACTTACTAAGGACCTGGACTCTGCTGCAGAGCGGCGCGGAGTGTCGCGCGGTGCAGCTGCATGAGCACACGCGCGAGCAGCACGCCAAGCTGCTGCACAGCGCGCTCGCTAAACTCCTCGAGAGGGTCAAGAGCGGTGAGTACAGTTACTTACTTACTAAGGACCTGGACTCTGCTGCAGAGCGGCGCGGAGTGTCGCGCGGTGCAGCTGCACGAGCACACGCGCGAGCAGCACGCCAAGCTGCTGCACAGCGCGCTCGCTAAACTCCTCGAGAGGGTCAAGAGCGGTGAGTACAGTTACTTACTTACTAAGGACCTGGACTCTGCTGCAGAGCGGCGCGGAGTGTCGCGCGGTGCAGCTGCACGAGCACACGCGCGAGCAGCACGCCAAGCTGCTGCACAGCGCGCTCGCTAAACTCCTCGAGAGGGTCAAGAGCGGTGAGTACAGTTACTTACTTACTAAGGACCTGGACTCTGCTGCAGAGCGGCGCGGAGTGTCGCGCGGTGCAGCTGCACGAGCACACGCGCGAGCAGCACGCCAAGCTGCTGCACAGCGCGCTCGCTAAACTCCTCGAGAGGGTCAAGAGCGGTGAGTACAGTTACTTACTTACTAAGGACCTGGACTCTGCTGCAGAGCGGCGCGGAGTGTCGCGCGGTGCAGCTGCACGAGCACACGCGCGAGCAGCACGCCAAGCTGCTGCACAGCGCGCTCGCTAAACTCCTCGAGAGGGTCAAGAGCGGTGAGTACAGTTACTTACTTACTAAGGACCTGGACTCTGCTGCAGAGCGGCGCGGAGTGTCGCGCGGTGCAGCTGCATGAGCACACGCGCGAGCAGCACGCCAAGCTGCTGCACAGCGCGCTCGCTAAACTCCTCGAGAGGGTCAAGAGCGGTGAGTACAGTTACTTACTTACTAAGGACCTGGACTCTGCTGCAGAGCGGCGCGGAGTGTCGCGCGGTGCAGCTGCACGAGCACACGCGCGAGCAGCACGCCAAGCTGCTGCACAGCGCGCTCGCTAAACTCCTCGAGAGGGTCAAGAGCGGTGAGTACAGTTACTTACTTACTAAGGACCTGGACTCTGCTGCAGAGCGGCGCGGAGTGTCGCGCGGTGCAGCTGCACGAGCACACGCGCGAGCAGCACGCCAAGCTGCTGCACAGCGCGCTCGCTAAACTCCTCGAGAGGGTCAAGAGCGGTGAGTACAGTTACTTACTTACTAAGGACCTGGACTCTGCTGCAGAGCGGCGCGGAGTGTCGCGCGGTGCAGCTGCACGAGCACACGCGCGAGCAGCACGCCAAGCTGCTGCACAGCGCGCTCGCTAAACTCCTCGAGAGGGTCAAGAGCGGTGAGTACAGTTACTTACTTACTAAGGACCTGGACTCTGCTGCAGAGCGGCGCGGAGTGTCGCGCGGTGCAGCTGCACGAGCACACGCGCGAGCAGCACGCCAAGCTGCTGCACAGCGCGCTCGCTAAACTCCTCGAGAGGGTCAAGAGCGGTGAGTACAGTTACTTACTTACTAAGGACCTGGACTCTGCTGCAGAGCGGCGCGGAGTGTCGCGCGGTGCAGCTGCATGAGCACACGCGCGAGCAGCACGCCAAGCTGCTGCACAGCGCGCTCGCTAAACTCCTCGAGAGGGTCAAGAGCGGTGAGTACAGTTACTTACTTACTAAGGACCTGGACTCTGCTGCAGAGCGGCGCGGAGTGTCGCGCGGTGCAGCTGCATGAGCACACGCGCGAGCAGCACGCCAAGCTGCTGCACAGCGCGCTCGCTAAACTCCTCGAGAGGGTCAAGAGCGGTGAGTACAGTTACTTACTTACTAAGGACCTGGACTCTGCTGCAGAGCGGCGCGGAGTGTCGCGCGGTGCAGCTGCACGAGCACACGCGCGAGCAGCACGCCAAGCTGCTGCACAGCGCGCTCGCTAAACTCCTCGAGAGGGTCAAGAGCGGTGAGTACAGTTACTTACTTACTAAGGACCTGGACTCTGCTGCAGAGCGGCGCGGAGTGTCGCGCGGTGCAGCTGCACGAGCACACGCGCGAGCAGCACGCCAAGCTGCTGCACAGCGCGCTCGCTAAACTCCTCGAGAGGGTCAAGAGCGGTGAGTACAGTTACTTACTTACTAAGGACCTGGACTCTGCTGCAGAGCGGCGCGGAGTGTCGCGCGGTGCAGCTGCACGAGCACACGCGCGAGCAGCACGCCAAGCTGCTGCACAGCGCGCTCGCTAAACTCCTCGAGAGGGTCAAGAGCGGTGAGTACAGTTACTTACTTACTAAGGACCTGGACTCTGCTGCAGAGCGGCGCGGAGTGTCGCGCGGTGCAGCTGCACGAGCACACGCGCGAGCAGCACGCCAAGCTGCTGCACAGCGCGCTCGCTAAACTCCTCGAGAGGGTCAAGAGCGGTGAGTACAGTTACTTACTTACTAAGGACCTGGACTCTGCTGCAGAGCGGCGCGGAGTGTCGCGCGGTGCAGCTGCACGAGCACACGCGCGAGCAGCACGCCAAGCTGCTGCACAGCGCGCTCGCTAAACTCCTCGAGAGGGTCAAGAGCGGTGAGTACAGTTACTTACTTACTAAGGACCTGGACTCTGCTGCAGAGCGGCGCGGAGTGTCGCGCGGTGCAGCTGCACGAGCACACGCGCGAGCAGCACGCCAAGCTGCTGCACAGCGCGCTCGCTAAACTCCTCGAGAGGGTCAAGAGCGGTGAGTACAGTTACTTACTTACTAAGGACCTGGACTCTGCTGCAGAGCGGCGCGGAGTGTCGCGCGGTGCAGCTGCACGAGCACACGCGCGAGCAGCACGCCAAGCTGCTGCACAGCGCGCTCGCTAAACTCCTCGAGAGGGTCAAGAGCGGTGAGTACAGTTACTTACTTACTAAGGACCTGGACTCTGCTGCAGAGCGGCGCGGAGTGTCGCGCGGTGCAGCTGCACGAGCACACGCGCGAGCAGCACGCCAAGCTGCTGCACAGCGCGCTCGCTAAACTCCTCGAGAGGGTCAAGAGCGGTGAGTACAGTTACTTACTTACTAAGGACCTGGACTCTGCTGCAGAGCGGCGCGGAGTGTCGCGCGGTGCAGCTGCACGAGCACACGCGCGAGCAGCACGCCAAGCTGCTGCACAGCGCGCTCGCTAAACTCCTCGAGAGGGTCAAGAGCGGTGAGTACAGTTACTTACTTACTAAGGACCTGGACTCTGCTGCAGAGCGGCGCGGAGTGTCGCGCGGTGCAGCTGCACGAGCACACGCGCGAGCAGCACGCCAAGCTGCTGCACAGCGCGCTCGCTAAACTCCTCGAGAGGGTCAAGAGCGGTGAGTACAGTTACTTACTTACTAAGGACCTGGACTCTGCTGCAGAGCGGCGCGGAGTGTCGCGCGGTGCAGCTGCACGAGCACACGCGCGAGCAGCACGCCAAGCTGCTGCACAGCGCGCTCGCTAAACTCCTCGAGAGGGTCAAGAGCGGTGAGTAGAGTTGTATACTAAGGAACTCTGCTAGCTACTAACTACTCTGCCCATACACCGTGGCAACGTAATTCCTTGAACGCACAAAATTCTTTGTAAATCTCATAGTTAAAGCGAACTACGAGATTATTTGGAGTATACTAGGATAGGAAAGAAAATACAATGCTGTTCAGAAATTCAGGTTTATTTTATACACATTACTATTAAACATCTTATATGTATGTAGGAATTCTAGGTCACGCCAAATAGCTGGCAGGATGCGACGATGACGCCATGGTGAGGGGTCGTTTGGAGATGCTATGTATGGGACCTTGATGGTAGGGACATGTCTCACAGCACAGTCGCGCTCGAAAGGACGGCTCTGTGGAAGGTGTTCCACATCAACCCGTACATAACACCTCCATACGACCCGTCAAAATGTCCTCGTCGTCGGGTCCCTCTCGCGTACCGGCAAGACCTTCGCTCGATGGACGAAGTCGACGTCACGTATCCGTTACTCGCATTCTAATTTCCTCCCAATTTCCAGATGACCCGGAGCAACGCATCGACCCGATCATCGGTGCTCGTGCGATGGCCGTGCTGCTCAACAACGCCGAGCCCGTGGCGCCGCTGCACTACCCCTGCATCAACCACTTCCGACAGTGTCTTGAGACCAACGACCATGAGGTGACGTGTCTGTCTGTAACAAAAATGTTTTACTGTAGGGATAATTTACAGAATCCCTATATTTTTCCGTCTGCTGTTTAGCAAGGGAAGGTAGCCACGGGCACGACGGCGGCGAGTGGAGGCAATACGAAGGATAATTCGCATCAGCGGCGTGCTCGTGCGTCCATTAAGACCAACAGATGACACGAGTTTGCCGCCGGTGCAAAACATACCTTGTGTTGCCTCTGCTCGCTGCGGTCTTGCCAGGGTGGCTACGTTTTTTATGTGGTCTCTTGCTAAACAGCGGATGGACCGTGGATAGGATGGGACGCTGATGGGTTGTAACCGTACGCCCTGTGTCTGCATCGCGTTGTTGTCCCGTCACCACAGATCGGTTGGGTCCGATTTTGTAGAGCGCTCTTTGTTGCAATGCTCTTTGGTATTGGAAGGCGCGATTGACAGGCAGGTCGGTTAATTGGATTGGATAAACAACGCTCTATAAAACCGATTATAAATGGTCTTTGTCACAATGCTCGTGTCACACAGTGAGTGCGACGGGAAGGCAACATGACGCAAGTACGACGCCGACGGGTCGTTTTAATGTACTAGTTAGTATGGAATGACGGCTCTGTGTGTCGCATTGCGTATCAACTCATGCATTACAAGTAACGACTCGGCAGTGTCGTAGTTGAGTCGCGATAACGTCCCGTCCGCTGTCATAACATAAGCTGTCATTATATCTTTGTAATGACGACAGTTAAACGTGATAAAATAATAAATAAATAAATACACTCAAACAGCCACTTCGCTAAGATCGAGTCATGTGTCGTGGGTATCAGGAACTATGAGCGACTTCTCGGTCTCATAAACACCTAGACCCAAAATAAATGCTTGAGGTTCACACAAACATTGTCTCGGTGCGGGGATTGAACCCGCGGCCTCTCGTTTCACAGCCGGCGTCCAACCAACTGCGCCACGGAGGCTGTCTAAGAATATCATATAAGATAATAAAAAAAATCCAAATGTAAACAGACAAGAAAGTATGAGTGTATGTATGCATATAACAAAAGTTACAAGTTTACATATTACGTCGTGTTTTTAGTCGTTCGCGCGCTGCTGCGCGGTGCTGCGCGGCGTGTGGGCGGGCGGGTCGGCGGCGCGCGTGTCGTGGTGGGCGCGCGGGCTGGCGGCGCGGGTGGCGGCGCGCGCGGCGGCGGCGCGGGGCGCGCGGGACATGGCGCACGTGCGCGCCGCCGTGGCCGCGCTCGCCGCGCTCGACGACCTGGTGGCTGCCGCGCCGGGGGAACCACGTTAGTGTACCTTTATATTGAAACCTGTAAATAAATAATAAACAAATAAACCCAACATACATAATCCTGACACCAAGATCGAATCTTGTGTCGTAAATATCAGAAACTACGGGAAACTTTTCGATCTCACAAACACCTAGACCAGAATGACGCTATGACAAGAGTAAAAAGAATGAAGTCAAGTTTTCTATCTGTCGCATACTATACATACAGGATACATCAAGATAAAGATCTAAAACTACCAATCGGCTTGGTTTTCGGAAACAGTCTCGATTTACCCTGTATAAATGGTCATCTAACAAATGCTTGTGCTATTTCACAACTGATGTAATATAATATCAGTGCATTGGACACTCACAAACACAGCCGCACATTAGATTTTATTTATATAATTCCTTAATTATATTTCTTTAGATGCGTATGTTAACTACCTATTAAAAAACGAGGCACTGTATGAAAATATTTAGTTGACACAATATTTATTGAATGCGATATACAGTGGACCCCCGGTAATCCGGCCCCTGTCTAATCCGGCACCCCCTATAATCCGACATGATCTATTATTTATTATTGAATATTAATTTTTGATAATATTCGCTAATACATGACTGAACAAGTTACAACTTGTACGCATCATCATTATTGTGCTCGACGCGTTTTGATTCTGATTGCTTAGGTTGGAATTGACTACATGCGAGAGGATAGCGGTGCTACATTTACTAAATTTGATATACATAATGAAGCATGATTTGTACTTCAGAGTACATATATATATAATACATATAAAGAATCTTATCAGTGAGTCTGTAATTAGTCGGATTACAAGGTACACTTTTGTAAAAAAAAAATCGGACTATAGGGGGTCTTAGGCAGTACTCTATAATCCGACAAATTCGATAGTCCGACACTGCCCTGCAAAATTTTTGTCGGACTACCGGGGGTCCACTGTATGGCTTTACCGTTAATTCACTCAAGATATGCACGATTGAATTCGCAATTACTCCAAGAATCTCAATTTGAAATAGAGGAATTATAACCCCTTTGGCAAGCCTCTTCCTGCAATTAAATAATATTTTAAACGTCCATTCATGAGTTCATTGAGTCAAAACAAACATTTTGCACTCACCAAATATTTTTCTACCATTGGAACGACCATTTGTATAAATGCATGTTATCATTTCACGCTTTCTTAACGTAGAGGATACTACGCAAGGTAAACAACTTTAATGATATACACAAAAATTACGAAAAAAAATGTAATGAAGAAAAAAGTTTTGAATTAAAGATCACATGCTTTGTAATGTCAGTCATAAACAACTTGGCTCTTATTTAAACAAAAAATTGGTAAATTATAAAACCAACTGAAAAAAGAAAGAACTTAAACTGAAAAGCACATGATTTGTAATGTCAGTTATACATACAACTTACAAAAAACAAGTTGTCTCATGTAATATTCTCCACAGGTATCCAACTGCTATGGCTCCTGGTGCCGATAGTGATATCCTACCTGCGCGAGAGCAACGAGTTATCTCGTGCGCCGGCGCACGTACGAGCACTGCACGACTTCGCACTGCAGTGGCTTACACGAGTCGGACCTAAGTACCCGCAGGTATGTGTATAACAAACTATTGTGTTAGGACAGGTTAAATAGAAAAATAATATTTTATTCTGATATTTTGTGCTTCTCTTAAACTCGTTTTTGTAAAAATTAACAGTAATTATTATGAAATAAAATATTAATTTTGTTCTGTTAGAATTTGTCACTTATGAATTTAGTTTGAGCGAAGAAGACACCAACCCGTATTAGGCCAGCGTGCAGAACAATATGGCCTAACCACTCTCAATCGTACTCTATTGTAGAGGAGGCCCGTGCCCTTCAGTGGGACGTGTATGGGCTGATATAGAAGACAAAACATTCGATAGCTAAAATGGGTTTGAAAAATGTCGAGAATACGATTGAGAGTGGTTAGGCCATATAGTCCACATCCTTAAAACACAATAAAAAAAAATACTTACACGTATCCCCAGGAGTTCAAGACGATGATGCAGCAGTCGGTGGAGCTGCGCAACAAGCTGGAGAGCGCGCTGAAGGCGAGCACCGCGCCCGCGCGCGCGCCGCCGCCGCGCCCCGCCTTCCACGCCAAGCCCAGCAAGCCCACCATACAACTCAAGACTGACTTCAGCGACTTCAGATAAACCTGCTCTACTGAACAACTTGGCGAAAAAGAATACCATCATGCCCTACAGTCTATAACTTGGCAAAAAATGCGATGAGGTGGCAATTGGTAAAACAAAAATAATTATGGCAACACTATTAAAAATGTCTGTTGAATAATTTTATACCTAGGTATTTTTTTGTTTCTTTTGTGATATAGAATAAACAAAGATGCTATTAATAACAATCAACAAAAATAATTATATATACCTCTTTTCCGTCGTAGTATATCGGGTTGCCATATTAATGTTAAAAGCGATCTTAGCGCCCTCATTAGAAACAAACACGTTTTTTGCCAAGCTATAGTTACGATGGAGTCAATTCGTTATTACACATATCTGATGTGGTTCGTGTCTTGTGACATTTAGGGTTTCTTGCCCGCTGTAATCTGCAATATCCGTATTTGTATGTAGCAGCCCATAACGTGTCAATGTAGGGCACAGACTCCTCTACAACCGAGAGTACGATTTACAAAGATTAGGTCATATAGTCTATAATGGACTATACGACCTAACCCCTCAGTCTGTAATTTAGTATACAGCCATGAACATGTAGAGACAATAATGTCATGGTATGAATTAATATGAAAATCCTACTTACCTGACGTGTGTTGAAGATTCTGAAAAGCTTTTCTGTTAATATGTCTAGCAAAAATAAAATAAGGACTTTATCAGTGATGACAAAAAAGTATTATGTATGAATCAACACAGAACATTCAACTTGACTGTTCTGTTAGTATGTACGATGTTGACAGTGAGTTTTTCGGCTGGTATTTAATACGTGACATTGGCAGAATTGGGGTAGGGAAACACCGCAAAAGCCAAAAAACAAGAACCGAACTGAATTGACAGTGAGTTTAGTAATGGTGCCGGATAAATTCTTAGCAATATAAGAATGCATGTTGAACTCTAAAAGGCGTTATTCCAAAAGTATTTATTTATAAGAATAAACTTCCTAAATTGCGAATGCGGTCAATGTCTAAACAAATACCTTTTTTATAGCCTTTGGAATTCATTCCAAAATAACGCTAAGGTATAGATAACAATTTTCACGAATACAAAGTTATTATCGTTAGCCGCCAAACAAATGCAATGAATTTCAACCCAATCCAAATAAACATCGGAAACGGGAAGATACATAAAAATATGTATTTCAGATTGGATATAGAGCTAGTTGGAACTTTCAGTATATAAAAATGAAGTAACATTTAAAACTCAAATTTTACTTTAAGTGGCCATAGTATTTCGTCACACAATATTCCAGTAAATTATTGGAACATTTTATAATAAAATTACTTGTTTTAATTTTTTTGCTACTAGTAAGTGTAGCATAAAAATACCGTTAATTAGAAAAGTAACATCAAATAATATATTATACATAATATACATATTAAATGATTTTGTGTCTTGAAATTATAAAAATATTTTTAACAGTAGTAGTTATTTTATTACTTTTAATAATTTTTCCGGTGCTTCGAAATTATCCCTTGGTTTAAGAAGTTAATATCGCAATAAATAATAAGTTGTTAAATAATTTAAGATTAAGAAATAATTTAACAATATGGCTAAATTGTAATGTATACCAATCTCGAATTTTCTGAAAATTTCAATACTCGTAGATTTATTCTAGTCGAGTTTTATTGGTATGAATAAGACTAATCATTATTCTAATTGGCATTACATGAAGTATGTTTAAAAAGCGTATTGTGTTATCTGAATAAATAAGCTAAATTGTGAACTCTAACAATGTTAAAGTGTAATTTACCACAACTCACGCAAAATAATGATTACAAAGAGTTGCAACAATAAATTAAAATCACGAATTCGCTGATTTAGACGGTTATAATTTATATAAATAGAATCTATTCAATCTTATATAGTGCATTCTGAAATACGGAAAGCATAAAAAATAGATTACTAATCGAAGTTCCTATGTATTTCTGGCAGTGTTAGCGTTCGCCAAGTCTGATATTTGGTTTATTTGTGAAAGGGAACATTTTTAATTCGTAGTTTTAATGTAGGCTGCACACATTTATCGAATAATCTCTTCGAGAAGAAAATAAGCAAATTTCATTAGATATTTAGTAGTTAATAGGGTGTTTGATTGTATTCAATATTGTATTTATTTATCAAAAGTAACCATATCAAAAGATTAAATAAATCCATTTAGAATTAACAAGTTACAAACGTTTCTGAATCTTTAGTGGAAGTAAAATAAAAGGGATACAAAAAAGCACTAATGATGTCACTGTGCCTAGTGTATTTGCCTCATGTTACAAGCTACTTTAATACTGTTTTGAAACAATTTTATGTTAAAATAGTAATTGCGTTTGTATGCAAAATGAGAAAAAAACATCAATGAAACTATAATGTAACACAAAACAAAGGTTATGATATTGCACTTTAGATTTGGCAGCACCATTATGAATGTTTGAGAAACATTTTGATTACTATTTTATATTTTTTGTCAATTGCTATAAAATGGATTGATGTACAAAGAAACAATGTTTACGGTCATTCCATCCGGTATATACGTATTCGCTTCGTCTTATGCTTATTTAGAATATGTAAACTAATAGATTATATAATATTTAGGAATGTTTCAAGGATAGTAAGTAGGATATCTATAGCCACAGGCGAAATATTGCGATTTCTGTGATAGGTTTTGAGGATGTCTGGATTTTATTGCCAAATTATATTATTTACACTGCCTCGCACTTCCAATATTGAGGGGCGATACTAAAATTATTAAATACTATCGCAAATTATCGATAATATTTAATTTAAAATTATCACAAAAAATATAAGCAACATAAAAAAAAAACATTTTTTAATTTAATTTCAGTTATAATTCAAAGCAATTTGGTATTCTGCATTTCATATATACACTTTCAAATGGTTTCCAAATATCGATAATTTGCGATCGATTTTATAAAACTATGAAAAACATTTTAACTCCAATGTATTTTCTCTTTTATGTGTATTATTTTAGATTATCTTTAATAAAACATTTAATATACATTAAATTTTTGTTTTATTTGCCTTGTACACTACCATAATTGGAATAAAGTGCCTACAATTATTTGCTTCTCCTAAGATTCACGAAAAATTGGTTTAATTGGTATCGGCAATATACGATATATTACATAGGGAGGGGATATATATTATATAGGGAGGGGGTATAATAGTAAAAAAATATTCTATGAGTAAGGATTGAATGTCGATATTTTATTTCATATAAAACACGTCAAATTGAACAATTGTACTAAAGTTACGCATTGGTATCGTTCTTTTCTTCATTAACCGGGTCAACATTTATTGTAACTGTTTTATCTTCGCTTGTTTCTAGTTTTGCTTTTTTCGATTTCCCTGAAATAATTAGTGTTTTAAAATTATTCGAATATCATGTTTGTATTCAATGTATTTATTACACGAGATTGGACAACACGCACAAAATCAATACGACCGTACAAAGCACGTGGGAAATAACCGCAATGATTATATCTCCCGCCAAACAGCAGAGTATAAGCACTGTTGTATTCCTGTTTGCAGGACATTGTAGCAAGAGTAATTGCTGGACATTGAGACTTAACATCTTATGTCTCAGGATGGCGAGCGCAGTGGAATGCCAAGCATTGCTTTGTAATACATTGTGTTTTGCTACTGTCTATGAGCGGTCGTATTGCTTACCATCAGGCGAATGATATGCAGGTATCGGCATTCATAAAAATAAAAAAAAACATGAAGAAAAGACCGACAGCATTGTCAAAACAGTTCTCTCGAGTTTTGTTACTGTATCTGTGGTTACCGATAAACTTCAGATAAGTTACTATCTGTCAATAATTTTATTCGCGGTACTAATCATGTAGTTTTATTGCTAAAGTTCTAAGGAAATTATTATAAATTGCACCACTTTAAAAACCTGACTTCTATATATAGTTTCATTTAAGAAAACTACGCCGAAGACATCTTTAAAATCTATCTGGTAGTTTTGTTTTCTATTATGAAATGAAGCTTCCCAAGTATGAAAAGCAAAAAAACCGCCTAACGAACGGTATGTATCTTGATTTGTAATCTGGTATTATGCGTGGCATCTTAAATGTATGGAAGTTAAAGTTATTAATTATCATCGTTGATGCAACAAGGCGTAGGCCTTAAGTCCCATTTACACGAGGAGAATTACTCGCCTCAATTATCGTACGATATAAAAAGTTGCATCGTGTAAACATTTCTCGATACGGTAATTTTATGGCGATTATGTCATGCAATAATGGCATGCGATTCTCCCTGCCAGAAACTTCGTGTAAATAGCGCTTTAGAATACACTTAAGCCTACAACATTGAACATGCTCCACTTACTTCGTACAAACGCGGGCGGTAGTGTAGCGACGGTGAGGTAGCCGGTGTGTCCCGGGTTTGCCTGCGGCCACGCGCCCACAATGTAGCTAGTTTCACCGCTCGGCTTCTCCTCTATTGGCTTTTCTGAACTCTGAAACAATCGAGAACGTATCTGTTAATTTTCAGATATTCAGGTTTCATTCGTTGTACCTCATATGGGGTAGGTATGAATTGTAGGTATGTAGTTTAGACAGCCTGCATGGAGTTAGTAATATGGCACACGAGGCATTGGGTTCAACCCCCGCAATGAGACAAATGTTGGTACAATAACTATTGGTTTCAGCTCTGGGTGTTTGTGGGACAGAAAAGTTTCTCTTAGTGTCCGATAACCACGACATAGGACTTGAATCTTAGAATTTCATTATGTATGCGACTGTATTTATAAATCTATTGATGAACTTTTACAACTATGGACCGGAATATATGCAGCAAAAAGAGCTTGAAACATGCCTGAAAAGTTACTTGAAAAAGGTTTAAAATATTTATAAAATTTGATAAAACATGCAGCAGTTGAGGTAGGAATTGATTTGACCAGAAAAATACTAATTCACATAATCCGGCCCCTATTTCATTCAAAGTCTGACTGTGACTGTGGCGCCCCAGAACAAAGTATGTCGTACTTGCTGATGTGCCCTGTACCACCTGCAAGAAGGGATATCATCGAGACAACAGACGCTGCCATTGACATAGCGATCTACTGGGCCGGGATACTTTTGAAATATTTGAGTTATTGACACGAACTAAGCAGACGATCACTATATTAACACATACTGCTACCAAAAAGATCACCTAAATTTTATGCAGGATATTTTACAGTCCTGTGCATAGGCTACTAAAGGAAGTACAAATAAATGCACATTACTACGCTTTATTTATTTCCTAATGACCTGAATAACGACAAAAGTGACATTGCATCCAAGTATACCAATCATAGTTCACCCTCAAAAACCAAATGGCGTCACGCATAATTACAGAAAATCGAATTAGCGCCGTCAGTGTGCGGTGCGGTTTAACACGGTGAGGTAATTACCGAAATGAGTCATTAGCGAGGCTGCTAAACGGTGTGACGTCACCTCATCTAACACAGTAAACGATGGACAGACGTGAACGACGCGCCATTACGCACCTGCCGCGAACGTGTCTGACGGGGTACAGTCGGACTTATAAATTTGAAATATATAAATATTACAATAAAATTAATACCTCTCTACCTTTATGGCCTAACCACTCTCATCGTTCTCTTAATTGTAGAGGCCCGTGCCCTGTAGTGGGACGTATATAGGCTGATACAGATCTACCTACCGACAGCCTCCGTGGCGCAATTGGTTAGCAGGCGGCTCTGAAATAAGAGGCTGCGAGGGTTAGATCCTCGCACCGAAACAAATATTTGTGTGAACCACAAGTATTTGTTTCGGGTCTGGGTTTTGTGAAACCGTAAAGGGGTCAGGATTATGTGTGTGACTGTTAGTTGAATCTATTAATTTAATTATACTACATTTAAACACTCGCAAACTAATCCTAGGTTGAAGAAGATCCCCATGCTCCCATGATCTAGGGCTTAGTTTGCTAATATAGTACAGCACCTTAAAATTTATACCTATTGAGCAAGTCTAATACCATTTTAGGCATGTATTTTTTCAATCGATTCACTTTACTACTACTGCAAATGTTATAAAATACGATACTAGAACTACGAGTAGTTTTTCCCCAACTTCTTGATGGACTAGAATGGGCTGATGTTTTAAAACAAGGGTAATTTAACATCTACAGATTCGTGCAAATACTTAAGACTTCTATTTCTTGTTCAAAACTGACGTTGAGCATGTCTACATGATTCACATACAATTTTCGGGCATAATATAAGAACCGAATATTAATAAAATTACAAAACGTACTCACATTTGTTTCATGATCACTTTCACTACTACCACACTTGTCACTGTTTTCACTGCCACTGTTAAAAATAAACTGGACTTTCCCCAGGGTGCAGCAGTCTTTATAACCAATTCCCACTCTCGATACAGTTTAACTACCCACAGCTGTCATCATTATTTATTTTATCTACTGTCTAAATTGGCGGTACCCACTTCATTTATGATGATGCTATACGTTTAAATGACGTTTAGATCCCTGCCTGCTTTCACATTGAACGACGAGATACGTTTTTTTTATTAATACTTTAGTTTGAAACATGTAAGAATCACTTCTGGGCATACTCCATATATCATATGAGACGGGTATATTTTCTATTATTTGGCGCATTTCACATACCTTTTCACATTTTGGTACATAATTCCGAAATACCTACACATCTTTCTACTTAGTATGTTCTTAAATCAACTACGAATAGACACGTAACTCTAGTCATGTTAACAAATTAAATAAAAATTATTATTAGAAATACGCGGATGTAAACCGATTGCGAACAGTAAAGATTTGTGTGAGCGATAGTATAGTATGCGGGTCAGGGCGCAACGTAATTACAGATGTCACGGCTAGGAGCCCACGTCGAGCACTCGACGCGTCCTTCAGGCGCATCTCAACCACTGGTGTACCATTACAGCCACTGGTTCTCAAATTGAGTCTATATCCACCTCCAGGAATAGATAAGGGCGTGGGAAGGTTGTATGTATTTTACTGAAGAAAATTGGCGATTCGTGATAGTGAAAACTGGTCTAAATCGACTCCTTGGAGCTGTATGTTTCTCTAAAGGAAATTAGAGATTCATGCTAGCAAGTCGTGGCTAAAAATGCTTCTTGAATTTTAGTAACATTTGTCAATTTTAATAAATTTAAAATTGTATTATTCTACCCCGTCCAGAACATTTATTATACAGTAGGGTTATGTCCAAGGTTTGATTTTGAGCAGTATGTATTGGTTTATAAAAAACATATAATTTAGAAACAGCATCAAAATTGGTTGTAAAATGACCGAGTTACATAGAGAGTTCACTGCAACTAAAAGACGTGATAAAGTAAAAAATCATTTCGTCTTGATAAATCTTCAAAACTGGAAGAGACCTGATAATATTGACAACTTTTATTTTTATTGCAACGAATAGCTAGGCGGGCGTGCCATGCGCCTGATAGTAAGCGATACGAACGCTCATGAACAGTAGCTAAACCAAACAGCACCATGAAATAAAGCAACGCATTCGCATTCCACTGCGCTCGCCATTCTGAGACATAAGATGTAAAGTCTCAATATGTCCAGTAGTCACTTTGGCTACAAGTTTGAGAATCTGTGTATTAGTGTTTATTCATCTGTGGGAATGCTGCCGAGTGCTGTTCGATGCTCATTCACCACCGCACGTAATTAAATGCATTGAACTTTACCCTCTCGCGAAGGATTTCGTATGAGTAATGTGATGCATATTATGCGTCGATTGACGAATCACTGTTTTTTATGTAATAACAATTACACGCGTGCTTATGTTAATTGAGGTTGATTAATGTGTTTTAAACAGAGTTCTGATGTTCGAAGATGTTGTTTTTATAATATGTAGTGTAGTTCTTACGAATGATTAAACTGTCCATGTGAATGTAAATGGTCACAACTTACTATAAAAACATAAAGAAATATTAATATTGTGATATATACTATAATACGACCATTACGAATTGTAAAAAAATGCATATTTTCCAATATTTAGCAATACCGTCAACAACATTATTGGTATAAAATTACAATATTATTGTTAAGGAATTGATTATTATAAATTACTTGTGAACTTCTTTAGAATAAACTAAGCTGCGATTCCTGTATAATCACTGTATTTTAAACTTGTTTTGAAGTGAGTTTCTTGCCCGTTCTTCTCGGGTGAAGACAGTCTTGTGAACCGGGTGGTAAGAGTAACATTACTGAAGCCAAATAATGCATATTTTAAAGATTTATTACATTATTTTCATTTCATTTCAAATCGTACCGTAAAAATAAATTTGCCAATGCTATTGCAGCAAGGATATTCATGTCGCTAAGGCCGGAAACATACTACTAAAACGCCACACAACCCCACCCGACGTGAATCAAATCGTAGTATTTTCTATGACCAGAACCACACAACGTACACGTGATGTTACGTTGCGTGGCGTGTGTAAAGGCGGCAAGCTGACGACATGAGCAGTGATGACAGTTCATCAGCATAGCAATAAACAGTTTTATCCTGCGAGATGACAAGGCTCGCGGTGCGGTGGCGCCGGCTCACATCACAGCGCCGACAATACCCGTGTGCTCTCTCATTTACATGCATTACTAAACATCAGGACACTATGGTGACAGCATTCGACATTTGTTACATTTTTAGATGTATTTGAAATAGATCATGACAATCTAGAGTTGTGATTTGTGAATATTTTTTATTGCTTTAATGGCGAGATGATGCATGCCATACACTTGATGGAAAGCGATAAAATCGCTCATGGACAGTAGCAAATCCAAACAACACCATGAATTACAAAGCAAATCCCACTGCGGTCGTTATCCTGAGACATCGGATGTTTAAGTTTAATATGTCCAGAAGTCATGTCCTTTAAACCGGAACACTACAGTGCATTGTTTAGTCATTCGTACACTGTTTGGCGGGAGAAATAGACATGCTAGCGGTACCTACTCAGGCGGCCTGCCACATATGAAATCTACTTACCACCAGTAAGTATTGAAGTATACATATGCTTTCTAGCATATTAGTACACAATTTGAAACTTTCAGGTCTTAATCAACTTCAATATTTGATTTTGTTTTCATAAAGGCATTAGTGTAGATAAAATTCTGAACAAATGTATATCTGAAAGATAATATTTTGCTAAAAAAATCCACTAAGAAATACACAAGAAATTAGCAACCCACCTATAATTAGCACGTCGATAGATGTCAATACACCGTCCGCAGCAGAAATTTCACAGTAAAAATATTATGTATCCGAAACGGGCCGGTGCAATGGAAAGCTACGCATGCACAAATCATTTGATTACGCCCGGCGTGGGTGTAACAAGAGTATAACACACTTTGATTTCATAAGCCGTGTTATAAACCAACCTAACTAGCTCGATATAATCCTTTCGATAGCTATTTTGTGTTGATTTACGTGTTACATTCATTAAATTGCGTTTGTGCGTTAATTTTTGTTCAGTATGTAATAAATTTATACCAGTCTAATATAAGTTAGTTTTGGACTGTATCAGCACATATACGTCCTTCACCGTAATAATTCGTGGCGATCGACTACCAATACACACATTTACTTTTATGATATTTTTTAATAAATTGATCCAACACTTATATTTCATAAACCAAGAATATATTGATTGAGAGATTATTCATTATCTAATGGCCGTTGCCATTATTTGGACTGTCGTAAAGTTGACACACAAAATGAACCCAAAAGACGATAAACTTACGTCGGACACTATGATCGATTTCTACAGACACCATCATCATAGTCTTTAGTACCTATCAAGGAATCCACTGCTGAGTACAAAACTCTTCCAAGAATTTCCACAGCGATCTGTCAGAAGCAGCAATAATATCATGGGATCCTGAAATCATTAATAGTTCTTCTGTATCTTACATTTATCGATCTTATGGGTATGTAATATATGATAGTACCCATTACTAGATATCCCATAACATACTAGCGATTAAAATGACATTTGGCATCTATGGGTGTCGAAAGACCAAGAATAGATCCCTCAACGCAAGTGCTACGTTATTTAGCGGTTGCACATTGCCTTATGTTTAACCACACCGCCGGCGCATGCACATTAAAATCTACATATTTAAATACATCCAAACTCGACACTGTTATTAACGCAGAACTTTAGCAGCTGTTAGATAAATTAATACCTAATATTTTACCAATACGCCAGATAAATCTGTATCTGTATCAGCCCATATACGTTCCACTGCAGGGCACGGGCCGCCTCTATAATCGAGAGTGCGATTCAGAGTGGTTACTGGTTAGGCCATATAGTCCACCACGCTGGCCTAGTGCGGGTTGGTCGCCAGGTAAATATACCAAGTATAAGTAAAATCCTAATGTATGCTATAAGTTGTTTGAGGGAGGCCTATGTTCAGCAGTGAACCTCAAGTGACTGAAGGTAATCTATACTAATATGTAAAGCTGCAGAGTTTGTTTGTTTGAACCCGCTAATCTCTGGAACTACTGGTCCGATTTGAATGATTCTTTCAGTGTTGGGTAGTCCATTTATCGAGAAAGGCTATAGGCTATATATCATCACGCTATAACCTATAGGAGGAAAGCAGTAGTGATATTTCTAGCAAATACGAGGAAATTTTGTTCGTTTTTCGTGGTCAGATTGGTCGATATTCTAAACTGATAGTCAGAATTAAACATTTTGACCGCTATTTTAAAACGTGTATGCACCCGAGGTTAGACGAGCATGTCGTTCGCCTGATCGTAAGCAATACGACTACTCATGGACAGCATTAAAACCATACAGCTCGCTAAGCTCCTTCGAAACGGAACACAACAGTGCATTTACCTCGCTGTTTGGCGGGAGTAATAGACATTGCGGTGGTACCTACTCAGGCAGCCAGTCACATATAAAGAGACCTACCACCAGTAAAAATCGGAGCGTTTCTCATCCAGGGATACTATACTCATAATACACGGCACATTTACCATTAGGTTTTAAGGGGTACGCTAAGTTTTGTTAGGAACCAAAGGTATTTGAGCTCTATTTTCGCAAAAGCCTGTGCCATACGCACAATTATTATTGTAGCCAAATATGGAATCTCTTAAGTCTTAAGTATATCAACATAATTTGTATTACATGGATTAGTCAATCTAGAACTGTGCAAATATACACACATATTATTCGAGTTAGTTACCGATCCCCGATCCCCGATACCCGATCTGATAAAACTTAGACGCCATAATAACTAACTGGTACAAACACTTTTCTATAGAACAAATAAAAGCTTATACGACGCGTCACTTATCTATCTCCAACAACATGTAATAGCGAACACAAAGGCACGTATACAGAGTACTCGGTGCGGTGTATCGAGTAATACGTGTATAATTGGGAGCCTTGACAGAGTTGCGGTGAGATTACACTAATACAACCCTGCGCTGTGTTTCCACTCAACCGCAATGTGAACTTAGCACGATGACCTTGGCACCGCATGTTAAAAAGTGTTTTATGGTGTCGTTGATGTGTACTTTAAGAAAATAATAACAATTTATTAGGCAATGACGTTTTACAAATAGACGCGTCATACACTAACATAATGGCACAAAAAAATGGCGCGATGCGATGAAACGCGATGAATAGACATCGCCAGTTACGTAACAATAAGTGCCGCACTGTTATTGGCTAAAGCGCGTGTGACGTAGCACCAAGCATCAAGTACGGGATGACGTGGCGAGAGTTGTCAAACGTCGCCATGAGAGCGAAATTAATAATTTTATTTCATAAAAAAATAAATTTGTGTGTACTTGCGCACTAAATAAAATATTTATTTTGTTTCACAGTTTCAGAATAATTCGTACGTTATTTTAAATCAGTCTAATCTATTTTTCCGCAATTGGTTTTGAGAATACAAATAGTCAGAGAAACGTGTATCCGCGCCACTGGTTGAAGCGTGACTGATTGCACGTGAGGCAATTACCTCCAAACGTCGTTGCCATTATAAAGCTCGGACAACGCATCTATGCTTTATAAACATCTTAGTTATTAGGTGTGTATCCGATCGCAGTTTTCCAAATTATGGTAACTTAATAGAAATAAGGTATTGTTTGTACGCTTTTCATACACATGCACAAACACAATTAAGCTTGTTTTTAAAGGGACTGGGCAGAAGTGCCCCTGTTAGATAATTCAGAGAGAATACTTCCGTCCTAGGAAGTTACAGTGGTGGAGTCTATCACCTTGACGGACACAAATTCCAGTCGCGAGTAATTTTAATATGAATTTTATAACCGAAAATTCAAGCTAAGTGGAGTGCATGATCTGATCTTTGAATCCAGGACCTAAAATTTCACAGTCCTCACGTACTGCCGCTACGTTAAGAGGCCAAAAATTACCACTAAATTTCCTAGCTATGACAAAAATTACTCTAGATGTTTACATATCGGCGCAAAAATAACATAATATTAAATAATATAAAAACTTAAAAGGATAAAAATATAGTTAATAAAATAGTAAACAGAAATACTTCAAGAAATAAAACATCAGATTGCTCAATCATATCATATTGGTATGTAGCGAGCACCAATGATGGCAGAACACAATGCTTTATTAATGCGCTCTCAAAGATATTCCCACAATTTTGCAATAATTTTTCAGCCGGAGCGCGGGCGTTTTGTGAGCAAATAACAAACATGTATTTTGCGCTGCATTAACAGAGATATCAAGGCATTAATCGTTCAAAAACAACGCAACGTTGAAGGCATCGGCGGGCAAGGCGGGCAATGTGCGCAAGCGCGGCCAACACTGCACGCCGCGCGCCGCACGCACCGCAATTACCTAACATAAATTCAAACTTGGAACGTGCCGTGATCGATGGACCACTGCGTTCGGATACACAACAAAACCATGTCCACTTGTTACACTTATGATTTATTACCTCAGCCACCATTATTTAGATTGCTTTGTCAATTTCAGAAGCGTATCTCGCATTTTATTACCAAACCAAATATTCCAGATTGAATTTATTAAAAACGTATAACACAGAAACCGTTTTACCCACCCGGTAGAACATAAAATAGATAAGATATTTTTATAACAAACAAAAAGAAACAAACGCGCCGGGAACTCTAATACATCCGATTAAACGGCCATAAAGCCCAGATTAAAACATAAAACCTTCATGCTGTCAACACAGAATTTAACCTTTCACTGGATGACATAAACATAAAAGGAAATAAAATTTGAGAAAAAAAAGAACAACACCAAAGAGGCGCATTAAGAATTGAGATAAGAGAGATGGACGAGCACTCAACGGCGCGCGGCCAACTTTATTATTTATTGACACTTAAAATAATTACCTGCAGGTTGGCCCGTGCCGAATGTGCTCGGTTTAGTGTCGAAGACCCCGCCGCATCAATCTAACTGCTTACAACAGACTTTGAAATGTACACTGACAACAGCGTCGACACTCGCTAGGCGCTTTCAACATATTACCGACTACATCGATTATAAAATGAAACACTATCATTTTCTATATAATTGCTCTATTTAGGTATGTACATATTCACTGGATACAACAACAAAAAATACAGTGATTAATTTTATTTTACCTCACAATTTAAGCATCATTTATCTATTTTATATTCAATTCAAATATTCTTTTACTTTCCAGACGATTTTAATCAAGTGGCCAATAACAACGTTATATGTCAACTGTTAGTCGGTATTCGATTCTTTACTTCACAATTTATTTATTTTAAGGAAAAAATATATTATTTTATTTGATTCTAAATCCAAAGATTTATTAAGTGTTAATATCCCCAGCCATTTTTGCCAATCGATTCTCAGAAGCGAACGGCGTATGCAAATGACGTCGCCGGATCGATAAATTGTCAGAAGTGCCAAATTGTTGAGTCCAGGTCGTTATCAGCGAGGCATGTATACTGTCGCCACGCCTGTCGTCTGCTGATAACGCGAGATTTAGACATTTATCCAAAACTTGTATAAACAAGAAATAAAAAGGAGATATCGTAAAATGCGTCGGTAGCCGAGTGTTTGATGTGTTTAGGTATGCGGGTGGTTTTAGGTAGATATACAGATTTTTACTGGACTTACAAAGTAATTATTAATTGTAAATACAATACAATACAAAAAGTAGACTACTCAGATTTAGAGGAATTATATCCTACATAATCCACCACGAAAGCCTATTGTATATTACACAAACGATAGGATTTTTTTGTAGATATCTTTATGATTGCCTCGGTGGCGTAGTTGTACTACGGTACGGTTACAAAGCTGAGGTCTCGGGTTCGAATCCCGGGTTGGGCAAAGTGATATTGGATTTTTCTATTCAGTATCAGCCCAGAGTCAGGAATCTGTGTCCGATATGGCGATAGGCTCGCCACCTATCACATTGTAGGACGAAGCATACAAGGCGAAATGTGGGTGCCCTGACATCTCTGCCTACCCCTATTGGGAAAAAGGCGTGAGTTTATGTATGTATGTATCTCTATATAGATAGTTTATTGATGAGGTTAACCGTCGCCATTAAATGGTGTGGTAATTCACTATTAAATGTGAATACACACATGATTTCAAAAAGTCTAAATAATCATGTTAATTTATAAAATAGTAGATCGCAAAAAATATTACAAGATTACTACTAATTATACAGGGTATATCATGACTGCAACCGAAAACGAAGCCGGGTGATAGTTTAAGCGACTTCAGACACAATGCAACAGAAAATTATGGAAATAAAGCGTCAATTTGTTTTGTAATTTTTTTATATGATCGTATTTGGGTGGTAAATACATTTTTTCGTAAAATAATAGTGTATACCCTTTTATCTTAGAGTATTTATATATAGAGGGAGCGCTGTCATACATTTGCAACTTCAAAAACGTAGATATTTTCTTGTTCGTAATGTTGGTAGCACTGCTATATTAATGTTACCGATAAATGACTTTTCCACGAAAAATATATAAATAAATAAATAAACGGAAATTAACATATTCACGTTACATTGTTTTTAGCTATCATAATACAAAATATTAATAATAAATGAAAAATAAAACTCACCCTTGGCTTATTATAATTTATTTCGCTCCAAATTCAAATAGTTTATATTTTTTATCTAAAAATTATTCCGGAACTTTCTCGGAATTTCAACAATTTAATTACTTGCAACATTGAATAAAAAGGCGTTCGAAAATTCAAAAATATGAATGTTTTTCTATAAAATTATTTAAATTATTTCTTGTTAATTAATAAGAAATTGGATTTATTGTCGATGATAAATGAATACACAGTTAATAATTAACCCCTAAAGTAAATTTGGATGGTATTCGATAACGCTAAACCACATTTTTTGATTTTTCTTTTTCACGAAATCCATGCATATTCCACGCTGTCACAATTCATACTGGATGTAGGGAAGAAAAAGGTGGCCCCGGCACCACCATTTTTATCTACGTTTTTGAGGTACCAGCGCTCCCTCTATATATATATACTCTAAGCCTTTTATTTATAAAGACTCTAAGGAATAAAAGAGATTAAATTATTATTTTAGCAAAACCTATGGATTTACCACCCAAAAATGACGATATTTAAAAAACAATAAAAAAAAATTGTCGCGTTTCTTAGCAAAATTTCTAGTTGCATTGTGTTTGTAGTCACTATAGTTACCATCCGGCTTCGTTTTCGGTAGCAGTCTTGAGATACCCGGTATTATACATTGATTGTTCAAAGCTTCAGGCAGAAAATTCACATCCTATGTATGTACAATTAGCTACTAAATACACAAAACTGTAGCATCAAAAGTCACACGTACAGTAAAATACAGGCACAATGGAATTATATAGAAGGTACTAAGTCGCAATTTGTTTTGACTAATCATACCGATGCATCGCCACATAAACATTACTATTAAATTCCCGGCGACCGAGTTCCACTCCCACTCGATTGCGCTTTACCATTATAGAGACCGTAGAACACGCTATAATTATGAAAATATCAATAATGTTCTAGCGAGTTAGGTGAACTATCACTCAAAATCCTGTTAAACAACCATTTACCGCGTTATTAAGGACAAAATGGCCGGATTAGCTGCGCCGCGGCGGGAGACAGGACCATCGGCGATCGAGTATCGATTACGCAACGATTAAATCGATCGATACGTATCGTAAATCAATCGGTCCATTACGCCGCCATCTGCGTCTGTCAATAACGAGATCGCATGAATCACGCGCCTGGTCTCTCGCCCCTTCTGCGCTTGACTGGCCCGCGACGTATTGACGTGGTTATGTATTACCAGGCCCAAAAAGGTTATGGAGCGATTTGAATTTCGAACTTTAAATATTCACAAGTAGAGTACCGGTATCAAATAAGATACGTCTCGTGGGAATTACAAACGAAGAGCTACTTTCAATTTCACTTCACGCAATTCTGCTACTTAAAAGTGAGAATGAAATTCGCTATCTCCGGTAGGTACTCACTGGTATCAAAATAGCAAATATGACATTACATATCACAGCGACATCTTCGTATTACTGAGCAGACAATAGATTAAATGCAAAAAGCATTGGAACATTAAGCTCCTTACTTAGATATTTTCTAATCCAAAGATATTCCCTACGATTTATGTATAAATTAATAGGTAGGTATGTATTATGTAACACACCGAGGCAGTAATTTCACGCTTCCTTTGCGTATCGGGAGTAACATTCCACGCGTCAACGCCGACCAGCCGGCTGACAGTTTTGCTTGCACCTCGCCTTGTTCAGGGTCTGCTCATTGAACACTTTGTAATCGGGCTATTTATGACTATTAATAAGCTTGAGTTAATTTTTATCGTCTACATCTATTATTATATATTTAATAGTTTTTAATCTTAGGTGACTGCTATTTCTCAATGTTCTGTAATAGTTCTCATAGCTTATAGTATTTTTTAGAATTTAAATGCAAGTATGTCCTGTACTATTATTAAGTTCTGAATTAATTGTCTTGTATTTAGATGCACATATAAAAATCCCTCCAAGTCGATCTAAAACTGAACGATATAATTACAATAAATAAAGTTTCCTATTCCTTAGTCCGTGACAGAATGAGTCTATGCGTCATACAAGATAGGCAATTCATTGGTCACCATCAATATCTCTCAAACATTAGTTCTGATACCAGATAAATGAAGTTTACAATAGGTAGGTTAGTATCTAGGATGCCTAGGGCTTAGCCTACACTGCACACAAAGCTTAGTAACACGTCTCATGGGACCCGCGCCGCCGGCGCTACCGACTCAACATTCCTCGCTTGACATACCGCTGTGGTAGGGTTGCTACTATGTAGGTGTTCAATGGATTGATTTTTAGGGTTAGGTTTATTGAGACTAAACTGTCATTAACAATAGACATATTTTTGTACTGGTGGGTACTAACAAATCAACTATTTTTTATCTGATGGTAAGTACAAAAAAATGACTATCTGTGATGTCGAAATAATTATGTCGGCCTAGCTGTAACTCAATATATACAATAAAGTCATATTTCAGTACCTAATTTGCATATATTATACCTAATATGCAATATATGCAGGCTGATTCCTACAGTTCACTTTAGATTTCGGTTTAGTTGGCAACAAGCTTTGGTTAGTATACAGTAAACATCGTGCAGAAAAAAGACTATAAATAGGTGCAATAATGCAATTGATTATTATTAATCTTCATATTCAAGTACTGATTCTTCTTACGCTTCATAAGAGTCAACTTAATTAACGCAATCACGTATTATCAATTCCAATTTAGACATGACAAACACTATTTTTATCGACAATCGTGCTACCCCTAGCAAGAATAAATTTCTTGACGCCACTCAACCGCCCAAATTACTGCTTATGATGATTGGACAGTATTAAAATCACCCACTTAACGTATCCTTTGCACTGTGTATAAATGTTGAGGTTTCATAACACTTATCAACGTGAATTTGCATCCGGCTTTGTAATTGGCAGATGGTGATTTTTGAAGGAGATATTGTCTCTATAAATCATATTAATGTGTTTAATGATTTAGGGTTCCCAATCCAGTGTATTGGGAACCCTAAATCATTAAACACATTTGTTAATATGGGAGTAATTTTGTAATGAAATTGTATTATGATTGGGATTTGGAAGTTTCAACAATAAAAGAAGGTTTGAGTAATAGTTGACTTTCTTGGCTTAATGCGGTGTACAAGAGTTCATACACGTGCTTCCAAAATTTCCTAAATTTGGTGCTTTGGATAACAAATTATGCTTATAGTTGTTATTTGGCAAAAATAGCAATTAATAAACGACACCAAAAAAAAAAAAAACTTCATTGGAAGTGGTCCAGGATATTACATATTATGTTAATAAAGCCGATGTTTGCTAAACAAATCAGAGTATATTAAAATATAAAATAGATAAGGAAAAGCCATTAAATAAAGAAAACAATGAAATAAAGCATGAAAGTTAGCTAACAAAGTCATATTATTCCTTAAAATATCAGGAACCACAAAAAATCTAAATTTCGATACACAATTAACCCAAAACCGCGAGCGATACATCTCGAAAAGCAATCGTGGTCGAAACGTCCTTAACTTCCGATAACCAAGCGTTTGATTGATTTTTAAGTTTCTCAATCCGTGTTTTTGTACGGAGCAATTAGCCAATGTTTTGTACAAACAAATCAGCTGTCATTTGTTTTATTACCATTTAAATCCGCCGAGACAAGTAATTACAGCAATAATGCATTCGGAAATCTCGTAGCCTTGATCGGGGTTTAGAGATAACTGATCTATTAGGGAACATTCATAACTTGATAAATATATTTTTTTGTAGAAGATATTTCATTTCGAATGATAATTGCTCAAGTAGGTACTTTCATGGTGTTATGCTTTTGACATGTATTTATATGATCAGTATCGGGATTACTTTTGCATCTTAGCTTTATAAAACATTGGGTGTTATTACAATGTATTAAAAAACAGAAAATTACTACTTAATGTACTTTCCGTTAAGTTGGTTCTATATTTTAGTATACAAAAATATGGTTCTTTACATATTAAAATATAAATCTCGTTTGATATACATACACGTATCCACTGAAATGAATTATTCAAAAATGAAAATAATATACGCTAATAAAATCATCATTCATTGGTATTAAGACTTTATATAAGCATTGACATATCACCGACTAAACGGGCAATTTAAACGTATAGGTGACTTGCGACTTTATCTATCTGTTGTCTGCATGTGGTCGCTGCTTAACCAATAAAAAAATATTTAAGCCACACTCAACACTAACACTAATCGAAAAGTCATTCAATTGGCACGCGTGTGCGGACCCCCCGTGAATCGATAATACGATTACGCGTACCGTACAATCGATTATTATCGATTACCGATTCGATTTTTAATAAACCCCTCACTTTCACTCGAGTGTGAATGTCATGCAGCGGTGACATTATTAAATCTGTATCAATATTTAATCCCTGTACGTGGATCGATTTTAATCCGCTCAGTTACGGTCATTTATTTTGAGTGCTTTGTATCGTTTACAGCTCGTAAACATGTTACATGTATGGGTATATTTTTAAATACTTTCTAATAAGGACAGCGTAATCTATGAAATATGGACCAATTCTTACTTTAAACAGACATATCTTAAAAACACATTTATTATAAAAAATAAAATTACTTGTATATTTCTTTTAATTCCAACCAACCGACTTTATTTAGTTTATTAAAATTATCACCATAACATAATTTGCTTAGCCAATTGCAAGATCATTGGTGTATCACATTTATAATCAGATAGGTACCTAGCCATTTTTCATTGGTCATAGCTTCTCGAATAATAGAAGACGTCAATATTTAAAATAGATACATGTATAATGAGTATCTTCAAGAATATGAGATAATATACGTAAAGTACGATGGGTTAAAAAATGATTGAGGGATTTCTATTGGTCACGGCAGAGCTTTAATAATTATATATGATGCGATAACGACATTTACTGCAGATATAAAGAAATGTATCAAAAGGTGACGTTTGTAGTTTTAACAAACAACACCAAAAAAAATTGTCTCACATAGTCCAAACAATGGATTGAAATAAAACTATTAGTAGCAGATTTTATCGCAGATTTGGTTTAATTTTTATTTTATTTTTAACTTCTCAACGTTTCAGTTGCTTTACAAATTTTAGTAGTTAGTCTGCCAAAATTAAACCAAATCCGTAAATAGTGTTTTTATATCAATGTGTAACATTCGCGTAAATCTAAAAAATACCTTAAATAATAGATTCTAGAATGGTCGACACTAGAGATCTATTTATGAAATAGTCTAAAATATATTGTAAGCGTGGCCGGTAGCGTGCGATTACAGCGCCTCTGCCGGCCGTAATGCGAACCGCTACCGCGTACGCGTAGTTTGTATAAACTATGATCTAAAGTTAACATTGAAATCTCGGATAAGAGAACAAAATCTATTGCTCGAGTTTACGACTTATCTAGACATTTATTTACGACACCATATCCCGTGAAAAGAAAACGAGAAGGATTTTCTTAGAATATCAAGCCATTACAGCCTTTCAAAAATTGCCATAGCGGACGGTATTTCACGTCCACAAGGCGGGGTATTGGTAAAGTTTTCAACTAGCAATAATCGCACCTCGGATAAACCTCATTGGTTACGATATTGCCTCTGCGCAAAGTTAACTTTCTGAGTTCGGCTGGTACTACTTATACTCACGATGTGAACGAAACCATACCGCGATCTAATTCGACTGTGGCGCCACCTCTTAACGTATTTTGGAACTAACGACTACAAACGGGGAAAATGAAAATTCTGAATTTTTCCGTACTTCTTACTTTTCATTTTATTTCTGATATGTTTAAAATTATTTTTTTCATTGATTTATTTATTGTTATATGTATTAGCTGCTTATATATATTAAAAAGTATACAAAGGATAAACATTATTCATAAGTATTTTTAAACACATTAAATTACAGGATACTCGTATTTTGTCTTATTTATTTTTATTTTTTCTGACTAATCATTGTAATTTTTTTTAAAACCCTAAATAATTGTATCCTTAACTCCAATGGTAGCATATATGTATCTTAGGACAAGAATAAGTCCGACAGTAGTGACATCTCGCGGCATAGCTTTTTGCATAATTTTATAAGCCTGACTCTTACGTGCATTCAAGTTATTTCCAAGATATTTTCAAGGTATTTCAATATTTTACTGCTCTATCCTTATAGAGCCCTGCCGTTGCTGAGCTCTGTAACCTAATCTATCTTTAGTAGGAAGTAAAGATAGCTAACATTAGTATTAATTAATTTTATGCACTTTTATAACACTTCACTAAACGAAGATAGGCACGTAGGAAGGTGGGTAGGTTAGATATACTTATCTATCTATCTATAAATGTATATGCCCTTCAAATAAGTTCATTTTGTTTATTAAAACTTAAAAACACGTATCGACATAAATTAATACTGGGATTGTCACTTCTAGTCAAAGATAGCTTATAAATACCAAGAAGTTACCTACCATATACCTGCTATCAAGTACCATAACTGAATGTTATAAAAGCTATTTTCCAAAATTCCTCGGATGACTGAATTCAGACACGTAGCACCGTTCTCATGGGATGAATGGGACGTTTCTGGATCACGAGTTGATATTGTGACTATTTTTTTGTGAGGTCGTGACCGTTTGCCTTCCGTGTCGCAGGTCGGATGAACGGCAATGTGTCCATTGTACAACGATATTACAAATTGTACACGTGAAAAATTATCTAACTTTTTAGTGCTTACAAATATATTTTAGACATTAGATTTCGTTTCAGTTAGTTAGTGAAAATAGTGCAGTGAGTGCAAGTGAAAAAGACACGCGAACATTGTGTCTTCCCCTTAATAGAGACAATTAGAATAGTGTTATTGGACATATTATTAGTCGTAGTCTCTTTAGAAGTTTACGTTAAATTTAAATAACTTATTAGTCATAAGGCTAGATCGTTATCAACAAGATGTATTACGGCTTTCGCCATAACGAAACATTAAAACAAAGAAAATAATTTCGAATCATTACCACGGATTATATTTCTAGATATATCATGGCACCAAGAAGCAAGCACGAAGATATAATTTAGTTTTCCTATCGCTAATCAAGGTTTTCTAGATTAGGTCATTATAAAGGCAAATCAATTTTTAAACCGCCTTCTTTCTCTTGCAAATTCAGATTGCATGTAGGTGACAGTACATTATACGGAAAATATAATTCATGATTTAAAAACTAGTAGCGAACATATATAACTCCAACAGTGTGAACATCTTGACAGCCCATATATTAGCCAAGTGGACTACCGTTCACTCGATTTTAATATATTATAATATGCAATGGAAACGCGGCGGGTCGCGGGTCGTCCCGCGTCGTGACCTGATGCGATGCTGGTCACGGAGTCGCATCGCTCCCAACTCCTCAATGAAACGGTCACCAGCGAAAAAAACTGGACAAGTGTGAGTTGGACTCCTGTCCTGAGGATTCCATACTTCACTGTCACTGAAAGTTTGTATACGCAAAAAAAGAACATGACACCTCAATTTCTTAGATGCGGAATTAAGAATTTATTGCTATACTTAAACCATGAGCTTGCTTCCTAATTACATGATTCAAGATCTAGGTTATGACATTACTCAAAAGGTTACTCAAAAGGGGGAAACGAAGTGTTCTTTTAAGGTTTATTTATTATGTCTTAGTGCAGAACCCTAAAAATATCCAAAAAACTGTTGATCCTTCAATAATAACTGTTGAAGTCACACCGCTGACCAGCTAACCGTGCAATCACGATGCTGATTGTTGTTATTTTAGAAAAGTCATTTATTGTTTGAATCCGAAAGTTGCATTTTAATATCACGAAACGTTCTTTGTCACTAAAATAACTGGAGTGAGCGTTAAATGAAATAGGCAATGTGGATAATTACAGACTTTGTTTATTGTTCTGTTTTTGTTCTATTTTTGAATATTGGTGAAACTTATTCATGAATTCGTTTGAGTCATTATTTGATTCGCATTGTGGTCAGCTAAAAACGGAATTGCATGCTTAATTGGTTCAAATGTCTTTGTTAGCACCAACTGGGAATATCGATTTCTTCTACTTACTTGATGTTTTATTAGAGATAAGAGACGACTTCAAATAAAATTTTAATATCGAAGCCACTTTTAGTCATTTGGTTTGGATGTTGTCATTATCACAGGACTAGAGTCATTTTGATATGAAAAATGAAACTCAGTGATTATGAAATCGATGCGGATTATGATAAAAATACGATATAAATTTTCTGTCCCCAATACTAAAGCATAAGAAATACTCTAATCGCTATATCTTATCTCAAACTAAACGATTATAATTCATCACTAGTAGTTAAAAATCTTTTGTCTATCGATTATCGATTCTTGAAAATCGGTCAACGTAAATCAATTTAATATCGGTTGAGTGAAACAAAAGTTCATTTACTATGACAATGGTAATCGTAAGATAAGTCGCTGATGGTAATCTTTGTGGTCGAACGCAATCGGTGTCTCAACAGACGGTAATATCATTAATTTGTGAGCTTGGGGCACGAGCAGAAACAATGGCGGCCAAATGAGCCCATATATTGATTGGCTAATCGATTTTTGCGGAACCTTCTTTGGGATTTAGTGATGGGGAAAGCTATGAAATATGTATGTGCGTTTATGAAATATGTTGGTGGATTGTAGCGTACTATAGTATGCAGGATATTTCATATTCAGATTCAATCGTTATGTCATCCTCAAGGATGTGTATATAATCTCTCTTCGAGAGCTATGCGTTAATACTTGCGGCTATTGCCAGGAAATGGTCACCTTTGTTGGTCTTATAATACATAACAACCCAAAAGCCACATACATAGTCCTGACCCTACATTAAGATCGTGTCTTGTGTCGTGGGTATTAGAAATTACGAGATTTTTCAGTATCATAAACACCCAGATCCGAAACAAACACTTGTAGGCATCACAAACATTTTGACTCGGTGCGGGGATCGAACCCGCGGCCTCTCGGTTTACAGCCGTTTTATACAGGGTATATCAAGACTGCTACCGAAAACGACGCCGGGTGGTAGTTTTAGTGATTATAGACACAATGCAATTAAAAATTTTGAAAAATAGCAATTTTTCTTCTTAGCTTCGTATTTGGGTGGTAAAATACACAGTATTTTTTCTGAAATAAAAGTGTACACCCTTTTATTTATGAAGATGCTATTTTACACAAGGGTTTAAATTATTATTTTAGCAAAAACTATGGAATTGCCACCCAAAAACGAAGATTTATTATTTAACTTAATTTTTGTCGCGTTTCTATGCGAAAATTTCAATTGCATTGTGTTAGTAGTCACTAAAACGACCACCCGGCATCGTTTTTGGTAGAAGTCTTGAAATACCTCGTATATATGCACGTAGATCATATAATTAGCGCCAATAGTTGCATATCCAGTACAGGTTTTCAAAAATTACTTCAATTTAATATGTGTCATGCGTATAACTACAAATCATGTTTTGTTTTATTCCGGCGTCACACCTTAAAAAATCCAATTTGTCAGTCTTTCCTGCTACAAACAACAAGTAAGCGTGACTACAATTAGCAAAATTAAAGTTCCGCATAGTCTAAAAATTGGTGCATTGTTTAACACTTAAGTATTTAGATTAGATCGGCGCTGCGCCGGTATCCTTATGCAACGCGCACACGCATGACTTGACTGTCACAGCAACACATTTCAATTACAGATACGAGCTTTATCCGACCGATAGCGCTATCAGTAGGTTCATGGTTTGAGATGTGAGCAGGAGCGGTGGGTTGGTTAATTTGGGATTTTTGAATTATAGTTATGCATCTATCATTGATCAACTAGGTATCCTCCTTGATAGGTATCGATTGAACTATCATTCTAGGGGGCTTTTATGTGAAAATGGATAGCTTTGAGTGTGATGGTAATAGAGGTATGAATGAAGTGATTTGTTTAAAGTGGTAGAGCCATCCTGTAATGTCATTGTCTCAGCATGAATGGGCAGGCTCGTCAGCTTTAATGTCGCGTTTCGTTCGGTGAGTGAGATTGTCGAATGCCCAAATTTTTTATTTCGATTTGTTCCAACACAATTAATTGTTTTTATGCATAATAATTTAGATTTTCTATTTACGTCCGATTTTGATTACTTTTCGTTAAACTACTTTACTTTTTCGTTACTCTTATTTTTAGCAAATGAATAAAAATACAACAAAAATATATACTTAAGTTTAATGACTATCAGATTTTTGTTTGTACATGCTACTGGTTATTTATTATTATCACAATTTATCTCAACCTCATCACTATTATGAACTTCAACACATTTTCAAGCCTAATGGGGCGTATGCACTTGGGAGTTGGGACACCCAGTAACAAATTGCAACATCCGTCAAACCATCGACGGGTTTCTTACAAATTGTGGCACACACCAAATACAAGACAATGGGTACCGGGCGGTTAGTAGATCGGGGTCGGGTCGGGTCACGAACTGACGAACCAGTTTTGGGGTCACAAGCTACCTATGAGCTCGCAGCCGAGCCAACAGGGTTACTTATTTAAATCACATTCTTACTCCATGATCAACGTCTATTTTGTACGGTATATTACAAGCTCTAGCTGTGGGAAACTTTAGCTGGAATGTGGAAATATAATTTATGTTCGAAACAATTTACGTATTTTCTATAAATAAACAGAGCCAATAGTAACTTAATATATTCTTTGCAATTTTTTCTTGTGCTAATCTAGGTCTTGAATCGAGTGGACGTTTGTTGAAACAGTTTTTTTAAATCACACTATTTTAGGTATAAGATGCTTAGTTAAAAAACTGGAACTATACATTTATTTCTGTATTTTTTAATACATCATCGTCTTCGATCAAGTACCTGCAGCCTGTTTTGTGTTATTGTCAATGGGTCACGATGACAATAGCTCGTAAATCCTGAGAGAGGTTCAAAGGACATGGAACTTGGCAATTCATGCGCTAGATTAGTCACTAGGTTGTCAAAATATATTCTTAATATAGATAGAAGAAAATACTTGTTTTATGTCAACGAAGATGTGTGAGCCAATGGTCTTATGATAATAATTAATTGAGGGAGGGATAGTCTATTTGAAATGGGAGTAATTAAGGAGGGAATCGACCCTGGCACCGATCGGGTTTGACACTAGATAGAAAGGAAGAGACAACAAAGAAGTTTCCAATAGGTCACTAACGAAATCCTTGGAAGGGATTTATATTTAACGACGGACTTCCTGTAGCCAAGGAACAAATATTAGTGAAACAAAGTCATTTTGTAATTCTAGGAATGCGCAAGTTATATACATTCTATTTAAGAATAATTTAAAAATGAAAGTAAACATTTAAATAACTTTCAATGCAAATGATTCTCTATTTCAAATGACAATTGCTGATGAGTAATACTAGACGTATGTACATAATTATGTACACAAGACCATATACCACAGCTATTGCATCGTAACAGTAGGTACATGAGTTTCGTCACCACATCGAGCATTAGTTGAGTTGTCACCAATCTGACGCCAGTGGGTGTCTGTTGTACATGGGGTGTTGTCATTTCATCAAATCACCGGCCACTTTCATATCGTGATCCAAGGATATTAATAGCCATGTAATCTCTATCCGGTCGGCCTACGTCAAATGCCATTGTCTGTACGGCGGGCACACGATCAATCACAATTACGGATGTGGTGCTTAATCATATTTATTCAATTAATTAATTTCAATAAGCCCAAGGTGAATTGTATTGTTTTCTGCAAGATTGTTAGCGTCCACTAATGTTTTATCTGATTCCGCATCGAACTAGACCTTGGCGGATTCGATTTTACATTGATTGATGCATTTGTATTTTGGATGGGTATGTGATGAGATGGCGATAATGTACAGTTCCAGCGAAACGAACCAAAATTTTAGTTAAGCCATTGCACGTTTTCGTTTTAGCTGACGCTTTGACATTAATTAACCCAACTTCTAAAGAGTTGTGTCGAAGACAGCAATAACAAAATAATTGGTAGGAGCGAAATGTGAATTGAATTTATTAGTGAATTTTGGAACAGGTATATTTATAGCTTTAACTGAATAATTTTGGAAATGATCGTAAATAATTTTTACTTAATAATGCCAGAAATATTAAATTATTTCCAAATAGTTATTCTTTAAAAATGTAAGTGTCGGTAACATAAATCCCGTAGGTACAATGTTTGTGCGAACGAGTGACATCTAACAAAACGTAACAAAATGTCACTGGAGTGGAAATAAATCGAGCGGGAAAATAAAGCATCTCGCCCCGCGTCCCCATTTCGCAGTGCCCGTGCACCGAGTCAGCGGCGCTGTTCGACGCCGCACCATCTTGATACGGTTTCGCTTCGTGGGAACACTTCTCTTGCCACGTCTAATTTATTGCCTAGTGTTGCACTACATGCGAATGACGACTCCATCCCGCCGAGGCGGCATCGCGTCGTAAATCCACATCGCAAATGAGAAGTGCACCGAAATCCGCGAGTGTGTTGTGTCAAGCACACGGCCCGTCGCGCCGCTTGACTTATGCCAACGTCAAATTGTGCAATGTTTGAGCTTGAATTTGTTTCGTTGATTTGTTGTTCAAGGATGTTCGCGGGTTGTCGTGTTGAACGGAATACGTGTTATAAATGTACGAAGGTGGATCTCGAATGAACAATGGTTGCACAATAGGCCAATTGCAATGATATAGTTGGAAAGGGTACGAAGCGATTCCGATATTGATGTTAATGTTCCGCTTAAGCTGATAACTACGAGTCTTCGGTTTAAATCTTCGGAGACTAAGAACATTATTGGAATTTCAAGTTAGCATGTAATTCATGACACAGCAATGGAAATCCATTTAAATATTTTAATTTATTGCATGCGAAATCCAGAAATTATTTGAATGTATAGTTATTAACATCAAATAAAGAATCCCACAACTGTTTAAGGCAATGTCGTAAATCTGTAAGAAACTAATATACACTTTTTAAGAGCTTCTGCTGAAAAATGTGACATTTTAAAACCATTATAATGTTATTATGTCTTTTTTAATCTAATTTATAGCTGACACAACTGTGACTGTCAACGAAATCGTGATAGCTACATAGAGTCACGCCAAAAATATATTGAGCATACCAAATAAGTAACAAATATTAATTAAACAAAAGACATGTAAAGCATTGAGTTGTAGTCGCGTGTGCTGGTTGCATAGGTATTGCCCAACTGAAGAAGCAATGCATCATGTTACTCATTCTTGCGATGTGCGCCGTAAATCAGATTAGGCATTAAATTGAGTCTAACCGCTCACTAACCGGCGGCATAAATAAATACGAGCGTGCCAAATGATGCACGAACTCAGCTCAACGTTTATCATTTACACAATACTGAACATGGGGGATAACTTTCAAAACTATAACGTATCTGGGTGGGACTCGTGGGAAAAAAACTTTCATAATTTTAAGTGTCTGAATTAGAACACCCTGTGTTTATCCGGCTCGAAG
The DNA here is from genome assembly GCA_030180105.1 of Hyles lineata. Lineage (NCBI taxonomy): Eukaryota > Metazoa > Arthropoda > Insecta > Lepidoptera > Sphingidae > Hyles > Hyles lineata. The sequence continues at coordinate 7,846,811 of JARJEE010000023.1, forward strand.
GACCAAAGTGAAATATTTCTGTATGCTGCATATGAGTTAATTCTAGTTTTGCACGTGTTCACAGAAATATTTATGCTGATAATAATTTTTCAATGTATATTGTAGGTACATACAATAGACACAAATATTGTTTTGAGTTGCATTAAGTAATATAGCGCGTGATCGTAGAATATTACCGACATAATATGTATGAAACTGTATAGAAGCTCTGAGTCACAGAGTTACGTGTTACGAGACTAATGTTTTTTTGCATAAGTATTAGCGGAGGTCTGCCGAATCGTATTAGTTCCACGTGTAGAGGACGTTCGCGTGTTGTAAACACATATTCCGACGCAGCGGTTGCTCGTCCACGCATATTCACACTTTGGACTCACTTCACACGTTTTCGTTACACCATAAAAATATGATTCGGATCGGTTCATGGTATCGGTAAGTTGAATTTTGATTGAATGATATGTAAAGGTCTCCAGTAACTACACTAGTGGAACTCAAGAAAATTTTATTAAAATCAAGCGGATCGTATTGTAAAATCCAAAAAAAGGTGCTGTTCTTCCCAAATTTAATGTAAGTGAAAAGAGTGAAATGAATTAAGAGTGAAGGATAGCCCAATCTCCATTGCAAAACTGGAGATTGAAATGTCGAACTAAATAGAATTAACCTCATATATAAAGACATTTGCAACTGTAGAAGCGAGATGTATAGGATCATGAAATTTAATGGCGGCTATTGTGCGAGCTGTTGAGCTTGATGCCAGTAATAAGCATGGCATAAACGTCAGAGAACACGGAAACTGTGTTATGGATGATCTGGGAGAGATCGAGATGTATAAACAGCTCTTCTTTTTCTCCTTGCCTTCATTGTGGATGCTGCAATGTGGATTTCGATTATAGTTATGCATCATATTCAGGACTATGTATGTGATTGCTGGGTATATTAATTTAATTTATTTATTTATTTCATCAGAACCAGCGGTCTTAATTTGAAAATCGGATGAAAGATTTTATAAAAATGTTTTATCGTCCATTTTTATTTGGCATGCAACAACAACACTATTTTATTATTTGGTTTTATATTTTTACTACAGTAGATAAATAACCAATCGATTTTAGAAGAAATATAAGGACAAACCGGCTGACAAATCTCCGGTCAAATGAATATAGGGTTTCAGATTTAAAGACATCACACCGCTTCAAAGATAAATGATCACCACTCATTACATTTATGGAACATGCCTTCAACTAAATTTTGAAGGCGAGTATTTGTTTGATTCCATGACAATAAAGTTCTATTCCCATCGGGTTACGAAGGTCAGATGGCAACCGCTTAGCGTTATGCGGGAAAGGTTATACAAAATATGATCGCTTGATCCGACCGTGACATTAACTTCAAAACTAGATCTCGTACAAATCATTATGATGACAGAAATATCGAAATCAAAGTGCAATATTATTCTTTGTGATGCTTTTATTATTTATTTCGAGAATCAAATACAGGGTATTTCCATAATGCGACGGAAAACGAAGCCGGGTGATGGTTTTAGTGACTACAAACATTATGCAACTAAAAATTTCGAAACATTTTTTTTTGTAATGATTTAAATATCGTCCTATTTGGGTGGTATTCATAGTTTTTGCTAAAATAATGATTTAAAATTACGCGTGCCATAGCGTCGTTAAAAATAAAAAGGTGTATTACTTTAGTCATTATTATTTTAGGAAAAACTACGTATTTACCACCTGAGGATACGGAAAAAAAAATATACAAAAATATGTTGTTTTACAAAATGTTTAGTTTACGTAAACCTTGAAGTTTCGTATATTAGTTTGATTTAGCTTGAATTTAAGGAACAATACAGTGAAGTGAGGCATTCGAGTTCTTCCTTAAAGCGTAAAATGTATGGGACATTTTACGCGGAAGGTATATAAGATATAACTAAGATGTTACTCACATAAATATGTTTTATCCCTCGCATTTATCAACAAATTCACAGTCATATATCATAACGCATTGAAATAAACTAACCAATTAGAGGACGTGCAAGCACGTAAATCAAAATTATTAGCAACCCAACACGTATCAAGTGGTCACGGTCATAATAAAGTCTGTTTCATAACGATTTAGACATAAATAATGTCTCAATAAATACACCAACCATAAAAGTCCATGGTGTAATTGTCCCGTGTAATAACACAGCGAGTGTTTTCAATCGCATGCCATTATTGAAAACGTATATCACGAAATTATATGGGTTCCGATTGACAAGTAAATTTATGTTTGAGTTTACGGCACATCAATGGGGATTATTATGGAAATTGTTGTGTTTATGTATTTTTTGTTATGTCAAATGTGGCTTATAGCTACGTGACAATTTAGGTAAAATGAGAAACTCCTCCTTTTTTGAAGTGGGTAAAAAAACTGTCTTACTGACTTGAGACTTGAGTTAATCCTATAGGCCATTATTTTAAGATAAACCGTGAATTTAGAGGCCTAATTCCTAAGTCGGACAATCAACTTGATTTGAGTATATTATTTAAATAAAATGGTGGATCTGCTACCCAGGACTAAAATGCCTGGTTGATAAGATGTTATTACATTTTGGGTGGAATACAAGCTCGCCGAATTGTTAGTGGCACTAGAAACTTTTCTGCGTACCCCCAGGTTATATTTCACCTCGAGTAATCTCACCGATCGCTAAATGTGCCACGATTTATGCCAAACGAGAAATGAAAACTTATGTGTCTGCTGACCCAGTCAAGTTTTTACATACATAAATTGATACATTAAGGAAAAAGTAGATTTCCAACACGTATTGACATTTTTTTAGCTTGATTTAATGCTGCATAAAATATTATAATTTTTTCATGTAAATATCATGGTAAATTATGATACCGTTTTGTCTATTTTCAATATTAAAGATAAAATTTAAAATGAGGATATAACATAAAACGCATAAATTAACGTAAATATACAAGAATCACTGCAGTGGTTACGGAGCAAAAAAATATATTTTATTATAAAATAAATTCAATTTTTTTGTAATTCTTCGGAGTTTATTTAATTTCTTGCGATTCCTAAAATACGGCAGCACCCTTTTTACCTTCTATTATAGATGTACGTCAACAGGAGCGACCATTTTATAATAAGCTCAGATCAGCTTAGGTTTTCTCATTTCTCGGTTTAAGTAATAAAAATCCAAAAAAACATGCTTATCAAAATCCGAAGCGATAACAAGTACACTGGTGAATATCGGCATTCTTCAACGATTGCTATAGTGTCCTGTTGGAAGCGGCCTGCATCCAACGATTTCAACTTTTGCCGTCCCGTCACCTTCCGATGTTATTGCCCTACCTTCTTCGTACCATTATCCCCAAAATAAAATCATACAATAGTTCCTGTTCCTATAACTTCCCCAACAAATTTCAGTTCATAGAAATTCTTCTTCGGGAAATGCACTGGCTGAACCGATAACGTCTTTACTGTCCGGGATATTTACAGATCATTACCCATCGGTACGTTTAAAGTTTAAATTAATACGTACTGTTACGCTATTAAGGTATCTGATTGAGAAGGGCAGATTCAATATATCTCTCCGGGCGTTAATAGCTTGGAACTATCCGGTATCCTATTATTTTGTCAAGTCGACCGATTTATAGATCGCACTGTGTAACGGCACTGTCAGGGTATCTATTCGATGTCTATGAATCGTTGTTGCCAATGTTTTATCATGTGATTGTATTGTTTTAATTTATATTCGTATGTTATTACGATCACAACTTTTTATTATTCTTTTATTATGGAATCTCGTCAGAACTTCACGACAAGGGGATAACAACACTCTGGAATAGTTTTCTTCAAACCCGACATAAATCTCAAGTTTCTAAGAAACAGCATTAGTATTACAGGTGGGAAGCGATATTTTCCTATACTTACTCCCACAGAAAAGCATGCGTCTAAAAATTGGAATAATGGTTAGAAGATATAACATCCTCAGATACACAAAATGTGAAGTCAATTGGGAAAGATATTACAAAATTGATACTATAGTGGCAAATTAGTAAAATAGTATGACAAAACCATCGGAAACCAAGGAACTCTTTCTCGGTCCCACGAGATTTGTATGCAAATCCAAATGTCATTTGAATATTGTTTATCACCACACTGCATTCATTTGCTATAAATTTTATTTTATTAGTCATACGTATTTGAAAGATGTATCTTGCTTTGAAATACCATGAAGATATGACATCAGTATTGCTTACAAGATACGCAGATTGGTGTTACCAATCGTGTTTTGCAGCATAGAGCAAAAATACAGTTTCTATTTTAATACTTTTGCTACTATTATTATATATAAAAATGATATTATATTAGAGGACGACAATTGCTCAATAGACCACTCCAGTAGTGACCATTGCAAGGTTTCAGAACCAACCTGTACTTAGTGTAGAGCCGAGTGCATCTTGATTGCTTTTAGGAAGAAACTCCAGTCATATTTTTAAATAATGGACTTTAATCCGTGGGGAAAATCCACTTGGACCTTAGGCTACTGATGACTTTGGAGATGTTAGTTTGATTATGCCGGATTTCTACCAACCAAAAATCTCATGACGAACTTTGTCAGCAGATAACAAAATCGAGAGGGACATACTAGAGCCTTTTTAGTTTGCTTATGCATTGCATGTGGTTAGAAAAACATATTCACCTTTCACCGCGGGACTCGTTAATGATATTTATTATATTTAACACTTTATTGTACACCAATTAAATTATATGCAGAAAATATAACATAAAAAAGAACTACTAAGTGGTGGTCTTATTGCTCAAAGCAATTTCTATCTAACCAGCATGGCATGGATATTCGAGAAAGAACGAATGTTGGGGCAGCTTCAGGTGTACGAATAATGTTATAATTTTTTATTGTATTTAGTATATATACACATATATACATACCTACATAAATATAATATCCTATTACATCTGGCTCCACTACAACTATTAAATAAACATTTTCACGAGTTCCAACGGCAAGCCCATCCATACTAACCCTCCAACGGCCATAAACAATAACACCAATGGGAACGGCACAAACAAACAGAACAACGGAATCACAAAGCGACATTCATGTAACGCTATTGAATAGGGCGTCAACTTCCAACTACCCGATACCATCGGATTAGAAATACACCGAGGTTTAGCTCAGTTAAACAAAAGGTTATCCGTGCAACGAGACGAAACAATTTGAAGGGTTAATGCACTTCCCTGTCGTTGACTCATAATGGAAGGTATTTGATAATGTCAACTCGATTGTGACAATTATAGGTGTAATGGTGCGATTGTCACAGCGGATATGCAATCAGCTTTCTGACTTTAAGGATGCGTCTTATCCCCTTATTCACAGGGATTTAACGCAGTTTTCAAATGCCGTTAATATGAACTGATTCAAAAACGTTATATATAGACGTCAAAAACGACTAATCAGCTATTTAACAGCTGATTATCTTTAAAATGGCCGAGACCCTTGTTTAAGCAAATTTGCTGCAGTAAAATGGCGGATATCTGTCAGCTAGACGTTTGATATTACTGTCAAGTGAATGAAATCACTTTTTTCCTGTAAATTGGCAATATTAGTTAACATATGCCGAAAATAACATTATGAATAGCAAATCATAATGAACGTTGTATCTTCTGTTGATGTGATTTACCTAAATTACGTTTATGTGGTTGAGTAGCGGGTTTTTATGAATATGGGAGTAGACTTTTGCGCAACTTAATTTTATAAGCCCAGGGCCAGGTGTTTGTGCCTGTGCAATTTGTGTTAAGAAATGCATAAAGAATACAAGTTAACACATTGTGGAGCTGTTATTTGTAAAAATAAAACATTGATAGGACTTCAGTAACATTTAGTACGTCGAAGGGCGTGGCTAGTCCATGACATTTTACTTTTGAGATGTACATTTTATTATTTACTTTTATGAAACAGATTGTAGTTGATATTTTAGTTCGTGCTAAATATATGTGATCTTCCACAGCTTTTGGTAATATATTTAATAGTACTACAATTTATTATAAGACGGTGAACTAAAGCAGCGAATAAATACCTAATTTGGGAACCAGCATAAGTGTGTTCGTCACTGGAGTTTCAAATGAGTGTAAAGTCACCCCCAATCCCTATCATACCATCGAGATAGATTTTTTTATTTAACTAGTCTGAAATGTAGAAGAGGTTCTTGTTCTGCAGGAAAACTTATAGATAGAAATAGAGACAGCGTGATGTATTTTTTTCATTATTATTCATTCAATAAAATTAAACAACCATTCCGCATCGCACAAATCCTCCACAAACGTCCTAATTCCGTACACTAATCAAACAGCGAAATTGCTAGGCAGACCGCAAACTATAAGTTACCCTCGGCTCGGCGTAACGTGCGATTTCACGGCGCGCGCGCATCCTTTCGCTACGGTTCTCGATCACGCCGCCATCTTGGCTTGAGCATGCGACAGATTTGTTGCGTCACTAGCGCAACAATATAGAGGGATCGTGTTACACTGCCCTAAATCTCTTTGTTCTTTGATTTGCGTGTTCTGCCAGCGATTTGAATAGGCAAGGCTTGTTGTTATGTATTGTGACAATAGGTGTGCTCATGTGTGGAATATTGTGTACGCTGTACTTAGCTTATAAAGAAACTTAAAAGCTTAGAGTCAGAACAAATTCCGCGTCAAAACACTTCATTAGTTTAGTCATTTTTTCGACTTGAAAATTGAATTGTTTAAAACTGAATTTTATGTCGGCAAGCAACCCAAAATTATATTTTTGTACGGAAATAAGTTCGGTGAAATGCGCGTGGCTCTAATAAGAGTTTAAGCATTTCGTTTAAAGAATTTACCTTTAAAATTAACAGTATACGCACTGTAATTCAATAGAATGAACCGATCAAAGTCTTTATAAAAATAAAATCTGTATTATTCAAGATGTGTCTCTCATCGTTTATTACTAGAATCTAACGAAGTCCCCTGCCGACCATTATAGTTTCAACACCCAGCACCCAGCCTAATAAAATTTCACCAACAAATAATTAATGCTCGCAATCCATTTAGAACAACGATAAATCGTTTTAATTTCACGGTCCGATACAAACCGGGTCCGGCGCGTGCGCAACAGATAGATAACATCTAATCGTCGATCGAGACGCGACCGACTCATTGTCGCCGCGGCGCGCGCGGCCCGCGTGTCCAAACACTGTCCGACCGTGTACCTGGACAGTGGAACTGGACTTTTAATCAAGTGGACTGTACAACAGCTTAGTGTAAGGCTCCATTAGGCCTTTCATGCTGTAATGAGTTGAGGAGGTGTGGAAAGTCAGACACTTACGAGATTGAGGGAAGAATGGAAGTAGCTTTTAATGAAGTGGACAGAGTAACAGCTTAGTTTAAGTTTCCACTAAGTTGTTGAAAAGAACTCGCTTGGAAATCTCGATGACGCTAGTATACTATTTATATTGTCTTTTGACTGTAGAAAGTAGAAGCGCCCTATTAAATAAGACGGGCGATAGCATATTAACGAGTATCGATGGCACCAACTGAAATAAGACTTAATCGAAGAAGTCCTAGGGCCTTTTCAGGGTGCCTCCCCTAGAACGTCGGTATTAGTGGGCATGGCAGGAAATGGGTGATTTCAAGTAAAGCTTGCCATCCTTTACCGAAGACAAAATAACTGAATTTTAAATCGAGTAGACTAAGCAGTCAAATCGAATAAAAAGCTGTCGAAGGTAGATGAACAAGAAGCTTTCGCCTAAAAAGGTCGTCAAAGGGTTTGTCGTTTATCTCAGTGTATGATGTGCTATATTTGAGAAGCAAGCAGGATGATGAAAACATAAGACCGCAGTCAGTAGCCTGTTTTATAACAAAATGAATATCCAACTTGGCTACGAGGATAAACACCGCAACAAAGTTGCTCATTTAACGTTGTACTCGTATAATGGGTGCTTAGCTTTATATTGGTTATAACGAGATAATTGTGTCATAATTGAAGTATGTAACGCTGATCGACTCGAATTAATGTCGCGTTTTTCGATGTTTAATGTTGGGTGCGCTTGTATTATGTCTCACTACAGGGGGTGTGATTAAAAATTTCAATCAGTGAGTTTAATTGAAGGAGGTACTTTTCATCATACCTTCCTTGTACCTTCTGTTATACCTCCCAGGACAGGAAGACGGCAATGTACTTTTAATTAAGTCTTGTTAATGGAAGACAGAAGGCTTAGTACTAAATGAGCTGTTTGGCCATTGGCTAGACCAATTCCATATAAATTATAAGTTTTGTATTGCTTTTTATGCTTGAAAAACTTACAAATTTATTTGTACCATTTTTTATAACATTAAATCGTCTTCTAATTAAATGTACCAGGATACCATAAACGTATAAGACGCATCATTACATTTCTAACAACAATAACATAGTTCTTTTTTTGAATCAAGAATGACACGCTGTTGGCCGATTGTGTTGTACGGGCCGGCATCGACTGTGCAATTGACAGTTGTTACGATAGAGTCAATCGGGACTTGTTATCTTATGACGAATCTTCTTGATTACATAGGAATGAAGCGCATACAGTTTTGAAGGGTTCTGAGAAGATAATGAGGTACGATCGAAAAAAATATCGAATAGTTTTGATACCAAGCATTTTTGAGGCGTAGATTTATCATAGATATTTGAGTCAGACAGAACTGTGTGGTTTAATGAACTTATGGGCGAGCAAATACTAAATACTGGCGGCAAATTACAATATTATTATGATAAACCTGACTGTTTAATAAGATAAGCAGTGGATAAATTAGACAAATGAAGAAGGGGCGAGATTGTATTTTTGCTCCATTGTTAAATTCTGGATTGGTAAAATAAAGAATTTTATTTTTGCCAATCAGCGTGACGGAGCAGGTTTAAAAGCCGGCTGAAATACGAAAGACCGCAGGTTTGATTCCCGTACGTTAAAAATATAGTTTTTTTATCTACATATCTGCTAAATGTATTAATTAACAATCGTTTTCTATTATATTATTAAATACTATATAATTATGTATCACCACTCAAACTAAATATCAGCCTCAACATCGTCATTTACAGTCTCTAACATCTAAACAATACCAAACCGTTCTTAATTAAATCAATTTAATTGACAAAACGTTGATAATAGAATAGCTTTGAAAAAAATCATTGTCCATCGATCAAAAGGCGTGGTGTGAGTAAGCATTGTTGCGGTACAGCTGCGCAGTTATAAATCATACTCGTAATTAATGTTGTACGCCTTATCTAAATTAGGATAGACTCGCGTTTAACTTGTAATTAAGGCATTAGTGTTTGTGTGATTCGGGTTAGGTGGAATTGTTTTTTTATTGTTACTATTGGATGTACGACTCATGTTTAAGTATTGATTAAGTGTAAAATATTTTAGCAACGATTGGCGAGGGAATGAAAAAAATAAATTTATTTTATTTTCTATGCATTTATTAGATTGTAAGATGTCTCGATGTTTGCTTAATGTAAAGCTATATACACACGGAAAATTGGCCGTATTAAAGTACTTTGGACTACATTGAATAAGCATGAAAAGTTCGAATCCACGGTCACCAAAAAAAAATATTTTACACTGTACAATTTAAAAGGGGCTAATTTAAAAAATAAGTTGGTGTATAACTTGCCAAATTACCCACTTAATAAGTCTTAAGCAAATAATTTTAGACAAAAGGAGAATGCCCATTTAACTATGTGCATCGATGAAACCTGTTTTTTTTTTGTGTAAGGGCGAATATATATTTTGACTAAATATAAATATAATTCAAACCCAGGCCCGGTGTTCTTGGAAAAATGAACTTGAAATTCCAATATTTTTTTTTTTGTTTTCGGCTCTATGAATAAAATGTAAAATGTGATAATAATGCATTTTAAGCTATGAATTTTAAGCAGTATCGGTATCGGAATTAGCAATACTTATTACCGAAACTATGAATGGGCATTCTCTTTTATACTAAAATGATTTTCCAAACACCCTGTAGTATGTACGCAGAAGACCGGTGTACGAACGTGTGAGCGAATGCACCCGTGCACGTGTGCAATATGTATCGTCAGTTTACAGTTTACACCAAGTTTTATGAATACTAAATACTAGTAACGAGATCTAGACGCACTATTTATCTACGTCTTGTAACGCCAGCGCAATACATGTTTGAGTTGTGCTTATTTGACAGATGTAAAGATTTGAATCGTAGACTAAGATTTTAATATTGTGAACTTTGGGGGCTTATAACTACTTAATTAAAAAAGGAATAAAAAACTATACCGACATTAAATTCTTTATTTTAACTTTAAAGTCGATCGGATTTTTTTTTGCGTTGTCCTGTTATTATTAGATGATGGATGATTTTTCAATGTAAGTAACTAAAGTTACCTCTTAATCGTAACAATAAGAATACCGACTAAAAGAGTTATAAAGAGATGATCCGAAGTAATTTATAAAATAAATACATGTACATACATATGCATAAATAAATCTATAATTTTTTCAGCAATTAACAACCAAAACATAATCTTCATAACTACAATATTTGAAATACACTGCATTACTAACCGATAGGGGAAAGACAAATAACCAATTTCGTCAGACCTCCCACACTCGGTATCTTTAAGAATTATGGCTCGTCCAAATATGCGAGCGGCCATAAAAGTAGGCAGGTAATCTAGTAATGCAGTCTTAATATATGTGTATGGGCAAGCCTGGGCCGGGTTTAAGCTAGGTTTTAAAAAGCCCTACTGATTTTCCCACGGATGCTGTGAGCCTTTGTGGTTAGGCACGACAAGCGCTGGGGGATTGTCGATAGAATTTATGTGATTTTTGAGGAATTCAATTCTTGTTTTTAATTTTGTCATCAAAAATGTTAATGGTGTAATTTTATTTGTACGTATTTATTCTGGTTTGGTGATTTATTTTTTATTTGCTGCAAAATGAGAAATCGCATGTTAAATTACCGTAAATTATCAAACCATTATATGGCCATTAGATATGTTTTGAGTTTGGGTTTGTGGGACTGCTAAGCCTTTGGAAGTTTCTGTTAACTTCAACACAAATCACGTTTCAAAATGACTCAGAACAATATGTCACTGTAATTACATAATACGTTATGATTTAGTGTTGTGCCAACTTCCAAGGTATCGATCGATCATACACCAAACATCGACATCACTCGGCTACCGTTCGCGAAACGTGACCGCGCGCGACAAACGGCGCGCGTGACGTATCCGAACGCAGCCCGATATGTCGCCGATAAACTTGAATTTTTCATCTCACACAAATATGCACTTTATTATATTCTCTTTAAAGGTCGATATACACTATCGATACATTCGCAGACATGTCGCCTACAACACTATTATTTACCGTTAACATAACCTTTATGATAAAAGCTCTGAAGGAGTAATTTTATGTTAAACTATTACAAATACGTTATTGGTTATATTTGAGACAGAATTTCGTATATTAGAACTTACAATGATCGAGTGTTGTTGCTTTGGGATTTGTCAAAATATTGTGTACAAATGTAATAAAATATATTGTGTTCTTAATATATCCCAATATAGGTAAGTTATATTATTTTTTTGTTTATTTGTGTAACAAAACAAGACGTTGGATATAGGCCGCTTTCATCGAGTCGCTGCACTGTATGGAAATTCTTAAGGGTGGGAGTGGGAGGAATTTTCAGAACAAGAGTTTTTGTGATTACTGATGACAATGATTTAATTAATATTTACCTACTAAAAAGCTTTTTATAACCTGAAATAAAGTTTCATATTTTTCTCTTATTTTCTAATATCATCTGACAAACCTAGTACCTCACGGACCATAACTCAAGGATTCGAACTTACTCACACCGATGAGATTTAAAATGTTAAGTTTAATTATATCCAATAGTTACTCTGGTTACAATTTATTTCAAACCAGAACACAACAGTGCATTTACACTGCTGTTGGGCGGGAGAAATAGACATTACGGCGGTGCCTACCCAAGCGGCGCCTCACATATGAGAGACCTACCACTAATAAAAACTTTTCTTTCATGATAACAGTTCTTTCATGCTACCAAAACATACACCATGAACTCAATATATTAATTATATAATACCAACCCTATTGTGCTGGATATAATGATGTTTATTACTCACTGTACGGTACGCGGCGCAACTGGTCCGTTCTAAATCGCTGGAAAGTCCCACATTAATCCGTATCAATCCGCTCGCCCATCAGCATACATCAATGTGCCAATAAATCTATGCTTGCACAGTTTTCAATACCTCATTCGTATTCAGATTTTAATTTGAAATGTGATTTTGTGCGAGTTTTATTTAGAGCAGCGCGCCTTAATTGAAGGGAAAAATTTAATTTATTATGCTTATTTACACGTAATGGAATTAGGTATTGGTAGTAAATACCTTTATGGGTTAGAATCGGTTACCGACCCAGTCACTGAATATAATAATTGATATTTTATGCTCGTAAAACCACAGTAGAAAACGAATCATGGTTAGATTTCTAAGAATTGAATAAGAAATGCGAAAAGTAGCCGGGAGATAGAAAAGACGTAGGTAAGGCCGAAGTGAGATGCCAACCCAGTTGACATTGCGTCGATTTTCTGTATTTTTTTGCACAACTACGACAAAGGCAGTGGAATAATAGCTTAAGCGCAGCTGTAATGCTTACATTAAGAACTATTACTTATATAGCCATAACTTTAGAATATGTTATTGTACTATTTTGCGTGTCACAAAATAAGGGAATGACGTTGGTAAAAAATCTGGACATTTACCTAATACGTACTTGTACCGAAAACTGACTAAAAAGTGCTATCGTCAAGGAAGATAAATGACAGTCAAAAGTGAGTTACACTCGAGGATGAAAAAATATTGACAAGAATTTATATGATTGTGAAGTCTGCCAACCCACAACAGCTTAACTCGCTGGTTAGACTATAGTCCAAGCCCAAACGATTATGAAACGGCCCTGTGTTCATCAAGCGATTATAGACTAATATTAAATCTTCCAGCATCAAAAGTGTCAAAGATGAAATCGGTAAATCAATCCGACGATAGTAAATATCGCGGGTTCCCCACGCTCGCATTTCACGCCACCTTTGACCGTTCATATCCCGGTGAGAAACTGTTACGCAGTGATTAATGCTCTGCTGTTTAACTATAATTGTTGTACTTATTAATGTGTGGTTGGCCGAGTGATTCTGTCAATTATCGTCTCGTTAGTCGCTGATCGATTCCCGACGCGTGTCGTATGTTCCGAGTGAATGCCCGAGGTCGCTGATGTAGATGTGCGTTATGTTTGGTTAATTTTGTTGTGTGAATTGGAGCTTTTTGTAGTGCAGTAGATAATGCCAGGATTGAAAAGGGTATTTTTAGGACTTTCATGTTTGGGTTTTAGAGACCTGAGTGTTAAAAGTTTCGGCATTACGATATTTCAGTTCATTTCACTGTCGATTAAGGCTCTTTTGAGTTGCAATGGTAATTTCTGGACCGGACAGTCTTTCATTAATCCACTATGATGATTTGATTGACGGATTAAAACCTTAGCTACCAAAGACTGTATGGATAGGATTCCGGCCCAAAAGTTCATAAAACTTTGAATCGTGTTTTTTATTGCTATTTTAGTAGTGAGACGGAAAAACCATTCATCTGATGGTAATACGACCACTCATTGACAGTTGTAAGACATATTCCACAGCGCTCATCATTCTGAGACAAACAATGTTAAATCTCAATATGTCCAGTAGTTACTCTGGCTACAATATTCTTCGAACCGGAACACAAAAGTGCATTTACGCTGCTGTCTACTGGGAGAAATAGACATTGGCGTAGTACCTACGTGGTATCCACCATTTTTGTGACATAATCCACACCACTTAAAACTCATAATAGTGATACCACATCTCACTTACCTTATGCTTCAAGAACGACAGGTCCCTCACAGGAATGTTTCTTCTGGTGACCTTCAGCTCAGTCTGCAGCACCTCCATAGTGGCTAAGTCCTGGAAACCTTGAGCTTGCAGCTCCAGGCACGTTCGTTGAACTTGCTCGATGCACGGGGAGAATGAGCAGAATCTGCCACCTGGGGAACATTAAAAATTAATACATACTCACGCTTTTTTCCAGAAGGGGTAAGCAGAGGTTCCCCTGCTAGCAGCCAAGGGGATTAGTTTATAAAAACGACACGAACTTCGAATGTTCGGACGCCGTACGTAAAACTTAATTTGGCTAAATACTTCACAAAATAATGGAGTCCTCAATCTTATGTCGTAACCATAGACTAAGTTCGGAGAAAATGATAAGTATAATCGAGAATGATATTGATTTTTAGAAGTGGAAAACTTATATCTTACTCCGGACGTCGAATATCTGAACATTCGAAGTTCGTATTTAAATAGTAGCCCCCCAGGACACCCAAGTTTCGCCTTATGTACTCTGTCTCATGATGTGATAGGAGGCAAGGTTATGGCCTCGAAGCTTCTATCGCGTATCGGGTATTAAAGGGTATTAAACCGAAAATATCAGAGTATTTTATAGTAGTTGGTTACAAGCCGGTTCTAAAACGAGAGGTTGCGGGTTCGATCCCAGCACTAAGACAAATGTTTGTATGATCCACAAATGTTTGTTTCGTTAATTATTAACTGGTAGTATATTGGCCGGATAGCGATTCTATACACAGGTGTGATGCTTGTCATACTGAGCTACGTAAAAGTTCAGCATTTGAGGATCAGCCTGTGCATATCCAATTTTCAAATATACCGAAATAATTATGACGATCGGTGATAGAAACTCTTAAATATTTTTCAATATCAATAATATATGTCAATAATATATTGTACCGAATTACACTTATATTAGATCACATCATTATCCAGCAGCGTAATAGTAAAAACCTGCATAAACTTTTGCAATTGTACTGACAGGGTCATCATGACTCTTTGTCTAATCATTCATTAGTAAGAAAAAAGTTAGGCAATGATATCTGGGGCACTGGGATGTCATGTCTTGATTTTAACAATATCGTTGACGGCGGCCCTACATGTGGTCTTCTAAGATCACCGGTCACCGCAAACAGATAGAGCACCGAATAAATAGTCGGCTTCACTGTACACTTGCGACTTTCTGTTGTGTTACTGTCAACTTATTGTTATATTGACAAAAATGCTGAATATATATTGTAAATTCGGTTCATTTTTTAAAATAAAGATTACCCTTTTACAAGACAATTGACAGATATTGGATGTATGATGATAAAGTAAGTCGCGTTAAAAGTATATAATCATAATTCATTATGAGCGTCAACATCACAGTCAAACGTCCTTCCAAAATAAGCTTTCCCCAAGTTTACTTTTATAGCATTTGAATTTTTTAACGGACGTGAATACCAGTTGAACAATTTTTTGTCGAACATGTCTCAACTAGTGCACAACTAAAAATCGTTAACGTACGCCTTGCTTTACAAGTACCGTTTTGTAACTTTTTAAACTGAAAACCGAAGGAAGACGACACATCGCCTTTTATGTGGGCCGCCCGCGCTTTATCTGTCAAATCTTATCGACCAATAAGGACGGCGCACGTCACTCACACTGCCAATCTGAGCGTGGCGGTTGGCGCGCCGCGGGGGGCGAATTTTTAAATATTTTTCTTTTTTTTTATAATAGACGAAGTAAGCTAGAGGCTCATCTGTTAATAAATAATTATCGGTGATATTATTAAAATAAAATTAAGCTGCAAACCAGAGTGTCTGAGTGAAATATTGTGAAATATAAGTAATCCGTTTTTATCACACTAATTTATAGCAATGAGGCTATTTCAGCTATATTCGAAATACCGAAAAGGCTGCACAAGGTTCTAGTCCCAGGGAAATCATAGGCCGAATCAAAAGACTCACACAAAGTGATTTATCGATTTGGGCAATTCCATGAGATTTGATTTGAGAGCACGTATATGCTACCAATAGACCTATTTAACTTTTTAATGTATATCGCGTGGTAGGATCGCCTGGCGGGGCGATTAACATAATGCATACGATGTTGCATCGTGGCATCGACTGTGTAATGAACCCATTACACGATATAATTTCTAGATATCACCACGTTGTTTCATTGTGTTAAATAAACTTGTGAGTTGATAGTGTGATGAAAGGAGTTTGAGGTTTTATTCTTTTGATATATGTGTCAGATTCCTTATATTAAAATCTGAATTTCTTCATATATTCTAAAAATATAAGACGCTGTGTGAATTTATAGATGTAGGATTTATAGATGGTGAATATTTGTCAAATATAACCTACTTATCGATTTCATCCTTCTGTGGAGTCAAATATTTTTCTTCAAAGTGTAAACTCAATATTGGTCAAACAAACAAAAATTTTCTCTTAACATGAATTTGTCATTGTAACTAACTTATTGTAGAAGGTAACAATTTGACCATTGAATAGATGCTCATCTAAATTAATAAGAGCGGGGGACAAATAGAGGGGGGATCTAGTTTGGACCGAGCTGGCCCAAGGCGGTCCAAGAACACAATTCATGCATAACATTACGATGTGGGAGGCGTCATAAAACTCGTTTATGTGAGAGACATAAACTTAATTGATAAGTAATGGTCATCCATAAAAAAATCTGGCGAAGTTCACTAATACACTTTAGTTTTTAGTGGTAATAAAACATTTATCAATGGTTAATAAGTAGGTATCAGTAACGATGTCTGATTAAGCCTTCTTTGGATGACCACCATGGGAAGTGTAAAGTAGTAGATGAATGAAAAATGATGATAAATTTTGTTTTTGCCGTAGGGCTTATATTTTGGTGATATTTGGTTGAAATACTAATATTTATAACAAAAATTTAATGTAATGTACAATCAGGAAAGCAGTTCGTGAGATAGTAAGGTAGTCCCGGTGTCGCCAATCCTCCGCACTACTTAGCTTGGACGTGGTATATGAACGGTTGGAATTCAGCACCAGACGTGATGGAAAAATTATCAATTTAATATTTTTTTTTTTGTGTAAAGTATTATCTGCTTTTAAAACTTCACTAAAACTGTGATCGTGAGGAATGGAAGAATTTCTGAATGAGGAATTTCTATGGTATGTAAAATCCGCCAACCCGCACTAGGCCAGCGTGGTGGACGGCCTAACCACTCTCAATCGTATTCTCGACTAGCTGTACCCGTGACTTCGTCCGCGTGGAATTTAACAAAAACTTTATTTTTCTAAAATAAAAGATTTTTTCTAAAATAAATGTAGCCTAAGTTACTGCTTATTATATCAGCTACCTGACAATAAAAGCCCCGTCAAAATCGGTCCAGCCATTTCAGAGATTATCCGGAACAAACAGACAGACAAAAAAATAATTCTAAGATCATTTTCGTTATAGGTATCCTGTATATAATGATATCTAGTTGGACATTTTCTTTAATTTTCACTTTACAAACAGACACTTCAATTTTATTTATATGTATAGATTGTGGAGTAAGCTCGTGCCCTGCAGAGGGACGTAGGTATATGGGTACAGCCGGTATATTCGTATTGCATGCTAACATTACTGAACCCAACAGCTTTCAAACTTTAGTTATATATTTGCAAAAATATTATACACCGGACATCCTTTTTTGTCCCATAATATCCTAATGCCTTTGTTCGGCAACAGTGCAACAATGGTCGTTAGTCACCGACGGCTCGTGAGGCGCGTTGCGACAGACGCGGGTCGGAGGACAGGAATTCAACTAATTGACAGTTTAATGATTAGTTTCGATCACAATAAGATGTACAGCGCTGGTGCAACGCGCTATAACTGAGTTGCAATTTTACTGGAATTTGTAACGTGAGATTTAGTTTTGGGTTACAATGTTTGATGTTTATTTATCGATTGCTTTTTCCTGTTGGAAATTAAATATTTAGGTATTTATAGAAGAAAAAATAATGTTTTGGCAGCTGTTGAATATAATGATAGAGATGACCATGAAAAGTACTTTCAGAAGAACATTTTCAACCCAAATGAAGTATCATTATGGGACATTGATTGTTGAAGAAACACTACAGCATAGCAATAATTTGGGCTATATAACAATATAATTTATGAGAGCTATTAATTAAAAATTCACTAATTCAAAACCATACAGACTGTTAATATTTCTCATCATTAGTTATTGGGTTATAAGCTCACAAACAGCTACTTGTATGACCGTGCAATATCCTCCCGGTTGCGCCACGCTCGTCGGGTCACGGGACAGGAATGCCGTCTAATTGATAGCTGAGGACGTGCGCCGGTTTCACACCGACACACGTGGTCACTGCTAACTGCTATGCGACCAGGGTGATTTCACACTGCTACCATCAGTTGACAAGTTGAAATAAAATTAAAATATATTTCTTCTTCTTTTCAAATGTAGTTTGGCTCCACCGTTTCATCAGTGTTTTGCCGATGTCATGTAGTGTGTTGAGGGAAAAATATATTTATTGAATCCATAAAATGTCATACCTTATTTAGATTCAGTCACTTTTTTTCCACTACCACCCGGTTCACAAGGCTGTTTTCGCCAGAGAAGAACGGGCAAGAAACTGTAGGTTGAGCAATTGGCAAGATCTCTAGTTGATTAACTGTACATCCTTGCCTAAAACGAGGTTTTGATGTTTCATCATCATTTTGTATCTAAGGATTTAGTGATTGGCGTTCCTGCTAAGGAGCTAGTTTTTCACGCTGAAACCTTGGGGGTTACTCTATAAAAACAATAAGAACTTCGAATGTTCGGACGCCATATGTAAAACTACACTAATGTGCCTAGACACTCCACAAAATGCTGGAATCCTCAATAGTACGTCGTAACCACAGACTAATTTCGGAGAAAATGATAAGTATGATAGAGAATAGTATTGTTTTTTCGAAGTGGAAGACTTATATCTTAATACGGACACCCTTGTAACCCCTCTTGTTGTGTCGAGGTAAATACAATTATTTATATGACTTAAAATACTATATTTCCATACAGACACTGCGAAGTGACTAATATATAGCTGATAGTTAATGCGGTGCGATCCAAATAACATTATCTACAAGCAAGAAATGGCTATTTGTTTCCGGCATGGCGATACCCTCACGTACAGTTATGTCTTGGCATTATACATCCCCGGCGATGCAGACGAACGCATAATATGCATACTTATATGTGTTTATAATGTGTATGTAAAACCGTGCACTTTTACAGTTAATAAAGCTCAACAAATGTCGTAAGCTCCAAGGCCCCGCGAAGAGCTTTCGACGCGACGCCGTCGGATCCTGGCCCGAACGTTTTGTAACAATATATCGAATTGTTACGTAACGTGCCTTTGTGCCGACACTACTCCAATTCACTCGATATATGTAACGATGCGTAGGGATGGGACGACACATAATTATATCGATATACTATAAAATGTGCGAGCGCAAAATGTTCTAGCCTATATTATGTCAAATATAATGTCTTGTTTCCAAACACTAAATGTAATCGATGTTAATCTACACTAATATTATAAAGAGGAAAACTTTGTTTGTTTGTTTGGTTGTAATGAATAGGCTCAAAAACTACTGGACCGATTTTAAAAATTCTTTCACCATTCGAAAGCTACATTATCCACGAGTAACATAGACTATATTTTATTTTGGAAAAAAATAGGGTTCCGTAAGATATTTGGATTTTTCGGACACAAACTGAAAAAAATCAACCAAAGAAGTTACTTATTTTGCGTACGCTGCCTAAACTACAAAAGATAGAACCATAAAATGTTATAATTAGTTGTAGATCTTATAAATATCTACAAAAAAGTCCGCGACACACTATACCTATCTATGTCGAGTGAGGCACAACAACCACATTTTTATTAAAAAATCTTGAATTTTTTTTTGGACTACATTTAAACGCGTTTATTTTACTCATGCTATTAATCCTTATCAAAATAAATTATTTCATCAATAAGTACAGTTTATGTTTATAATATTTGGTCTTTGAATGATTAAAATTGGACGTTTGGTTTTGAAGTTGTGGTGAAATTAAAATATTACGATTTCTGCTGCACAAAAATTTCATAAGGCAATCTTTATATGTACATGTATATGGAGAGACGGGATATAACAGAGTGGAAGGTACGGGAGAAGGTTGGGATAGCTGACAGATTTGATAGGACGAAATATAAATGCACGTTATAAGACGGGATGGATAATAAAGAGAAAGAACGGGATGGATTGGGAAGAGACTGAACAGACGGATGAGACGGGATTGAGCCGGACAGTAGGACAGCTACGTCAAGTTTAGGTATACAAGAGTTTATACGAAAAATAACACGTATTTGGTGTAGAGTGGAATCAAAAAATATATGCACCCAGACGAAGCTGGGCCGGGCCGCTAGTGTTTAATAACCCTTTATTTTTAAAAAATAAATTTTTTTTTCACGCATTTAGTATTAGTTGGGGATTTGAAATAAATAAGTACGTTAATTCTGTTTCACTATACCTTTTGTACATTTTGCTAGTCGAAAAAAATGTTTTATAAACAATCCGTGCTTTCATCAGCTTTCATGGTCCGCCCCGTGACCATGAAAGCTGTAAAGTGATTGAAACGTTGGGAAATTAAGAACAGTAAAAATTAAACCAAATCCGCGATAAAATCCGTAAATAATCGTTTTATTCCAATGTTTTATAAACAATTTCTGAGTAGTATAGCCAAGCCGTAGTCAGTTTGGTACCTTTGTCTCATCATCATCACTTTAGCCACAGAACTACTGGTGAACATAGGTTTCCCCAATGACCTCCATGTCGACCTGTTGGAAGCGGCCTGCATCTAGCGACTTCCTGCTACCTTATCCAGGTTATCAATTATATATGTATCGTCAAATGGACAACTATTCTATTTCGATTTTTCTTCATTCTTCAAGGCCGTTTGTAGATTTTCTGTTTATATGCCATAAAATATCAATGTACGTGAAAAACCTATCGATAAAAACATCGATTAGGCAACACTACACCGCATAGGCGACGCGAACCACATCACAATAGAGCCCGAGTGGCGTCACTAACAATACTGGACAAGCGTTTGATATATTAGAGCTGATAACAGGAGAAATCATATGTAGCCGAGCATCAAGACTGTATGCTCGTATGTAATAATCAGACCTACAGACGAAATTACGAAAAAAAAATCGCCTACATCCTTGTAAGGCAAATGATTCGAGGCAAATTCGTAAATTCAAGGTGGAAAGCAAAACCGCGAAGTGTTTAGAGGGCGTGACATATTTACCACGGTTTTGCACATTGTAAGAAGCGTCGTATTGGCGACGAAGGCACTCAGGGATAGACAAATTATGTATATGTATTCCAATGCAGGGCATGTGCTTCTTCTATAATCGAGAGTACGATTTAGAGGGGTTAGGCCATAAAGTCCAACACGCTAGCCAAGTGCAGGTTGGCAGATTATTTATTTATCTCTTATTATAACTTGTAATATATTAAGCCTTATAAAACTCGGGCGTAATATTTAGTCCTTAAAAGCAATTGGAATTTGTTTATGACTATGACGGAATCTGGACAATTTTATGCGTTCCAGGACTTTTATGTATATTACTGGGTAAAGCTTTCATTTGACGGACGTTGTGCTAACAAAGAATAATTGCTACATTTTGAATATGTTAAGAGCAATTACTTCTCTCCATAATTGTATTGCAAAACTCGATGAGCATGAACTGAATAATCGAAATTGCGGTTCGACATAATTATGAAAATATAATGTAAACGAATTGCAATTCACGCAAAAATATGAACATTATATAAAGGATTGGGTACAAAAGTTTTTACAGAAGATATTTTTATACATTTTCTGACAAAAGTTTGGGGAGGTGTGAACATAATGGGCGATGAATGATGAAATTCAACATTTTGTCTGCGGTTATCTCACACCTGCATATTTTGTGCAGTAGTATAAGTATGAAGAATTGACTATAGACTATAGAATAGGGAATATGCATGAGACTCCAAAATAAGTCATAATATTTTTTTTGTAATCTTTATTGACATAGAAATGTACCTTAAATATATTTTTTAAATTCATCAACTCTTAATCAGTAAAATAAATACTTCAAAAATGATATTTCAAATTTGCCGCGCAATTTGTTCGAAAAGCGGGGCTATTGTTTGAGAAGGAAAGTGACGACAGAGTACACTATCTTATGAAGTTTTAGCTTGTTGGATGTATTGTTTTACGTTTGTTAAAGAGTTATTTTGTATTTTCTTTATGTTATTAAATAAAATGGATTATTTTGTGATGAAATAAAGTTCTTTAGCAATTCATGAAAGAAACTTAATTCAAACACTACGTTACTGACATAGTGTACTCTGACGTCTCCGCGAGTTCGCGCCAAAATGGCGTTTAAATGCTTCGAAACTGATAGCAGTTTTGATTATTTTTTTGTAGTTTTTTTGATTGATATTTTTAAGGCCTAATATTTTTTTCCGGTAATGTAATAACATACAGAATCGATTAAAAATATAAAAAAATTACATGCATATTCCCTATTGATTTTCGATTCAGTTCCATAGCACTGAACTAAATCATTGTGGAATCACTCGCTTTTACATGTTTGTACCTGTTAATATCAAATTCATTTGGGCGTTATATGAAGACTATCAAAGTTCTAAATTCACTTATACGTTGGTCTCATGTTTAGCACTGGATCAATGAAATTATAGACAATTCCCAACACGTTGATTGTAAATTCATACATCACGGACATAGCTTTTCATGCTATTTCTGATTTTACATGTATCTATATTTTTTCCTATTCTAATACGATGTCACATGGATAGCTAAAGGAAAATGCCCATTTTACTATGAAACTTAGTATCGGTGCGAAGATTTTTGTGCCATGACGAAACCTACTTTTTTGTGTATTTAATGAATTTTAAGCAGTACCGTTATCAATGATTTTTTTTACCGATATTATGAATGCACATTCTCCTTTCTCCTTTCTCCGCATATGCAATGGACATGAGGCATAACACAGGCACCCTGGCATGCATAGAGCGCGTGGGGCGTCGTCGCCGGGGTGGCCGCGCTGCGTCGAACCCGCCCCCGCCGCGGGCAACCGCCGTCGCAACTCAACAGACATGCGCGGCATACAGTATACTGTACGGCAACTTTGAATAAGAATATTACGTTTAATTTTGCCAAAAAGAATTTGCCATTCCGTAAGGATGTCTTAGAATTTAAGAGGATTAAAAATTGTCAAGATAGTGTCCTTTAAAGATCTTAAAAGCTTTGGTATTAAATGGCATTTTTTTAAAAAGCATATGTATCGATAATCGACAAGCAGGTCACTCGCCGAAAAATAAGTATCAAATGCATATGATTTTGAACTTATTGAACACTATCACTGCATTGTGCTCTTTACGCTAAGATATTAATTATTGGGTCTCCTAATGCCCGGTCATCAATGGCAATAATATTTTTGCATTGAAACAAAACTGCTTTGAAAATTATTTATAGCAATAACTATACTAACTTACGAAAGTTGTAGTGGTAGGAAATATTATAAATGTACAGTATTTTTTTTCTTATTCATATTCACTATCTCACTCTGGCTTTCAACAAAAATATTGAAATGATATTATTATAAGTTAAACAACAAAAAAGATGCCAACAATACAATCGTACGAAGAAATTTAAAATAATAAGTACCTCTGCAAAGCAAAAAAATAATATTTATTTCATGCAACTTGTGTATGTTGCTTTGCAGAGGTACATATTATTGTTTGGTTTTTAGTGGTTTTGTTTTGAAGTCGGTTTTTATTTTTTTATTTAAAATTTTAGTTATTTTTATCTTTTTAGTGTTGATAGGAATTAGAATGAAGAAGATTTGGTCCCCACAAGGAATATGTTCTTTCCGATGACAATGAAATCGCGAAAATCGGCTAAAAGCTGCCGAAGATATTAGAGTATTCACATGTTCATTATTTGGTCTCCCCCCCAACTCCCTTCGCCCCTACCCCCTTTTCCCTCCACCACTGTAGTTTAGCTTTTATATTGAACCCAATGCAAAAAGAACCATCGGAATCCTTTTAAATTTTGAAGAGTTCTACTCTCCAGGTCCAAACATGATCATCAGATCTTCATGTTGTGTTCCTGAGATTAACCTGTCAATACGTTCTTTCCAATAAAAAAGAAATCACTAAAATCGGTTAAAAACTGCCGAAGATATTAGAATTTACGTTTTTTTTTAATTTTATCACCCACCCCCCCTCACCCCCCACCCCTTTTTTCCTCTCTCACTGTAACTTAACTTTAATAATGAACGTAATGCAAAAAGAACCATTGGAATCCTACTTAATTTTAAGGAGTTCCCCTCTCCAGGGCCGAAGATATTCATCAGATTTACACCATATTTTTATGGGACCAAACGACAAGCACCAGCTTTCAATCAAAGAAAGAATGGTCGAAATCGGTTCACACAGTATAGAGAAACGAGGTAACAAACATAAAAATAAAGCAACATACAGTCGAATTGAGAACCTCCTCCTTTTTTTGAAGTCGGTTAAAAATAAAATCAATGATATTCGTTAAAGAAAAATAAATATTTTATCCAAACAGATTTCACGCATTGATGCGCATATGATATTCCCATAAACACCATAAATGCATCACACTGAGCACTCCCTACATCGTCCGACGTATCATGAGCATACCACCTATAAGCCGAATGTTGTAATTTAATGTAAACAGTGTTTGGAAACGGCGAGGATTGTGCTGTCATTGTGTTTGTTTCTTATTCATTTGTAATTCAACCGAACGGTCTCAGTCTAACTAACTTATTTACAAATAATGTCCGATTTCTAGCTAATAACTTCATATATTCGAATCGAAGTTGCTCATTGAAACATCAAGTTAACGTTTTCATAACGTTCCTTCTGAATGGAGACGTATGGACAAGTTAATAAAATAAATCAGAGAGCGCAAGCATAGTTGGTGGTGGACAGCTGATAAGCAAAAAGTCGAGAGTTCGAATTTATAGAACAAACGTCAGTTTTTCCGAAGCGTTTGAAGTCCACCCACCAGCACTAGCCCAGCATTAAGTCCTAAACTTATGTTAATCACACAGTGGAATAAACATATAGGGGTGGGAATGTATATTTATAACAAATAAATAAAACATATTATCGTACAAAAATTGCGTTCAGAATTTGTATGATTTCTAAAACCTTATTACAAAAGATGATGCATGTAGTAATAAAAACTGAAAAGCGACTGTACCTGCCTACTAAGAAAAAAAGCGCGATTCAGGATAACGGAATTCCGAGTACGACGCAGTCAATTAATTTAAAAACAACATTCGTTAATTTTATTAATGCGGCCGAAGCTAAATCTACGATCGGTGGTAGATGTGATCGCGAGCGCCTTCTCATTTTCGAAATTAGCAAATGAATTAAAAAAAAATCACGTAACCGCCAACAGAGTGGACAAGATAAAGAAATATACTGAGAGGTGCTGCGTTCGAGGGTCCAGATAACACCATTAACGCCGGGGAGGCTGCTGAGCAAAACAATGAAAGGGACGCTGATACTTACACCGTGCCAAAAGGATCTAACGATCGTGCTGCAGCCGAAACAAAATGAACTCTAATTCCTAAACACCAAAACGTATTACCGCTTGGAGCGGCCGAGGATTTAGCGCATAATATTTTTGCAAGAGTTGATGATAAAGGTGGAAGAGGGAAAGAGACAGACGATGATGAAGACGATAGCGCAATGAGTGGAGTAAGTTTTTCTCAGCCACCCAGCCAGCAACATAATTAATGACGTTCGTGTTTCGGACGAATTTATAAATTGGCTTTATTTTGCTTTAACAAAAGGTACACGTGTGATGCGATATCTAAGGAAATGCGACATAATTATTGAAAAACTATTATTAATACTATGAATATTATTTATGTCGAAATTTCAACAGAACCACAAATATTTTACACGTAGTTTGATAAATGGTATGACAATGACATCTATATAGCATTGGAGTATATTGGAAGAGCAGGAAAATGTGTATATTATTTATATCGTTTTAGTCAGTAACTAAAAAAAAATTGAAAGCTTCACAAAACCATAATTAAATATTGGTAGCTTACATAAAAATATTCAAGAACGAGAATCGAACACCTTGCGTTTGGTTTTAAAGCTACCTTCTCACTTCCTATATCATGGGGTCTGAATGTACGATTAAGCCCAAAAAAAAAACTGATATTGTCAATTTAAAATATATAATTGACCTCAAGCTTTATTTCCTAGTCAAAGAGCACATAGCAGAGCAATGAAGTCATAATTGTACATTTCACTTTGATCTATATTTAGATGTGATTTTATAAGCGACAACTTGGCGACTATTGTGTCTGAGATAAATATTTTAACACGCGAATATTTTTAGGTATTATATAATTTAATTATTGTTTGATATATTACATTTAATTAGAATTATTCTTCTGTATTTATTTAGCCAAGACTTGTGTGTTCTTTGATCACGGCCAATGAGCACAAAATATTTCAAGTTGTGGCAAACTTTCACGTTTTACATTGTTGCCGTAGTGATCATTTGCATTTTTCATTTTGATATGATTTTTACAAGTCCTTGGGGTCATTTTACATGCTTTAGAAGATCAGTAACTTAACAATGGTTCCAACTGAAAAACTCAACGCTTAGGGTATGGTTCCAGGCTCTCACTAGACAAATAAAATATCAAAATAACAATGACAAACGTAATAAAACAAATTGAACCAATAAACATATCATAAACCCTACAACCAGGCATTAAACATTCAGTTATCTTAGATTTCTCATTAACATTACCGAGAACGATCACAAGCCGAGCCGAATTCCATGCCAACGCAATAAATAAAAACAACGCAATCTCAACGAGAGAGACCATTATTTTTTTCGCATATAATAATGGCATATTTAGTGTTCGATATCAGTTAATGTGGCGGGGCCGGCATAAATCGGCCGGTGCAATCTAACATCGGTTCGCCCCGCGACCCGCCCCGCGAAGTAACTCACTGCTATCTCAGCCGAATATTGTTAATCAGCGTATCATTAGCTCGGCAAGGATGCACATACCTTGCCCGGATTTTTGTAAGGCGTGATTATCACTGAAGGTATGAGCAATTGTGAAAAAATAGTTTTTTTAAATTTGACTGAAGACGTTGTCTGCGTCAAATTTCTGTCAAATTCAAAGCTGTGTCAATGTCAAAATGTATGCAAGCAATTCTATGTAAGAGTGTCCTTAAAAACGTTGCCCACACCATCGATACATTAAGATTTATTTTTTCAGACGATTACTACTGATGATTCTACACGCGTATCAATTACCAAAGACGTCTCATTGACATAGTTGTATCAATTGACAATAAATAAGTGACTTACACAGCCAAATTTAGGACAAATAAGTATCCCAAAAATACAAAAACGAAGGAATTAAGGTTAAAAGACACAGAGCTACTGTAAAACCGCTGAACCCAACCAAAACTCGCAGTGTGCGCCGAGCCAACATAAAACAGATGGTCGTCCACACACTCCGATAGGCCCCATAGCGCACACTCAATCTAGATACGGCTAACGGGGAGGCGCTGTTTATAAAACTAAAAAACGAACACCCATAACTCTGTCCCATTCGCGCTACGGAAAAAACTAACCTCTAATGTGGCGTCCTTATCATTTGTTACGGTCAGCGTGGCGAGTATTGGCATCTTTAATTACGGGTTTAAATGTTAAAGTCACACTTTGCTGTTCATTGCTGCTACTGTGTCAGGTCATATACGTACTGTGGTGTATAAACTATTAAAAGGTAGATCAATACATGTTGAATAAATATAAGTGTGCGAGCCACCCTCACCACTATTGCACTGACAGACACCAGACGGAGTGGACGGGTCTCAGACACTGGAAATCAACCACTGTGTTCCATTTAAACTATCAATACCTGGACGTAACACATCCCACTGCAGAGCACGGGCCTTCTCTATTATCGAGAGTGCGATTGAGAGCGGTTAGGCCATATAATGCTGTTCATTGCTCACTATTATTATAATTATTAGTTAGTATTTATAGCAAAGCAAGGTTGGGAAATACGTGTGTTTATCTTGTAATCATAAATTTGCATGTAATATGTGACAAGTTTAGTGTAAACGGGAAAACATGATGTTTATAGGTTATTCCCATTGATTACATAAGAGTTAATTATTCATGGTTATAATAATTTATGATGCTTTTAATAGTATGATAATTGTGCAGAAAATATATATGTTTATACTTATGATAATGCTTCTTAGCTTCTCAGTAAGGAAATAAGTATTTATATAGAAGTCATGTCCACATAATTTATGGTACTTAGTAATGTGTTAGTTATAAGGATTTGGATTTTATAACAGAAGAGGTTAAGAGGTCGATTGAAAACCTATTTGTAAAATCAACTTTACCAACTCTACAATATAAATATGTCATACAATATAAATATGTCATGGCGTCCAATGTCATGCAAAATAATCTACAAGCGAAACGACAATAATTCAAACAAATATTATAATAATTTCAGATGTATCAATGTTAACAACTAAGCGCATATTCCAAAGCAATTTAGCAATTTATCTTTAATCATATTTGTAATTCATATTCCGATATTAAACCGGCAATATATTTTTGTTGTTATACAAAGCTGAAGGAGCGGCACCGGCCAATATCCAACTTATCGATTGTATGCCAATAAAGTATTTTACAAGTGATACAAGAATATATTGTAATCACAACAACGGATCTAATTCGTTGCTTTAACTTTATAAATACTGCGCTATTTATTTCTGGAAATCAGCCGGGCCCAATCAATATTGCTCTGATTGTTGGGCATTTTTACGAGTTACCAACTATTTGTAATTTAATGATTGTGACCTTTTTGTTTTTCGTGCAATGTTCGGTTTTGTTAATAAATCGTAATCGTAGTGACAAGGACACCGGAGAAGCTGTCAGTAATAAACTGCGGTACTTGTTTTCAAAGGGTTGTAAGAAACGAAAATTGAAATGGATATGCATTAAAAATTAATGTACATATACGCTGTCAAATTCAATGTTCAAAGAGCAAGACAGTACTTGTGTGCAATATTGCAGACTAATTTGGCTTATAGTTTGACGACTACTTGCCTACTAACACGAGAAAGTGAAAATCTTTTTTTGGCAGGGAGAGGTATATTTGTCGTCTTATGTGGCGCAATTGGAAAATCGCCGTCCACATTTGGTAAGAGGTGGGTAATATATTTAAATTGACTTGCAAAATTAAAAATTATATTTTTCCCATTCAATCCATCGATTTCCTCATAAAACATCCACTCGAATCCGACTAGAACCATTAGTAAGGAAGAAAGTCGATAAATCAAAGCAATTGCTTGACCAATGGTCATGATTAGTTTTGAAATTAATTCCTGCGCTTATAGAAAAGTGTATCAAAATTCAAAGTGCGCAGTACGCAGGTAGCCTCGCGATATAACACCGACACATCAAGACACCGCATCAAAACCGACAAAATTCATACATAGAAACAAAACCATATCTATTCCACAATCTCTGTCGATTCCTACATTAACCAGCACGGAAGAAAGTCAATAAATCAAAGCAATTGGTCACGATTAGTTTTGAATTTAATTCCCGCGCGCTTGTAGCAAAGTGTATCAAAGTGCGAGTACGCAGGTAGCCGGCGGCGACACGACACATCGACACCGCGCTGTGTCGCGCGCGACATGTTGCAACTCCTTATTGGAAACACGGGAATGTGCGTGGCCGAGTTCGCGGGTGATTTAATTAGTAAAATCTCATGTTAAAGGTGGTTATATTAATTTTAGTAAAGGTTAATTTTGCAGAGTCGATGAAAATCGCTTATATTTATCAACAGAATTTTGATTAGCTTACTTGACACGAATCATTCGCAGTTTTAATATCAAAAGACGTCATGTGAATTGTAAAGTTCTTTACGCAAGATCAAAATACATTGCATACAAAAAAAAAACTATGTCCTTTTAGAATATATCGAATAGAAGCCATATATTATTAAAAAGTACAACAGAGAAATCATCTAAAAGAATAGGACATCTAAATGTTGCAATACATAATAAAATTTCTGATGTTGTCATTTCAAGTAATCGCTTAATATAGAATACGTAAAAACTACTGTAGCGAGTTACCGGCGGGCCCTTAGTAAATCATTAAGGGACGTGCCAATGCCAGTACGCTTACCGCCAAACTTATATGGCAATAAAACTCATTCACACGTTCGTCAACTTAATAGTTGCCTTATTAAAAACGTTCGCTGAATCGATTCACTTCTCGATTCTTGTATCGATTTATTTACCGATGTTCTGGATTCAAATTAATAATGGCAGCAGCGTTTCCCTCGCCAAGTAGGCCGTTGATTTAGGTGGCCGTTTTCTATATTTAAATTTATTAGTGTTTCGCGATTGTGAGCCGTGTAAAGCTGTGCTTGCATTGATATCGATATGGAAGCGAAAGATAAAATAATCGCTACTTAATAGGGTGGTAGATAACGAGTTGATTATTTGTATACTTTGGTAACACGAATACTGATTTCAATTCGTATGCCCAAATAGACACTTTTTTAGTTATTACGTTGAAGAGACTGAAAGGCATTCGACTAATGGTTAGTGTGAAATCTTGTCATACACAAGAGGATGCTGCAACTGCTGCTTGGCGGCAAAAATGAATAAAACTCAGACAGTAGGAAATTAAAACCAGTTTTGATTTTAGTCGGTTTATATTAGAGGTTTGTATCTTCGTACTTCTAACTTACGACTGTAATTAAGCATACTGGTAAAACGGTTCAAATAGCCAAAGATAGTCATCTATTGCTATCAACGTTCTATCTAGACTCCCGTCCAAAGCATTTACAATCAAACACCATGTTCCTAGTCTAGTACAAAAAATATACCTTAATTTATACAATCAAAAGGGCTTTAATTACCGTACTATGCAAATAGCCGGTCCATTTTTGTGGTACCAACATCAAAATTCAATTCACCATTGCCAGTGGACACGATGCTTATCATCAAATCGGGACGTAATTTATGTCAGCCCTTTGTGTATTTAATTGATTATTAATAGGTTTTAAACGGCTGTTGCATGTTTGGGCGGAAAATGGTAACACCCACACAAGTGACAGATTCCGTACGCGTCATTCCGACATGGCTTCGACCACCGCCGCGCTGCCCACATAAATAAAACACAATTTGCATTTAACTCTTAATCCTTTGCCGTATTTAAATGCGGAAATTTTAGAACGGTGAAGTTTTAACACTTATGTTGTTTATTGTACATAAAATTATGTTTCGTTGTTTAAAGTATTATACTATTTTACATTTGAAAGAGTTTATAAAACACTTCTATTTTTTGGAAGAATTATTTCCTATTTTATATATACGGACTTCGAATCTTGAGGTCGTAGGCTAGATTGCCATGCCAGCCATTAATAATAGGTGTGAATTTTTCGGTTATTTAAATCCCATATTAATTTTATTAGCCCGGCGTTGGAATTTTAGCCTGGCATGAAAATATAAATGACCTACTTTGGACTTGTCTTTGGATTTCTAACAATATATGGCATTTGTGC
Organism: Hyles lineata; assembly: GCA_030180105.1. Lineage (NCBI taxonomy): Eukaryota > Metazoa > Arthropoda > Insecta > Lepidoptera > Sphingidae > Hyles > Hyles lineata. Next base: position 7,878,556 of record JARJEE010000023.1, read on the forward strand.
CTATACACTATACAGCCATACAGTAGCTCATGCATGTCTGTACTGAGGTGCTTTCTTTATTTATCAGTGCATTAGCGGCATTCCAAATTCAAACGCAGAACAAATCGAACAACCAAACATGGAGTTTAGTGTGTCATACAGAGCATTTTAAGCATTCTAAATTCAAATAGCAAAATCCTTAGACAGCCAAACCTGAAGGTCTGTGAATTCATGAAGGACTCCATTTTTTTTTCTCTTATTATGATTTATTATGATCATTCTAAATTCAAACACAGAAAAATCGTTTGACATTATCAAACCCGGAGGTCGTCAACCAGAGCATCTTCAGCATTCCAAATTTAAATTCCACTAAATAATCATGACACAACCAAACCCGTTACACAATAGCAATCCCACCCCACCTGTCTCATTCCGGCGCGTGGGAAACCATCCCTAATTATCGGCCGGTCCAGATAACGAAGTCTAATTCGCGTTCTGCGTGCGCCAGGGCCGCGGTCTCACGCACGCATTGTCTTCGGTAATTGCCGATCCTGTTCAATTTGTTGGATTTGTCGGCCAATACGCGCCTGTGATTCCTTTAAGTGGCCACTTTCGGAGCGTATAAATGGCATGCGTGTTTAGACGCTTAGCGGAATTTTTTCTCACACGTATCGGTAGCGGCGGTTCGTTGACTTTGGTTGTTTGTTTGGTTTGTGTTCGAATTGTTTGTGAGGTGGGTTCGGACGTAATGTGTTCTAGATTAAGGTTCTGTGCCTACGTAGCAAGCCATGAGCAGTATGATCATCATGCCTATTTTGAGAATAAAATCGTTGTATGAATCATTATGGTACGCGGACTACTAGATAGTTCCCCAATTATACAGTGAAGCTCAAAGATTTTTTGGCCTGAGAAATTCATAGTACATTCATGGTATATTATATTGTGTAGGGATGAGAGCCAAGTCTAAATAAAATTAAAGGACATAAACTAAATTTCGGTTTCTGCTATGTTTTGCGCACATTTAGAAACATTGCGCCGCTGATAGTCGATAGTTTTTGTTCAACTTTTATTTAAATATTTTTTTTATTCTTTTCTAAATGTAGTAGTGTATAGCAAAGATGAAACGTTAATCATTGAAATCTTAAAAATAATCATGTACCGCAGCAGATTTGAAATCGATATTATTTCATATTTGGCCAATTGCACAATTAATCCAAGTCATATTTCCAACAAACTCCACATGACCACCAACACCGAAGCGCCACCCGTACTCCGTACATTTACAGGCACAATCACCGTATTAGAAAGCGCAAAAGCACGGCAATGTGTTTAGACCGCGAGAGGGCGTAACGCCCCCGGCTGATGAAGACATCACGCCGGCGCGCCAATTGATTAGTCGCGGGCCGACCGGCGACGAGAGCGGACGTGTTATTATGCGACTTTAGACACGCGTCCTCGTTCAACACATGGTAATGTGTTGAAAATAATAGCTTGACATATATTGCGTGGTGAGGGTAGATTCATGTTGCACAATCTGTGAATTTTATGTGGAATAGTAATGGTAATATGCAACTAGCAGCCTAAGGCAACGTGTTGGTTCAAATGGTGAAGACAGACTAAATCAATCATCGGGAACTGTAGGAATCCTTTCAAGTCCAAAGCAGACCAATACAAGAATTTGAACTTAATGGGCATTGAGAATATAATGAGATCTGCGCATACTCAAAGGACGCGACAATCCACACAAACAAATCTAATCAACATCCTTTAACCAAAAATGTTCATCAGCTTCATTCACAAACTCCTCCGTATGTGGATGCAAAATTCAACCGCTAACAAGTAGAAATGTACTAACTAGTGATATAAACTCATTTAACTGAGCAAACTAACAGTTCAATAGGGAATTATTGCTCGAATTACCATCTCTAATCGATAGAGGTAAGCTTTTACGGACAGTCAAAGCCGAGCGGGCAATGGCGCGTCAATCGTATTTAGCTGGATTCTTGTGGTTCATAAATAGTGTAATTAAGCCTTTAAGGATGCAATACATCGCGTTTAGTGATAATTGAGTGGATTAGTATTAAAACGGACAGTTGGGTTTAATCATGCTTGGAATTGTGCGTATTGCGTGTTTTGTTGTGGTTTAGTTGGTAAGAGAATGATCTGGAAAACGTATGATCCGGCTTCTCTGCATATTTTTTTAGAATTTCATGGTTTGCTTTATGTTATATCGTTAGAAATAGCAATCAAAGAATATAGAGAATCCAGCTTCATCTTAAGGACAAGAAGAATGAAATATCTAGAAAAAGAAATGTGTTTTGCCATTTCTGTCCTTGTTAGTTCTACGCAGTCATACCATCTTCCCTCTTGCTCTACTGTATTCCCACGGTCCTGGTTGTTAAACACGCAGGGCGCAATTTTTGTATGCGTTGTCCAGTCAACAATATACCGATGTTTTCAAAAAAATTGAATATTCCATTCTTCTAACACTGAAATTTATCTAGTTTGACAGCCTCCGTGGCACAGTTGGTTAGACGCCGACTGTGAAACGAGAGACCGCGGGTTCGATGCCTATATATCGAGACAAATATTTGTGAGGCCCAAAAGTATTTGTCGAGTTAAGGTGTTTGTGGGACCGAAAAGTCTCTCGTAGTGTCTGATACCCACGACACAAGGACTTCATTGATCTGAATGTGGGGTCCAGGCTATGTATGACTGTTGGGTGTATTTATTATTGTTTATTTATTATATATAAATCTAGTAGAAACATTCTCTAATGCCATAAGGAAATGAATTAAAGTGATATACGAGCTTCTGATATCATGTTTGTATTAAAAATTATCGTTTAACAATCAGTAAATAGTAATAAATGTCATTGTACTGACTTGCTATTGTGTAGTTAACGTATTCTGTTAATATAATTGTCTAACTGGTTTAATAGCAGCTTTAGTAGCTTACGTGGGTTTTAGTTGTAAACCTTTTATGTACATTCATTCTGCAAGCCTACCTAATGTATCAGTCTCAGATATCCTGAGAGATGTATGCCTAGTGGTTGTGACATCCTGGTATTCAAAATTCCAGCCAATAAAAATAATGAGATATTTAAAATGCCTGTACTTCACTTTTTATTGCAATGAATGGCACGACGAGCATTCCGTTCTCCTGATGGTAAATTACCACTCATGGACAGTAACAAACCCAAACAACACCATAAATTACAAAGCAATGCTTGGCATTCCACTATAGTCTCAAAATATCCAGTAGTTGCTCTACATATAAATTAGTTCTGGGATTACTGAGTTTCTAAGCCTTGAATGCATCCAACTGTTCATTCACGAACAGTTGGATTTTTTATTAAAAAAAGAGATAAGTACACTTTAAAAGTTGATGAAAGAAACATTAATTTCATATTCGCTAGACCATTTATTATACTAAGAAACAGACAAGCTAAAGCACCGAAACGAAGCCAAATGCAGCAATAACCTCAAAACGGGCCATAAAGTACTTGTACGGCGAGTGGCGACGGCGAAGTTCCCATACAAATAATAATTTGTACGACGCAAGTACACAGAGAGTAGCGTGTCCCGACCCATTTGGCTCACAACACCGCGGGCACACCACATCGCCTGAGGAGCAAGTTGGCTTCAAAAACGTCCAGCAACGCGTATTAATTGCCAACATAAATGATTTTAATGCGAAACATTAGTCTGTGCACTTAATAAAATGAAATTAAAGTATATTTTATTGATTCCGCGCTGGGGCGTGCGTGTTTTATCGCATTAGAATTTCGATGGAGACTGTGCGTATTTATAGTTTCGTTTTAATTGGTTGGTAAGTGAAATATCTATTATGTAATAAACCTTAGTTAAAGCTTTACACGATGCGTGAAATCGACGACATTTGCAACAATTGGATAAAGTCATTTACCACTAGAATCCAGCGCCCGACCTAATCCTTCTTCAAGAAGTTCCGGAGCGACCTATTGGAAACGGCCTGCGTCCTGTGCCCTGTTACAAATTTTATATCATCGTCTGTCAATTTTGTGGGAAGACAATCAATTCTGTGTTTTCTGGTACAAAAAATATATTGTAAAAATTATTTTGATTCCAATGTAATATTCTCGACTATGCGATCCGCTTCGGAATGTCCTGAGCCTTTGTATTTTATTTTATAGAGTCTATTGACTCTATTGACTTACGCAAGTTAATTTCAATGACAATGATTAGAATAGTTTAATTATAGCTAATAATCTTGTTATTGAATATTCAAACGGTCTGACTACTTTAGATTTAGAAGCCCTGAGTTTGATTTCAAATTCAAACAAATCAATTGATACGTATGCTATTATCAATAATATGATAATCAGTTCTAGCTTGATACTATTGTTTGACTGGTATCTATCTTTGCATAGATATAGGCTTGAATATATATTTTGATATATTTTTTTTATTATTACTATATGGCCTAACCACTCTCAATCGTACTCTCGATTGTAGAGTAGGCCCGTGCCCTGCTGTGGGACGTATATGGGCTGATACAAGACAACAAGTAAATCAGACAACTCTTTTAAACGTAGATCAGAATTGGCGGTCTTATCGCTTACCGTGATTTCTTCCAGACAACCATTAGATTGAAAATAACTGGATTGAAAAGAAACTAGGAAGAAAAGAGTGTTCACATCAAAGGCAAAAAAACTTATCATCAGAAAAGAAAGTAATAAGTACAAAATTCTTAATACTCCGCCGCCAACCCGCACTAGGCCAGCGTGGTGGACTATATGGAATAACCACTCTCAATCGTACTCTCGATTGCAGAGGAGGCCTGTGCCCTGCAGTGGGACGTATATGGGCTGATACAGAACTTAATACATAATTATTTGGTTTACAATATTACCTTTACTCACATACAACTCGTAAATCACTGAACCTCACTCATAAAATTCATTAGCGTCTTATTAAGGTAATGCAATAGGCAACCATTTTGAAAACAATTTATGCCACAATAGTCACTATAAACAAGGTTTGATTAAATCGACGTCGGTTGTAAAGTCGGTCTTACGATGTGTTTTGATGATACGAATTGAACTAATCTCGAGTATTTATGTTAAAACATATTAATTTGAATTGATATTATTATTTCTCATTGCAATTAACTATTGTTCTGTTGGAAGGCGGTTAATATTCTTGTGTAACATAAATTGATAATTATTGCATACGAATATTCTACGACGAGAAATACTGATTGCGCCATGAAGGCTCCCAAAGGACGAGAGACGATTCACTAAAGGAAACAAAAAAAAACATACGAGTACAAACCCAATACACACTATACATCAACATGTATAGTGAATCAACATTCCGGAATGCGAAAAACCATTGTAAATTACTATGACAGATTTATATACAATATATACGGATCATACTAAATAGGAAAATAATAAATAATCTAATGTAGTTATGCTGGTAATAGTAGCACCAGTACCAATATTCTTTGAAGGATACATGTTTTTGAGCAGATACCAGGGATTTTCAATGATATCCTTAAACATCTTTAAAAAGTTGAAAAATAAAAATCGCTCTTGTAAATAACATGAAAACAAAGCCACATTTGCACTGTAATAATATTGACTTTCAAATCAATTAACAAGCACATTATGGCAAATCCTGGGCCGGTTAATCCATTCAAAATAAACCATCACACGGGACTGCAATTAAAAACCGCACATGTTTAACGACAAATATAATGATATATCAATAATAAGCAGTAAAATAAATTCCAATAGCAAAAGCACAGAGTTTATTACATAAACAGCACAATAATAAACAAGGGGCAATCGGTATAAATTACCTTACGACAGGCGCATTTACCGCGACGCGCGGCCATATTGAAACTAAATCATTTCAACGTGACCCGGGTTATATCACAATATACAAATAACAGCACTAATGAACTTTGATTAAAAACTGATTTATTAACACATTTTTTAAATTATGTATCCGGCTTTGGGCATGATCTGGTAGGCAGCCCGCCTGTTTGTATTGTTGTGATTTATAAGATTTAGATATCACGCTCTCATGGCGATCTGGTTGGTCTGATAGCGCTCGATCCGATATCTAGAGACACTGAGCCTGTTGTAATTATTATATGCCTTGGATTTGACGACTAGCTCGACTAGTACTACCACTGATTGACTCTGCTGTCGACCTCTCGTTGGGACAAATATTTGGATAAAATGTAACATCCAAGTGACACGTACTCCTGACTCTACTATTCTAGTCTCGTGTTATCGGTTTAATTATAAGGGACTTTTGATCTTAGAATCCAAAACCGGAAGAAAAATTAATGGACCTTATAAACATTTGTCTTGATGCGGAATCGAACCTGAGGCCGGAGGCTGACAACAATTTATTAGTTCCAATTTATTAGTGTCCTATAATAGACCTTTTGACCACGTTGTAAGTGTACTTAGTTATAATATTGTCAGAATTTTCGAGTTATATTTCAAAGAGTTACTTTGTCAGACCAGCAACCGAACCTATGGTTATAAGCGCCTTGCAAGACTTTGAATCATTGGAAATTTTATCAAACAAGTTTTTTTCTACTAACTACTTCAATCCGTATTATTGAAAATTGACATCTTTTTAGATGCTGTACGAATTGCTCTAACCCACAACAGGCTACCAATGTGGACTGTGGACCAAGCCCTTTCGATCATAGAATAGGCTATTATTCTGCAAAGGGACGTATATGAGCTGACTGACTTACAAGCACTAACAGACAAAATAATTTTATTCCGTTGAATAATCCTCACTTTAAACTTAAGTTTTATTTCATTACCCAGAATAACATTTTAAACGCTTAATAAATTTACTTACACACATAGTAACACTATTTTAAATTCAATGCGTCGATTGCATGTAACGGGGGAGCACGCACCAACTTTAACACAACTACAAAATTTATAGCAATTTAAATGGATAATAATGTCAGTTGTAAATGGTGAGCTTTAATGACTTGTTTATATAAAAACCTGCTGTTTATTTATTAAGATACACCTTATAGACCCAATGGACAGTATTATAAATCAGTGATTTTCTACAAGTTAAAATCCAATTAACGGGTAATAAATATATTGACTACTTCCGTGACATAGAAGGGAAGTTGCTGTAGGAGAGGCCGCGTTTGATTACCGCAATGAGACAAATATATAATATGCTATTTACGTTTATTCGTAAGTTCAAACACTCACCGTAAACACATACATTTAAGAGCGAAGTCGAGACTATGTATATTGCTGTTGTGGTGTTCATAATATATCTACTAGGATCGATGAATTATATGAATGTGAATATATATATGGTATATCCGCTGTCGAACAGGGTTCTTCTGGAAGTAATTGTTGAGGAATTATCCATATCTTCCTAAAAATACAATCGTTCTTTATTGCAAATCAAATTACAGCATTCAGCTTAAAAATAAGTTATGTTTGATAATACAATGGGCGGTCTTATCACTTATAGCGATTTCTACCAGACAGCCGTGGGTTCGATAAAACCCGAAATAGTGCTAGATGTCCTTAGCGTTTACTCTTATTTAGGGTAGGCCTACACCCTTAACAAAAGCCACTAATGAACAGCTAAAACCGATAACGTACAAATGTGGCCCAAGTTACGATATTAACAAGATTATGATAAGCGTACACGTGTTCACGGCACATTAATATCTATAAAAACATTAATCTACTTAAAGCACAAAACAAATACATGAAGGTTGTATGGACGTGTGGCGAGGTATGCGGGCCGGGCGCGGCGAGTCAAGGCGAAGGGTCACCGAGAGAAAGGCGGCAGGTCTGACTTAATTTTATACTATGGTTAATAAAAGAAATAAAAAAATATATTTATTTGCATTATCTTAATCTAAATACAAATTGACATTATTGGAGCACTCCTTTTAAGTATAACAATACTTGTGTTAGGAGGCTCCGCTTTTCCAAAAGTAGTTTATTAAAAGAAAACTATACTAGACAGGCAAAAAAAAATGTATTACTACATAACTATTAGTGTTAGTTAATTAGGATATAATTTGGTCGATTGGATCCAGGACGACAGCTTAATATGGAGCAATACAGTGAGATGGTTAAAGTTTTGGCTCGGCTGTTATCTTTTTTAATAATATTAGCCGTTAAACAGCAAAAAGTGGGATTTTTAATACTAATAAACCGATGTAGTGTTAGAAATGAAACTTGACGATCACATTTAATAAAGATATTCTCCTCTAAAATATCGGATTTACTCCAGAAATTAAACACAATATTAATGACGATGATATAATTAGGCGCCATGAGAATTCCGTTATTGGTGTTGCATAGGTTTTGGCCAATACCAAAAAGTTCTTATTTCAAATGTTATTCAGCACGTCCGCAATTCTAGTTTTATTAACCGTGAACCATTCAACCGTAGCTATATTTAGTGCTAACAAGTCTATGACGTCATTAGGTTTTTTAATATCGCTCCTGCCGTTACCTCTTTCCTGCTTTTATTTATTTCGCCGAAATAGGCAGACAGTTAGCTAAAATATCTCTATTGGGAAAGGCTACGGCATTAGCACTATTGTAATTTTTTCTATGGCTGTTTTTTGGAAGAATTTAAAAGGATCGTAATATAATAGGTAACAGTAGTGATTTTGGTAATAGGATGTTAGTGACGTCACTTTGGCTATTCAGAATGCATTTAGAGGCTAATTATCGTTGGATTGATTAGGAAAAAGTCTTTTGATGATCTTCTTTAAGTTATTTTTGTTGAAAAATATGTGTACTATCTGTGTGCTCATTGTGAATTACATTTCGAAAGAAAATATTGTTCGAAATAAATAACTATTGCCAATATATAGAATACCGCCTTTTTAACAATCGACCTTTTGTTTATAGATGTATCGTTTACATTAGAATAAGCGGAATATTAATCTAGAATATAATTTATTATAATAAGACATTATTAAATTACGTTTTCATAAAACAAAATAAGACTCTAAATCATTTTAAATCAAATACCGATTAAAATCATGAATGAATCGTGTACATTCACAGCACAGCTATAAAATAACAAAATGGATTTGTTAATCAACATCCACGATGTTTTAATTTACTAACGGATTTGCCCAGTTCATTAATAATGTTAATAAACTTTAAGGTATTCGGTCCGGGTTACAAAGCTTGTTGGCTTTATTAATTCGAGCAAACTTCGACCGACCGCTGACATTGTGCTATGATCCATATACAAGACCAGTTAGGACAACCTTTTCTGAGCTGACTGTACTCTACAGGCTGTATTATTATGCTTTGACCTAAATTTTTGGCATTGTACACATGTGTCTTAATTAACCTCCAGTTTAGCGATCATTAGAGAATGGTATTGTGAAAGTTTAATGTTTTGTTTATATTATATCTCAGCGCTTAAAGTCATTATTGGATATATTATCATTTAATATTAAGTAATTAAAAATAAAGTATATAATTACATAATATATTCCATATTTTTCAAATGTGCTACCCAATGCGGAGAATCCACTAATTTGTGACCTATTTCCAATTTACAACTGGACATATTGAGACTAACATGTCTCAAGGTAACGATCGCAGTGCAAAGCATTTCCTCGTAATTCATGGTGTCGTTTGGTTTTGTCCAAAAGCGATCGTATTGCTTAGCATCAGGCGAATAGCATGCTCATCTCCCCATTAAACGAAATAAAAAAAGACGAAAAAAAAATGGACTAATTTTATTTTTCATCGAAGCACGTAAATTTCAATCGGTCTTTTGATCCTGGCTCACAAAACTGTAGTGATTTGTGTATGGGCTGGATAGTTTCTACTGTCTTTATAAGCGCATAGTCTTTAAATATAATAATGAAATATTAGATTATTTTAAAGTCAACTTCAAGTAATTAATAATCATTAAATTGGGTTGATGTTGGACTAAAATTCTCTCGAAGTTTCTGATCCTCATGACCTAGGACATTCATCTTAGTCGGAGTTATTTTTATTGAATTATTATAAGTAAGGTTTTTTAATCACGTCATGTCAGTCAAAATGTAAGATGTCAAATCAGTCATATCTCAAAATAAATAATTCCTTATAACATTTACAACTGCTTTAAAATATTTAATTTTCAAATGTGATTACAACACATTAAAGATTTATTAGAGTCAACATTCTTATGTTTATTTTATGTTCAATTTATCATACATTCATAAACATTTCATATTTAGAAGCAGTGATAAACTGATTGACATATTTTTTTCTCGATAACACAGCAATTACAGTAATTATTGATCACGACTGTGGTTTTTCTTTCGTACAACTTAATAACTAAGATAATTATAATAAAAGGTGTCATATTGATTGAGACAGACTCCCTGGCGCACTCGGCCGGTCTTTATATCCTATCTATCTTAAGCTAGCAGATAGAATAGCAACCATTACTATGTCGATCCAATTATATGTTTCAATAAATAAAGGTAGACATATACATTTATGTTGCCTAGTGATCTATAAATATATGTACCATATCTGTATCTCTCTATCTTTTTTAACAAAAATACAAAATGCATCGAAATATCTAATGAAATCTCTAGTTAAAGACAGATAGGTTATAAAAACCGGCCATAAGATGAACATAAGGCGGGCTGTTATGTAATGACAATTATGCGAGTTCCCGAATCGATTTTAAACTGCATAATCAAAAATAATAAATTTCGAGTCTGGATGTTGTCGAGTCCGAAAGTGCGTTGTGATTTCTAACAATCACCATTTTAAGATATTTATTTACGTGTGGACTTGGGCCTAAACGTGTGACTGCCGTTTGTATTTACGTATTTTATTGATATAATAAAACGCTTAATATATTCAAATTAGCTTCCTTAATTGGAACGTAAAGTTATTCGAGTGTTAAATATTCTCTATCGGTTTTTAAATCTACAGCATGCCCTATGACCTTTTCAAAGTGCCATATAAGGACTGCCGTTCACTATTCTGCAGCTACCCGTCTTTCTGATGGAATTAAATCACTGAGGAACGGAACGGCCGACAAGCTCACAGGCAGATGCAACTCGACTTTTATTTCTGCATTTATGCATGTGTATCGCAAAAAAGTAATATATTTTATTGAAAGTGCAGTACTTGGGTTATAAATATTCAATGTGGATTTAAATTTTTTATACTGCTTAATTCATTTTAGGTCCCCATCAGCGTTCAAATCTAGATTATTGACTTTATCTTTACCATCTTAACTACATTATAAGGTATAAACAGGTTTACGTGAACTTTTAATAAAAATTACAACGATAAGTCCAAAGTATCAGACAATTGCAGCTACAGATGAAGAAGACCTATGCATAAATTATCACGAAAAGATTAGAACAAAGGTATTTCAAATCTTTGGACTTATTTAATATAGGAAAATAAGTTGTAAAATTTTATATCCTGTCTCTCGTGGAATTCAAAGCAATTATATTAATGGATTCAGGTGGAAAAGGTCAAAACAGATGTTGTAAAGCATGATCGTAAATGGTCCAGCTATAAAGTATTAATATTACGCTATGGTTTGAAATTGAATTTGGTGTAATATGGAAATGTAAACTAGATTTTGGCAGTAAATCGATGCGTTATTTTGCACAATACGTAGAGTTGTTGGACAGGTTGTTTGTGTGTCCCACAAGGCACAATCTGTCGCGTGCAAGTGTTGAAAGGCAGTTTACTGATAATCATTTGACGGGAATAGAAATTGCGGAATGTGTTAACATTGTGCGTTTATGACCAAATTCTGTAACGGTGTTGGAACTATTGAAATTGTTTTACCAAGCGATATTCGTGATAGTGCTTTTGCAAATGGTATTATCATTCATCCACTATCATCTTCCAATATTTAATATAAATTATTTAAAGTTCGCCATAAGTTTTGTGTTCTTAATTGATTCTTTAGGCTTAAGCCAGAATGCTATCGCAAGATTATTTTTTGTCAATATAGTACGAGTAATATATGTATTCTAAAACTAGACAATATATCTTAACATTATACGCCCTAAACGTTACCGTGAAAATAAAATCTCAAAGCAATAAAATCTACTTACGAGTTTTAGCTATCAAATATTAAATTATACGGCTTATTCAGACAGTATAAATAAACATGTTACAGGTTTCTATATAGTTTCTAATACCAAGAGGTATATGGTCAAGAAAATCTTCCTCAAATGTAACCACGTAGATATAGGCCGTTCTAATTGAATAAATTCCGTTGAATTCAAATGGTATTATTGACGACCACTCAACAACAATGTCCATTACATATTCCATTTGTAAAGCAAATTACAATAATAAAGGACTCTGAAGGTTCGATTATGTCTTTAGCAAAACTAAAAATGCAGCTAATGTAAAGTATCCATTACGCTGCGCTATATTTAACAATGGCCAGTTGGAAACACAGCAGAGTTTATATTAATAGGAATTCTATTCACCACGACCAGCCCAGTTGTAATTCAGTTAGCCAAACAAAACGTTGGATTAGTCATATGGTCTACGGCCTATTGTCCAGAGCTGTCGTTTGCGGCGCTTTATCTTAATTGACTGCAATTTGATTTAGTGGCGTAACTACGTGCAAACATACATTTGCTATAGCACCACGGTCATATTTCATAATTTGCTCTTTAATTATATACGCTATCAATTTTAGCAGCCGCATTAACAACTTTGCTGTTAATATTAAAAAATATTTCTCCTTTTGTTGCTGCCTGAATATTTTTTGTTGGAATTCCGTCTTTAACTTCAACCAGATTGGTACCTGCTCTAGTTTCGATAGTTGCAAGATTATGTTTTCTATTAGATATTGTATGTGTAGCGCCCAGGGCGACAAGTTATGTCATAGCTGTTTCATACACGCTCGGCAGGGAAGTAACAAGGATATCAGATCGTTATCAGCGAGTGGAATTTTATTTAAGTTAACCAGTACGCATTGAATGAAATGTTAGGTTGGATTGTTTCATTCCTAGATCTTTATCGATGTAGTTTGGCTTAGCAAATGAAACATGTCAGCAAATAAATTTATCACATTGATAAGATTTGTATCGTTGTTTGAGATAGCGTTTGTTTACGACGCGAATGTAAAGCCACCAGCTGTTCACGAGGATGATTCATTAAATGTTAGGTACCTTAGCTTTATTTATGTTAACGAACAGAGGTTTAACATAGTTGCACATGAGTGCTTGCAATAAATCAGTCAACAAAAACCTTGATAGGGTTTGCGGATCTGTAATTAATCTTGCAATGTTATAATTCAGAGACGATATTTATTGACTGCGACCTCAATTAAGTCAGTATTCTGAGCGAGCTTTCGACATGCAACGGTAGATAAAAATTTGTAGTAATCTGCTTTAATTATGAAATAGATACTAAGTAGTGTGTTTCAGCGGATTTTTAATGCTAATACTTTGTTAATAAAAACGTAAATTCAGCATAGTAATCTATCTTATTTACTATATTAACATTTAAATTCCTGCTTAGGATATTTCCCAGACATTCAGTTAGTAGAATAAGCAATGATATTCCAGCAAGATAATTTATCACAATTTGTTTATTCATTAAAACACGCATCTATTTCTACGATTGGCTCAATTTATCATAAGTATTGCGAAATTTCGCCAATCAAATAAACGTGTTTATTAATCTTCTGCTTAGTGCAATGAAACTGCTTGTACCCAGCTCGGTATTAACATTTGAACAAATCTATCGACGCAACGGGTAGTCGAGTGTTGTAATGATGTTTACAATATAATGTTAGCTGTTTGTTTTTATATGTAGATTGTTGATAACCCTTCTTGTACTCGGTAGTCATTTAAAGGTTTTGTAAATTCTCTCAAAATCCTAATGGTGTGGCGCAATAAACTGTCTAAATTCTTATTCATATGAGGTTTCTATAGATTGAATAATCTAAAAATCTATCGTTATAATATTATTGAAATAAAACTCAGTTTTTCGCATAAAACCGTTCCCGTAAATCTAAGAAACTAGTATACTATGATATTAGTTTAGCTCTGTAATCTTGTAAGAAAAACATTTGTTTTTACTTAAACTATTTCAAACACTTGTACTAATTCATATCTAATATATGTAATAGGAATTTCAAGATATAAATTAAACATTTTTATTTTGATTATTATTACTCACATGCCTTCAAAACAACCTTCAAAAACAATTAAACGAAGGCTCGATTCCGTTCCCAACCTTAACATTCAAACTTTTAATTATATCTCCCAGATCATCAATCAACAATCGATAATCGAATAAATAAAAATCGATAATCGATATGATGACACCCGTGTATTTATCAATGTACTAATAGCGTTAACAGGCCCCTTACATTTAATGTCAAACAATGAATCAATCGTTTAAGGTCACGACTTAACCTAAACCTTTACACTGTTAGTATTCCATGCGTGCAACGTTTATTAATCACACCGCTGGCAACCCTAATCAAATTAAATCCTTCGATAGGATTTTAGATAGGGGTTAAGGGCGAGATATGAATGACAAAACAGTTCGACTTAAAAGATTTAAAATCTAATGTTTAGAGGTGGCGCGCGGTATGTAGTTCCATGCAGTGCTTAGAAAGAAAAGTTCTGAGTGGTGTTGCCTCTGTTTTTGAGCTGATGCTACTGTACGCAACAAGCATACGATCAGTCAAGTGATTAGCTGATCTCATAACTTTTGGTAAAAGAAAAAACATACTGTAAATTGTTTTAGCTCATGGTAATAAGTCGATACTTTAATTTCATGTTCTATCGATATGTGTTTTTTTTATTTTGACTATAATCCGGCATAAACATCCGTGTTGTTATGTGGAAACAGATTTTTATATCAAGGATTCTTGGCATTCATATAACTCTGTATAGGTTTGGCTGGAACTATCGTATCTTTTCGTCGGTCGAAAACCCGTCTCCATAAATTTTGTTATTTCGCAATGACAGTAGTCGTTAGACGTTAGGTTACCAGAACCCTACAAGGGCGTGAACATTTTTACACTGAACACGTTAATTCTGTTATAAATTCCAGTAACCCTTATTGGGTCAGCAATGTTGATTAAGACCTAAATGCTTTAGGGTGACAAATGTGAATAGGAAAACAGTTAAGTGGAACAGATGTTTGAATGCCTAAGATGTATTGTTACCTACTATCGAATGTTTATCAAAAAAACAGATTAATATGAATTTGCAAAAGAATCGAGTAAAAGCAGTTTTATATTATCGAGAAAGAGAAAGGTTGCAATTCAAACAGCCTAACAAAAAACCCAACAAAATATTCCAAGTCTCATTTCTAACATCTCACTTAGCATTTTTTCCTTCAGACGACGCGTCAAAAGCCCACGGGGCTTATCAAACATTTAGTCTTGTTGTGAGCGGCGAGCCAGTCGCCAGGCAAGCGCCGGCACCATTGTCAGATGTCGAAGGAATGTCAGTGTTCGATCGGCAGTTAAAGATTACGACGATCGCTGCCCGGGGCGGGCAATTGAAATTGTAAAATATGACCAATAGTACGTAAAACAAGTAATTTATACGCGTTTAGCTCGTAAACGCACTGATATTGCATTGTTGGACCGACGGACAATGAAATGAACGACAAATTAACAAATAAAACGTTGATTACTCCACTTGGCGAATAAGACGGCTGTGCTTGCAGTCCGCCCACGTGTATTGGTTATAATAATTTCATATTGTCTTAAAATTATAATGTTGTTTGCATCTGAATTATGCAAAATAGGAAATTATGACCCGTAAAGGTCGAAATGCATCGTAGGTACTATAAATATGCAATGTTAGTTGAGACACCCTGACGCTGAGATGAAGTTACTATTGTAAATCTTTCGTTGGTAATACTTCCCTCAATGACAAAAGTATCTATTGTGGTAAGATGACTTCAGAGCAAGTTATTTTCTTCTTTTAAAACGTAATAAACACACGTTAAAAACTTACTTCTAAATTCTACTTCTTATAGATGATTATGACACATTTTGCCAAATGTGGCTAGCGAGTAACTATTGGACAATTAAGACTAACATCTTTGATTAACATCTTATGTCTCAGGATGGTGAGCGCAGTGAAATGCCAAGCATTGCTGCTGTCCAGAACGATCGTATCGCTTACCATCATGCGATAGGCGCTTGTCTCGCCATTCATAGCAATAAAAAGATTGCGTGCCCACTAAACATAATCTTGTAGTCGTTCAAACCCATAAACACTCCATTAACCCATAGCACAAGCAAATATCACATTCTATAATGTATTTTTAAACCAAACACCGTTCCCAAGCGGGCGTCGTGCGAGTGCTTTCACGTAATACTACAAAGGCACTTATTTTTCACGCGCAGATAATGTCCCGACTAGACAGTTGAGCTAAAGAGCTGTCTTATTAGACTTTCGTTCGTTCTTGCCGGACCACCACCGTAGACGTTTTTGATATGTCATGTTGCCTCCTCAGACATTTGTTACTGTTCTAACGGAGGAGATTAAACAATTCTAGTGCTTAATGTTGCGGAATCTTGAGGTTTTAATGTGAGGCTATATTTTTGATGTGATATACAACTGTAGAAATGTTTACAGGAGACGTTCTTTTTGAGAATTTTACTTTGTTGACAGTTGTGCACAAGTAATGTGCAATTGCAGATGTGATATTAAAGGAACTATCAGAAATTAAAAAAAATGTTTCCCTTTTCATAGGTATCTGTGTATAAGTCTTTAGTCTACCGCATAACGATAAACCTTATGTTGTAACGTCCCGAGTTCGAATTACGAATCAGGTATTCTTTCTGAAAGTGTTCAGATTCAAAAACATAATTAGAATGATTTTGGAATTCCATAAGTTTTCATTTACTAATTTTCTGTTGGAATGTTGGTTAATTCTATACAGACATAAACGCTAAAGGATGCATTATCGATTTATACTTCATTGCCAAATAGCATCCTGGTATCTGACATAATACAATAAATTATTGGTAATATTTTAGTACATTATTAAATGCAATTTAATATATTCCAATTAATATAACCAGTGTAGTAATATAAATTGAGCTATTTATGAATTAGTAAGCGCCGTATAAAATTAGGAGTAACGTAACAAATTATATATTAGATTAAATTAAATTATACAATTTCCTGTCTTGCAGCAAATGATTCGCTTGTACTTTCATAATTTGATGTGTTATAAGGCTGCTTTAGAGATGATTTCAAAGTTAAATCATTCTTATTTATGGCACTATTAGTCTGTAATACATTATAAATATCATTTTAAAATTATATTTATCTATACACAGGATTTCATTTAATGAAAAAATTGTTGGAAGTTAGACTTAGAGCTAATTTTAATTAAGCATATAGCCGTGACTTTTTTAACTTTCACTTGCACAGGTTTTAACCTCTTGTGATAGATAATATTTTTTTTAGAACATAACTTCGTCTTTACAATCACCAAGACTTATACGTATGACGTACTGTTTGTTATTACACTTATTTACTGACAATTGACGTCACAAGTAATCACGTGGTCATATTGATATTTCTGTGGCAAAGTATTGGTTTAGTAGAAATACATTTGTATATCAAGTTTAACGATAAACCCGTAGCAACAGTCATTTTTAAAATTATCCGATAAACTATTTGTCAAAAAAACTTGCCAGCGGATCAGCATTGAAATTTCAACAAGTTTACTAGAGAAATAAGATTTTGGTTCAATCTAGTCATACCTAATCATGTAAGTTTACACTCACGGCCAACAGTATCAAAAGACTCTTACTATTAGTTATATCCACTCAAATAACAGAAGATTAATACACAAATATTGTTCCTAAACATCGCCACTCGGTATGAGAATTAGACGGGTCATTGTAGGCATATATTTCACGCGGCCGACACTACAGTTCAGCCGTTTCACATGCTATTGTCACATCTATTGTTCCTTAGCTGACCATTTATTAATACATATTTGGACATGTAATAAATATCTCGTTTAAAGTATGGTTAATGCGCTAAGGAATTGGTTTAGTGAGGTTTTGCATTATCATTAGAGTGTCGTGGTTTCGATATTAATTATTCATTGGAGTTGATATTAAATGACAAATGAGAAAAATAGAATTGGGACTTTAATTATTGCCAAATTATAGGAATTACATACAATTTGGACATGGGACGTTTATGAACTTCTGTATCATTAGTTATGCATGTAAAATTTCTGGCCTCTCACCGATATAATATATCGATTAGCTTATGTTCAAAAATGTGTTTTTTTTTGCACCAAAACGGCTCTACAGAGACAAATAATAAAAAATAGTTTTAATTTTTAGTTTTAATTTTTAAAAGACAAACATAAGCATATTATGCAACATTCGAGACACAAACTATAACACTATATCATTACTTAAAAAAACACACTACTAAGTTGATAGCGATCAAATTTATTCCGACAGCCGTAACTCTAGATAAGTATACAAGTGTTATTGTTGCTCTGGCATTGCCGAAACGACCACATCTAGACAAATATCAGCGATCATATAAATAATGTAGAATCGAACCCGCCATTAATAACGCTAAACATTTCCCAGATCTAGATGTTCATTTGTGAAACCCCACTTGGATTTCGGTATGTTTATTATTTAATTATGTATATGTAAATATATTCTATGGCAATTAATTGGTTATTTGAAATATTCGTCCACTGCAGGTTGTATTTACGAGAAGGTATCGATCACGGTAAATACTTCTCACCAGATTCGGTCTGATATTCTTAGTGGTAACTGACAAGTTCGAGGGGCAGCCCAGGACAAGCCTAAGATCGTTGAGGTGCATTAAGACCTCTTCGCATTCTAATCTTTTGTGAGCCTCTAAAACGCAAATTGACAAACTTTGGATGGTTACATAGCGAATTTTAGGTTGATGAAGAATTATTGAGCCATATTTTTTATTTTACGATCTTATTTGCTAAAAAGTGCCGGGCTTTGCTCATGGATGTGATATTAAGACTCTAATGTTAAATGTATATTTTTTACCTTTTTTACAAGTACATGTTTTTCTTACTATATACCGCTATCATTAATACCAATAATAATCTGCTTATACAAAATAATAAATTGTACATCAAAGCAGATGAAACTAAATAGTTACGTCCTCAAACATGATGTTACATCGACATTATTAGGTTCGCGTTACACGCAACGTAATTACAGTCGCATATTGCATATAACATTACTGTAATACGTTTGAAATACATCTATTACGTACATTACCCGCTATTGATCGGATAATGACGTAAGGAAGTCGTTAGATCCGGTTAATGGACTTTGTATTAGATTAATCTCACCAAATTGAGCATCCTCGATGATGGCGGAACATTAGGTACCAAGGTAAAATTAAGGAATTATGAAGGGTCATAGGCGGCTATTATAATAATTATGTAACAAAATGACCACCTTGTTGGGGTGGTACTAACATACACTAGCGTTGAAATGTAAGGTTATATTGTCAGAGAACATCTTGCGTAAGTTCTTCTGATGGTATCAGCTAGCAAAATGGAAAATAAACGAAATATAAGAAATATAAACCTTGGTTAGGAATATAGAACTCCTGAACAATTTTATGTAACTTGATCGTCTTTAGATCTGTGTACACCTAAACTTATTTTCTTTACGGGAACCTAATGTATCCAAAGTTCAGTCAGATATTTTCTTTAAATAAAACGGAACTATCTTGAAGTTATTGAATTATGATATGTACACGAAAAGCAATTACCAGCGACGCGACGGTCAGTTCTCAAGATAATAAAACTGCGCTCGATTTACCTGGTTTAAATTATGAAGATGAAGAAATAAAGTACTAATGCAACAGATAGTATTTGGCAACCGAAATTCCTACACCATATCGACCTTTTGACATCGATTTTTATACATCAACAATGGTCTACTAATAGCACTTTCAAGGGCAGGAGACAAATGTAATATCTTTTGTCGCCGGCACGCAGACACGGTCGATTACTGATGTGTATCTGCCACTTACTTATGTTAAAAGGAGTCGGCACCAATTAGGTAAATTTGATTAGGGTTGGCGTGTGTAGGTGCTAGGAAATATATTAAAACAGATTTATGACAAAGTCGCTTTTTTTCTCAGAACTAATGACAGCCTTTGTGGCTTAGTTGGTCAAAATATAGTCTACGCATGGCTTGCAGTGGAGTAATTTTCGGAAAATGCGCTGAATAAATATCCAAAAGCATTTCTTGGTTTTAATTAGCTATTTTCTCAATAGATATTTATATTTTTTTGCCTCCGTAATGTGTTACTTTTTATACAACGAATGGATAATTTTTCGTTTGCTTTTTAAATTGTGGTGATGATTATAAAACGTTATTATAATTTGCTTTCATTTGTAAAAACGTCATGTTATTATTCTTAATAACTGAAAAACCTACGCGTTCCACTTAAAATCGCCATTGAAACATCCAATAAATATATTTTAAAAATATCACACTGTATCAACAATTAATAAACATAATTTACACTGACACGAAGATAATAAATATCTCATAATAATTATAACAAGCCACCGGTGGCAATAAATCGAGCACCTGTGCCCACGCCAGCCCTGCAAATGCCAGGAGTTCAAACGTTCTGAAATCGCGATGAATAGATTCCGTATGCGTTATCTATGTTTCTATGCATTAATCTGTATCGGTGGGCGGATTTGGACTGGTTTGTTGGGGGGTGTGAAGGTGTGAAGGTGTGAAGATTTCTTGAGGAGTTTAGTGGTATATAATAGTTTGACTGAGATTGTTGGCGAGTACTATTTTTGGTTGACGTTGTTGATTCAAAACACTTTTTTTATAATGGTACAGTGGACTATATTGCCTAACCACTCTCAATCGTATTTTCGATTGAAGAGGAAGCCTGTGCCCTGCAGTAGAATGTATTTGGCTGATACAGTACAGTACTGATACAGTAATGAGACTTCAATGGTTGTATTGGTGCAGTGCAATCCAAATGAAATATTTAATATTTTTATTATTTGGTATATAGATAATCAAACACAGTCAGCAAACTATCGTAGCCTAGTCGAAAAATCACCAAAGCTTCGACAAGGAAAGCGCAAAACATCAAGAAAAAAGAGACCAAGCCTACCAGCAGATTTCTCTCTGAGTACACTCAGAGCCAAGCCCCAAACAACGAGTTAATGAACAATCGTCCAAGCAGTAACTTACATGTGGATCTGAATAATCGACACCGCGTATCAGATCGCAATCTATCTGCTCGATTTATAAGGATCTGCTAGTCGCAAGCGCTCACCATTGATCCTATCTTAGATACCGTTGCTTAGTATTTACGTTTTAATTGTTCGTACGTTTTAGGCATTGATACGAAAAATAGGTCCGTTTGTACGATTTGTGCTTCCTGCATGTTCAGTTTTGTTTATGTTTGTACGAACGTTTTGTTGTTTGTTATGTTACATGTTAAATGTGTCTGTGTATTCTATGTGATTAGTTTTCAATAGATGTTTAAATTAATTACTGATGCTATTAAGTATTTTAATACGACGCAGATGAATGGGAGTTTATTGAAAAACGGGAAGTCGCGGAGTTTCGCGGGTTTTACAAAATATATAATATTTGTTTTGTCTTTATTCAAGTATGAATGCGTTCCTGAACTTGAAATATCTAATGTAAGACCGCATTTATTTATATTTTGATAAAATTATTATTAAAATAATTTCAAGAGGGCTCATCTAATTCCTTAAGGTGACAATGATTAAGTATTTTTTATACAAAATTATACGCCTGTAAAAATATTAGTATTAGTGAAATAATGATTAAAATCCTACCTTGCTCCTTCAAAGCGGCCACAGCGTGTGTGACACCGCGCCACGGGCTCGGCAAGTCCAAGAACACCGCGTCGGCTTTCCCTTTGACATCATCGCCGAAACCTTCCTCGAGTACGTCTCTGTGTTGGGCCTACAATCGTTATCATGATTGAGAAATCGCCTTGCTAGTTAGCAGTGTTTGGGCTGTGAACTATGAGGTTTTGAGTTTGATTTTTACTTTTTAGGGCAGGCAAATCTTTTTGATTTTTTTAAAAACATACTTGTGACTGGACAAATGACACAAAGAGATGGAACAAGCAATACTGCGCCCGAAAGCAAAATGTTGCATGCGTGAATGAGAAACAGATAGGTATACTTATTTCGAAGGATTTACGAGTTTTTATATGTATTTAGAATACCTTAAAATTAAAGACATACACATAAACTCGCGCCTTTTCCTCATAAGGGGTAGGCAGAGGTGCTACAAAGAAACTGACGTTTCGCATTGGGTGTTCCGTGTCCATGATGTGATAGGGGCGAGCCCAGCGCCATATCGGGACTGTAGGTAATGAATAGAAATATCTTTTTTTTTTTTTTTTTTTTTTATTGCCATGAATGGCGAGACGAGCATGCCGTTCGCCTGATGGTAAGCGATACGACCGCTCATGAACAGTAGCAAAACCAAACAACACCTTGAATTACAAAGCAATGCTTGGCACTCCACTGCGCTCGCCATCCTGAGACATAAGATGTTAAGTCTCAATATGTCCAGTAGTTACTCTGGCTACAATGCCCTTCAACCCGAAACACAACAGTGCGTTTACACTGCTGTTTGACGGGAGAAATAGACACTGCGGTGGTACCCACCCAGATGGCCTCTCACATATGAGAGACCTACCACCAGTATCACATATGAGAGACCTACCACCAGTATATCTTATATCATTTTGTCCGACCTGGGATTCTTTGCGATCATACTGTAGTACAAGTATGATCTTTGCAATCATACTGTAGTACAAGTGCGCCACCGAGGCATTCGAGACAGGTAATTCGGTACTTTCTTATGGCAACTCGACCTCTATTCCAGCTTTGAGTTATCTTTGAATATGAGCTGACCGTTAATGATAAAATTCTAAAATACTTACAGTAACAAAATCCCTAATCCCATGTTTATCAAACTCGTCTCTAGCTAAGTTAGTCCGGTGTTCGTGGAAGTCGAACGTGTAGACGTGGCCGTGCGGGCGCACGCGACGGATCAGCGCATGCGTTAGAGAACCGCTGCCCGTTCCTGTTATAGAATGTGCTTGAAATTGCTGATGAAGTCTTATTGTTTATCTAGCGTTATCAAAATAAATATAGGTGGTGATGTGTAATATATAATATTTAGAAAATGTTAGAATAAAATTGAAAAAAAAATCGGAAAAAAATCGAAATGGAAAAATAATGAAAAATATAATTTCTGAGCTTTATTGGAGCTTGTGAATCGTAAATTTTATTGTATTAATTTGTATTCTAAATATATTTTTTTATAATAAAGCAAAAATCCATACTGTAAAGTCCAAAATCACATTTATTCATGTATCTTTAATTGTAATAGAAGTTAATCAAATTGATTTTTAAACAAGACGTCCAGATTATTTATACTAGTCCCTGCGGTTAGATTCATTCTGCATTTCAGTAAAAATTTTATGACGGAAATTGTGCCATTTATGACGAAAAAATCCACATGAAAAATTTAAATTTTTCGGAAAAATTTGAAGACCTAATTTTTTTTTTTCAATTTTATTTTCCATTTTCTTGTATTTAACTTAATTCAAAGATTATTATTTTTTAGGACAATATGTCTGTCAAATATCAGCCTTTCCTCTAATGACCACATGTAAAATGTGACATAATAATATACATATTAATTCTTTATGTAGCATTATTTGTGTAATTTACCTACCTAAGTGACTTTATTGTTGTAAAGCACTCTAGTACTTTCAACTAAAAAATTAAAAATATATATGTAAATACATAAAGCAATAACTCACCAGCTTCAACAACCACACTGCCCGGCACTAAATCCAGTTGCAACATAATCATGCTGATATCAGGAGTGTATATTATCTGCGTCCTGTGCGGTAAGGTCAAAGACCATAGCTCAGGTGTTGGTTGCAGTATATGCCCCCATCCTTTTGACAACTCAATCTGTAAAATCAAATGTGAATAATTTTGCACAAGTTTATTTTTATTGCAGTAAATGGCGAGATGATCATGGCGTCTACTCAATGAGAGTAAAGAAATAATCACCAAGCAGTATAGTGCATAAATAAATGTTTTGTGCATATGTAAAGTTATATGGTGTTGTTTCGCTGCTATAGTGGATACATCACTCAGGAAAATTTTCAAAAAAGTGAAACAAATACTTAAGTACTTACCTACTCAAATTTATAACTTAACAAATGATAAATAAATATTTTGCTACACTACACCAGTGTGGTAAAATACAAAATTGATATTATTAATATAAGGTAATAACTATTTAGCTTTGTTGAAAATTGTGGTATAATTATGCTGTAAATGGATATCAACTACATTAAACTACTGACTTTATTTCCTACTGTCAATGGTGTTTTCACAAAAATGGAATTCTAAATAGGATATGAAAACAAAATTTTTAAGCTCTTTTCACCATTACTTTGTACCTATTTATGTTTTAATATATTTTATAACTTAAATATACTAGCTCATATCTATATCAGATCAATAAAATTAATTAACAAGGTATACCTTATTATAATTTTAAAGGAGGTTTATGATCAGTAGTGTTTAGAAATTTAATGATGTTATTTAATAAAATTAAATCATAAGATAGCCTCAGTCATGCAATCAGCTGTTTACAAGCACGGGATTTTATAATATAAAATTGTTTTGAACTCTCACATTATATATGCCTACGTATTAATACGTACCCGAGAACCATATTCAGCTCCAATTAAATTCTTGATTTTCAGCGCGCCAAATTGTGTTTGAAACACGTTTTCCACGATTTCACCTTTTCTGTTTTTCATTTGATGGTATACATCTATGGCGTATATATTATTACTCAGATACAACATAACTGTATCGCCTTCACTAACTTTCTCCTTATAATCACGGAAACTCATTGTTAATCTGATTTTTAAAGAAAATAACTTGATATAAAGTTTGTAAACAAACCAGGTGGCAGAGGTTAGGATTTTGGCAATGACCATCACAAATCTGTCAGAATTTTTGCGTTTTATTAATGAGTTTATACATGTCATAAACACACAATGTTGGATAAACATTGTAAGATATTGATGTATTTAGAAACTGCTTTGCACCTATTCACTTTTATAAATTTATTTTATAATTAGTACTATATATTTTAATTACATATTGAAGTTATAACTTTAGTCTCACATATAAATCTTTGGATTAATAAAACGCAAATTTCCTTTGGCAACCATCACTCGCGCTATTGGCTTACAGACGCAAGCGTTTCAATTTCAACCAATCACCATTTAGCAAACGTGCCTGTTTTGACGTTTCACAATAATTTTGTGAAGAGTGACACTGACAACAGTCTGAATATTCCTGTGTAATGTTTTGAGGGTAAAAATTGTGTTTTAAATATATACTATTGAAGTATTGTGAATGAATAAGAACTATTTGATGGATAATGATCACCACCGACAATATAATTGAATGAATCAAGTATTTATGTGCAATAAATAAACAAATCCCACGAAGATGGATGCGTCGAAGATTACGAGCAAGACTAGCTCGCTAAAGGCTCTAATTCTCAAAGCATGGAGGGAAAGATGGACCGACATACAATGGGGGATAAATATCAAGACAATATTACCAAGAGGAGTTAGTGGGGACTTGTATAATCTAGCAGACTGTATTCTACAACAGGCCATGGTAGGTTGTGGTGCTAACCAACTAGTTATTTCATATCTAAAGCACTCATTAGCGTCACATTTAGTCTCGTACGCGGCTGTTTTACAAAGAATTGCGAAATTCGACGCTTTTCACAAACCACACTGCATTATTAGTTTGTTGGAGTTCCTTGAAAGTTTTCTGGATAGCATTACATGCAGGGGCAAGATGGAAGAAGAAGTACTGGCCTACGCTGTGTCATCAATTATACTATGGCTGCTCCAAGTCTATCATTACTCACTAAGCAAATATCCATCATCTAACCCAATACAAAGTATAGATCTTTTGGAGAAGTCAACTTCGCTACTCAATTCTATTGTTAATACGGATTTTCTACTTGCCATGTTTTATTTGGCGAAACAAAATGATCCTGAAGAATATAACGAAGTGACCAAGAAATGCCAAGAGATTACTGGCTTTATGATGATGAACACCCAGTTCAAAGCACCCGTGACTATTCATGAAACTTTGCAAAAGATTTGTAATATGGACATTGACAAAATAGCACCCTTAAATAATAAACCGGAGCCTGTAACACACTGCCTCCAAGCTTTAATAGCCATTAATGTATTGGCAAATCCTAGTGCAGATATGCAGCAGTTTTCCAGCCAACTTCTCATGGTACAAAGGATCAAAGGCTATTCTCTATCAAGGCTCTACTGTGAACTTGTTAGAGCTTGTTTTATATCCTTAAATGATTCTAGCAAAGACGCCTCAAAGCAGGCATTATGGGCTGCTTTTACATTCTTAAAAATACCACAAGTTATGAGCTATCTCCACGGTATTTGTGGTACAAGCAATAAAGAGAGTGAATACTCCTCCGAATTAGTAGAAGCATTTGAGAAGTTACTACAATCTGCTCCTTTGTTAGATATTGTTGATACAAAAAATTCATGCAATAGTATTATATCTCTCATTGAGCCTTTAGTGAAATTAAATGTTATGTCAGAGAGTCACTTAGCCTATTTTAAAAAGAAACGAGAAACTGAAGATCCTAAACTTCAGAAATTAGAGCCCACTGGCCTGCAAGGTTCAGTACCTTCATTCATAACTTGTGCGGAACCTACTTTAGACGGCATTCTGAAAACTATGGGTGGAGATTTTCACAAAACACAAGAATCTTTATATGCAATGCTCTGTCAGATAGTTGGAGGCACAACATTGGATACAATATTGGCAGTTGCCACTGTTGAGGGAAAACTGAAGTTATTTGTCTCGAGGCTCATAAAGTTTAATGAAATTGCCCTATTTGCCGCTACAGAAAAAGGTGCTCCTCAGTCGAAAGTATACATATTTGATATTTCATTTTTACTTCTGTGCTCAATTGTACAAAATTATGGGGCTGAGACTGTTCTAGATGACAATGGGGACTCCTTTTTCGAAAAATGGGTTAGAGATTGCATGGTTCTAAAAGGAGTACATAAATCGCCAGAACAAATATTGCAAAAATGTGATCCTCAACTTGTTGATATATTCATTCATCATTTGAGTGCTCCAGAATTTGACTTTAAGAATACTAATATGAAACCTCATGATCTCTGCATGAACGTGAGTGGTGCAATTAAAGAAATACTCTTTGCATGGGAGCAAGGATCACTGACAGCATCTGATGTCAAAAGAATGTTGGATTCCTTGAGACAGAAGATGGCATCTTTAGCTGTTTGTGCTTCAGTATGGCTATGCTCATATATAAATGTGGTCCATCAAGATGCTTTCTTAAAACCTATAAACATGGTCCAACAATTTCTGTCACCTCTAACTGAAGTTGAGTCAGCCCAAAAAGAGCACAACTATTACAAAGAGAGAGCCACCTTGATGTGTCAAATAATAAGGAAGATGCAATATGACATCCATCCACCATCAGTACCAAAGTCAAAAGCTTTGGTCTTGTCCCACAATATTGTTTCAAGACAACCAATATTAGAACAGTTGCAGTCAGTTTGGGAAGATATCAAGTCAAGAGGATATCTCCATATTGATGCCACCCATATTATTGAAAATCTATTGAATACAACTGGCCCTGTATGGTTTGTGACTAACTTAGTCAGGGAGACATTAAAATTCCGCTATCAAGAAGACCTCGACAGGTCAGTGGACATTGTGCTTGCGATGTTCCATCTAGACATAGGAAGTTGTACAGAGGCATTGTTACTGCATGTGTTGCCGCAGTATTTGTACAATGCGAAACTGTGTGAAGAACTAGTTGAGCCACAATCAACGGTACTAGCAAAACTAACGGTGTACAGCATTTATGCGGCATTAGAACATAGTAACATCAATAAGGGACATAATATATCTCGAAAACGGCGCCACGATGAATCCGAAGATATGGATTCCATGTGTTCGTCTAGCAAAATGAGAAGACTGAACGACAATACTTCTGATGGAAGTGGCATGTACTATTCTCAGGGCCAAGGGAATTCTGATGTTACATTACGAGAGCCATTGCTTTCGGCTCTAGATACTTTGTTCACATCTTTTTCGCAATTGGCAGGCAAAAATGGCGAAGTCACACCTCAAACTCAGTTTATACTGCAGTTTTTAGTTTACGTGGTGCAATGTGGGCAAGATCGGACACAATTCGTATTGCAGAAGATGCCCAGCGAACTTGTGCCAACTTTAATAAAGGCACTGCCTGAGAGTTTCAATATAAGTTTGATTCTAAGATTATATGATTTATCTACAGCTTATGGGAGGAAAGACACTGCCCGAGACTTATGCCTACTGAGAAATATGCGTCTCAGACCTGACATGTGATAAGAAATTTATAATAAATCTCATCAAATTGATTATATTAGAATGGATTATATTGTATTATGCGAAATAAATGTTAAGACATACGCTGTGTTTTATTTTATAGGAAACACTCAAAATGGGTTGTAATATCTTTACTTTTCAAAACTCGATCAACAATACAATGTTTATAAATTAATTCTACACAATCCAGCTACAAACAGATTTTGTTTTTATTTTTACATAGTTACACCTAAAATTATTTTGTACAAACTTTCTCATATCCGATAGTCGAATTTGGACGGACTTTCAAATATCTTGACACATTTAAAAATAACTTAAATACGTAGAAAGAGTTTGTATAAATTATTCGTAATACACTTTGTTGTAGAGATACACTATAGGCACAAAAATCTAGGTTTGAAATTAAACAAATAACAATTTTTATAAAGGAACATTAAGAAAAACGAAATCTACTAAGAACAATGAGCAAAATAATTCAAGAATGACTTAAAAGTCGATATAAATTGAGGAAGTGTCTCACAATACTTTGATAATTTACAAGATGCTTAGATAAGCTGCGAGTTTTTGGAACTAGGTATTTCGTAACTTTAATTTATTACAAAGTAGTATAACTAAAAATACTAGGATAATAAATCGAAGTAGGTACAGTATTTACACCAACACGCTTCGTATACACAGATACTACCTACAAGCAATATGTTTCACTTATATTAACATTATTTGTACAATTCGACAGCAATGGAATGTTATGTACAATTTATCTAGCACTTTACAAAAATCTTACATACACATAGATCACAGGAGAGTTCCAGAGCTTCTTAATAATCTACAATTAATAAAATTTATCCATATAGGGGTAACAAAATATTGATCTATTTAAAATATAATACACTATATTGCTACAGTTATAATGCTGGCTTTTTGGCATCCGGCGAGTCTGGATGTGGACGATCTATAACAAAAGGAGTGATCATTAGTACTGGGTGATTTAAACTTGCCAAAGATGAGATACTGAAAACAATAAAAGCCGTATAAAATTACAGGCCTGTTTATAAACAAATAACACACGTGAGAGACTAACGACCGTTCTCTATAATCTATCTATCTTTAGCAAGAAATGTCAATAGATATTTGGATGTATTTTATGTTTCAGTCAACAAAGATATAGATATGATGCACATATTTCTAGATAACTATATTAGATAAATATATATGTAAATTTATTTAATGAAGTGTAAAATTGCCCCGACATAGTCATGGTAGCTATTTTAACTCCTTGTTAATGATAGATAGGATATAGATAACGGCCGTAAGACAACACTTATTACCGACTTGCCTTTGATGACATTAACAGGCCGTTGTTTATAGCTGTGATGTAATTACATAATAACAATTGTCTCATAAAACTGTCAATAAACCACTAATCCGGTTTCATTTACCGAGTGATAAATCAGAAATTCCAATCATTTTTCTAATATTACACAGTGACACCTAGCTTTACGTTTTAAAGCAAATAAATGATTAATTTCAGTTCTTATTCTACATATTGTAAGAATACTTACCCATTTGCCTCCTAAGCACCTCTCCTTCCCTTGTCGCATTATATGCTGGCGGTGGATTACTGACCCTCATTGATAAACTTAATCTATTAGGATTGCAATTCTCATCTACTGAACTCTCTCCGCTCTGAGCGAATGTCCGTTGACTCCTATTCCACGTCTGTTGATAGGAACTTTCTGTGGTTACTGTGTTACATCTATTGTTAGTATGAGGAACATATTGCTCTGGTGACCAGTCAAAAACAAACGTATGACTATAGTTGTGAGTGTATGCTGATGGTGTTCCACTGGGGGTTGGGGGCGTGGTCGTCACATAAGGGCTCAAGTCTTGATGACAGACGTCGGGAACCTTTTGTAATGCCGATTCCGACCACGTGGGACTAGGATTCCATTGGTCAACCATTTCAGTTTCTGTTATGTTAAAGTTTTTCGATCCCGGTCGCCGACTGGCAATGGATCCCGCTGATACAGCTACCAACGTGTCTCCTGATGTCACAGTGGACGGCGTACATCTAGGAGACATATTCGAGACTGGCGTGTTTGGTTTATCATCAGCATTTTTCCCTTTCCGTTTGGCATTAGGTTGTATCCGGGTATCCTCTATCCGTATATTGTGGTACCTGAAATACGAATCTAATGTTAAACATGCGGAACTTCAATCGCGGGAATTATTTAGTTTGTAGTTAGATATGCAAACGAAGTAACTAATTAATAGTATGCAAAACAAATACTTTGACGGTGCAAGGTCTTAGTGCAATTACACCGATTCTAGGACATGTCATTAAATCTATTCCCGATAACGGGTTAACTTCTATTGTATAAGTTCCATTTATATTGACATTTACAGCCTAAATTGCTGTCTTAATGAGTATTTGTCTTACCTGTTTTCTTGTAGTGAGACGGAATAATCGACGGGGCCATTCTCTGGTCTTTCGTAAGCATAATGCATGGGAGCTAGGTGTGCTGGGACATGGGTTATATGTGGTTGGATTCCAGGATTTGGCATCATGACTGGTTGGTTTCCGTTAATGCAGACAGGGGGCGCTGGTGCATACTGCATTGCTGGTGGGTAGACTTGAAGGTCTGGTGGTGGTGGGCCGTACATCCTAGTGGCTGCTTCGTAAGCCAGTCCATAGTGGAGCTTGGACTGGACTGCGTAGTAGTGGTACAGCCAAGGGTTAGCCTTCATTACTGTTGCTTCTTGTTCACTGCAACAAAATAATATTGTTAGCATTTTCTAAATCTGAGACCATATTTTCAATAAATTATAATGATTTATTGTAATACTTCAAAACTTTGATGTAGGTAATGTTCGATGAAATATGATATTAATGTAACTTAGCGTAGTTGCTTAATATACTTATTCAACTACCACTACTATAATTCACATGTGCGTGTATATGCTCCGGTTATGTAATATTAATTGACCTAACAAAGAAAAAAATAGGATTTCAATCCAATCATCAGTCCAATCTGCGCTTACTGGTGATTAGTGTAAAAGGTCACCATTCCAGAATATCTCTGATATAACATATTAAATGTATCATACATACACACATACATAAACTCACGCTTTTTCCAAGAGGGAGTAGGCAGAGGTGCCAGGACACCCACATTTCGCCATGTATTTTCCATTCCACGATGTGATAGTTGGCAAAAATTGTAATTGTATCATACGACTTATAATTATTGGTACAAGGCTACTTAATATAGATGAGAGTAATGTTTTATGTAAATAATTTTAAAACGTAACTCTTATATCCCCATTACGTAGTTTCGGACACGTCGATACAATTTGCAACGTTATTGGCTATACGGCAAACATTGGCACGCAATTAAAATAACTTCTAAATGGTGATCCCATATTACGTGAAAGAATTGGCGTCAGACTAACATATAATAGGACATTGTTACATGGTTTGCCCATTACCAGATACTAGAAAATGGTCTCCACTAAAGTTTAATGTTTATATTGGGTATTATTCCTTACACTGTTTGTTGAAAGTCTATCGGTGCGTTTTGTGTATTTACACAGCGCTTAACTTACAATTTGTACTGAGATAAGATTATAGCAACGTCGATGTTATAAGGTACTTAGTAATGTATGTGGGAATTGCCAATTAGTGTCGTTAATTCTAAAATTTAACGTTTAAATGTCGACTTGAGGATAATGAAATAGAAACAATGTTTTTGTTATGCAAATTTGAAGACGACTGCTCTTTATGGTTGTTACAAAGATGCAATTATTATCTATGATTTTTTGATTAAAAAATATTGATTTTTCCGGCGTCACCCTATTTCCTGAAATATTTATCAAGCTAAATCAGAAGCAAAATATTTCTGTTACCCCCTTTAAAAAATAGGTCAATCCCAAGTGTAGTAACGTGCGAGTGTAGGAAAAAGAAGACAAAATGTAATCCATTAATTAAAAATTCTACTATTGCTATATTAAATTTATTCCCATAACTTGACTACATTTGAAAAATCCCCAGTCTCTAATTACTCATAACTAATACGAGTAGTATTCTTTACCACACCAAATGTTACCGCAATTATCACCACTCTAATGTGCATATAATTGACAGTCGCATAGATATCGTTGCATTATCTTAGGGAAATGTCAGATTAACTAACATAGGAGTAGATAATTCAAATAAAGCACAATAATGCTCAGTGACATCGTAAGACACCTCGCCTATACTGAATTTGTACGTATTGTAACCTTTGGAGGGCTCACCTTACGTTTGTTGGCAACCTTTAAGATAGTGGATTCAGGGAAATGTCACATAGTTGGACTCAGCCCTGGACCCACCGGGTACAGTAGAGTACGTTAGACTTATTAGGTATATTAATATTGTAATTTTAAATAATTACTTTCATTTACAATATTATTATATCAAATTTAAAAGTGTAAACTGTAAGTCCTTCGAGGTATTTCCGGATCGAGTCGCTACATTAACTTTTAACGATTAAGATTGGGCAAAGTCAACAACCCAAATATTTTTTACAATATTTCGAAATAATACCTACTCATTTTGCGTTAACATTGGAAAGAATCGTACAGATAGGGATCTAAAAAAATAACATTCATATTTTAACAGCCCGTAGAAAATGTTATATATCTTGTTGTAGATCTTTTTAAATTTCTTCTCAGTTATTAAATATTATATTTACAATTTAAAAAAAGTTTTTTACCAAATTAATTATACGGTAATTAATTGCAAATTAATGAAGTTCTGTCAATGAGTGTACATCAAAGTTTAGATATGTGTTGGACGGCGACAAATCGCTTTTACATTCGCATTAGGAAAGAGCAGATAGCTGTGTGAAGGCTACGAATACTGAACCAAAAGGGCGAGCGGCCAGGGGCACGGACTCAGGATAATAAAAAATATGCCTAGTTAATACAAGTTTAATTAATATCCATCTGGATACCTTGTTATTTTATTAAATTAGCCTAACACATTTGGAAGGATTAAGCTTTTGAAACACGTTTGTAACTCTGGTTTTACTTTTTGAAAAAATCTGGAATGAGCTCTCAGTTATGATTCTTGCAACTTTTATGAGTTTGTCTTTTCATAATAATTATGCCCAATACAAACCATATACGATTAACCAAGTATTCATTATTTAAATAATATTAAGGTAGTAACTAAAATAAAACATCACAATTCTATATTAAGTATAAATAACAAAAAAGAAAATAGAATAGAAACAAATTCGTATTAAAACACGTATCCTCGAAACCAGCTGCTGAATGTCAATAAACTCACATTTCGGAGTTAAACGATAATCGCATCAAAAGACGCCGCAAGAAGCACGCATCGACAGAGCCAGTGCGGCCGTGTGGCGGTGCCTTTGACGAGCCGCGTCTATAAGCAAAGCCGCTACTTCCTCAATAGTCAAAAAAATACGTTTACTTTAATACATCATTCTGTGTCAACCGATTGAATTAACAGTAGTTCATTGACATTTGACACCTGATATTATCGTTAAAAAATCTTAATGACCAAATGAGTCACTCGATGTGTGGTGAGCACAGCTCGTCATCACTTACGTAGATATATTATTCGGGATAGTAGAAGCGTTGTTGAATATTCAACATTGAAAGAAAGGACGTAAGGATTGATGGAACTACTCAAATTTTTCAGTTTTTGGACGCTGATTAAGCGTACATACAATTAGATTTATATATATGTATAAAACATTATGTAAAGATATGTTAATTCCTCCCACAACTCTAAACTAACTCCGTCCCAGTCTCCCCGTTAACATTTGTACATACGTTCTGCATTAATGAACTTGACCCTGGCAAACTAATGGTGATTTATTACCTACTTAACTCGTTTTTGTTTACTTAAAAGCTTTGCGATATCATTAATGCAACTACACTGAATGCATTGTTAGAAAACCTTACAGTACTTTAATTGTAGGGGAAATGTTAAGGGGCCTTTGTATGAGCCTGGTTAACATTTGAATTTCGCGTTTGGTACATGGATATAAAGATAGTTGATGGCGATTCGAGACGATGGGCTATAGATGGAGCCCAGTGACGTGCCATAAGAGAGGCCTATGCTTAGCAGTGGACGCAGAAGGATTGATAATGATGAAATTCATGAAGAAGGTAATTTCACTGTGTATTGGGATAATAATAATAAATTTAACAGTCTATATACTTACCGCTAATACAAATCTATTCAGCGATAATTAATAGCAGTTCGCAAATAAATGGTATTGGGTATCAAAATTCGGAATATGTCTCATATGTTGTGAGTATTAGAAACTACGAAAAACTTTTCTACCCTCTTCATGATCACGTTCACTGCTAAATATAAGCTACTCTCATAAGTATCCACAGTATCCTGTTGAAAGCTGTTTAATCCCAGCAAATTCCTGTTCGCTGTTCATTTTGGGAGCGGTAGTACTCTGTTCAACGCGCTGTATGCGCTTTACCCACAACCATTTTTGTACCCTACTAAAACTAGCAGCTTTGTATTTGTTTGTCACCTAACCCAACATTTGTTCCGTTATAAAGATTGACCTCACAGCCTCTGTCGTTGGCCTCTTACCTCACCGTGCCATGTCTATTACATCATAAATCCAACATGAAAAATAAATTGCCAGTTATATTGGAATAAAATTCTCTATAACTTTGCTTTTTGCATATTAAGTAAAGACACGTAGCGAGCCTAATAAACCTCCGGTTGAAGTTAAATGTCGTTAAATTCTATTAGATCGTTTGGAGATAATTTTCAAGGTTCTCTTGTATTCTAGTTAGTGATGTTTTTTCTTTTAATCTTGTTATGCATAGCCGAGCTGGCAGAATGTTGGAAATCGGCTTGTACGCTGACATAATGACGTTAACAGGTTACCCGTTTTGATTTATATGTAACTTGGCCTTAGATTTATTGTAGGTTTTCTAAATAAACCAATAAATTACTTTGCAATATGTATTTGCCTTGTAATTGAATTGTTTTATAGTTTTGCTCTTACTTCTGTTATAAAAAAAACAACGATTTTATTCCAAGCCTTGTCTAATTCGGGTTTTATAACTTTAAACACGATTGAATTTCTTGTGCAGAACCTTCAGATAGTCATAAAATCAAACCTGCTTCTCCGGCCCTGCAGTATATTCTGCTCCCAACTAAACTATCACATAATTGATTAAAATATTAATTTGGACGACAAAAATAAATGCAAAGTTCATTTGATTAAAATATTTCAATACCTACTTAATATACTACTAAGAAAAACGTCGATTATCCAAAGTATCTCAGATGGAAGGCATTTCAAACCGAGCAATGAGTAACTTAATTCTATATTTAAGTTAGTGACTCAAGTTTTAAGCTTAATCGTAAGTAGTTAAAGTAAACTGGCTCGCGACCAAAGCGCTGTGTGCTGTTCAATTTCACGATATAATCTCATTAATTGTTATTAACTATTATTATACGTATTTTATTCTAATGCATTGTTATCGGCATGTAATCATTTTATTAATATTTTAAAATAAGTTGTCGGTAAAGAGTTTATAACTGGTTTAATGTAGGTTCGATTAAATAATTCTAAACGAGGTCATTATTATACACGTTCATTCATTTTATAAAAATACATCAGCTAGTAATGAGAGTACTAAGCTTTGGTTAGCATTCTTAGTGAGATTTTGTACTTTAATTTGAATAATGAATACTAATTATATTGAAAAGAAAAATATTTTCTTTTTTCTTTTTATTGTTTAATGTAAACCTGTTAGTCTGTGCCCTGCTGTGCTGATAGATTATCGATCACATTATCTCTCCAATGGACACAATTATATCTGGTTCTGAAACGCGAAATATTAGCGCGGACAGTGATTCACACCTAGTTTGCCGAGATTAGTAGCAGGGCTGATAAGAATCCTACTATTTCTTATATACCTAGGTATTAGCGCGATAAAATTACTATAATGCTGAATGCACCTGATGGACTCCATCGAACTATTCATTTCTGGTCGGTTTTGTATAAATATGTCGGCATTACGAAAATCGAATATGCAAAATCATATGTCATACTTATAACTTAAAAACAAATTTCTAATACTCTATTCAGGATGAAAAATCAACTCGCGAATCTTTACAATATTTTTCATCTGTTGTCAACACTAAAAGAAACGCTCAAACCATGCTTTTAATAATGACACAGCTCATCCAACATATTCCCAAGTGTCCCGTGTATGAAGACGTATATATCAATAATAACCTGCCCTCGCATTATGTCATTACATGAGAGTAACCGACCGTGTACCGCGCCAATTTGCGAGACGCGGGCTGGACGCATAAATCTTGACGACGTCACGTAGGCGGCGGACATGTTGACAATTTGTTGTCGGTCACCGTATCAGTTATAAATATGAAGAGACGATATTGAGATGATTATTTACCGTGTCAATATCTGCTGTTTTGTATTACGTTTAGTAGCGTAGGTTGGCGACAAAACGGACAAAGTTGCAGTGACTTGAAGGATGGAATTTTAGTACAATGTGAGCTTAATTTTTGCTTTATGGATAGGGTTGCTGTATGTTTAGAGGTAAATGTACTTCTTTGGCGCCATATCTTTTAATTAAATCTTGTTTATGTTTATAGAGCCTCAGAAATAGAGACTGCAATGTAAATACTTATTGGATAGCAAACACGTGTGTTGTCGGTAGATGCATTGTCAGCCTCAGGAACATGTAGGTAACTTACTAGGATAATTAGGTTTACATAAGAATAGAAATAGGACAAAAGCGTTCGCTGACTGGCACTAAGTCTAGAAGGGAGATGACAAGCCATAAGATGGATGGCTTGAAGGCATTTTTACTTAGATTATTACGCTGATTTAACTTTCAATGCAAAGGATTAATTTTGATGCGGGATTTCAAGAATCTTTCTCTAGCAGTTCACATAATACGCGTTGAGTATCATAAAAATCTTTGTATTATATGAATTGATTCCTATTATGTGAGTGTAAGTGTATTTCGAATCAAATCTCTACTTCCCAGTAAACCCACAAACTCAATAACACCAAACGCCAGACTATTTCTTAACCAGTAACATCCACACTATTGAACGGAGCAATTTAGCGGCCGATAACCACCGCACCGCCGGCCATTAAATCTGTTATCCACGTAAGCGGTGCTCATTATTAAAAGCAACAGTATTTGTCAGTGGGGGGGCACGAACATGAGTTTCGCAAACGCATCAGGAACGTGACAAATAACGCAATCCGCCGAACAATGCAACCGAGCTTGTGAGCTCGCTGGATTTATACTAACCACCGTGTTCATGTTTGATACAAGTTAGAGACTGCTGAAAGCATTCTGCTATATTATTTAATCGATGAAGTCGTAAATGTAACACGCAGGCTCAATGACGTTACAGAAGATTTGAGAATTTATGGTCTTACAGCCAAGGATAAGCAATATCATGTGAAGTGAATTCGATTGAGAACCTTTTTTAAGTCGGTTAAAAATGAGCAGGAAATAGAATTTAGCCACGAATCGCTACTATAAGAAATTAATAACAAAATATGGGTATTGTGAGTAAAAAGCTCTATATGAACAAACCTACTACGGGTCACTTTAAAAGCTAGATGGCGCAACAATCATTGCACATTTTCTTTTCGAGAAGTGAGAATATAAGGAGTTGTTTTGAAATTTCAGTGATATGTATTTAATGCACCTTAGATAAAATCGGATGAACGGGGAACAGGAAATAGCTCATAATAATAAGCTTTCTCTTTGGCTTTTACTGAACCTGTAGTGTAATATTATACACTAGTACCCTACATTGTGATTGGAATATGTTCAGGTCCTTTAAACAATTTTAAAAATAAAAGACCGGTACTCTTAACAGTCACTCCAACTCTAAGCATCGCTTGTAACTCACACCAAACGTCTTACAAAACTAAAGTGCTTTAGGTCCGTTCGCCACCGCCCTTTGTGCCGGCTGATTGTTTAGGTCAGCCCGGACTGTCACCCACTCGCCCATTCAAATTAATTTACATTTACTATCTAACTAGCGCCTACTGACAATTAGGCTCGCGTCACACCTACACCGCACGATAAACAAGATATGACACCTACTTGGAACAATCTTTCACACCTATATTGTGGACACGACATTATTCAGTTTTGTAGGGTTAAGGGTCTGGATATTGTCCGGTTTATTGAATGTTGTGTCATGCCTGTAGTCTATTTATATAACTTAGTAGCTGTTGTGCACTCCACACCGCCTGTGTGGAGTGTTTTCTCATCGAAATGAACTAGGAGTGTAACTTGTACGCGTAAGTAGGCCTCTTTATAAATGCTTAAGATCGGTTATTTTAACGGGGAATGTCCACTTGGCCATTTCCATTTAGCCCATATGCAATCTGTACTTTGTCCTAATACGAACACACAAAGAAATCTCGGATTGTAGATGCAAATTCTAGCAGCATATTTCGTACTTTTGATCCAAAATTTGTCTGGTGCTGCTATCGGTAAAACTGTCTATCCCTTCGAACATTAAGACATAAGCTTCTGTGTATGTATGTCTAAATGATTTTATATCTGCGTGTTGACTGTGACAGTGTCTTTAATTCCACTCTTTTGTCACAGCGGGTTCCGAGTATAATGATTTTGTTAGCACCGATTAGTATCTCCGACTCCGCCTAATCTGGATTAGTGAATGGTGTAATAAATTTCGAGTTTCAGACAATAGAAAGTTGGGAGAGGCAGAAAATAAACACTTCAAAATTGTTGCGCCACTGACGTTTATGTCAAGAACATTAAAACTTTAATATATTGTTTAACCGCTTTGCGATAAACAGTAATATCAACAAAACACAACTTAATAAAACCTTATCTACTACTATAAACTATAACTGATCATTTAAACAAATAAATTTATTAATTTATCGATTAAATTCTAAATGTAAAATATTAAAAAATCTCGATGGCCATGCATAACGCTACAAAAAGAAATACTACTAAATCAATCGACCATGCGCACAACGTGTGACCTATCGAAATTAGCGGCATTTTAGTGCATTCTCAGTTTGAAATATAGTAGGGTGTTACCACCAGTTCCATCGATCAAGCGCGGCGCTTGTTAAACACCGTTTCTCACATCACAACAATAGCGCTCTCCGGGCATATTTCAAACCATCCCGATAGTAACATCGGCCGGCCGATCGGCTCTCGGGCCGAGCTCAGACTTAATAAATCACCCCTTTACAATATTTATTCTCTGCGAATCGGAACCACGGACTCCGTTTCGGATCGAGTTTTGTGATTGTTTAATGTTGGGGTAAATGAGTGGACTAAACTGCGGCGAATTATCTCGAAGCGTATTGTTGCCATTAAACAAAAAAAGAAAATAATTTTAATAATTTTTGTGTGGACTTTAGTGACTAGGTATGATAATGATGATGCTATTTTGAAGAAATATCTTATTTTATATTTTTATTCATGCTAAACTTCTACAAGATGCGCATCATTATTTTTAACCATAGAAAGCTACTGTAACATAATAAGCGAGGAGCTACGCAACTAGTGCCTAATTACTTCCCTATGTTTGTATAAAAGTTACAACAAAATTCATTTTATTCTCTATAGATTCCACAATCAAACTATTTACGAGGTTTCTCACTAGACAGAAAT
Source organism: Hyles lineata (assembly GCA_030180105.1). Taxonomy (NCBI): domain Eukaryota; kingdom Metazoa; phylum Arthropoda; class Insecta; order Lepidoptera; family Sphingidae; genus Hyles; species Hyles lineata. The sequence goes on from JARJEE010000023.1 coordinate 7,918,829, forward strand.
AAATTCTTCAACAAAACCACTTCGAATTATCACTACAGATTCGAAGGAAAAATCCTCGAGTCGCTTCGAGTTGTCACTCATAGTAAGGGCAGTGTTTACGAGAGGCGTACGTCGTACCGCGTCATCTAATATTGATATCTCAATAGGGAAGTTTGTAAGTGACCGCGTTAAGTTATGGCGGTAATTTTTCAAAGTCTACGGCGTACCGAGCCCTTGGAATTATCGGCCAGTTTAATAGTTCAGCCTTTTGAAGCCAATTAGTTGTCGGTTGAGAACGTTTAGGATGTTACTTCGAAGTAACATGACTTATATGGTGGTTGACAATGTTTGGTTTGTTTAATCGCTTTTTTTTCTCAAGTGTTGATAGACCCCGTGATATTTTTGAATATTATTTACGTTTGTCATTCAATTAATAAAAAAAAAATGATATGAAATTGTCATTTTGAAGCTCAAAAACCTGTACTCTGGTAGTACTAAGTTTGTAAGCGGATATTTCATAATAAATATTTTTTATTAAATATCAATAAAAGTATTAAAGGTTTGCTTCCTGAATTCAAAACAACACACAAAAAAAATGATGTTTAGCTCAGTTTAGAGGTTTATTTTATAAGAAACCTAAATCCAGAATTGAATCACAGATTATTGTGATGAATATGCTAATCCTATCTTGCCATGTGCGTATTTACACGCTGAGAAATATATTTAGCTTTACAAATCAAGATAATTTATGAACAATTCCAAACGAATCTTCGAACTATTCCAAGAATTTGTATGAACGAGAATATGAGAATTATCCTCAATAACAGGCTGAGATATAATTACTATTTGCGTTTGCGCGCAAATACCTATCATAATAGCTGTAATCACAATCAGTTGTGCGTGAAATAGCCAGCCTTATTATTATGTGATCCTATGAATTTATATAGGTATCTTTGACATATTTTTATATCGATTTGACAAGATAATTTCAAGCCAGGAACTTGGATGTCAAGAATGTTGTTTAACGATTAGCGGCTGAATAAAAATATTTTATGTTTTATGGATATAAAGATTTAAATCTAAAGGCGGAGTACTTTTTGCTCAATTAAAAATACATTAAAACTTGGCCATTTATTTTTAGTTTTTGGCAAAATTGTTTCTTTACAAAAATTTATTTCTCCTATAGGTCTTTTAAGGTTCAAAAATACATTCATCATCAGCCCATCCGTGTCCACTGCTGAACATAGGCCTCTCCGATGGCACGCCACTGGTTTCGATCTTCAGCTCATTGTCTCAAAAAATACATTGCAGTTTCTGAAATTCATTGCCTGTCCTACTACATATAGATATGATGTAGGATGAACTCACTTAGATTTATTATGGTATTGTCATATAAATGCAGTTTCCAATGAGAAAATTACAGTTTATCAGTCATTAGTGTTTTATCTGTTACAGCATAAATATTGTATATATGCAACCCATACAATTTTATTGTACTTATTTATACGTAGGTTAAGTTGGGTACCTACATTGCAAACTTCATATTAAAACATAGATAACTACAGACTACAAGGACTGCTCTACTCTTAAAATTCCAACATGTGATTAACAATTGTTATTTTTTAGTTTTTGTTTTTACAAAATTTACATAATTGCCGTTGAAATCATTAATCAAGTTTAAACTGCGCTTTTTGTAGTAGGTACTCGTATATTTGGTAATAAAGTTAAAAATTAATGTTTATAAAATTTTATCACCTGGGAGTGACGTAAGAGCCATAATATTTGATAGAATCGCCAACACAATGATCGAGTGTGAGATTAACTTGACTTTTACGAGTTCACACAGTAAATATTTTATTAAAGTGCGTTCACATTTGGTGAGATCTTAAAAAAATCTCGTTTGAGTGTAAGGAAGTTTAAATCGGCTGTTGTGTGACGTTGTGTGTGGTGTGCCTAAAAAGTATTTTATTTAGACAATTTATTTGGAGGTAATTTTGAAGTTCGTGAATTACCTGATGGTAAACCATTTAAAATGAATATCCACAACTAATGCATAATTGCATATAATAGCCATGGCTTATGGACAGTAGCAATACTAAACAACACCATGAATTACAAAGCAGAGCGCAGTGTAATGCTTGGCATCCTGTGACAAAACATGTTAAATCTTAATATGTCCAGTAGTTAGACTGGCTACAATGTCCTTCAGACGGGAACAATAGTGTATTTACACTGCTATTTTGCGCGAGAAAACACCACACATTAATAATATTGCATCTTTTGATGATACCACAAGTTATAGTCTCATTTAAGCCAACATTCAAGTTGAAGAAATCACTGACTGCTCTACATAACTCCAAAACAATGCATTGACGACCGAATTTACTATAATTTGATTCGCAACGCCCAACTTAAGTAATGATTGGCCCAAAGTTACGGTACATAATGAAAATTTAATACAATGTTTACTGTATATTTATACTTGTTACGTAATACGAGTATTTATGTTAATATTTATGTTGACATTAGCATAAAAGGACTTGGTCTATGGATTTATGATGGAGTCAGTTAAATGTTAAATATGCAGTTTGCGGTGAACACAGACAATTTACGGATGCATTGTGGTTTTATTTTTAACGCTAAATGTTTATGGTATTTTGAAATGTTTAATTTATCATTGAATTTATTACTTTATTATTTATTGGCGAAGAGAGAATGATGTTCGGTGGAAATTTAGATCGGACAGTCCTTCCGGTCAAATCAAAACATAATTTCGAGGGAAATTGATTTTTTCGCCACTGATAAACTACTGATCATATAGCGATTAAATATGTTCTTTATACAACAAATACATTTTAACATGTAAGTACAAACTTTACTTAAATTGAAGGAACAATCTTACAATATCCTAAAATTAAACTGCAAAAAGATTTCAAACGAACATTCGCATCGATCTTGCTCTAATAAATGACAACATAAGATGTAACGTTTGTTTAATTCTATTGGCGTGTGACGAAATATGGAACTAAAAATAAAATAAAAAAATAAACTATCTTACGCATTGCTTGAGACATGTTTTCATAATATAAGCAACAAGCATTCATACTCGTAATCTAATAGTATTAACATATCCAATATAATAAAATGTGAAGAGAGAAACAATCACGAAAATACATCGCATTCAGACGCCAGAAGATAGTAGACGCCAGAAGATAGTAGAAGTCAGAAGATAACTTTATAAACACGATCCCACTCTTGCAAATATACATAAACAAAGAAACCTCACCTAATCGCAGTATAAATCCACAATTATTGACATTACCAAGACATGAACAAGCACCAACATAGATTTACGTCATACAAACTGCACATTTGACGTCGAACGGGATAATTGCGCATCGCTATGATGAAGTGATTTCGACTCCGATCGACTGTTATATATTAATGGTTAATAGGAGATTCCCGAGGAGCTACGATTATGCTCGAGTGGTCAGATAATATACTGCCCCGTGGTAATGACTGGTGAAGTTTCACTTGAACACCTTTGAATTATAACTTTGTTAGGCGTTTTTTAGTGTAGTGTGGCTGAATACAGCCTAATGAGCATATGTTGTTTAAAATTTTTATGCGTGTTGTATTGACTTATATACTGTTTTTCCATTAGGTCGTTGTGATAATTCGAAGTGATAAGTCGTGAAACAACAGTAAACTCTATAGAATATTCATAAACATATATTTGAAGTATATTCTATTAAACTACACATTTGAAACTGCTGCTCTATAGAATGTACAGTAATAGCCCATATAAGTCCCACTGCAGGGTACGCGCTTCTTTTACAATCGAGAGTACGATTGCGAGGGGTTAAGCCATAAAGTCCAGGACGCTGGCCTAATGCGAAATTTTTATAAATCGCCATGGTAGGAACGATTTTTCCTTCACCGTCTTAGTGCATGGTGATCGACTATCAATACACACATGAATGCGAAAAGTCAGAAGTCAGCTTTAGAAGGTTATTAAGGATATATATATATTCAATTTGAATATATATCCTTAATAATAATAATTCAAACCAATGTCTCACCGAGGAGCAATAACAATTTGAGTTATTCGATATAAATAGGTCGGCGGTTTCTATTGTAGTTTAGGTAAAGTTATCGCATTGTAAATACGAATGATTAATTGTTTGAATAATTAGCAGTGATTAATCAGCCCGCTGTGATTGTTAGGTGTTACGGACTTTTCACAGAAAACAATTAGCTGTTTACTAGTGTGTTTTAGTTTGATATTGTATTGGTTTAACAATGCGTTATCTTTAGATCTATAAACACGTGTTAATTGGGCCAGGTGTAGTACGTGGGTGAAGTGAACCTATCTGATTGGAGAATTCTTTGTTCAGTACCCGTGAATGTGTTATAAATAATAATGACTTAGATTTTATCGGTAGATAAACCAACAGTCACATATATAGTCCTGACCCACACTAAGATCGAGTCTTGTGTTGTGGGTATCAGGAACTACGAGACACTTTTCGTTCTCGCAAATGCCTGAAACAAATACCTGTGCTTCACACAAATATTTGTTTATGCGGGGATCGAACTCGCAGCCTCTCGTATCACAGCCGGAAAATGTAGGATCCATATAATACGATAGTCCACATAAGGATAACCCTTTAATCATAAAATAAGCTGACATTCGTAGATAAGGTGTTCAAAGGACAGATCTTTCAAATAGTTAAATTGCAAACGACTATACCTGACACCGAACAATAAATACAATCCACTGTATAGTATATATTTCGAATACACGTAAAGCTCAACACCGATAGATGCCAGATCGCTAGACTTGCAGACCTAAACACATCTCCTTATTAAATTATGAGTAACTCTTACCTTAAAACCTGGTTAGTGCAGACTATAACAGGCCGCTGCGAGTTTTCCAGATTATCCTTGAGTTGAAGCACCGCATGCACCCACAGGAACTGCCCAGACCTCCGCTGCAGCCGCAGTAGCGCTATACAGGACCTCTCTTGTTCTGATTGAGTGACTAGGACAAAAAAGAATATAGAGTTTGTTAGAAAGGTATGGAGATCTGGAGAAGCTTAATTACTTAATTTTTACTGGTGGTCTCTCATATGTGAGAGGCCGCCTGGGTTCATCCGCTAAACATCAGTGTAAATGCACTTTTGTGTTTCGGATTGGAGGACATTGTAGGCAGAGCAACTACTGGACATATTGAGACTTATGTTTGGCCAGCGCAGAGGAATGCATTGCTTTGTAATTCAAGGTTTTGCTACTGTTTATGAGCGGCAAATCGCTTACTATCAGGTGAACTAAAAAAAAGAACATTAAGGTATGGAGATCTGGAGATACTTGATTGACTGCCATACTCAGAGACTTAGAGGTAGATTTTACAATCTATAACTAAGGAACAATTTCATTGAGATTAAACATTTCTGAATGCGGCCCTGAGAGAATTTGCAGAAAATTATTGTTATGTGGGATATAACTGTCCTACCTAATGTCTACTACTTATCTAACTAACATACTATTAAATTTCTAAGGTTATGCTTTCTGTGTCATGACATTTATAGATTGATTATTAATTATTAATTGAGGTATAACATCTTAATAGTTACTATCATTTTAACATTAACATTTGAAATATATGTTTGAATTAGATCCTAGTTTATGTGCCCGGATCACTAATTAAGTTGCGAAGAGATTTTTGTTTTTATGCTTCGTAAAATACTGAGAAACACCTATTGTATAAATTATTGACAAAAACCGAACAACCAATGATTTAAAATAGTAATATTTTTTTTACGCATTAACTGCAAACACTAGTTCTTATTGACCTCCTTAATAAACAAAAAACTGTGAGTACACACACACACAACAGGCATAATCACAAATCAACACTTTGTGAATTGGTATAATTGAATGGATTGGACATTAGTACCCCGATAATCGTAAGCACCATGATTTTGTATTTTCCCCAATAAATATTAGACAATAAGGTTCATAATCCCTTGATAGTATCAATAAAAAGTTTGACGCCGGTGTTATGACAGTAATTTACATGCCCATTTCTAGACGGGTATAATCGACCCTATAAGGTGCGCAGCATGTGCCGACCAGTCATAAATGTCTTACTATTTAGTAGTTTAGTGTTAATTTAATGTTTGATTTATACATTTATGGAGTGTAGTGATGATTGTCGATAAACGGTTGATTAAACGATTATAAAACGACGTGTTAGTTTATTCAATTATGATGTTTGTATGATATACATCTGGGATTTAATCGATATTACATGAGATCTTAATATGGATGAAGTATACCTGTTTGGTTACGAATTATTATCGGATATCTACAGTTCCTTAACTATAACATAAAACAACAGATACAATTGTAAAGAACTCTTAGGCATGTAGTTTTAGTACCAAATCCTACTTTTAAGAGGTAAAGCTTAATTAAGACTCCAATTTTTGTAACGTTATTGATCTATACTGTAGGATGTGCCTAAAAGTAAAGAAATAATTCAAAATAATTCCTCATGTGGTAGCATTAAATTCATCTTGGAATCGGTCATATGAAGTTTATAATATTTGTCTTCCACTTGACCAGTATAACTTCATCTAGTTTCACAGGATTTTCTCCCATAACTTCACACATTTCATCACAGTTGTTAATTTATCAAAATCGATAGATGCAAAATCAATTCATCGTAGGTGTTCAATGTCCGCTACGGTTCAGAATGTCTATTTAATTGCCTACAAAGCATACAATTAATGCTATAATACGAATCCTGGTTCACAACGCGACAATCGCCGGACCTAAGACCTTAGAACTCATTAAGCGAAAAGCGTTCAAAGGCTGGCTTCATTTGCTTAACTAATTTATGTACGAGCCGCTTAATTGTGATCTTAGCAGGTATCCTTTATGACCCGTGGGCTTTACTAACTGGTTGAAATTCAAAATGTGGGCATGCGTGTCTGTGTGTGCTCTCGAAGTGTGATTTATGTTTGAAATATGTTGGACGGAATTAGTAATTTCGAAGAATTATAATTCATATTTGGTATTTTCACTGTCTGCTTCTAGTCCTTATTTGACAAAACCTTAAAAATATTTCATGTTCTAGAAATGATTGTGATATATCAAGATAATCAAGAACAGAGAGTGTTTTGCTTTGTTTTTCTTTATAGTTATACCACATCTCAAAGTGATAACAGTACCTACGTGATGACCAAAAAACTTTAAAACTATTTGTATCAAATAATATTATCCTTAAGATTTTATTTGTTTCCTACAGTCATGGTTTTAGAGGGTCCAGGATTTACGTATAGTTAATATGAAATGCCTGCCTTATCTTATGATTATTTTTATTTATGGGGATCTGCAAACTTGTAAATGTAGCTGAACTATCGCATATATGTCTAGCTATCGTACTTTCACAAATATCTTACAAAATAACCTTTTTTTAAATTGTCTTTTCGAAGTACGACATGAATTTTCAAACTCGAGCTAATCATCTCAATTACAACGCAAAGTTTAATTGTCAACCTCAGCAACATTCAACCCGGCCCGTATTATGCAAATGCAACACTCCAATTGACAGAATCTATGCATACCGCACAGACAATAATTAATAGAATTCTCGACGTGTCCAATATCAGATCGCAAATCGTAATAAATTCACATTGCACTGTCGCAAAGAATGGAAATGAATGCTAATATCTAAGATAATCTCGGTTTATATTAAATCAATAGCCGTACAGAAATTGAATGATCTACCCACTTTACTCACTGAATTTGAAAGTGATCTTAACGCTACTGATCTTGATTTGTGGCTGGATATAATTGATTTTGAACTGTTAATTGATTTAGTTTTGGATATTAGCCAAATTATTGTTGAAATCCTTGAGTGCTACTTGGTTACTTGGCGCTGTAATGACTAAAACCATTTACTTGGTCACTCTATCCTTAAAAGTGGGCAATAATTTTCGGAAGTGTAATTTTATTTTATTTCTATTTAATTTTTATATTTAAAAAAATACACTACCGAATAAGAATATTCTAGATCAGGAATAAATGCCCCATCATTTATAAATAAATAATGGTCATCTGACTTGAATGTCTTCACTTACATCGGTGTCATAAAACATCAAATTACTTTAAAAAAAAACATATAAGAGTTTCCCAATATTGTATTCACAAATATATTTTTTTATTCATAAAAGTCGTAACTCAATCAAAACTACTGTATTGAAGTACTTAACTAAAAATAATATAAAATATTAAAATCCCTGCCATAAGTATGTCGCCGTGGAGTTACGAGACGTATAGATAGATTGAGGATTGCCATGATTGTAGTGGTTTAGTATAATCTCATGCATTTATCTGGGAACCACTTATTTTGCCTATGTGTTGCTAAGTGTGTTTGATTTGCGAGCTGCTCTCGGCCCGGCCTACGCGCAACTTAACCACTGACATAACGATATGAATGTAAATCTATGTAATTAATTCTCATACTGGAAATAGGTGCGAATGTTGTATCAGATAAAAATAATGTGGACTAAGTGGATTTGAGTAATATAATTCATCAATATGCATTTATAAAAAGAGGAAAATTAAGATATTTTAATCGTTTTTTTTTTAAATCTTTTTCAATAAGATGCGGATCTTGACAGGTTACTCTTTGTTCCGAAACGGAGTTCGAATTGTAAATTTTCCACTTCTAAAAAACTATATTATTCTAGAGGATTGAACATTTTTTGGAGTACCTAGGCAGTGGCACAATCGTACAGTTTTACGTACGATATCCGAACATTGGAACTTCGTTTCGGATCATAGGGTTGTCCCCCTGATTTGATCAAATTTATTAAAATAATTATTATCGTACGATCTCGGACGCCATTTTCGAACGCATTCCATTTTCAAATTCAGAAAACCGTCAAGCATGCTCCCACTTTTCTCAATAATTTGTTTTCGCAGACCGCAGCAAATTGTTTATGGTTTGACAGTTTAGTCGAGTCTGGTATTATTTTAGTCGATTTAATCGCTCACGTAGTGGCGTTCACACACGAGCGTCACGTTGCAAGCGTCAATTTAGGACTTTCTCTAACGTGTTCCTTTGTGCAGATAATGTTTACGCTAAACTGTACCATTTTGTCGTAGGTTATCAGGCGATCGCAGGAGATGCACATATGAGATAGGTTGTTGCAAAATTTTTACCTCATGCTTTTAAAATACGTTATGCTTTGTTTACACGATGCGGACGTTGAACTAAACATCTTTAACATAATTATTTAAAATAAACGTAGATTATTTCATTAATTATGACATCTTAATGATCTGGATCGGAGTACGTAAATATCAGTGTTGGCATTATAATCAAAGAAATGAAATACTATTAGAAAATGATAGCTAAAATAAAGGAAATACCATTTCAAAAACAACATCCTGAAATTTTATGTCAACGAATCTCTAAAAGACATATATATAATTCTAGAAATATATACTATATATGTAAGTATTGTTTATGCAAGTTTATAACATAAAGCACCGCCAATGTCTCCTGGCATTTTTACCTGATTTAATGGTTGTCTGGAAGAGATCGCTTTTAGTGATAAGGCCGCCGATTGTTTCACCAAATGTTCTTCTGTCTCATATTTTTATTTTATGTTTTGTGGTGCAATAATAAAGAGTTATTATTATTATTATTAAAAGACCCACATCCTAGGCTACTTGACTGGTTGAGAAAAAAAATATATAATTCAATTTCGATCGATTGCCGGAACAAGCATTCTATTAGGGCCCAAATACCACGTTGTTAGCAGCAAAGAAATACGAAAAGGTTAATGCATGTAATAGAGACACAGCGAACCGCCTTTGTAGCAAAATAAGCGGTCAGTTCACCAACTTCTTTGTTCCCACGATCCAAATCCTAGCTACACTTTATATCATTAATCACTGATAGTAATGGTCATAGATATTCAGAATCCATTAAAGCTTAACTTTGTAGGTTTTACTGTAAACGCAGACGCCATTTTGTTAGTTCATAAATTAGTGCCGTTTTTACTGTTTGTATACCGTTAAATATTACTGTTTTGTTTGTTTTTAATTATGATTACAATCGATGATATGTCTTAATTCTAGAGCTATTAAGATTATTGAGAACAAATTTTGACTTTAAAACAAGATTATTATGAGCAAAGCAATGCTTTGAAATAAAACTATTATTTACAGATTTTATCACCGTTTTTATTTCATTTTTACATTTTGTAACATTCCGACGTTTTTTTATTTTACAGCTTTCGTGGTCACGGGACGATAAAATCCGTAAATAATATTATAGTTTAATTGCAATGTGTAACATTCGAGTAAATCTAATAAAGCAACGCTTCTCGAAATAACTAGATAACTGCAGGTTAAAAGTGTCTACTGATAAAGAAAGTAGACCTTTGGACACCGACAATATGACTATTGAGCGGGTGTATCAAAACCGAACCGATCTAAGTTCGCAATAACATCGCGAGCGTGTTCTTATCATAGTTACATGCTGTAGCACGTAATATCGATTCAAGCGAATAATCGATGCCTTATTAAGTTCCACGAGTGGTTTTCGCGAATATATTAGCAAGCTTAGATGTTATGTCAATATTACTATTTATAGCACTATTTGTAATTTTACTTCTTCCCTATCACTTTTTTGACGCAACATACAAGGCGAAATGTCCTGGCACCTCTGCCTACCCCTTTTGGAAAAAAGCGTGAGTTTATGTCTCTATTTGTAGTGTTGTTACTTACTTAATCGATGCTTGCTCTGCGCTTCTTTGCAGCAGTCAGGATGTAGGAGGTGGTACCAGCTGACGCCGTGCAAGGAACTCCGCTCCCAACCCAAGTGCCATTCGCTACTGGACATGGAACAAACAGATTTATTGAGAATTGTTGATTGTACATATTATGATGTTAATTTGTACTCAGTTACAGAAAGACTTCGTGTGAACAAACAGCAAACTAGTAAAATTTCATATTTCTTTATGCACTGCTTATCCTAACAGGACTACGCGTATGTTTTGTACACGTAATTACATTGGAAGTATTAATGTCGTAAACTTAACCATTCGGTTTTTGCAATCAAAATTATTCAAATATTTTGTGAGTTTTCTGCACGAAGGCTTTTTTATATTTGTTTTTTCACACGTGTCAAATTATAAATAATACTTACATTATTTATAATTTGACACGTGTGAAAAAACATATTATGTTTGAGGGCTTGGCGCAGTAGTTAGTGAGCACGGATCTATAAATCTACAACCACCAGTGCGGGTTCGATCTCTGCACTGAGAGCAATTTTTTTGGTTCGGGTGTTTTTGACATCATTAGCTTAGCCGAAGTCTTTTTTAGATTCTACAATAGCGAAACTCGATTGTCTGTATTATACGATCATTTGCTTCATGCTTTGTGGATAGACCATCATCATCATCCATACATCAGCCAAAGGAAGTCCACTGCTGAACATAGGCCTCTCCCAATGATTTCCACAGAGACCTGTTGGAGGCAGCCTGCATCCAGCGACGTCCCGCGACCTTTACCAGGTCGTCGGACCATCTTGTGGGTGGACGTCCTACGCTGCGCTTTCCGCTACGCGGCCTCCATTCGAGCACTTTCCGACCCCATCGGTCATCAGATAGATGGATAGACCGTGGCTATTTAATACCAACAGGACAAATCTTGACATCAGCTCATTAAAAAAATATTACTAAATCGGACACCGAATCAAGGACATTAAAACAAACATGTATAAGACCACACAATTGTCGATAATGTCGTTGTAAAATAAACTATTGGAGTGCTACTTCAACACGCTGTTTATTACATTGTGTGTTGAGTGTTTGCATTTTTTACCCAATGATAGACACTTAATTTTTTCGCTAAGTTTATAGATACTTATAACTTTTTAGGTCATGGATTTTTGTATATTGTTTTAGAGATTAAGGTTCAATAACAATCCAAATAGATGCATTGATTATTATTAAAAAATATATTTTGTGACTTGCACAAACATAGAATTTAGTAGACCTTTGTTATTATACATGTGTTACTATTAAGTGATTTTCCGTCAGACTTTCCGTGAGAACAGATATGCCACTAAAAATAAAATATTATTCAACGTAAATTACTCTTTTTTGTACCAAAGAAAAAGTTACATGAAAACTAACCAAAGATGAAAATGTGTTTTCTAAAGTGTCTATTTACCCTTAAGAAACACGTGTGCTCAGGGGGGTTCAGGTTCAGTTCAGGTTCCGACACGAAGTTCGTACATTCAGATGTTGAACCTCAACATATATATATATATTTTTATTGCTATGAACGGCGAGACGAGCATGCCGTTCGCCTGATGGTAAGCGATACGACCGCTCATGAACAGTAGCAAAACCAAACAATACCTTGAATTACAAAGCAATGCTTGGCATTCCACTGCGCTCGCCATCCTGAGACATAAAATGTTAAGTCTCAATATGTCCAGTAGTCACTCTGGCTACAATGCCCTTCAACCCGAAACACAACAGTGCGTTTACACTGCCGTTTTACGGGAGAAATAGACACTGCGGTGGTACCCACCCAGATGGCCTCCTACATATGAGAGACCTACCACCAGTAATATATAAGTTTCCACTTCTAAAAATCAATGCTATTCTCTATGAAATCATTCACTTCAAACTTACGAACTACGAGTCTAAGATTACGACGTACGATACAGGATTCGAATTTTTTGTAAATTATTAAGGCATGTTCGCACTGTTTTAAGTGCTATGTTAGAACGTTCGTCGTCGAGTAAACCCGCCAATATAACGTAACACGATAACAATTAAACACGTCAAACTACAAAACCACAAATCTGTAGGGGTCATCTTTACATTTCCGTGACCTTCAGTACATATTGAAATGCTTGCCCACCTTCCGACAAACTTCTGATTGCTTATTGATATTGTTCCTGTTTTTTTTTAAATAATTGGGACAAATTGTTTTGTGATTAGGCCTTGGGTTACGCTATTATGATATTCGAATAAATTCAGATTAACATTGTGTTTATGTTTTTTGTGTTAGTTTGGTATTATGATTAATGAAGTTTGCGTTTTTAAATTATTGATGTAATCGGAACCCACTATATGATGATTTATTTACTATCCTCTAGATTAGTTTACAGCAGAACGAGCTATTGATGCGGTTTTTTCGGTCTGAAAGTAGGAACTTAATACTCAAAGATAATTTATATGGGAATATCTCAATCTGTATTTTACCACAGTATATTTTACGACAAGCTTTTAAATGCACAGTAAATAAAGTAAAAAATAAACCTATACTTAGACGTTTAAATCCAATTTACTCGTATAATGGTTTATTATTTATACGCGAATGTTATACATTGATATTAATATACTTTTGTACTTTTTTTTTAACTTCTATACGCAACGCGACGTTTCGATTACTTTACACCTTTCGTGGTCACAGTGCAAACTGAAATCTAGCTCATTGAATGTTGGAAAAACTATCTTCGATTCACTGTTTATCAAATTAAAATTGTAATATTAAAAAGTTGTTAAAAACATTTTTAACATTTTTTTATTTCAATGTGTAACATTCGCGTAAATGTGAGAAACCTTAATTAAAAAGTTAATTTAAAAGCTGTAGAGTAATTGCAACATCGGGAAATACGTAAAAAAGTAGTTATATGTATATCAACCAAATTTTATAATCCTAACTACATCTCTAATTTTCAAACGCAATTATTTATTCAATAAATAAAAATGATTGCGTTTAAATTCATGTATATTAAATAATTCACAAGAAACACATTGCATTACCTTGTAATCCGATTACTGAGAATATCTCAGTTCCGACATCATTATGCGAATTAAGATGCAATATTCATTATTATATTTAAACCATTGAGGGTGTGACGTCAGAGTCTAGCATACAATAGCGGACACGTACACCGGTAATAAGCAATTAGACTTGCTTGTAAACCATTTTGTCATCTTAACATGTGTATGATGTTAATAATGTTTATATCTATGACGAGCTGTTGGTATTTTAAGCAATTTTTTGGGTTCACATATTTTTGTATGATATCTTAAGCTAATTTTTAGAATTCCGTAAGAGTAACCGGAGGGTTATAAACTTACCTCGCTATCCATCTGTTTTATCACGAAGACCTATAGTACAAAGACAATAGTAATATTGACCTAGGTCCTAGAGTAATTAATTTGGCAGAAAGTAGGGTATTACAATATACGCATTAATTTAAAACATTGAATTATATGTGAAAAATTGTGAAAAAAAAGTACTTTCTCACACTTGGTTAGCTTTTCATGGTGTAACGGTAGTAAAATGCGGCTTTATCCATGGATATACAACTCGATTAAGCCGGCATAATTGTATCGATGGGTAAAAAATATTTTTTTTTGGTTGCTTACACTTAGTCAGGTATCAGTGCAGTCAATTAAAAAAAAAATATATTTCTCATTCGTTACACGTAAAACCTGGTTAGTATATGTAATATTAAAGACGGAATAAAAGGAGTGAGTAAAGGGAATTGCTACAATTTATCTCAATGTGAATGTGTTCGGGCTTGGGAAGTGGTCACCGTCTTTCAATAACTCACCTCTTCAGGAAAAGGGCCTTTTAATTTTATTTCTAAGCCTGTCTCAATTTTTCAACGAATAATCCGCCTCTATCCCGAAAAGAAAGATATATGTGCATACATTAGCACCTATAGGATTTTGATATTATTTCCGTAAGAAAAGGCGATAGTAATCGTACATTACTATCTCGAGCAGATATTATTCGAGTCCCGAATAAAATTGAAATACTCTATTTTGATGACTTAGGAATCTAATGATAACAAACAAAACAATAATAGTTTAATAATTTTGATTCTATCAGTATTGGCAATTTACGTGTTATTACCTAATTAGGTCGCCAAATAAAAATTCCAGTCATGAAAAAATTACCGTGCAAACACCAAAAACGATTTAAATTCATTACATAATTCACACAATCGTGCGTTTGTCACATTTATAATATGGCGACGCAGCTCATTGGGAATCGCACGATGTATTCATAAGACAGGACAATAATGTTTACGACGGGCACATGTAATAGAACATTATGGACACACAGACATGTGGTGGTGCGTGACGCGCCTCCTATATAAATCATATGTTAAGGCGTATGAACTTAGTTTTTATTATATTTGTATCCACCCAGCGGATTTTATTGAATTTCTAATCTTTGCACTAGGCCAGCGTGGTAGACTTTGCCCTAGCCACCTCTCAATCGTACCCTCGATTGTAGAAGGCCCGTGTCCTAGAGTGGGACGTATGTAGGCTGATACAGTATCTAAGCGGATAGCGACTACCTTATACGTATATACTTAATATAAAATATATCATTCTAAACCAATCAATGGTGAAGCGTTTTGGTTTTTGTCAGTAGGGGTACAAAGCAAGCATAATTTTATCGATATAGGTAACTAAAATAATAAAGAAAGAGAGTAAGATATTTATTGTTGAAAAAAAGAAAAAACGTTTGTTCTTTGTGTTGCTGGAGCAATCAATTTATTTACTTCAATGAATCCCTACGAAACAATGATTTTTATTTATTGTTGCAAGCGTACGCTAAGCCACTAGTCTGTCTGACAGGCTTTTTCTATCTTTATCCTGCTGTTCATGGATTTTATTAATTTGTGGGGCACATTCAAAACACTATAAGGCGTGTGGTGCAAGCTCCCTATAAACCCAATTTAAACAACCATAAATTATTAAAAAAAATACTATAACATATTGCTAATAAAATTGTTCTTAAAGCAAATACAAATGGCAGAAGCAGATAATAAACGGTTGAGCAAGCCGCGCTGCCCTTTAATACAGAGTTTCACAGGAGCTTGTCATTGTATGCAAAGAGCGTGCTTCCGAGCAGGTGACACCGCGTGTTTACATTACTGTGATAACGCGGGACACTGACGAACTCAAATGGCGGAAGGTGTGAAACTAGTTTTTTAACCGACTTCAAAAAAAAGGAAGAGGTTCTCAATTCGACTGTATGTTGCTTTTTATGTATTACAGGGACATTTGTAGTTTGTTTCTAGTTTATAAGGCGTTCTGTACCCCAAGCAGGAACATTTGGCTCTATAGTATAGTAATAGTAATAGTAAAATTTTGTATGAGAATTTGAACAGCGCCATTGTGAGCGTATTTGAAACTAAATTATGGCAGCGGGAAACGTTTACGATACTATAGTATGGTAATAACGATAGTTTTGCTATACAAATGTATAAAAAGTGGTAGCAGGAATAATTCTTGACGTATAGTATCGCCGATTTACTATCGAGAAATACGATTGTTTTGTCACCGACATTTTTACCGTGAGAACATTATCGAGAGTATATTTTTGTATCTCTACACATCGAATTAAGGGAAAATGTGTTAATTACGGTTATGCTTAGTGTTTCCCGATGCCTTAGTGTTTTTGTGTGTAATTATCTACTCCGTATTTCGCTAATAATATGAAATTCAATGATGCGATATGAAGTTACAATTATTGTGATACCTAACTCAAATATGAAGGTTATTTCTTAGACGATGGACTGTTTGGAATCGGAGCATCGAACTTGGGAATCTTGTGAAAAAGTATGAGTTTATAGAAAGTCTGGAATTTATTGTAGTTAGAAACATACCTAACCTAAACCTGTAAAAAAACTTATAAATAAAATATTTACACGGAACTTTGATTTTCGTTTTGCGTACCTACTTGATCATTTTATGTTATAAGCTTATTTCAATGTATAGTCGAGCAAGATCTTAGGACAGAGAAGTGTGAGCATATAATATGTGAAAATAATTGCCGAGGAACTTAACGAGCAAAAATATAGAGAATACTTTCATAAAGCTCTCCTCCTTAAAAATGTATAGGTATTTTATAAAACATATATACGTATCTTATCTATAAACCTATATATTATGAGAGTTATTGTTTTGCATTAATTGATAAGTGAAAACCGCTAATGTGTGACAACTAATAAAAAAATTGCTACGTTCGGAAATCTAAACGCATAATTAATTGGAGTCATTTTTGTATATTGCGGAATAAAAGCAATAAATATGTATTTGCTTATTAATTTATTCCCATAACCTTTCTACGCGACATTAATGCATGTTTTATATTTGTTTGTTATTTTATAATGATAATAAATTAATTTACCCACGTAGTGAATGGCAATTCCGCACGAATCATTCAGTAACATTCGTTCATTACCCTAGGTTATCTGTCACTATCGTAACGTAATAGTATCGAGTTCACGAGAGTATGGTTAAACGATTCATGCTACCGATATTGAGTAGTAATAGTATAGTAATAGTTGTCACCATACTATTACTATACGATACTTCGAAATGTTCCTGCTTGGGGTACAGGTAGGTAAACTATTTGTAATTTAATTAAAAATAATTAAGCCTATTTTAATACAAGCAGTCCATGCTTCTTTTATTGCAACAAATATTTATTCTTTTTCTTATTTTTTATTGAGCATTTTTATCGAGCATGCCATTCACCTGATGGTACGCGATACGACCACTTATGGACAGCAGCAAAACTAAACAACACCATTAATTACAAAGCTATGCTTGGCATTCCACTGCGCTCGATATTCTAAGACATAAGATGTTCGTCAAATAGTTGCTCTAGCTATAATGATCTTTAAACCGGAACACACCAGTGCATTTACACTGCTATTTGGCGGTAGAAATATTATAATCACCTCCTTCAGCCACAGAGGTTGTATTCAGTGAAGAAGAAATATTAAATAATTTTCTTGACTAATTAATATTCTAGAAAAATCTATTTTCCATTATATTTAGTTCTAATTAATGACTTTATTTATGCATTTTATCTTTTAAATATTACTAATAATAGGCAGTTCAATTTTAAAAATACAAATAATAGAAAATCATGATAATTATGGTAAAGATACAGCTTTACAATAATTATCATGATTTTGTTCATTTTATAGGCATAGAAAATCGTTTTAAAGATTATTCATCGTTTAGGAAAGTAAAGGTTATAAAGTTTCATATGAGGTAAAATATGTATTCCTTGAAAATCGATAGATAGAGGACGTTTTATTGTACACCACTTCGTAAAAAACATGACATAACTACATCTAACAAAAATTATAATTAGAGACTACAACAAAATCTATGCCATTTTTAAGAGCTATAGCGCTAAAATTCTTTAAATCAGTTCTCATTTTTGCATGAAAATGAACAAACGCCCAGACACGGAACAAATATCTGTAAGCTGTACAAATAATTATCCGTGTTGGGATCTAACACGCAACCTTTAGCGCTGAAATCCCAATTGCTTAACCACTGCGCCAATCGGTCAAATGTTTAACATGAACTGCAGAAATAAATCTAAATAAATAGAATGTCAGGAAGGTCCATCATTGTGCAATGTGCAATATGGAAAATACTGCTGGCACGATTTTAGAACTATTGTTTAATTTTTTAACTTTTGACTCGGATACATGAGGAGAATTTATATTCCTAAGGTATTTTGGTGATTGATGCTGAGGTTTTTATAATTTTGTCAGTAAAATAAATCTATGAAAAATTATTGCGTATAGTACTATAGGCTAAGATGTTTTTATCATAGACTATCGGTATTATGACAACAACCGCTATGCCATCAGAAGTATCTCATATCAGGCAAATAAAAAAAATATGAATGAGCTGTAAATTTTACAAACCACTGACAAAATTATGGACATCTGTTAACAATAAAAAAGATCCTAAAAATACCAAAAACCTGAACTTCAAAATGCCAACTTAAAAATATTTTTCGTACCGTCCAATAAATTTCAACCGTCCGCATAACATTGCAATATTGTATGGTGCAAGTGACCATCTGACCACTGTTTACCATTGCATATTACTTGGCTTTATCCCATTCAGTTGGCGCTGACGGGCATGAATATGAAACGTTTCAATAGAGATGTTGTCATACGTGTCTTTGACAGAAGCCAGTAACAGTCACACATCAATAAGCTATTGAGCATTGTTCACAGGACCTTGAACTGGCGGAATCATGCGGTTTTGCATGAGGAAGCTGTGTGCTGTGATGATTTATGTTATTTATAGTATTGGAAACCGGAACGGAGTACCGCTTTTGAAATCATTAATCAACCGTTAACTACCAATGTAACTGCATTTTATGTTGCCTTTTATATTTTAATTTGATTGCTATTAGAACTACTAGTACCAAAATCTAGTCATGCGATTTTATTTCTTATCATCTGGTTTAGCCACGGAAAATTCACTGTTAAACATAATGGTCGAGGACATCTTATTAGAGGAGGCTTATGTTGTGTAATAATTATTTTTACAGAGGTCTGGAAAACAAATGAAGGAGAATTAGCTGGAAGGCGGACCCTGGCACCGGCCGCGATAACGCCAGGTAGAAGACGAAGAAGAAGAGGCCTTTTGGAAGTAATTTGTTTCCAGCCAATATTGGAAGTTCGTTCTTCGCCAGGTCGTTAACTTTGGGGGTGAATATCCGACGCTGCGCTTGGTAGTACGCAGCTTCTACTTCAGAACTTTTTTTTAAATTTTTCAAATGGTTTCGTATTAAAGAAACGAAAACGAAATGTCTGAATGTTGTTTGATTAAATTAATATATTAACTTACTTGGAGTCAATGTGCAGTATCTTCATATCCATCGCGTGCACGGTGGTGAAGACGTTGGTGGCGCCGTGCACGACGCACTCGCGCGTCTCGGGCATGGCGAGCGGCGTACACACCGCCAGGAACACGGGCTCGTTGCGGCTGCACAGCGGCAGGTACGACACGTAGTGCCCGCGCACCAGCACCACCTGACAACCACATCATGTTAGCTACAGCCACTTTGTATCTAGTTTGTGCACACCGCCAGGAACACGGGCTCGTTGCGGCTGCACAGCGGCAGGTACGACACGTAGTGCCCGCGCACCAGCACCACCTGACAACCACATCATGTTAGCTACAGCCACTTTGTATCTAGTTTGTGCACACCGCCAGGAACACGGGCTCGTTGCGGCTGCACAGCGGCAGGTACGACACGTAGTGCCCGTGCACCAGCACCACCTGACAACCACATCATGTTAGCTACAGCCACTTTGTATCTAGTTTGTGCACACCGCCAGGAACACGGGCTCGTTGCGGCTGCACAGCGGCAGGTACGACACGTAGTGCCCGCGCATCGGCACCACCTGACAACCACATCATATTAGCTACAGCCACTTTGTATCTAGTTCGTGCACACCGCCAGGAACACGCTCTCGTACAGTAACGACCTGTGGTAATCAAGTTATAATAATTCAGGTGTTTTTGGAC
Organism: Hyles lineata; assembly: GCA_030180105.1. Classification (NCBI taxonomy): domain Eukaryota; kingdom Metazoa; phylum Arthropoda; class Insecta; order Lepidoptera; family Sphingidae; genus Hyles; species Hyles lineata. The sequence goes on from JARJEE010000023.1 coordinate 7,939,243, forward strand.
GACTAACAAAAACAACGAAGGATATAAAGTCGCTGGATGCAGATCATTTCTAACATGAGGCTGTGGAAATACTTGGGAAACCTATTTTCAACAATGGACTTCCGTTGGCTGAAAATTATGATGAAGCGTTTGTTCGTTTGCCTCGGTTTAAAATGCACGTAGATATATTAAATCCCTTATATCAACAATTCATAGAAGAAAAACTTGAAACATAGAGCTGTAATAATTCATATCATATCAGTCAGTTCGAGAAATGCGGCCCAACGTGTCCAAACGTACATTTAGCTTACTTTACGAGGTTTTTGTAAGGACGAAATTCCGTTTAAGAGCTTTTAGGTGTATTAATGGCCATTAGGCTCCTACGACGCAGTAATTAACTGTAATTAACGGCTTCTTATATAAATATTTAGGATAGTAAGAATTAAGAGGATTTTTCTTTTCAAATACTAATTTTATTACCTTTGACATTTATGGTATGATTAATCCTTTTGTATGATAATAACCCAATGAAAATGGGATATCGTTATGTTATTGATTGATAATTAACATGGTGCTGAATTAAGCTGCCTACCAGTTAGATTTTTGAAAGAAATATTTATTGAAACAGAGGAAGAAAGAAAATAAAAAATGAGGGTTATTGAAGCTCCGTTAAAGTGAAGAAGCCAGCAAATATCGAATAAAAAAAACTTAATATAACGACATCTGCCAGCACTTTCCAGAACTATTTCAACAGACAAACTTGACCTAACATAATGCCACGATAAATGGGAAACGAAACGTATACCAAGGCCTACTCGTAAACCTTTTGACACCGAATAATCGATGGGCGTGTCGATATGACATTCCTCAGAGTTTTAACAATAGTTGGACGATAGTTCACGGGCCGCTCGCTGCGATGTTCGATCCGGATCGGTGCGACCTTGGTGTCAGTATCGGTTATAATGTTAACATGCTGAGTGCTTGGGTCAGTAGTTAAAGAATTGAGCTGTGATTTAAAGTGTGAACTATCGCCTTTTTAAATTATGAGATTGGCAATGAGGATTGCCGATATTTCAACCGGCAGTATTAATAGACGGTTAAATGTGAGGCACAGGATTCGATAGGTAGTTTAGCCGACGGAATTTATGCTATTCGATTATTAAACCATGACTAGCGACCATAATATATATATAGTGTTGAGTACAAGCAGTGGAAGAATAGTAAAATCATGTCGCTTCCTTCATCATTATTAAAAGATTTCTTTGCAATATTTTTTAAACAACCATTTGGGATTGACTCCAAGGATTTGAACCCATAGATTATTTAAGAAATAAATACAATTATCATAATGTTTCTGTAATAAATCTCACATACTTTTCGGTATCAGCCCATATAGTCCACTGGAAGACACAGGCCTTCTCTACAATCGAGAATACGATTGAGAGGGGTTAGGCCATCAATACAACCACCACGTCAGCCTAGGGCCAATACAACCACTTTGAAATCGTATTGTTCAGCCTAAAATAACAACAAGTCTCAATTCTTTAACTCTCAAGAACAACCTAGTTAGTAACAATAAACTATAAATACGAGCCAAAATTCTGCCTCCACACAAAACGGCAAAGCTATTGCGTAAAAAGTTCAATCTACTTAACAAGATATATTTAAATAATCCGTGTAGGTTAGATCGTATCGCACAAATAGAGCGCTGCGGTATCATAATGCAACTCATTTTTATGAACTAGTTTCATAAATCATTGGTGTGATGCAATTGATTCTTTTAATTTGTGATGATAACTTTTGTGAAAGAACGTCGGGTGTGATATGAAATGACGTGGGTTCAATCCCGGGATGTTAGAGCTTCGAAACTATTAGATATTTGAAATTGAAATCTATCCTTTTCCTGAACGAGTCTCATCTAACAGCCGTTCCTTATAACCTATCTATCTTTAACTAGAGATTACAATAGATATTTAGTTGCATTTTATGTTTCCGTTAACAAAGATAGAGAGGGACAGATATGGTGCATATATTTATACATAGCTAGGCAAGATAAATATATATCTATATCTTTGTTTAATAAAGTGTAGAATTGAACCGAGGTAGTGTGGTAGCCATTTTAACCTCCAGTTAAAGATAGATAGAATATAGAGAATGGCCGTAAAATAATACAATATTTAATTAAAGGTATCTGAAGACCTTAAAATATAAATAAATTATTACACGCACCAGTCACATACATGACCTGACCCCACACTAAGATCGAGTTTAGTGTGGTGATTAGATCGTTTCTAAGAAGTTCATTTTTGACAAATTCCTTTTATAATACCTAATAATCTAATATCCGTAATGTAAACTATCGGATCATTCGGAATAATTTCATATTCCTAACCTGCTTTTATATTCTTTATATAGGTATACTGATATCTAGATCCGACATGCACCAGAATATGCATATTCCAAAATATGGCTTTGTTTTACGACTGGCCGGCTGCCCGACGGTTACCCTAAAAGGAATCGAATGCAGAACCTCATAGTTCACAACATGCGCCTTACCATAACAACATTAAGGCAACATGGAAATGTTATTTCCCACGGAGTGAAATATAGATTCGTGTTAAAGTAAAAATTGCATGCCATTTTGTTTTCGTAATTATTTTTGCTATTTTTTCTCCTTTAAAATACAGTACGTAATTTGAATTTTATTTCTGCTTCTCAATTAAACTACTAAATACATTAAAACGAGTTTATAAAACACTTAACATACAAAACAGATTTATGACCGCCAATAAATGACCGAATTAATAGCTTATAAAAAGGCGTCAAGCATCTCCCAATAGCAACAAATCTAATTCCATCTGAGATGAATAAAAACAAGATTTGATTACGTCACCGCGTCCGCCCACCGTACAAATGTAATGACGATAGATTAACCGGATACGAAACGTTAGATTAACGTATCGAGCGAATAACCGATACGCCCAGACATACGGCACCACGCGGCCCAAGTCACGAGCGGGCGCCTACGCGGTCCGCTAGGTTATTTTATGACGTATGGTTAGCTAGTTAGCTACTGTTGTATCAGACACTTACAATAGTATACTATGATTTTTACAATTATTTCATACTGAACTTTAATAAACAGCCACTGATTTCACACTTCTTCTCCCTATTGTAGAGGAAGGTCACTGCTGGGTGCTGTCAATGAAGGGTTTTATAGAGACATGTTGGCAGCGATCTAAGTTTAGAGACTTATTTTAACCAAAGCCAGGTCATCCGTGCGTATTGTAGACGTATATCCCACGGTTTTTTGTCACCGATTAATTTGATGTAGTAACTGACTGCCGTAAGCATGCAATCACAATTTAAGAAGACAGTGGATTTTGGCCTGACATTAATACGAAACACGAAGAAGAAGTAGAAAAAAGCGGTACGATGTAAAAAATCTTCGAATCAGCAAGATGAATTAACGCGGAATTGAATAAGACGGTAAATGTATACCTCCTAATATGAGTTTATGTGCTATTTTTGTAAGTTGTATAGAATAGATTGAGGATATAATTATTGTGTTATGCATATTTTAGTTCTCTATTTCAATGTTATTTTTCCAAATAAATAAAATGCTTATCAACTATTATACAATCTTTTACCGAGTACATTTGTCATATGTTTAGAACAATTCAGATTATAATGTCCCGATTGTTTCAATAAATGTCAACCGGACAATGTAATTTAAATAAGTTCCATTGAAACCTGACGTTTATATTGATATTATAAATCCGAGTCGGTTTCTTTGGCCGTTGCATTTAATTCCGTTACTAAGCAAATATGCCCTACGCCGTGTGTTTTAGAAATTTATTGTTACCAATGAAAGTTTCCGGAACATTTATTATTTATTAGATTATAGTTATTTATAGATTAGAATAATTTCTACATATTATATTATTTAGTATTATTTTTAAAACATAATTTCAGTTCATGATGCATAAAGATTTGACTGTTCCCAAAGAATTAAACCGTGGATTACAATGCTCAAATCTCTTATTGACAGTATATCAGTCAAAGAAAGGAATCATAAAGATATTTTATATTATCATTCAATTCCATCATTCAATTCAAGTTGTCATTAATGTACCTACTGAAGTACTATATATAAAAGGGAATCACAAAAAAAAAAAATGTTAGCGCGTAGTACCAGTCATCCATGAAATCAGTGGAGTGCAAAGGAAGATAGCGTGACTGAAACATCTACAGAGAAAAGGCCGTACGGTACCAAAGTTATCTATGACAAACATTTAGTCTACGATTTCTGCCCTACTATAAAAACCCAATTAATTAATATTTAAAAAAATACACCGATAATTGCACAATAAAAATATGATGAAACGCCTCCGCTCCTACCTTAAATCACGTCACAATATGACAAGCGCAGGGCGATCAATCGTGACTTATTATCTAGTGCAGTACCAGAATCCATCAGAACGCATGAGGTGAACAATGAACCACTTTCTAGATAAGGCCGTGACTGCGCCTGACCAGGTCAGTACAATAGCTGCTTTCCTCGATTAATTAGTTATGTTTTGGATTGAGTTTTCAGTTGTCATTGATAAGTCTTTGAAGTTGAAGGAACGGGGTTATTCATTTGATGTATATTCAACAGTTATTTTTAAATTTGAATTTGTAGAAGTTACGTAATTATCTATTATAATAATTTTAAAATTGTAGTGTTAATTATGTAGATGTAAAACTAGAATTTACAAATTTTGCTAATAGAAGTTTTATCTCAAGATGCACGAGGAGAAACACATAAATACTATCAGAAACCAAAGGATAGAGTGAATTAGAAGTGTAATTCAAACAAAGGAAAGAGCATGAACACTAAGTATCATAAGAGTAGTAGGAAACATAATTCAAAACAGATTGAAAAATAATAAACTTAACATCCTATTCATCAATAAATATAGGAAGCATACATCAATATTGGTAACATAAGAAATCACACCAGTAAATATAATAATAACATGGATATCTATAATTTACATCTATTCATTTTGCTATGAATACACCAAGGAGTAATAGTTAATTAACATTTAAAACCGATTTAATTGACCCCAAACCAGCTAATCTAAATTTAAACCCGCCGTAACAAATCAAGCAGGAATTTACAAGCAATTATTAAATTTGAATTACATTAATGAGTAAAATTTTTGCCCGATGGAAATACAGCATAATGCCCGCCGTAAACAAAACATATTACTGGCGACAAATTTACTACAGCTCTTTGGAATAACTCAGTGTAACGATATCAATTTTATCGAGTCAAAAAGTTATAGCGTTTGTGTAAAGTCTCCATTTCATTATACCGTGTGACATTTAAGATTGGACAGTTATTATGTTTAAAATATATATCGGATTAGTCCATTATGAACGGGAATATGATTTTATTGGCGCCTAGAACAGTGTTATTTGAAATGTCTTTGTTACACGCCCTTATATCCGTTCTCAATAATCTATCTATCTTTAACAAGAGATTTCGATGCATTTTATGTTTCAGTCAACAACGATCTCTCTATCTTTGTTTTTGATATGGTGCAAATATTTATAGATAGCTAAGTAAGATAAATATACATATATGTCCATCTCTGTTTAATGAAGCATAAAATTGTACCGGCATAGTAATGGTAAAATAACAATTTTAAACTCTTGTTAAAGATAGATAGGTTATAGAGAACGGCCGTTAATGTTGGAAAGGGGCTCGGCGCCAACCTCGAATTGAATGATAATAGTTAATGTAATACTTATTTGAAAGCTGTTATCAGATAATGTTATGCGCTGTTTGACGACCTAATTAACTTACAGCTGGAAACAACATTGTCAGTTTGCTGTTTGATTTTCATTGTAGTGACTAGTAATTTATATCTGTTAGTTAAGTAAAAATAAGAACTGATTTAGAATGTTAAAATAATTTTCACAATCATCATCATCATCATCATCTCAGCCACAGGAAGTCCACTGCTGAACATAGGCCTCCCCTAGGGATCTTCACATCGACCCGTTGGAAGCGGCCTGCATCCAGCAACCTTGTACGTGGCCTCCACTACAGAACATTATTATATATATCTATACATTATACATATTTTCACAATATGTCAATACATCGAAATTGCGACAAAATCTGAACTCTCCCTAGAGAAATGCACGTTACCAATATAAGGTTACGTGTAGACTTTCTTCATATTATAATGTCGGACTATTCGGTCAAGACGAGAAATAAAGAAGCAATATGAGACCCTTGATTATAGTTTCTATTAGCGAGAGAAAATCATTCATCACTGATCAATACTCTTTTTTGTGGATCATAATGCATAATAGTTTTTGAGATTAAGGTTTTTATCCGGGTCCGCCCCGTGACCACGAACGCCGTAAAGTAATCGAAACGTCGGGAAGTTATATTTTTTTTTCCAAATCCGCGATAAAATTCGTAAATAATACCTAGTTTTATTACAAAGAACTGTAATGAGCTGTACCATACCAATTCTGCACGAAAAGTTTAAAATGCTTATTGATCAATGATCACCTAACCTCCAATCGCCAGACCCAGACATCGTTTGTAAAACATATGATTTGGTTGTAAACCGTTGACCGATAAGAGGATACGAGTGGTCAGTACAGTCACGTTCGCGGACAGTCACGAAACGTGACGTCACTCACTCGTGTGCTCCGGGCTCTTAAATATATTTTTTTGCATTCCGTTAACGTACAACTCATCGATTGAAGCCATATTTTGTTTGGTACAGTTGTGTAGAACAATGTTATTGTGGAGTCGTATGGGAAGTGCGTGGTGGCCTGTTGGTAAACGGACTAGACGCGACTGCCAACACGTTCACGGTGGTCGCGGGTTCGAATCCCAGGGCACACCTCTGACTTTTCGGAGTCATGTGTGTATTGATAGTCAATCACCACGCACTCAAACGGTGATGGAAAACATCGTGAGGAAACCTGCATACCATAGCGATTTACAAAAATGTCTATGGTATGTAAGTCTGCCAACCCGCACTAGGCCAGCGTGGTGGATTATATGGCCTAACCACTCTCAATCTTGTCGTCGATTGTAGAGGAGGCCCGTGCCCTGCAGTGGGACGTATATGGGCTGATACAGATGGGAAATATTAAGAGAATATTATAAGGGAAGCAAGAGAAAGAGGAAATACTGGCTGTTATGTAACATTAAATCCTAGTATTTTAAGCTGTCAGTCAGGGTGGTCATGCAATGAAAGCTTTCTTAAAGCTTTGAATATATTTAGGCTATTTACTCAAATAAATGTCTGTCAACCTAATACAATTGGACCAACAATGCGACGGTAAGAATTATGAAGGTTTTAATATTGTCGGACGCCCGTCTCTAAGGTGGACGCACCGGACCTGGTTAAGGTTGCAGGAAGTAGCTGGATACAGGCCACTTCCAACAGGTGGATGTGGAGATCCTTGGGGGAGGCCCAAGTTCAGCAGTGGACTTCATGTAGCTGACGAAACGAAAGAACGAACGAATTTTGCGGTTCCCAATATGGGGTGTTTTAGAAATGTTGTCTGTTGTTATTAACAAATGTAGATACTGAGCCAATAATAATATTTATATATGCTCTATTTTTTACACGAAACCCACTCCTCAGTAAGCGATCGAAGCTTTTTTACCGAACATCCTTTAACGGTGGAGTGTACCGCACGCGCCCACGTCACGATATCGTGCCCACACTGAATTTTATACATTCAAAGAAAACAATACGTGTTTCCTCGAATTTGGTATAATTAAATATTATGACGTGTTGTGACGTTGTTTGCGTACGGGATTTTTACGGTTTGTTATTGGAAAATTCTACTACGTTCAAAATGATTGCTGATTTATCTAAGTGCGTTTTGTATGTAGAGGTATTATTATACATAATCTGCACATAGAGGGGAATAAATACATGGTTCAATCTTCGACTGAATATATTTGTAACCCTCTTTACACAGTGCAACGTTTACCTTTATAAAGAAAATTGTTTGGTGCTTGATATTCATGCGTTTTTGCATGTAGTATAGCCTTCTATGGCTCGTTTAAATTACAATAAAAATTGTTTAGTAATACTAGAGTTGTATCAGAGCTAACGCGGAATATTTCGCAGACCTAGCACATTTTATTTATTCCCTCTTCTCACTATTAGTAAATGACAATAGCGAGTCTTGTACCATCAAACATCGTAGTCCTTTATGGCAGTGATAATTTCCCATCAATTCAAATTCTATGTCCACGGTTAAACGACGCCAAATACTTGAATTTCAATTTCAAATACCCCTCAATCAGGCAACTAACATTCGCTTCATATTGTCGGGTAGGTATAGCCTCAGTTAATACGCAAATGAGGCGAAAGAGCGGTCATTATTCCATCTGTAACGCACTCACACGCTTACACGTTCTCAACAGAATGCAAATAATACATCTTAATATAGAGTGCGGTGGCTCCAGTTTTGTTATTACAATCAGATGAATTTCCATTTCATAAATAAATGCATCTGCGTTTGCGGCCTAACGACGGTGCAGTGTTTTTGCCGCGTCCACACCAAGCCTATTTGAATAAGGTACGTTCGCCGTGGTGTGAAAATATCCTAGTTGTGTGCTTGTAAAGGTTATTTTGCGCTGCGTTCGAGACGCTATCGGAAGATGCTGAGAACAACAGATCGCGCATAATCTTGTAAACTTGAACTAGTAAATATTTGCAGGGGCGTATTGTAATTTACTGGTTGTTTGTTAGTATTAAATACTTTTCAGGTGTTTAAAAGCGTCCTTCATTGTGAGTGAAGTTAATTTAGGATATATTCATTTATATACATTCAAAACCTTTATGTTATATTATATTTTAACTAATGTAGAAAAGATTTACTTTATAAAATATGACGAATACTATCCAACTAAACTAACAGGTACCATTTGACGTTTCATACTTTTCAACTTTGTACAGGCCTAACTTACACAATTTCAATAACATTTCGCCTAAAACCATGGAATAGTGGCTTTACGGCAAGCGAAATTAAAATTGTGTGAGTTACGCTTGTCTAAATATGTTTAACATTGAAAAATATGAAACGTCAAATGGTACCTGTTAGTTTAGTTGAATAGTAATAACCCATCATTTTGTATCATATCACTATGTAAGTTTACTATTAGTCTTATTGTGTGCTAATAATTTTCTGAACTAAAGTATATTTCTCCCCTTTTTCCTTTATAATACTGATTGCCATAAAAAGCTTTCAAATAATCGTTAAAACTTTAAACAATTTTTTTAAAGTATTACTATCTTCATTGAAAGTTCCATGCGTACATCATAATAACGTACTTTACAACATTTATACTGTTATAAAAACCTATTTACCGTAAAACTGTATTACGGCAAAACTAAAGGCACCGACAGGAAAATAAAATTATGCTAATAATCTAAATGGAATGGGTAAGCATGGAGAAGCAAACATTGTGTGGTTGACATTCCAATGTCAAAATGGCGATAATTGAAAGTACGGAAGACATACACATCAATAGGCACTTATATCTGTAGATCCTAATAAAACTTGTTTGGTTTTGTTTTGGATTAAAAACAGAGGCAAGTTTCATACCTAATGTGAAAACGAAAAGATCGTTGATGATAAATAGAAAAATCCAGTATCACTTTGTCCGATTCGACCCGACGCTGAGCTTTGTAATTTTATCGTAGCAAACTAAAATTCTTACTCAAATATGGTTATAATTGTAAACACGATAGTTTGATGTAAATATATTTTCTAAATCTGCCGCGGGAAGTTCTATTAGATAATCTTTTACATATAAGCCTACTATTACATCGGACAGACACAAATTGTAAGCATTTATCTACGAATTAAAACTACAGGTGTTACAATAAATTTATATCTCCGATGCCTAAACATTTAACGCCCTTTGAATATCCATGTTAAAAAAATAAAAAAGTGTATTCTAATAGTTTGTAAATGTAAGTAGTCAATTTTTGCTATACAATAAAAAAATACGAAAATTGGTACAAATACAATACAAAGGTAAAGGTCACAAAAAAGTTATTAAATTCAGACGTGTTATAAAAGTCTAACATATTACATTTCCCATGCTCGATCATCATACTCAGTATTAAACATTTGTCCTAACAGATATATTTTTTTTATCTAAGTCTGCTTTGGTGGTATAGTTGTATTACAATGCTGAGGTCTCGGGTTCGAGTAGGACAGAGTGATATTGGATTTTTATGTTCATTATCAGCCCGATGTCAGGAATTTGTGTCTGATAAAGCAATAGGCTGGCCTTCTATCACATCACGTGATGGAATACACCAGGTGAAATGTGGGTGTCTTGGCAACATCTCTGCCTAACCCTTCTGCGAAAAAGGCGCAAGTTTGTGCATGTATGTATAATATAAATAAACAAGATAAGAATTTACCTTTTCCTTAAAGGCAACCCTTCAATGGTTTTTTTGGTGCTGTGAGTCTCTGGACAATAGTGGCTCATAATTGTCTCCTTGTCAATTTTTCCTCCAATACCATAAAAACTTGTATGTATGTCTGACAGTCTTGCTGTATGTGTATCTTACTTCGCTTTAACCCGAGACCCTACTATTCAATATAGCAACCATAGTTTCCTACATATATTTCCATAAAAAACTGTCAGGCTGTTGCGTGTGTTTATGCCTGTCTTGTCGTATGTGTGTCTTACTTCGTTTTAACCCGACCCTACTACTTGTATATCAACCGTACTGATTACGTTTCGAGTAAAACTTTCTAACGTGATTAGATCTCGAAGGCTGTAATTTAAAAAGTTAATTTATGCCATGGTTCCAGTCAGAAGCGGTTCAGAGTTCACTTTACGCAATACTGAATTTTAATTTGGCAAACGTAATTATTAAATTGCTGGTTTGTAGTTATTAATTTCACTTATTGACTGGATGTAACACTCGTCTACGATCGCGTGATGATATCTGCTGATGGATTGGTTTGAATAAAATTATGGGAGAGGGATAGCAGTTATTTCGGTTAGTAGAGGAATTTTAATCATAATATTGATTGTCACTATCATCGTCTAGTCCAAAGGAAGTCTAAAGATAGGCTTCCTTTTTTGCACACCCCTGGAATTAGACCTTGTATTACTTCTTTGCCCTAGTGCACATTAGCGAAAGGTTACATTTATTTTGATTTTCGGCTAATAAGAATATAGAATTTATTATTTAAACAGAATTTGCAAAGCTGCGTTACATTTATTAATATTGCTAAATGCTTAAAGAATAAAATGCAATCTAAGATCAGAAATAGTTTGTAATTTCTGTGACCAAAGCCATCGTATACTTGGTACGTTTCTCATCACCCCAGTGAGTATCTTGTAGATTATTTGATCTACAGGCTTCGGCAAACCAAATTCCTTACACTTAACGCAATTAATACCTCTTGTCACCCCAGCGAGGATTTTGCCTTCTAGCATCTACAAACTTCGGCCAACTGAATTCCCTACAATTAATTGTTATGACTTATAGACAAATTATCCGTCAGCAGGCCAACACTAATTCGGAACACAAAAATGTCTCCCGTGATCAAGATTAATATGCTAATCGTGACTCGACAAGCGTACTTTCGCCTTGGCAGTTGACACTACCGCCCTTGCAAACTGCGTTATTTACTTCATGATTAACTCGAATAAACATTTCAGATATTATGGTTGAAACAAATATATCTCGGTATGTAAGCTCGCAGCTGAGACGTTTTTGTTTCAAATATTTTTAATTTAATAAATTCGACTGCCTTGGTGGCGTAGTTGTATTACGGTATAATTGCTTAGGTCTCGGGTTTGAATCCCAGGTTCTAGTCATTATCAGCCCGGAGTCCGAAATTTGTGCTCGGTATTACTTTAGGGTCGCCCCTGTCGCTTCGTGGGACGAAACATACAAGGCAAAGGCAAAGAAACGTGGGTGCCCTGGTTGTGCTACCAGGAGAACTTCCGCCTATCCCTTTTGGGAAAAAGGCGTAAGTTTATGTATGTATGTAATAAAGTCGAAGATTTAATTTATGTAAACCCTGTCAGAATATCTATGATTGTGTGTATGTGTATGTTTTTGATCTCTAACTTTATGAAGAATTATATAACTACTTCACATCTGTATCGGCCTCTGCATGGCACGGGCCTCCTCTACAATCGAGACTGCGATTGAAAGGGGTTAGGCCGTATAATCCACCAAGCTGTTCTACTGCAGGTTGGCAGTCTTTTACATGCCATAGAAGTTCTTCCGAATCGCTATGCTATGCAGGTTTCCTTACAGCGTTTTCCTTTACCGTTATACTTCGTGGTGATTGACTATCAAAACTCGCATAAATCCAAAAAGTCAGACTACTACACATAAAAAGAGTAAAATAGTAAATGACCACAAAAAATCCTTTTAAAACACGTACGGAGTACTGATTGATCATATTCAAACAAATATGTTTCACAAGCGCACCGCAACCTTCGGCAGCGGCCTTCGTAATTAAAGAAGAGGCAACACAATTACCTTAGTTTATAGATACCTCTAATTATATGTATTTGATGTTTTCTATACGCCGTGTGACGAAAGATACATCATTCGTTTGGTCATTACACGAATTAATATACATACGTGTCAGTTCGAAAGGTTTCGTTTAATGACCGGCTCCATTTTTATTCGCTCCGTGAGAACTCAAATGATATGCATGTGTTTTTGCTATATTTTCTATTTGTAATTGATTCGGTAATGTGTATTACAATGGATTGGCGGTTTTAATGGCTGTAATAAAGTTGTTTTAATGATTTTTTTATTCGTACGGATGTGATTTTGTATCACTTATTGCGGAGTGTATCATCAGTTTATCGGTATTGTCTGTTATTACTATCAATGGTTATTGAGTTGTTCGTTTTTTTTATACTACCACCTGTTCCATTTAGTAAATGATCTTTTATTATGACCTGGGAATCAATCCAAAACATCGAAGCAATATTAAAAAGCAATACGATGTATTATTAATTTATTGCCTCAAAGATTTTTAGATATAAAAGTATTCATATCGAAACCAGTTTTGAATATACCAAATTTTATTTCTGCACCGAAAAATAATAACCTATATTTATTTTCTGTAGAATTTATATACCACCAAATATTAATTATGGATGTTGGTAACGTATAATAACCACAGAGAGCGTTTTAAGATGGCATCCTTCTTCTAAAATCAAGGATACTATTCTTCGAATGTATGACTATTTGTAAAGTCTATATGGAGTAGGTAATTACAACAGCATCCTTGACACAGCAGTAGTCAATACCTACATTCAAGACAATATCGCGCGAAGTTTATTTAAATCCTGACAAAATATGGAACACTAAATCTCGACTCTCCTCAGGACCGCTCGAAGCAAATAAAAGAAAGCAAAGAAATAACCTTGTTCTCGAGTATCGATTTCTAAATATCACTTAGTTGTCATTCAACATACATAAAAGACCGATGACGATACATTCAATGCACTGTAAATTCAAACACTCGACCTTTTCATATTTGCTTTGGATCCGAGATCATACGAAATCTTCAAGAATTTATGACAAAAATCTTAAACATATAGCAATAAGACTGATTATCAGAGAGCAAGTTGGAAACGAGAATAAAATGTACAACAAATGAATTTACAAAAAAGAACATGAAATGATTCAGAATTTATCAATGGTGGTCTTGAATGGTAATGATGACTTGTTGAAATGTTTCTTGTAGCATATGTTTGTCATTTATATTCTTGTTTTTTGGTTCGCAGTGCTAATAGGCTTGTGGTTATGTTTTTTGCTCGCTTTTTCTAAATCTACTGTGGATTTGCATCACAGTTCATATATGGTACTTACTTAACATATTATTCATTTTAAAAATATTATGTTATTTTCACATAACATCAAATTGTGAGGCCTTACGTTGTTATGAGAATTTTAGATAATCTTTAAATCTGCAAACATTCACTCAAATCTATTGATTTGTTTGGTTTGAACCAAATCGAATATCAATCGAGTCTATAAATAAATTTTACCAAATAAAACACATTCATAAGGCTGTATTGCCGAAGCATTGTTCTGTTACTACCCAAATGATGTCATTTTTCTCTCATATCGGACGTACAATTGAATTCTTGTCGTCGTTTGCTATCTACTTAAGTCACAATATAGAGCTCTTGCCAATCCAGAATAATATCCCCTTACTCCAAACCAGTCAACATGAATCCGGAAACAAGACATATTTGCATGGATTTGTACGATATGGTAGCAGTCAGTTTATACACGCGTAAGAATATCCTCTTACAACCAATGCCCTATCATCACAATCGCCCCTGACACACAAATCTACTAATGACTCAAAAATCATAAATATTTATTCAAATAACAGTAAATCTGATTGTGCTTGATGTTTCTGAAGTATATGATCTACTTTATTGCGAAATGCATTGTGTAATATTAAATTACATTATTGTTACGGTACCATCGGAGATTGAACAATGTATTCATAATGTTGTTAGTAGTATTGCTCGGAATGTTTTGCCGCTTAGAAATGATCTAAGCCATTATTGTAATGTGGAATAAGGTTAGCACACTGGAACTGATCGGTACGGACAGCAAATGTATCTGGAGCACTTTATATATTGTAATTCTGATGAGAATACATGAATTTATTACGTATTGAATTAAATTTTGTTGACAACAGCATTATTTACTGATTTAAATGCAATATATTGTAATGAAATTATATGCTATGTTCTATGTACGTAAATGAAGAAAGCATCGAGTGTCGCAACCCAGTTATATTTATACTTATTGTGAAATGTAAAAATATGTCGATTGACAGAATCTCTCAAAACGGAAATAGCGTGGAAAGGGATCAATTATTTTTTATGAAAAATAATAACCAATGTATTGTTGTTCAGTTTCATGGTTTCTTACAGGTCAATAGGGATTTACGCAGTGGCTCTAAACTTTTATTGTAAATATTTATTGACATCTACAATCGTCTTAACTGAACTATGAACGCAATAAACCTACTCCTTCCCTAACACCTAAGTTAATATGTTTTTTAATTTGTTTATTAGTGGCGAGAAGAGCAAGCCTGATCGTAACCGATAAAACCGCTCATGGACAGTAGCAAACAGCACCAGGAACTCCAAAGAACTGCTTGGCATTCCACTGCGCATCCTGAGGCAAAATATGTTAAGTTTCTCAATATATCCAGTACTCTGGCTGCAAAGTCCTTCAAACCGGAACACAACAGTGCAATTACATTGCTGTGTGGCGGGTGAAATAGACATTACGATTGTACCTACCCAGGCCTCTCAAATATGAGAGACCTGCTACCAGTAGCTGGCAATTATACTGTACTAAAGAGTAGCTTTACTGCGTCTTAATTCACCCCCACTTCAACCACATTTATCACATTAGTCGATCGAATTACTAAGTCAACCACATCGCTATATCCAAGTAATTCAATCCTATGAATAAAATTATCATATTTACCTCCATTGTCCAAATGGTTAGTATTTTTCTATCCGTACCTTACGGAGTATACATTTTAAGCAGTTGCACAAGCTTCTTTTGTCATTGTATAACGATGCTCAACGTCTGTGATGTTTTGTGTATCGGAATGTGCTTCGATTAGAGCAGACTCCATGCGCTCTATGCGTCTACACACACAAACACGAGTATGAAAGTTACTAATGATTGTGCATGCAGCTAGATTTGCAAAATATACAGAAAAAATATGAATTTTGAAAATTTTAACGGTTTTGGTGATGTGGTATTTCATAGAATAAAAAAAAAGCCATTTATTGCTTTCTTACATCAATCTTAAACTAATACAAATGTATGCTCTTAAATTATGTAGAAGGCAAAACGAGGTGGCTTAGGTCGTGCTGACTGGAACATAGATACCAGAACATAGATAGCAGCGCTGATTTTCAGCCTCTGCTAACTTCCTAAGTTGTTGAGCGGAAGTCCAATAGCGGCGGCCTACTAAGCGACATTTATTAATAAAACGTTGTGAAGTTTATTAATAAGGAAACAAAAGGATTATTTTACCACGATGTTCTGGCTTTTTAAACTATTTATTTTATAGCATGTATTTATGCCGATTTTAAGTTCAGTACAGTAAAGTCCCGTAAAAACGATTACTTGTGTCTCATACAAGTCTATTTTATTTCTTTACGATATTACCTCGCACATAGATTAATTATAAAACCTAAGTAATAACTTTAAAATATAAGGTTGTTTTCACTTGTGACGATAACATTGCGAATCCGGTTATCCTGATTTGATTAAAAGGTGAATCTAAAGAATGCAAACTTAATTCCAGATTTTGTTTTTGTACTGCGCGTGTTGAGATTGAAGTTCATTTAAAGCGATGCCATATCCATATTCACGCGGACAACCATCGCCAAATATAAAGATATCAAAATTGACGTAGTGATCAACTCAATTAGTCGCGATTTGGGTTCCGCCTGTACATATTAGGCCTTAAATAAGTTTGATATTTACCCAGCGACAAATATTCTATCTATTATCCTATTGCACGTTATATTCACCGTCGTCAGTGTTAACAAGTAATATAATTACTAAGAATACAATCCCTACCCTACTTAAGTCAATTCTAAGATCCGTTTCGCCTCCAAAGCCTCCTTGACCGATGTACTCTCATTAGCCGCATCGAAAACGTCTGGTATATTAGAAAATTTAATGTATTTATGAAATAATTCGTCCATTAGAGCGATATCATGGCTTAAACTCTGTACTTGTATGCCGATTTCGTGACTGCTCAGCCATTAGTGGCGGTTGCGCAAAACATATTTTAGTTCAATAGTTACAAGCGTTTGGGGGAAAATGCTTTTACAATATACTTCTGCTTTTATAAATCTTACGTTTAGATTAATAATTTGCCGTAACAATTATTAACTTAGAATGATTTGCATAATATTATAAACTAGGAATTGAAATTAAATGTTATTAGTAATATTGGTGATATTTGAAAAACAATATCTTTAATGTTTACTTTGAAATTTGGTGCCTAACTGATTCTACCTTTGTGTATTTTATCATTTTGGCATAAATTCCTTATCATATACAAGAAGCCTCGAACCTTTATGAACCAGTCGAACTTCCTACATGCATTAAATTTAAATAAACTTTAAGCATACAATATGGATGCTGTACCATTTGAAATATCGTTACCATTGTCGAATGACCGTGGCATCAATGGCCTAGTGCTCTTTTCATATTGGATTTGAGTCTATGCTTACACAGTGGTAGTCTCAGGTGGCAGTTTATCAATACCTATTTCTATATCAGCGACGACCTTCATATACAAAGGAAATACATATAATGTCTATGACTTCATGTCTATTTGACTTGATTTGTCATATGTGTTTACAATATGAAGAAACCAATACAAATTCTAACAATTTTATGGATTCAGTGTTTAATAAACTGTACTATTGACGTGAATGTACCAGAGCTACTACATTTATCTCAAAACCTAACTCCAAAAGAATGTCGTAGACTGTACGCTGCACTACAATCCCTAACTTATGATCTTCCAGCAAATACATCGGCTGTAGAAAATACTATATCAAGAAACGCGTCTTGCTTCAAGCTGCTTGCAAAATGGAACAGCGGTATAGAAATGTGGGAAGGCAAAGGCAAATCTCATGTTGAAATTGAACACAGATTACGGCAAATAGGAAGACGCGATTTAGCCGATTGGCTTGGTAAAACAGTCTTCCATAAACTAGCAAGCAATGTTATTGATGATTTAGACAATTATTTTGAAGATCATAATACAAAAGAACCAGTTGATAAATTGTATAAAGATAAAAGGAGAAATATTGAAAGTAGTTGGAGTGTAGTTGATTCAGCTCTTTGGGGTCTTTTAGTAGGTTTAATAGGAATGGTGATGTTCATGGCCTCTCGTATAATTTATTTGGTATTTAGAAAAATGCCACAGGAACGTATGTGTGAGGAAATGGTTGGTTTGCTAGCCCAAGATGTGGATAGTGATCAAGAAACTGTTTTTGATTATAATTTTGTGGATAAAAGACAGTAATATTTTAAGGACATTTGTGTTGTTTTATTTGCCATACAATAGGAAAATCATTGCAGTATAGTTCACATAGGCAGTGCAATTTATGTCGACCCTATATTTAATTGTTTTAAAAATTCTAAGTTTGGACATCCCTTGTGAAGGATTTTTCACGAAATAAAATAATTTAAGATTAATTAAGTTACTACTTTTAAATCAATTATAAAAACTCAGTACCTACTTATTATTTGCTTTGCAAACTCTCCGTCTAAAATATCGTATGTATTCGATGTTGATAATTTCAAATGGATAAACATTCCAATCATCCTGTACCACTAATTACACCAAAGTGGATGCAACCAAAACTGCGTTGACCGCCGTCCGAGTAAGGGACTAGTCACACTTATTCAATAAAGTCTGTCTATAGAAAACACCAGATTTGGACGAGGCTATACTTTCGGTTCATCTTGCTGTATCTAATGGACTTTTGTTATTACATAAAACAGCAGAATTTATATTTGTATTTTTAAGTTTGACGACAGTGTACAGCATTTTGCCGTTGCATTCAGCGATGTATATCGATTGCGCAAATATTGAAGTTTACAGAAGAGTTTTTAGAGAATCAAATTGAGTGGCTTGTCGTCCACTACAAATTCGATTAATTATGGTTAGACCATAGTCCATACCTAACTTTGCAGATGCACATACTAGAAAATCTAGTCAAGTAATGCAGAATATTTGTATTTACTCCTTTACAACCGGTGTAGGGCTGCGCAGTGGCCAGGCATCGCGCATGTCATCTCACGATAAGCCTCATTAGAGCCCTGTCCTTCTTAACTTCATCAGTCGATGCTGCAGTTAACGTATCGACCTCGCCTCCCTACCTACGGATTTTGAATTTGCATACGAGGGATTTGTTAGCCAATATCTGATTGATTATGAGATTTTGTTTAGTTGGAAATTTATTGGTGCTTGTATGGAAACATTTTTCGTAAAATCTAAATTTTAAGTTTTGTTTTGGTATTAAGAATTTAAAAGCATTATAAGCAAAGTTACTCCAGCAAATAATAACGTTTAATGATATTTAAATATCTTGGTGCCAACTGTTTATGTTTCGGGATGGTACTTGATTTATATTATGTTATTCAACGATATATGATGGAAATATTTGGAAGTAAACAATAAACATAATTTGCATGCATACATATAGAATCCACAAAATCATTGCCTAAACTATCGATCTAAATCATACAAGTATATAGTTTTAAAACCTATTTAAGTAATTATCGAATGTTTTTCTTCTTCACTTAGAGTGAATTTAAAAGTCGTTCGAAAGGGACAAAAGCTACTGTATTGTTATCGAATGTTATGGAAAAGGCCGTAACTGTACAATTTATAAACCGTATAAAACATATTTTATGAATAATTTGTTAACTGTACCGCTAATTAATCCAATAAATAAAACAAAATCAACGTTTGCAAGCACAGAATCCGTAATGGATTCAAAACGTGCATATTAAAATACACGCATATCATAACACAGCTCCAGCTTTTACATAATTGAATATTTGTTATTCAAATCCGCTTCAGTTTTCATTTATTCGCAATAACTCGATCATATTTTCATACGGACTTATTTCAAAGCAACAGCACATGGATAACCAGTTATTACTTATAATTTCGTAAGAAATTGTCACTTCGAAATTACTATTATTTAGTGGCTTATTATCATCGGAATTGTGTTTGTTTCCTACATTATCTGATGCAAGAATGTGTTGTTGCAATTATCATATTTTGCTGAATAATTAATGTCAAAGTTTAATATTGTTTTGCTTGGGTTAATTGGCAAAATTACTTTAGTTGAACACGTGCGTGGCTTGTATTGACCATGGAAATATCAATTGCGTAATTTCAATAATTAAATTGATACACGGCTGCGAATCATGACAGGGGCTTATGAGGTGTTACACGACAAGGTATGAAATAAGCCCTCCTATTTATCAGTAACTCGATTGTTTTGCTTTATTTAAACATAGCTGTACATTGGCGAGTATGCACATTGTGGTTCTGTGAATTATTTTTATTTCTGCATCAAATAATTTTGGGCGCATTTTTATTCTATTATTCTTTTGTTGTACATCCTATCCATTACCGTCAGTAATTTTCTACTGGACAAAACTTGTTATGGTTTTACAAGTACAAAATTAGCACCTACGCCAAATTACTTAGCCCTTGTTTTGTTGATGTAGTTTAGTGTTAGTTATTTCTATGTATATGTATAAATGAAAATTGTTATGTTTCGATAATTCCCCAGAATTTACAAACTCTGGAGACTTGAAAAATAGAATAAAATGAAAACAATCACCTACCCTTTCACGTCTATTACATCTTGTAAATCATTCTCAATACTACCACTGCTTCAAAATCTGGTATAAACATGGAGAAGAATCAAAACCCAGGAGCTAAGTAACCACAACGTAAACATCGCCTTACAAGCCACTTAAGCACGTGCCGTTCTGTTATTAATCCCCTACAATGACCACTGTGATTGCCTGCATTAGTTATTTTCAGCGAGTTTACCGCAGCCACACTATCGGCCGCGCCACTTATAACCAACGTGTGGGTGTCACACTATTTGAATAATCTTAATTCATTCCTTTACTTTCATCTGACATAGCGATGGTGTGGGTATGGTTTGCGTCTGTGAATAAGAGGGAAGGTTTATCTGTTAGTGTTATTTCATATAAATCCTTTGAATATGCATATTGATAATAAGGGGAGTAACTCTACTTTCCGACACTACGACGAATGTTCGAGTGTCGTACATAAAACTGTATGAATATGATTAATAGTAAATAAATACTTCCAACAGTCACATACATAGCCCTGACACCGCATTATGATCGAGTCTTGTGTCACGGGTATCAGGAACTACGAGAGACTTTTCGGTCTCACAAACACCCAGACTCGATACAAATACCACTGGATCACACAAATATTTGTCTCGGCGTGGGGATCGAACCCGCGGCCTCACGTTTCACAATCGGCGCGGCGTCTAACCATCGGCGCGGCGTCTAACCATCGGCGCCACGGAGGCTGGCTAATTAAATATTTTTTAAAATATTCGAATGCTCGATCGTACCTCGTAACGATAGAATGAGTTTAGAGTGAATGATAAGTTTCATAGATAACAGTGCTGATTTTTAAAAGTGGATATCTTTTATCTTTACGTCGATGTCACGTTCGAACATTCGAACTTCGTGTCGGAGGAAAGAATAACCCCCAAGGCTCCTAAATTCGATATTGAGCCTAGTATATCCAACGGCCACAGGCGTCTCAACCGAACTATTTTTTTAAATTTGAATTTAGCGTTATTAGGTACTTATTTTTGCTTGTAATCTATCTTTAGTTATTTTGGTTTTCACTATAAAACTAAGCAACAAGATAAGTTTAAGATACTACATTTAATACTAAAGTTAATTACCTAGTTTTGAGCATAAAGGTCTTACAAAATATTCTTTGAATCTCACCAAGACGTGGGAACTTAAAATACAAATTCATACAACATCCTACAATTCACTTACACATTCAACAAATTAATGAATTGCTTTCCTATAGCTGTAAAGCGTCTTCAAGTCATAAAGATTCAGGAAAAAGATAATTTTAAATCGATAAAATCACATTTTATATCAATTAGCAATCAGAAATCAATCAATAGAAATTTAGATGCTGCTAATAATTTCCGTGCGGCCTTACCAAAGGCCCGTACTAATGTAATACGCTTGTTTTCTCACGATATTTGCCTTGGCAAGTGTGAACGAAGCTAATAAACAGGCCGTCGATGTTAAGCATCTGATAAGCCTGATTACCGACTGATCAGACGATTTTATTGCTGGCTACGAAATAATTACACATCAAACGTTGTGGTACTAAGGTTTTATAACTCGATTGGAGACAACGTCAATTGTAATCGAGTTTGTGTTACTGAAAAAGATGATTACTAATTATCTTGATATCAAATGACGTACAGGGATATTGGGATTGTATATTGGATGTAAAAAACTAGCAAAAATATATAATATATCGCAATATAAAATATATGCTATTAAAATCATCAAGCAGATCATGTCCGTTAATTTCTATCAAAAATAGAGTGAAACATCGATCTTTTCAAAACTGATACTGCCATTAACAATAATAAAACGTGAACTACAATTCCCGTCCATATAAAACAATATAAACTCGATCACAACTCATTTGTAAAGACATAAAGTGAATATCCGGCTCGAAGTACCAAAACATTAGCCGAAGAGTGTAACACTCGGGCGCGTGAGCATTCAATTAAGTGTAATAACTTGGGTATATCGAAGCCTATCAATTTGTCAGTCAAGCCAACCGACCTCTTTATATTCACATTTTATATTCACTTAAATATTTTGAAAGTAAACTTGTTAATTATGCTTTCGTATATACCGTTCGTAATATATCATGATGGACTCTCACCTTTGACTGACGTTACAATTTTAATACAGATGAAGTGATGAGCGAAATGGAATATCGAGTGATAATTAACTTTGGGTGTTTTTTTTGGATATAACTGTATTTTGATGTCTGGCTGCTAATACAATTTATGAAATGTATTAATTTTTATTTCGATAGTGTTTTTGTGGGTTTTTAATCTTTTTTATTGATTGGATTATGCATTATACCTCTATGGATCATTTATGATGCGTCAAGTAGCGTTATAATATGCCAAGCATTATAACAAAATAATATTGGATCAGCTTCAGTAAAAAAACTCATCGTTTCTGAACGTAGCTTATGAAAATCTTTCTCTTCATAAAATTGATATTATTTAAAATGTATAAACATTTTTTTAGATAATTTGTGAGTGGGTCAAACAAACATCTTCAGAGGCCCACGCTTATTTATTTTTATTTATGTATAGCAGAATAACTAACGTAGATCTGACCAAAATATGACATGCTGGTGACGGGCAGTATTATCATAAGTGCGAGCTCTGGCGCTAGTCATCCCACTTCCTAAGCGTGGCTATTGATAATACCCCCACAACAATTATTTGGGGACCTGAGCAAAATTGAATATCCAGGATTGGACTTTGAAGCTTAGCTTAGCTTTTAGCTTAGTTCCTATCACATTTTAAAAAGCATCCTCAATCGTACAAAACTCAAAATGGTCTTACCTTCTGGTCGCCAAACCGCATCTGCCTTCTTGCATTCCTGGCCACGTTCATTCTGCAGAGAAAGACCCTGTCTTCTCCATCAGTAGGGGCTCTCGATAGCTCCGTTCTCACTGCCTGTTGATCTTGTTTGTCGATCACGTCGTACACGCTGTCTCCGTGGATGAGCAGGTCTTCCTGTGGTCAAGAATAGATTGGCTTAGATACGTAAATGAGATAGAAACAATTCTACTAAGATTATACCATAGTTTTACTTTGTATGTGACTGCCACCGAGGAGTCATAACCCCCTGTGGTGAAGAACATATAGGCTAAGATATGTAGATTAGGTGGAAACAATTCTACGTGTACTAAGATATACCATAGTGTCACTTTGTACGTGACTGCTACCGAGAAGTCATGATGCTACACTGGCTTAGGTTTTTATTAGAATCTAAGTCAGGAATACACCTTAAGTTACATCAATAAAACTGACACTTTTTAAATAACAAGTTGTTCTGTCATTGTGTTTCAAATGTGCGGTAGTGAAAACTATTTTTACCTTTGCGCAATTTTAAATAACAGAAGGAAATAAATAAATAAATGTACCAAAACAGAGAAACAGTGTATCATAAAAGTTAATATCCCCAAAATTGTAATGCCCTTTGTAGCTTTCAGAGTCTATACAAGTATAATAATTTTACAAGAGATTTCATTATTTGCAAGTTTTATTGCGTCACACAGATGTGGCGGCGAACAAAACGCAGGAAACAAAGATGCGTCGGCGATTAAAATAATGTACCCTGCGGTCGCCACTGTGATGGGATTGTCGACGCAATCTCGCGCAGTGTACGCCTCCTTAAAAATAAACGCGTTTGCTTTGACAGCCGCGACGATTTTGTGATGGGTAACGCAATTATGAATACGCTGATTAAATCTTTGGGTATGATTTTGATGTAAAATTTTATGCGTTAATTTAGGAGGGTTTATTAGTTTAATAATGTCATAGTTTCCTATTCAGTTATACTCGGATTAGATATTTGTAATTAACTAAATAAATACTGTTGATGGGAAACACAAAGAACTAGCCACGCAGTAAGTTTCGTATATTGCGTCTGGGTACATAACTTCGAGGATTTTTGGGTGTGCAACAACCAAACCCGAGGAAAATATTTCATGAACACAGCAAATATTTAGCGCTCTTCACACCGAAGCCGCCGACCCTCCGTCACATGTCGACAACTTTTTGTTGCCGGCTAGTCGGCGGCTTCACTTATTGCAAGTCGAAAATCTTTGATGGCAACATGCCGGCGGCTCGACATGGCAAGAGCTTTTTTATGAAATTGTCGAGTGTCGCCGGGCAACACATTCGGGCACTTATCGCCGACAGTATTGTTTTTTTATAGGCCACTAGGTTGTACCGGGTTGTTTCGATTTGGTGCGTAATGCGCTTTTCTCTTCGTGTAGTAAATTGAGTGGTAAATACTTTCACAGCTCACATATCTCACCCTTGCGCTACAGATTATGTATTTTCATATCAAATATTTATTTATTACTAAAGTTACACAAAAAAAGTATTATATTGGTAAATATATTTCCAATATAATTATTTAAATGTTTAAACTCACCATTTTTGCCTAGTTGTTTCTGGTCATTTTTAAACCTAATCATATTTGCAATACTTTTGACTGTCGATATTTTTTAAGATCGAATTGATCTTCACACTCCAGACACATCATTAATTAAATACAAAATAAGCTTATAATTATTCCTTTGAATTATGTGCTCGCATTTCAAAACTTAACACCTTCTGAATAATCTAGATCAAATCTTATATGTTACGATTAAATTAAGTGCCAATAATTGCTGATTTAATATATTGTGTTTATAATTTATAGCCCGGGGTCAATGGAGGTCAACGAAATTGTAGTTCCATTTTGTTTTGTGCATAAACTTTCAATTAGCCGGAGACGGCTTAAACAACTTTAATTAAATCATATTTCTCGAACAACTCGAAGAAAATTTTCTCCTAGATTACCAACATTATGTTCTTGTGGAGGGTTGGCACTTTTCGAAATTGATTTTGTTTTAAGTAGGCACTACATCAATGTTTCTTTTTAATTCCAGGAATACTTAATTGAGAAGGAATACACCACATATTCCATTATATAAAGGTAATCTTTCAAAAATTAATGTAGAAATCATATAAGAATTAATAAACACAACGAAAATTACTTTCCCAAAAATAATAGCACTCTTCATTTATTTGAGCACCAATAGTAAAAAGACATTTTAGTTGCAAATATTTGATTGTTTGATTAATTGTAAAGTAAGCGCATTATGCCAAAGGCGAGACTACCTTAGGCCATAAATCACAATCAGGCAGAATGACGCTGACGTGTTGAAATTATGAAGGAGCATCGCATGCAAAAAGTGTTTCGTCAATCATTTAACATATAAACGCCCTCGGCAATAAACTGTCAGTTTAGACTGATGGCAAGCGTTACATAGCACAATATTATGGCATAATGTCTAGACGTTAGTTTTATTAAATAAATCGCCATTATATGATACTAATTATTCCACACTATATTTTTTGCTTCAGACCCATCATGATTAAATAAACATAAGAGGTTGCCGTCAGATTGCTTTCACTACTTATTTGAAGTATATCTACGGGTAATATATAGTTGCATTCGATCTTTTTTCATAATAGCTGCTAAATTATATGCATCGTTACATCATTTTGACAGGTTCCATGGCGAGGTTGGTTAGAGGCCGCTTGTGAAACGTGAGGCTGCAGGTTCGATCCTCGCAACGAAGGAAATATTTGTGTGATCTACAGGTATTTGTTTCGGGTTTGGGTGATGTTGAGATCGAAAAGTCTCTTGTAGTTCCTGATACCCAAGACATAAGACTCGATCTTAGTGTGGGTTTAGGACTACAGACAGGAGGATAGTGACTGGATGTATTTATTTATTTATTTTTAGCATCAAGTGCAATACAAGTCCAAATCAAATATCATTGACTGAAAGCATTCCTAAAATTATTGTCAAAATGCATTATCCTAATTAAAAGTGTCAATTCCAAATTCAAAAGTTGATAAAACAGGATGATCAATCGATTCCAAATTCAAAAGATTCGATTTTCAAAACCACAGTTGGCAGCCCTGTGCTGACGTCACGCGGCGCGTCACACCGCCCCGCCCACCTGTCGCTGGCTCCGCGTTAAGACGTAATTGTGCGCGTGCGCCGCTCCGCCGCCCACGTGCTCGCCCGTGGGGGGCGCTGCCATATGAAAATTCACACGGAAAAAATTGCAATCGTTCATGCTGTGACATGGTTATATAGGAAGGCATTGTTTTAGTTAGATGGAACCTTGTGATAGTAAGTTGGCGCTTGATTTACGTTGTAGTTGATATAAACGCATAGTAACAGTTTTTTTTTATTTGGAACAATAGTTTTGTTGCTTCATCGATATAATGGCAATGTTCATACGGGCTGTAATCCATAAAGTCCGCGGTAACTGATGGAGAAAATACGCTTTACAGGAAATTTTCGTATTGAAAAAAAACTTCTGCAAAATAAGGTAGGCAGTTGGCTAGTTAATTGTCAAAATATTTCGATACATGCATACATTTGTTGCTTCTTTATCGAACGAGGTTCCTTTCAATCATCTATGTAGAATCATCTATTTCATGATGTTTGTTCAAAGTTTAATACCTCACTCGACTCACCCATTGTAGTGAACTTTTAAATAGAGAAATGAGGAAAACACACAATGTCTATTCTATAACTTAATATAGTTGTTTAGTTGAGTCGAGAATATGAAATCCCTTGCGCATTATGGTTTAAAATTATAGTTATATTAAAGCGATTGTCTCTTCTTATCTAGGTAATGTGCAATGATGATTTTTTCCAAAGCTAATCAACATACATCTTATTCCTAAAACATTCTAAAACGTATAGAAATGATATAAATAATACGAAAGTATGTTTACCTGTAACGCATCTAAGAAATAATTGGTATATTTGTGGGCAGAGACATTTCATAGACCTAAACATCATAGCTTTTTTTAATGCACAAATTATTTGCGAAATAGATTAAAATTAAAACTAGATGTAGTCTAATATATTTCAGACCTACACGATCGTAGCCACGTAAATCAACTTGAAAATAAATAAATATTCAGTTTATGAAGACCACCAACACAGCACTCGACTTTCTAGTGAAAACAGCTTTGGAATTAAATCATGCGCACATAAGATAATTGCTGTAGGCCCCCACGCCCATGAAGGGCCGCATAAACACGTACTTATTTATGTAAATACGACAGCAACGGCTTTATAATGTGCATTAGAGATATCTCTACAATCGTGGATGTGTGAGAAAAATTCACAAACCATGCCTTATGAGAAATAGTATTATGTCCGAAACGTTGTTTGAGGAAAATTCTGTACTTAATATCAACCCAACACTCAACAGTCACATAAATAGTCCTGAGTCCTGAATCCACCTTGATATCGAGTCTTGTGTCGTGGGTATCAGGAACCACGAGAGACTTTTCCGTCTCTCTAACACCCAGACCCAAAACAAATACCTGTGGGTATTGCTGCTATGAAAAAGTTCGTAGACTTTTAGGTAGCATGCATTTGACATCCTAGCACACTTGAATGTTAAACAATGAGATTGAAAGGACTCTGCGTACTAAAGAAAGACGTTTGGTCTGAAGAATACGTTTAGTTAACCAGAAGTAAGTTGTACCCCCGACAGATTGTATTAATTTTGGGATTGCAAATCTTTTGTCTCTATTTTCTATTCACTTAATGTTATAAAGATCATTGCTTAAGTCCCTCACGCCCATGAAGAGTCGCATTGACACGCACTTGTGTATGTAAATACGACAACAATGGCTTCATAATGAGTCATATATCTTTGTACCATCGTAGATGCTTGTGTGGGAAAATGGCTTTATGTCGGAAAATATTTCCCTCTCTGTCACTTATGCTTGAGGAAATTGCTGTTATTATTACTTAGGAATTCGTAGTTTTGTAGGATGCAAATTTACATCATAACAAACATTGGAGACAATAAGATATAAGCTTTGAAAGAAGGACTTGGGAAGTAACGTAGGGAAATTTTTGTTTCTAAAGGAATTGGTAATTTTGTACAATAGGAGTTGCGATTGTACCCCTATATTATTCTCTTCGAATTGTGGTACTCTTGAAAGGCTAAAATAAATTGTTTCATTTCCCCTGCCATTATAACAATTAAAATTGAGACTAAATGAGTTGTCACAGAAAAAAAAAACCTATTAACATTTACAACACAGCTTCCTATTTGAAGAAATTACGTCCTCACGAATCGAAAATATCTTGAAACAATACACCAAAAGAGACTTTTCAATTTAAATCATATTACATAGGTACCAACTAGACCAATAAGCCTTGTCATACAAAATTGTAAAGGAATATGCAAAACACCTTTTTATTCTCATCGCTCCGACCTACAATAATATATCCTCGTTTATTAGACATCGCAGAGTTAAACGTGCTAATTTCATCTGTCTTACACCTAAGTTTGGACTGAAGTAGAGTGCATGACATCACAATGATTTATAGTTGGCTATAAAAATGATATTCTCATAAAAATATATTGTAAGGCGATAAAACCGCGTAATTTTATTTGATGTCGATTGTTGGAGCTTTTTGATGGCTAATGTATTATTTATCGTTGTTTTGGAATGTTAAATTGTTGTACATATTTTATTGAATAATTGCATGTTTTATTTTATGGTGATGTCGGGAAAATCATCTCTTTGGTGTACGTATATCCTAAGGTTGTTTGGAAGAAATCCCCGACGGCGATGAGACCGCCGTTTGTTACATATACTCGTATTTAAACACTTTGTGTTATAATATCTGTCGATCTGTGTGGTGTACAATAAAATATTTATAAATAAAAAAGGCTTTTTAAGCTGCGCATTAAGTCCGCCTTTACTATATTTTGTACAAAGTGTAAATAAATTAAATAAGAATACTATACCAAATTCGATCTCATTCTTAGTCAAAAGGCTTCAGTAATTAGTTTTCCATCTCACAATACCTATTTTTTACTGCAAGACTTCAAAGATAAATAGGTACTTGATTTTTGACATCCTGTTCATAACCGTCACCTATTTAGGCTGTAATGATGTCATTAAAGCCATTATCATCCTTTTCATCACACGACCTTAATTTTTACATGCTCCCACGGCATAGTTGTGAAGCGAAATAATTCTTAAATCGCGAACCTCGCTCTTGTAATTTGGGTCAAAGTTTTTGTGAGTCGGTCCTTGGAGACGCCGTGACAGATCTCGTCTCAAATTGTCACGTAAGAGAGATTTCGTAGCGATAATCAGAGCCTAGATATGAATTTTGCATTTTACGCAAGTGGAATATTAAAATTGAATTAAAAATGTAGAAATCTTGGATGTTAAGCTTGGTTCCGTTGGTTTTGATTGAGGAGATTAGTTTGTTTTTGTAAAACCTACATGTATTATAAGTTATATAGATTATCCGTTTTATTGAAGTCACATATAAACATTTTTTTTACAATACATACAAGGAAAATGTAATAAGAAGATTTAAGACAATTTTTCCTAAACTGATATCAATTATTTAAAATTCAACTATGAGAATTGAATGGCATCTACGACTAATTTGATAAAAAAAAGTTTCTTTACAAGAAATAAACGTTAAATATAGCGTAAGCAACAGACTTAACATCACTTGTAGCTCAGAAGAAAAGCCTGCAAGATAATAAGCGACAGAAACGATCAGAAAAACATCGACGGTGCAAATCTCACGGTATTTATCGTCCACACCAAACCATTGCCCTGGCAGCTCGTTTACACTAACAACTCTTTACAAAAGCGACCAGCAATCGCACTCAATAATGCCATTTTCTATTACAAATGCACTTTCGCATTCGGTGACCAAACAATAAACAAACAGGGAGAAGCGTCTCTAGTCGAATCAGGAGGGCTACTTCGAAAAACGATTTTCTATCGTGTGATTCCTCGAAATGTAGTCTACTCTTAGTGACTAGAAAGAAAGACAGATTTATTTATCACAAACCACAAGATAAGGTAACATAAAAAACAACAGAAAACAAAAAAACATAGGAGGTATTTTATGAGTCGCATCGCTGTGACACTTAGGTGACTACTTAGCATAATGTTGCACTGCGGCGCGAGCCACAGCACAACGCTGGTTGTCAGTGGTCACCTAGATTGACATCCGAAAGCTGACCAACATACTTACATACATACATATTTTATTTGTTTATCGCATCGACGGATATCCTCTACTCGTACCCATGTGATATTTGTCGACACTGTTGAATTTTTCAACCGTTGATTTGAGTGAAAACGAAAGCACTAAAAGTAGGTAACACACGAGGAATCGCACGATATATCGATTGTCGGTTTTGGTAGTAGCCTCCCTGTTTATTTTATAACATTAATAGTAGCTCTGCGGTGGGCCTATTGAATTTATCTTTGAGTAATGCGATAGGGCTGGGGAAATATAACAATGAGCTTACCAGTTGAGGTAAATGCCTAACTAAGGAATTAACTGTAATTGCCAGCGGCGAGCCTATTGATGGATGGTGAATATTGGTGAACCAATTTGCGATATTTAATGCAGGGTAAATTGTTAGAAAAGAAGATCGTAAGAAGATAGTACTCGTAAATGTCGATGGATGGAGAGAAGGAACGCCTTAGGCGAAGTCTGAGTTCTGCAGTGGACTTCTATTAGCTGAAGAAGATGATGATGATAAAAATACGGATCCCGCAAAGATTTTAACTAAATCATGAAGACTAATAATTTTACCGAAATATGAGATAAATGAGTAAAATAACGAAGGCATTATACAGAACCAAAGATAGACAATTATTGATACAGACACAACCAATAATTATTACCAATAATCAGCAAGCAAAAAACAGTTTTAATATTGAGGTGTTCAGTATCCGTCTGTCAGCCCTACAGATTAGTATCGAAGTTTGTGGAATATTTTCGTTGTTTTCAATTGATTCCGCAGCATATTGTGATCTGAGGCGTACCGTTACTCCAACATTTAGATTGGCCGATGATATGGCAAATGATTGGTCCAGTTATGTTGATTGTAAGATTTTTGGATTTTATTACTGTTGCTAATGCATCCCCGGTGGTATTGGTTACATTGTTTGGCATTCGAATTATAATAAATCATATTTCTTGTAGTGATCTCATAACTTGGCTGTTACAATTTAATATGTAATTTATGCTTGGATTAACCTTTTACAATATGTGATTTATAAATTAGTACATATAACGGGGTACAAAATCTATCCATTGACCTAGTGCCAAATTATTATTTTAAAGTTTTAATATATGGTCTTAGGACGTAGAAACTCATATGTATTATATAAATTAAATATTCAAAAGAATGGTAAGTTCTAGATAAGATCAAAACCAGAATTTAAGTAAAACAGGTGTGTGCCACCAAGGATAAAAGCCTTCAGTAAAAAGGTAGGTAAAACAAATATATGTAGGTATATGAAATGTTTTTCTTTATAAGTTACCGTTTTGTTTTAAAAAGTTATGCTTCGTACATGATAAGTTTGAACTTTAAATGCTCAGCATAATGTTGCTCATGTAGTGTTTGAAATATCGAGCGAGATCTTCAAAAGAATAAAATTCGAGCGCGTAGGTATAAGGCAAAAAGCATTTCGCCCGATTTATATAAATATTTATCCCCACAAACTCTCAACAGAATCCAAGTTGTAGAAACCAATCGTTATGATTTATTACCACAGTTTGATAATAATCGTATGCAAATGCATTCATGGAACCCTAATATATACTACATGAACAAATTCGTACTGGATTAATTACAGGACAATTAGTAATTTTTGACACATTACAAATTGCTGCTTATGACAATCCAAGGCAGCTGTAAGCTTCCGCATCGGAACGATTTCAACTCGGTACTGGTGTCACGGATTGAAACATTTTGTCCTTTACAGTATTGTTTGCATATTGCAATGTCTAATTGGTCATGTTTTCTGCATTCTTAGTATAACCTTAATGTTATTTTGCAAAGCAAATAAGGGTTAGGTCGATTTGAATGTATACGTTCTATTATGTCTTTATTAGTCTGTTAAATTAATTGTTAATATTGTTTGCATTCAATATGAAATGTCACGAGTAGCTTGTCTCGGTTTTGTGCTTGTCTTCGGTAGTATTAAAGGATAACATTCTTTAATACATTGTTGGCTGAATATCACCCAGATAGGTAGGTATTTTGTTTAAAGGCCAATCTAATATTAGAATGTTAAAGTAAGTTATGAATTGCAACAAGATCAGGTACCTAAGAAGAATTTAGGAAAGGTGGTGGAAGTCGTTATTCTCGCCGCTTTTAACAAATCTCTGAGGAAATCTTTGGGCCTATGTCCGGCTGAGAACTTTTTGTGCTTGAAGAACTAATTTGTTTTGTGTTTGAAACAATCCTATACTACAATGTAAAATGCATCAATTTAACTTATATTGCTTTTTTAAGACTTTGTAGCCAAACTGAAGCAAGAGTACCCAAATTCCAATATACTTTCAAGGTGGAAGGCATAAGATTTCAATATAACATTTCTAGCACGGGACCACTTAAAACTCTTTAAGTATCTTTTCATAATGAGATTTTAAATATCTCCTTTACACAATTGCATGTATTTTAACACTCAATTCTTTTATTGGTGTCAGGTCTCATATATTTGAGAGGTCATCTAGGTAGGTACCACCACAATGTCTATTTCTTCCGCTAAACAGCAGTGAAAATACTCAAAGTTTCACTAGTCCATATCAACCTTCACCTACAAAACAATTATTATTACGTCACACAATTTCACATATAAATCAGTGTATGTGTATAAAATTTACCAGCAGTCCACTACACCTACTAACAGATGTTGAACAACCAACAAGCCTCCGGTCATGTAGATTAATGAATCACAAACGAAACAGGCAGTAATTTTGTTTACAAATATGTATGTGTCTTGGTTGATTGATTGTTCGGTAATTTTTAACATCTACACTGTATATATGAAATATTGGATGTGGTTGCTGCGACTAAGTGCAGATGTTGTGAAACTGAAATTATTTATTAATCTGTAATAGATCAAGTTGGAAATGCGTGGTGGCCTGTTGGTAAACGGACCAGACTGCCAACATGCCTACGGTGGTCGCGGGTTCGAATCCCAGGGCACACCTATGACGGTTCGAAGTCTAGTGTGTGTTGATACTCAATCACCACGCACTAAAACGGTGAAGGAAAACTCGTGAGGAAACCTGCATACCATAGCGATTTATAAGAATTTCTATGGTATGTAAGTCCACCAATCCGCAATACGCCAGCGTGGCCATACGGCCTAACCATTCTTAATCGTACTCTTGTTTGTAGAGTAGGCCTGTAGTGCCGTGCGCTGCAGTGGAATGGGCTTATCTGTATTACTGTATGGGTATTATCTGTATTACTTTAAACTGTTTGTAACACTTTTTGTGTAACTGTTTGTTTGTTTTATCAACGCAGTCTCTATAGCTTTGTGTGTTTATAATGATGAACTGAAAGCTAATGCCAAATATACCTATGTTATCGAATCTTAGAACTTTGCTAGGAGAGTAGCAGGTATTAAGGTAAAGTATTCGACAGATAAGTCAAAACGAATAATTGCAGCCATAAAAATGGTGTTAATATACATAGTATTGAGATTATGTACAAAAAATTTCACATTCATATTAAATTTATTACCCTAGAAAGCGGGATGCAACTGATACACACCATCCAACTATCTACCCCTCACATTTATGAGCCATAATGACACATCAGCCATGTAAAGACATTTCAGTACCTTCAGCTTAACAAAAGGGCGCAGTCACACAATAGCAATGATAAATGCCATATCGCCATCGGCATAGGCGCGGAACAAACCATACCTTACTAAACCTGGCCAGTATACCAAGACCTACCATTGCATCCGGACCAAAGGTATCCATAATCGATCAGGAAATTTTTGTATAAACCCCAGAGGTCTGGTTAAATCGGTCGGATTTATTACAAAGGTATTTAATATTGAGGATCAATAAATCGGCACAGTGGTTAGCGCGACGAAAGAGCATTGTCTATGCTATTATCATTACATTGTTCGGTTTGCATATTGAATTGTGCGTCCATTGTTTATGGGCTAAGTTTGTTGCTACGTGTGTGGCTTGCTTTATGGCTGTTGAATGGTGTTCCGTCCGCACCTATTGTGCTGACGTCTCTTTCAATTAAGTTGCTGTGTTGTGAGAAATTGTTGTAATTGAGGTAATATTGTGATTTATTTTAGTGTAGTATTAATTAGCTATATGATTTATAAGTTAGAATATAATTTATTTAAACTGTAGATAAGGAACTTAAAGAACTTGTAGATTTTTCCTATTTCAATATCCATGCAAAGGTTGTCTGGAAGAAATTACCTGGAGTGATAGACCGCCTCTTGTACTATTACTATTTGTTGTTTCTTCACTGTATTTTTTCTATTTTGTGCAGTACGGCATTAAATAAATAAGTAAATATATTTTTACAGATTTAGGAGACCGAGAAATTTTGTAATAATAAATATTATTTTAATTGTTATCACGAATATTAAGGATAATGCGACGCGTTGGATGATATTAATTGGGATAGAGAAATGATGAATGCTAGTCTGGAAAAATATAAAGCATTGATAATAATAATTGATAATTTTATAGCCGATTTAAGACTTCTATCGGTCAAAGGTGCATTTAGTACCAAAAAAAATCCATAAATAACAACTACAATAGCAGACGACACTCCCACAGAACAATTCGAAAATCGACAACGCAGTATTGTTTTTTAAAAACATATTTCGAATTAAGTACTTGCTCTAAAATCTTATCATTAATCTTAATTGTGGAATAACAATAAAATATTACAGAGACGCTCCGGTGTGTTTACACAAAATAGAACTTTATTTCAATGATGATGAGGTTGTAAATGCCTTTGGATTGTGTTTAGTAAGTTTATTATCGGTCTATAAGAACGGTATCGTGGGAATTCTGCTCATAGATGAGTTATGTCGATTTATCGACGGACTCGGCATTATCTGTGTAATATTGGTTATTTAAGGCGGAACTGGTTGGTGGTAAAACATACGATGGAAACTAAGAGCTTTTGAAAGCCTTTGTTGCTGTTTATTCTAAGCAATATTATATTACGAACTCCTTAGTAATTTACTTGTATAAATACTTTCGTAAAAACTATTGTAAAACTTAAAGTAACCCTATAGTATAGGACCTTATAGGACCGATTAATAAAAATGTTAGTAATAATTTCCGCCAATAAACATTTTGATTTCTAAAAGGGTCTACATACTTTGTATTTTTCTTCTTTGAAGGTTATTGAGAATTAGACAGTATTTAAAAGCAATATTTATTAATAGAATAGTAGTGAATATCCTTGACCATAACATATCATAACAAACCCGAAAAAAAAAACAAGACCAGCTCTATCAACACAGACAGCGCTACACTATCTCTGTCGCCGGAATCAAAACATTGTCACGTGTGCACCGGAGCGCGAACTCTATAAAGCCTGATAAGATAAGCCTATTCTATCAATCACAATTTGAACATATTGACTGGCTATCATTACATGCTGATGGTAGCGACGTTTCACACGGAGACCGCCAAAATTTTCATTTACAGGGTGTTGTTTTTTAACAAGATTATGTTAAACTAAATTAATAACTTAGTGTGAGAGGCTTTTTGAACAGATTTTAAGATAAACTTTAGTGTTACAGATGTAAAATTAAAATTGTAAAGCTCATGTCTTTATTATTTATACTTTTACATTGATACTGTGAAATTAATTTTAAGAATGTAGTTTTGACTACATATTATACATATTTTACTATATAGCATGCTAGCTTGCTATGTAACAAGTACTAACTGCTGAAATCTTAAACATTACTGGTTTACTTTGGCTACAATGTCCTTCAAACTAGAACACAACAGATCATTTACATTGCTGTTTGGCGGGAGAAATAGACATTGCGGTGGTACCTACCCAGGCGGCCTCTCACATGTGAGAGACCTACCACCAGTTAATTTTAGACTTAAGACGACTGAAATCAATTTTGAATAAATCAATAAACAAACTTCGACACAACCAAAACCAACTGAACCACTCATACACCATGCCTTTTTATTGTTTTTTTTATCACTCAATCCAAATAAAAATCAGCCTATGCATGACATGAGTGCAGGCGCGGCTAACAATAAAACACAGTGATTAATTTATCGTGGCCGGCGCACTAACGAGCAACTATTTGGGGTCAGCCGAGCCACCATTTATATCAGGGCCCACCGGCGTTCTTTGTGCTTTAAGAAAAATTGATACTTTCGGCGATATTGATTTCGCTACAATAGATGATAGAGAATGCCAATGTGGCATTGAAGGTTGGTTTAGTTTTCATTAAGTTGATTAATTTAATCATTTTGTAAGTTTTAAGTTGTTTAAATAAGCCTATTTATCTGATAATTAGTTCCAAGGTGATTGACTTCTTAAGATAATTTAGTAAGTTTAATCTATACAAATAAGTCTATTTATGACAAATAAACCGACACCGTTAAAAATATTTATGAATTAAAGCTCCATAAAAAAGTTAAAAAATATAATTAATGACTACATCCTGTGGATGGCTCTATAAGTAAGTAAATGTGACGTCATAGCCTGTAATCAGGGCACAAAATTGTGAAAAAAAGGGAAATTAACCTATACCATACCTATTATTCAGTTTAGATTAGCTAGAAAAAGAGTATCTGAAATAAAAAAGTATCAAAATCGATTTCTAGTATCGATTTGAAAAAAGGTATGATTTAATCGCCTCCAAGTCCCTTGCTGTTTTTATACATGTCACTGTAATAGGAAGCCACACATCCAGAAAAGCATCACAAACCCGAAACAAAGGTTTTCGAGGAATGCACGCACCATTTATATAGAAACTAGTTAGAAAGATACGTACATCGTTAAAAGTGGATGTAATAAATGTGTAATCTGTATCATACGATATCATCCGCTTTGAAGACGGTCAGAAATTGAACGGATACGCGGGTGGCCCGGTGACTTCGCGGCGAAATTATATAGAGTATGTTTTTAAGATTACCCGTGGTGAAAGTGAATTGGATATATTTCTCAGCTTAAACGGGAATTGGATGAAAGGAGTGTAAAGAATTGATGTCCTTAACTCATACCCAGAAGAATAATATTCATTTCCCAACAATGCATGTATGTCCTTAACTCATACACATATAAAATTACTTCTTTTTCCTAGGAGGGATAGAGAGAGATGGTACCATGACACCAAATGTCGCGTCGTATGTTCCGTCACACGATGTCAGAGGGAGTGAGCCTATCGCCATATAGGGCACGAATGTCTGACTCCAGGCTCAGACGAACCTGTGAACTTTAGTTTCGTAGCCTGTCATTTATCAAGTGAACCACGAAGCATGCTAGAATTTAGTGTTAACACTGCGTTTTTTTTACATAATTGCTCCGTTAAATGACGGTTGCTTTACAGCCACAAATATAATTTAGGTTATAATAAAACTTACCATTGAATGTCCCAGGTACTCGGCGGCGTTGTCGGAGATGTAAAGGAGTTTGCCGTTTTGTGTCATCATCATCAGGAATCCATTTAATGCCTGCAAATACAAATCATCATCATCTTCGATCATAGGAAGTCTAATGATAAACATAGAAGGAAAAAGAAAGAAATAATTTAATTTAGGACGGTCATAAAAATATGCAAACTAAGGTTAATAATATACATGAAAATACAAACACCTAAATAATCAATATCGTGCCATCAATGAACCTCGCATTCAGCTAAATATGGCATTAAGCTTAATAAACAGATAAACCTTACATACTTGTACAATATCTTTAGTAAATTAAATGTAATTTAGTGAAATTTGCAAGTGTTGAGAATCATGAACAAGTTTTATAACTTTTTAATATACTTTGTCCAAGGATATCCGACAGCCGCTAAGCCTTAAACCTGAGTTTTTATTCACAAAACTATTTGCTTCATAAATTCTGCTCCAATTCTATCAGAACTCTCACCTAGTTATGAGGTGGCCAAGTGGTATAACCGCGAGGCGCGACGCCATATTGTATTTGTCGCATAAATTAGCGTGTGCGCTTTCCAACGTAATTTCATAAAGGAAAATTAGCTTTCTATTGTTATTTGATTTGTATTTATTCGTGTTAAGGTTTGTAAATATTAATATTGTTTAGTTTTAAATGTAAAATTCATTATTTTAGTTGTAATGAACTTGTTTGCAGATTAAATGGGTAACATTGTCATAAATATAAAACATTGACTGATGAATTGAAACAACTGAGAACTGATCGTATCATAGATTGCATTTGTAAATATAATTAGATATATAACACAGAAAAAATGATATCATAATTTGTAAATCCGTTTATGTGCTACGATGCCAAATACAAACGCAAAATATTAAATCACTGTTATTTATTTTTAAACAAAATTATCATGGATTCTTACCTGTATTTTGAGGCATGAGATTCAAATTGATTTGTTAAGTTTTTCATAGCCCAAAAATATCTTAAGCACAATGTTCCTCTAAAGTTACAAGAAGATAAGCAAATCGATCTCTACTAATATTATATATTTTTAAAACTCATATTTATCCTTACAAAAATAAATAAAACATGTTTAAAAATATTCACATATGAAAAATAGCTTCCAAGTTATTATTAAAACCCTACGAATTAAAGTTAATGAGTGGTTGTCTCGACCACACCCCGTTAATACCAACTTACTTATGAAATTATTGTCCTTCGTCTCTTTCTTTCTAATGGTTAGGTCTTATGTTAGAAAAGGACGGGAATACGAAGCATAAAGAATTGTAAATACAAAGATGTTCGTGGGAAAGTCCGATGTTTATAATTAAGTTTAAGTTTCATATTGTAATTAAAATTTTGGTACTGACCTTTGAAAATCCGAAATTAGCTGCAGTGGACGGTTGATGGTTGATGTCAAAGCGCTTGAACACTGCAAAGAAAGAAACAATTGGTGACGTCAGATACCTTCGAATTAATGAATATTACACGAAACTTTTAAGTTATGGCCTCCATGGCACAGTTGGTTAGACGCTGGCTGTGAAACGAGAGACTGTGGGTTCGATCTCCGCAACGCGACAAATGTTTGTAAGACCTACAAGTATTTGGTACGGGTCTCAGTGCTTGTGAGAACCGGAAAGTCTCTTGTAGTTTCTAATACCCATGACACAAGACTTATTGGTTGGAGTCAGAACTGTATATGACTGTCTGGTGTATTTTTTAAAATCATCGATTTATGCCATAAAACGTTGACTGCATCCTGCAACTTGCAGCAGCCTATACTCTTTTAGCTTTTATTTAATTAAACAATAGTCTAAAATTTCGTTATTATTTTTTATTATAAATGCAAAATATATATTCTATTTACCGCAAAGGTTCGAGTTAGATTTAAGTAAACTAGATTAGTTTAGTTTTAATACGTGTTTCTGATAAAATCGCGACGGAGTTGTGAATCATATTTAAGTTAAGAAGACGGCTCATTGTAAAATTATAATAATTCTTACATAAATTTGGTATAATTTCGTATTGACAGACGGCCGATTGTAAAATGCTAGTGTTTTTTACTTAAAGTTGCTATAATTTCCTATTGATACACTAAATATTTTTATTTCAATCACGACGCTACTTGGGTTCCTTAGAATTGGTTATAGAATACAAGATGAAAAGCCTAAATAACTCAACCAAAAAGTCAATAATTCCAAATTAAGATGAATTGAAAAGTATAATAATACTCTTGTTGCCATTTTAGAAGTAATTTAGTTCATTACCACGATGACATTTGTAGTTATCGTGTTATAAATGCTGTACGCCCACCCAATAATGACGCATAGTCAATACTGGTTTATAATGAAAGAGATGATAGGGAAGTTGATATTCTTATTAGTTCATATACGGCTGATTGTTAAAAAAATATAACCAATAATTTATTTTTGCCACTCGAGAGGAAATAAAAAAAAAATAAAAAAAGTGTGTTTTTTACGCTTTAGTATCAGCAATTACTTTGGCACCACTCAAATTTCGTAATCATTAACCTTTCTAAATCAATTTAGCGTCGATAAAATCGACTTTTTTGTCACAACACTAATCCCTCAAAGTGTATCATTAAAATCGATGTCACTTACAAGCCAAACGCGGTACGTAATTAATCGAAGCTATCCATCGATACTTTCTCGGCGCGGGGAGCCTCGATAAACAATAACCGAGAGCAGTGCGATTATATCGATAAGATATGGAATAATTCTCAGCACTAATGGACCGCCATGGTGTAGGGGATTTACACTCTCTAAAGGGTCCCGAGGATGGATTTGAATACTGATAAGTAATGGTTGGACTCACGTACTGCGCGAATATTTTTGTTATATTTATTATAATTAATGTAAGGCTATTTAAGCCTGATCATTGCGACGTGAGACGAATGTTTTAAAATTTTAGGTTATATTATTTTGGAAATAATTGCCAAATTTTTGTTTCACTTTTCCGGGTCAAATATGTACTATGTTTTTTCGTCTGTATTTTGGTGTTTTTCAATATATTACAATTCTGCAAGGAATCTTGTAGTGTATACTCGCATACCATTACTTGCATGTACCAAATATCGAACTGTGTACTTCTTGCAAATCTGCCGTTAACAGATTTTCATAGTGATACATGTCTTTCTTTTACTCCGCACTTTTTTTTAAATTACAAATCTTTTACGACTTATCGCGTTCTATCCATCCTTATCGTTGTTCATAATCGATCTTAAAATATACAGATCTTAAAGATTAAAACTACTACAAACACAATTATTTATATTTCTAATTACAAATGCCATATTGCTGGTAAAATCAAGATTTCGAGTAGATCGGAACGTCTGAGTCATATCGGTATATCTAGCGAAATTCCGACGGCAGATACGGCCGCGCACCAGATATTAAACCTAATGCATTCCACACCGTTACCTATCTTACCTACTGAATTTATTATAAACTAGATATTGCACATAGCTTCGCTCATGTTATAAAGAAATTATCAAACTTTAGCATTCATGTAAGTATTGAAAGTTAGCTTGAAATTCGTCGGGGTCATGTTTTTCTAGTTGAAACATTTTTCGTGTACAAAATTCAAAGTTAATTGATAGAGTAGTTAAGGCAGGAAAACATAAGAAAAAATATAGAGATATTCGCATGATGTTTCAAACCCTCACTCTTGTACTAATGTGTGCGATTGCTTGCTCAACCATCGAGCACGGCGCTGGTACTCAGACATTGCATGGCGATGGTTGATGGGTTCCTCGTTCTCAAAGGGACTTTGTAATACGGAGATGGAAAATATAGCATCAGATTTTATTTGGGTTTACACTTGTTTTCCTGAAGAGTTAGATAGTAGTGCCACTAGTGCCACTGTTCGCCGAAATTATTCCGAAAGATATAGACGAGTTATCTTTGATTTCTGGAATTTATTCACGGCCCGGACAAATCATGTGTGATTTCTCAAATTTAATATATGAAATCTCAGTGACTTAACTTAATAACTCACACGTGGATGTTTTTTTATTTAGTATAAGTAAAAAAAAATAGTTGCGAGAATCGAACACGTTCCACAATTAGCTTTATAAATGCCTTCAATATATCCTTTCAAAAATCAGAAAATAACTCCCACAATAAACGTCCTAAACACCATTACCACCATAACTCACCTTTTAAAATATTACGAAAAATAATTGAGTAACTCACCCGAAACTCGCCTAATATGTATATAATAGCAGGTCAGGCGCAGACATTAGTCTGAGTCAACGCAAATAGCGCAGGCGAGGTTCGCTAACTGATTCTAATGCGCGCAGCATTTGTCTGCATCTCGCAGCTTCGCAGATTATTATGTGCAATGAAAACGATAGTAGGGGCCATTAAGAGACTTTCGAGATGAGTAGATCATCTGCATCCATTGTCGGAGTCATTAATTAGTTAGCAGCTAAATCATTGAGAAGTTTTAAAAATAAACAGATCAACAACGTTAACTCTAAGCCTCACGAAAAAAAAATGTTTACGACACATAAAAATAATTCCAAAAGTCCAGGTAAAAAATACACATAATTTAGAAATTTAGGAATATTAAGAAATACTTGGTGATTTTTAAATTTTCGCTACCATAACACATTCATTATGTTGAAAAATGGTGTTTCAAACTATTAAAAAATAAATAAGAACACGACTAATAAAATGATGTCAAATGAAAAATAATGATAAAACATAATATATGGGTAAATAACCCACAAAGGATTAGGTATATGTCTGTTGTATAATTTTCATTGTTCTACTAATGTGGAAGAATCTTAACACTTGTAAATGGGTTGAAATGCGTCAGTACGACGTAATGGAACAAATTGCTTATTAATTAGATGGAATAGGTGTTACTGTTCTCCAATTACACGGTTGCATGATGAAATATGGTGAGATGAATAGCAGGTGTTTATTTGCCATATTTATTGGGCATTATAAATTGCTGTATTTCAATAACAATTTGTTCGGCATTAAATATTTTCTTGTGATTGTTGAAGTTAAGTTCATATCAAATAAGTTTATGTTGCTCTATAGTTTAAATTTAAAAAGAATATTTCGGAGTGAACCGAAGGGTTTAGGATAGGTGAAGGCGGTCGTTCGTTATGCAAGTCTTCGTCTTGACTCATCTTATGGGGTGAGTAATCAAACGTCGTTTTCACGGATAAACACAATTTATTGATATCTTGTCACTGCACAATTATGACGTAACTACTGTGGAGCTTGCCGACGAGACTTCGAATGCCCTGTAGTGCGTCTGTGCGCTCATTATATTGGTACGCTCCCCTCTACATTATTTCAAACTACCCAACTAAAACTCTATATAATCAAATCAACAACTTATTTTGTATAATTTGAAATCTATAATTTGTGTTAACAATAAAAGGCTTAAAACATAATTAAATATTACTTAAATAATCATTCATAATTCTTAAATATTCCGATCACTCCGACACGGCCATTCTGCAATACGGTCGCCTCTGACCGAAAAAGAAAATTGGAAATTCGGAGGCCCCTGTCCTCAACGAATTTAGAAATAATTCGGAGGCCCCTGTCCTCAACGAATTTCAACACAATTCGGAGGCCCCTGTCCTCAACGAATTTCAACACAATTCGGAGGCCCCTGTCCTCAACGAATTTCAAAACAATTCGGAGGCCCCTGTCCTCAACGAATTTCAACACAATTCGGAGGCCCCTGTCCTCAACGAATTTAAACACAATAGAAAGGAAAAAAAATAACTATTTTAAGAAAATCAACAATTACTTACAATTACAGTAAATTCCAAATTCTGTACAACGATACTCCGACACGGTCAATCGAAAAAGGCACACACTTTAACTAAATTTAATTATTTGTATGCATGTCATCCGATTCTGTATTTCCTAGGTGTTCTGAAGCAGAAATAGTATTCACTTGTTGGTTACTTGGTTTTGGAGCTAATCGCAACTGATCATGTGCGACTTTCTTTGGTCTTCCTCTGTTTGCTAATTTCTTTACTTGGTAGCGGTCATTGGGTAACACCTTCCAAATTTCATAGGCTTCAGGATATTTAAGATCAAGTCCGATTTGATTTCGAGGATTAGCCCTGAATAAAACTATGTCTCCTTTCTTAAATCTCTCAATTTTAGCCTTTCCTTTGTCGAATCTTAATTTATCATTTTTGCCCTTTGTTTGAATTTTGTTGTGAATATAATTATCCAATTGTGCTCTGTCTACTGTCCCCTCTTCGTCGATTAAGGAAACTATTTCTGCTGGTACTGCGCCTTGTCTTCCAGTCAAGGCTTTTATTGGACTCACGTTTGTAGTCTTATGCTTGGTGCAGTTTATTGCTAGTTGTAAGGCATCTAGTCCTTTTCTCCAATTGTTTGTCTCGTAGTTGCGAATTATAGTTAGTCCATTTTTTACTATGGCCATCACTCGTTCGACTTGTCCATTGGTTCGACTTACGCCTGGAGCTATAAAATGCTGATGGATTCCGAAGGCTTTGCAGAAATCTTCGAATTCAGCTTTGAAAGCCGTGTCTTGATCACTTATGATTTGCCTTGGTGCTCCAAAAAGTGAAACAACTGCTTTAAGCGCATTTAACATAGATTTGGATGTTTTGTCTGTTGCGTAGGTCAAAGTAACAAATTTGGTGTAAGCATCTATGATAACCACGACGTACTCATGTTTGTTATTTCTTTTTGTAAGATGTCCA
Source organism: Hyles lineata (assembly GCA_030180105.1). Lineage (NCBI taxonomy): Eukaryota > Metazoa > Arthropoda > Insecta > Lepidoptera > Sphingidae > Hyles > Hyles lineata. The sequence continues at coordinate 7,983,983 of JARJEE010000023.1, forward strand.
GTCATGTCAATGTGAATAGTATCGAATGGAATTGGTTTCTTCTCTATGGGATGCATTTGAACCTGTCTGGATCCAGAAGCGCTTTTACTGGTTTGACATATAACGCAATTTTCGATGAATTTCCGTACTGTTGTGGACATCTCAGGAAACCAATAATTTTCGCGGATTTTTGCTAAAGTCTTCTCCCATCCGAAATGTTTCAATGCCGCATGATAGGCGTTAATAATGCTCCACTGATATGATTTAGGGATAATCTTTTTCCATTTCTTACTTCCAGGTACTTCTTCATCATATTTTCGTTCTAGCACTTGATCATGGAGACGATATTCTTGAATATTCTCACCATTTTCCAACTGCTTAATGAGTTTAGCAAGGTCTTCATCTCGTCTTTGTTCGATCTTGAGCCATGTGTCCATATTATGCGTTAAATTGATGCACTTCGCAGGATTTCTGCTAAAGAAATCAGCGTGCTTCATTCGATTACCCTGACGATATTCAATTGTAAAATCGAAATTTTGAAGATATGACCACCATCTGTGGATTCTTGGTAAGAGTTCGTGTTTTCGAGATGAACACTTTATGGCGTTGCAATCAGTAACTATCTTGAAGGTTCTTCCATAAAGATATTGTCTGAAATGTTTAATTCCTCGCACAATAGCTAGGGTTTCAAGCTCGTATGAGTGGTAATGACTTTCGGGTGTCGTAGTTCTCATACTCATATAGCCCACTACGTGTTGTTGTAAATTATTTATTTGTATTAAAATAGCTCCCAATCCAGTGCTACTGGCATCAGTATGGAGTTCAATTGGCCATTCTTCTCGAAAAATAATAAGAATGGGCGCTGAAGTTAAACGTCGAATGATATCAAGTCGAGCATTTTCACATTCAGGAGTCCATTCAAACTTGGCGTCCTTTTTAGTCAAATTATATAGAGGAATCATCCTCTGTGAAAAAGATGGAACAAAGCGTCTGAAATAGCCTGCTAGACCACAAAATTGGCGAACTTGTTTTGCATTTGTCGGTACTGGCGATTTTTCTAGAGCTTCCACTTTTCGCTGACTTGGTTGGACAGTGCCGTTAGATATCACGTTACCAAGATATTCAATAGATGTTTTGAAAAACGAACATTTCTTCACGTTGATTGAAAACCCTGCTCGAGTAAGTGCTGCGAGAACTTTGTCCAAAATTTCTATGCCCTCAGAAAACTGCTTACACTTTATTAACACATCGTCCATGTAGATGAGAATATCGTCGAGCAAGGGTCGAAGTGCAGTCATTATTGCTTTCTGGAATACTGCTGGTGCGTTCATTAACCCAAACGGCATTCTCACATATTCGTAGAGGCCATCTTGTGTGATAAAAGCGGTTTTTGAAATGGATTCTTCATTTATCGGGATCTGATAGAATCCTTGTGCCATATCGAGGCTGATGAAGTAGTTGGCATCCGAAAGTCGATCTATCTGATCCGATATTATTGGTAACGGATATTTTATAGGAACAGTATTTCTGTTGAGCTCTCTGTAGTCAGTGCACATCCGATCTTCGCCATTCTTTTTTTTTCACAAGAATCACAGGACTTGCAAAATCAGAAGTACTTTCTCGTACTATGCCTTTGTCCATTAAGTCTTTGATTATAGCTTTTAATTTTTGTCGTTCCACGGGTGTCATACGATAGGCTCTTCGTGAAACAACTTTATTTGGATCCTTTAATTGAATATTTAAACTGCCAGTCGTTACTTTAGTCCTGGGGATTCCTTCTACAAAAGAGTCTTCATATTTCTTTAGTAGGCTTCTCAACTGTTGTTTTTCGTGATGATCTGTTAAATCAGTATGTAGGGAATACTCTTCCACAGTCCGGACGTTATGTATAATAGATTGTCTGAAGACTATTGCGCGTTCTTGAGTAATAAGGACATTCAATCCGGTATCTTTAACAATCTCTGCTCCGATAAGTATATCGCAAGGTAATTCGTGATCTTCAACAATGTGAAAAGCGATCTCGGCAAATACGTTGTTGATGTTACACGTAACGATCACTCGTAGACAAGATAATAAAGGAATACTATCGTTACCAATTCCTTTTAGCAGTACGGAACATTCTTCTCTTTTTCCCGGCAAACCGTAACCAAGTGACCGTCTTATCAGAGATCGAGAGGCGCCGCTATCGTACAAAGCAACTAGGCTTCGGCCATCAATATTAATTTCCATTGGTGTGAGTATTTCATAATCCACTTTTAATAAATTGATTTTCTCTGCTTCATCTCCCATTTTCTTGAAACACGTAGATTCCAAATGACCAATCTTGTTGCAATAACTACATTTAGGCTTACGATGATCGGCTGGTACGGTAGCCGAATTATGTCCATCATTGTTGTCAATATTCAACAAGGGTCTAATATCGCCAGTTCTCAAGTTGCAGCTTGATTGCAAATGTCCTTGTTTGCCACACTTAAAACATATCACAGTATCCTCTCGACCACTTCTAAATCTGGGGCGTTTAGATGGTGGTTCTCCGAATCTTGATTCACGAGGTTTGAAAGTTGAAGCGACAGATATCAACTCTGGGATACTTGTGCACTTACTGGACAACAGTCGTAATCTGAGGAACTCGTTGTCAATACAACCAATAACCGCCTCAACTGCGTCTGTTTCTTTGTTGCCATTTATCACTCGCTTCCAAATTTGCCAGGCTTTAGTGATAGATTCAACGGGGTTTGATGTATTAAATTTAAAACTTCGAAATTTCAGTATATCATTGCAATATCTTGATTCCGGCTCAAATGTTTGTATCAAGGCTTGTCGCATATCGTTCCATACTGGAGATTTTACTAGCCACGTATCTCCAAGAGATTTAGCTCTTCCTTGTAATAGGCTAGCAATTTTAGAACAGACTTCATAATCTGTTAAATTCCAGTGATTTTTTGCTTGATCAACGTGTTCACACCAATCTTGTATAGGAACATCTCCATCCGGGTCAAATGGTGCAATATAGATATCACTCAATCGTGGTCGCTGTGATGCAGCTGTTGTCTTATTAAGAAAACCCGAAATAAATTCTTGATTCGCCTGCATACCTGCTTGGTTTTGCCTTGTTAGCGTTTCCAGTGCATTAATAAGTGCGAAAAAGGTTTGCGAGTTTCTGTCCATATTCTCTCCTCTTGAAGTGCCTGGGATCGTCCCGCTTCTGATTTCGGAGTGAACCGAAGGGTTTAGGATAGGTGAAGGCGGTCGTTCGTTATGCAAGTCTTCGTCTTGACTCATCTTATGGGGTGAGTAATCAAACGTCGTTTTCACGGATAAACACAATTTATTGATATCTTGTCACTGCACAATTATGACGTAACTACTGTGGAGCTTGCCGACGAGACTTCGAATGCCCTGTAGTGCGTCTGTGCGCTCATTATATTGGTACGCTCCCCTCTACATTATTTCAAACTACCCAACTAAAACTCTATATAATCAAATCAACAACTTATTTTGTATAATTTGAAATCTATAATTTGTGTTAACAATAAAAGGCTTAAAACATAATTAAATATTACTTAAATAATCATTCATAATTCTTAAATATTCCGATCACTCCGACAAATAATTAAATGTTCAGTCAGCATCTCTAATAGAACCAAAACATAATGACAGATGAATCCGTTAGAATTTTCAAAATTCGAATACACGTTTAAATTTTCGAATTGGAATTCCATCAATGTTCTATTTTCAAACTTTAAAAAGTGTTCCACATGTGCCAAGTGCCAACGTAAGCAAACGAACAATTAGACGGTGCTCAAAGCACGTTCCATGCAGTGAGCAGTGTGCATGCGTTTCCACCCTATCTCCATATAATTAATTGCCGAGGTACGGCAAACGGTCTGCGGTTACTCGGCTCTGGCTAATCAATTCTAATGCTGCACTCATTTATCTACTTCGTGGATTGACGATTGGCTTACGACTTAGGGTGTGCCGAAATTAATTTTAATATGTTTCTGCATGCATCCAGAGAGACAGATTGGTATTGTCTACTTTGATAATGGTTAATAATAGTGTAATGTTTACCCTACAGAAGGATATCAAATGCCTCTACTTAAATTAAATCCACATTTGACTCCATGAAATTAGAGAATTACCAACTGGTAACTACGTAATTTATTGGGCGAATTGAGATTTTATTTTACATTTATTCTACATCATTGTGTATACAGTATGCGACTGTGATGTAAGTGCCCCGCACAATTAGGCGAATCTATATTCATCCTCTGTCTTTATGTACTTATGTGATCTGTCCTAAGATATTATGACAGAGGTAAACTATTGCCATATGAAACCACCACAGCGCAAATAGCAGACCACGATGGTCAAATGTACGAGTCAAAACAAATGCTGATTAGTTGATATAAATCATTTTTATAATCCTGACCCCACACGAAGATTGCCTGTAACAACTAGAGTTAGGAACCGTTAATGTTACAGAAGGCAAATCAAATAACATATCCCAGCTATTTGTTATATTGTGAAATCGATGGCGGAGACATTTCTACACCGATCGCTTACTAATTGTTCTATTCTAAATTCAAAAAATAAACAACACTAACAAGGCTGTTGATTTTAGAAAAAAAAAAACAAACTCTTTTAATCACATTCGAAATTCGAATTCTAAAAAATAGTCCACATTGCAAATGGCGGGCAATTCTAACGCCAAATTCCATTTCAAATACAGAAGTGGGTTTATTTTAAAGTGAGCGCTCAAGGCAGGTGGCTGGCTAAATTGAGATGTTCGTTAGCTCCTAATGGTATGTATCGAGTCAATCTCCCAGCCAGTTATTTCTGCCGCCCGCGAAAACTGTCCATGGCTTGCTAGTCTTTTTAATAAATAGCGTTCCTTGCCCCCGACACGTACTTTAATGGCTCGCCTTAAGTTGTTTCGTTAAAAAATAAAGCGATTATTAAAATGATAGATATGTTTTTATTCAAACATTTTTGTGCAAAATTCGATATTGGTTTGTAAATATGGTTATTGTACTAAAATTATTCTTCTTGTCGTATTTTTACTGATTTAATATTTGTGTGATAGTTCAAAAAGCAATCGGACGAGTTGAAGAGCTTAAGTTCAACAGCTTAAAAACTGTAAAACAAATCTTTAAGTACTTTTGTTTACATTGTAAGCATTCTAGATTATGTGGAGAGTTTCTTGAATTGAAAAGCTCCTCCTTTTCTTGATGTTGGTTAAAATAGCAATGATGATTTGAACTACGGACTCTGTACCAACGATCGATAAAACTATATTGTTTTTTCTTCATTAAATAAATAAAATAAAAATCTTTTATTGCAAACCAAAACAGCCCCTAGTGTTAATACGCACATTATAACTTTGGAGAAAAACTATTGCTAAAATAAGCTAAGAAATTGTTACAAAGCGACTATCATTTTAGTTTTGATGTCGCAAACTTGAGGATTTATTGATAGCGCTGTTTCATTATATTTTGCTTTTTAGCCTCTGCCTGCACTAACATGACCCTGGCGTGATTTAACAATACATCTTCTTCGTAATACAATCTACTAATGAGGAAATTTAGATTCTTACAGGATTTTGGGCGTTTCCCGACCACGCTAGGTTACGTGCTAGTTGAAGAACAATTTGTTTGTATTGAATAAAAGCTAGTTGAATATTAAAAACGATATTAATTTATCAACCAGCGGCTCTTATTGCTCTTTTTATCGACTCAACATGAACCAGCGGCTATCTTTGCTCTCTTTACCGACTCAAATAAAGAAATCAATATCCAACAAAAAAAATCCCTTACAAAGTATTTCACACATGCACAATTACACACGGACGGACTGACAGACAATGGTCTTATTTAAGAACAAACCCGAAAAGGCATCGCACGAACTAACCGCGGTCTGTTTCGCTCGTGAGAAGGCCCAGAACAATTTCCTTTATAGTAATTGCCTATAGGATTTGCATAAGTGGTGTGCTCACCGTACCATAGTTTACGCTATCGATACGGTTTGAAGACAAATGCTGAGATTTAAATGATCCGCTGTTGAAAAGGGTTGTGCAAGACGGATTCGCTGGTGTAGAATTTAAGTTACGGGGAACCAAGCTGTTTAAATCTGGAGTATGGGATGATGAATTTGTCTACCCCTTAGAGTTGGAAACTTATATGCTTAGTCCGTGAAATTGCAGCTTTTCAAAAATAATTCATTCTTTAAGAGACAAAAATTAAAACTAGCAGTTAGAATGTAATGGCCGAAAGCCCTCTTCAAAGTTAAATGTTATATACTTAGGCTATTGCCTCATTGCTTATTGATTGCAGGATGCCCAATATCTACTTTTACTTTCCCGCTACTTTCCATATTTGATGGGCTGGCAACATATCACAGCATGTGTATTGCTGAATATCGAACTCCCAGAAAGCTCTCGGCACTGACCAACGGATCGCTTGGAAAATAAGCGGCCTGCATTCAAGGACTTCCTGCTATCTTTATTAATGAAATGAAATTTATCTATTGGTCATGTAGGCAACTTATGAGCTGAAATTGTAATTTTATTGTATGCCAATTTAGCGGGCCATAGTTGTATGGATAAAGAAATTGTAACAGCTCATGTAAATCTGTGTCGACATATATACTACTTAATCTCTATAATATTAAGCCGTCTATCTCGCATGTAGCTATCCGACGCTGTCAAATATATTTAAACCACATATTTTTCATTGGTAAAATGATATAATTGAATTTTATTTCATAATTAAACTATACAAACACGCGGTATTTTTTAAAGTCGTGCCTTGCGCCACGGAAGCTGTCATTTAAATAAATTATAATGTAAAACAAACTTTTGAACAATAACTATAAACACTGAAGTTCCAGTTAAACAATAAATTACAACTAATCAGATTCACGCTATAGGAAACGCGTTAAACACGAGTTAAGTGGGTAATTAAATTTATTAAAGGTCATACGAACCTTTACATGTTCTTTGGAAATTCTAATTAAAAATACCGAACTATGATCGCACCATAAAATTACTTTGGCTGTCATAATGACGAAATACCTGCTCATCAGTAAGGTCAGCATATTAAATACTGTCCTGTAATTATTTTATAACATAAGTAATACAGTTAGGTACATAATGAGACTTAACATCTTATGGGTCAGGATGGCAAGCCAAGTTTAATGCCAAGCATTGTTTTGTAATTCATGATGTTTGGTTTTCCTACAGTCTATGAGCGTTCGAATCGCTTTTTATCAAGTGAATGACATGCTCGTCTAGCCATTCTTTGCTATAAGACAACCATTAAAACAAGAGTTCACAGGTTCGATCCTTGGACCGAGACAAATGATTGTGAGATCCACAGGCATTTGTGTCGGGTTTGGGTGTTTGTGAGACCGAAAAGTTTCTCGTAGTTTCTGATACCCCCGATACAAGACTAGATCTTAGTGTGAAACGAGGACTATTTTTTTTTCTTTCCTTCCTTGTTTTATAAACCCAAGAAAGTTAGACAATGGTTTAATGGAAGTGCCAAACAGATAAAATATCCCGTGATTTAAGATGGTCATCTCACTTTGAAAGGAATATCCTACTATCATATCGTATCGTATCAGCCCATATATGTCCCGTTGAGAGTGGTTAGGCCATATAGTCCACCACGCTGACCTAGTGCGAGTTGGCATATCCTATTATACAAACCCGATTCCAAGATCTATCCAAATACGAACAGGAAACCAACCGACCAAACCAACCAAAACGCAATGAAACCAGTTTTACAGCTAATACATTTAATGTACATACCATACATAATCGTCACCTCATATGTGACAGTATGTAGCAGAAATTTTCCCTAAACCCCAACATTGTTACATCATAATAACATATATGAAAGACGCACTGCACCGGCCCACCAAATTAGCTTGTCATGGCAACGCGTTAACGCGTGTGAGGCGGCTATTACATTAGCGGTACCGACTGACACATGACGGACTTGAAGGGTTGATGAGTTTAACTGAAATTATAGACTGATCCGATTGCTTGATCGATTGAGATAAGATAGCGGGTCTATTAATGAGCCAATAGAATTGTATCGACGTCGGTATCACTTTAAATGCACTGGAAAAATATATTTGTGTTAATTGATTTGGACAGGAAATTCAAATCATATTTTGAGTATTGTTTGGTAGGTATGCTCCGTTATTGCTTTTTCATTGTAATATTTTAATGGTTAATTGTGTTTTATTTTATTTATAAATATTTTTGGTGCATTGACATACCCCTTTCGGTATACCAGAGTAACTTTACTCTTGAAAAAACAAACAGAATAACTAAAACAATAGATTTATTGCACTGCCGGCCGTTTTAAAAACGAACCAGTGCTTTTACTTAACCATGTTATTTGTAATGACTACCTACACTCTTTTCAGAAAGATGTTAAAATGATACCAAAAAAATCTGCTACTAAAAAGGCTTTTACGGAAAGATTTCATTCACGATTAAACGCCATGATACTCCGCTTAAACTTAGCCATTTCATATCCATAACATTCGACAAATATGGGAAATATTAAATGCTGAATCTCTTGAGAATCGAACCGACAGTCGCCTTGTCGATGCTACTACTAAACCAATAAGACGTCTGTCAGAACATACATATATATAACAACAAAATGTATCAACAGTTTACAAACGGCGATAACTTAACAAATTACGTGTTAAAACATCGCTCATTTAAAATGCCATTCATAAACCACGCTTTAGCTATAAACATTAAAAAACACTTCCTTCCCATCATTATTCATAAGTAATTTTAAACACACAAAAATTATTCACTAAATTAAAAACTAATCGATTATAGTTGGATACATTACTTCACAAACCGTTTCGAAAATAATCAATCACAAGCGTATAATTTTGTTTCCCTTGACATTTATATTTTGATAAGAATTTAAATTTTTACACGAACTGTTTATCTCGTAATAAAAATTTGTAATGCGTTTGTACATTAAACGTGTTTTTGAAATAATTATTGCTTATACTGAGGTCAAGTGGTTCATTCTTTATTTTTTAAACCATCATTATTTATAAAATTGATTGATTGGGACATATAAATTATTTATCTTGCAAAGTTTTTTCAGTTTTTATAAGAAACACAGAAATTTCAAACGGTGTTTTTGCATGTAGTTTATACATTAAAAAAAATAAGCCTAACAGTTTTCACTGTTTGGACCTCATATTAAGTTATGAAAATCTCATATCGTGTGGAATTAGAAATCACGACAGACATTTTGGCTCCACAAAGCCCATACTCTCGACTTTTTTGTCTGTGACACGAACTTGTACCTCGTTAATTAGAATTCGCGTCTTCTCGTTTCCCAGCCGTCTCCTTTAGCAATCATGTCTTATGACTGTCCAAACTGCACTAATAATTCCACTGACTTTCATGTGCGTAATAAAAAACCTCGAGTGAATTGAAATGAAATAAAAATATTTTTTTAATCTTTAAAATGTTATACATTATTTAGCTTCAGACACTTTTTTCTTTATCACCCAGTTCACAAGGCTGTCTTCTCCAGAGAAGAATGGGCAAGAAACTCTAGTGTTGCTCTTTTCGAAACAAGTTTACAATACAGTGATTATAAAAGAGTCGCAGCTTAGTTTAATTCAGAGCAATTCACAATGTTTCATAATAACCAATTAAATAACAATAATATTGGGTAATTTTAATTATAAAAATAATTACCATATATCTGTATTAGCTCATATACGTCCCTCTGCAGGGCATGGGCTTCCTCTACAACCAAGAGTACGATTGAAAAATGTTATTGATTGTCATAATCTAAGAAAAGTTCCATAACATCATACTATAATAAAACGGTATCACAAAAAACCAGCAATTCAATATAAACAAAACACAGAAGAGGCTACATCCGTTTGTGAATTATTTATAGGCAGTGTATACGTGAATACGGGTCACACGATACATAAATCAATACGAAATCGATTTCAACAAGTGGCTATTAATTAAGTTGTAGTTAGATTAGAAATTAGATAGAGTACGATGGGCGGGGGCCCTCTCTAATAAATGGCATCTTAAAATTATCTAAAGTTTGTATCACAAGGTAATGTGTTGCAGCGGTATTGCATCTTTGCATTTATCGTTTATCATTGTGTCTGAGGCTTTAGTGAGGAATTCTAGGTCGTGTATAATGTAGGATGTTATTACTAGCAATTTAGCAGTTTGTGTTCATGTTTTGTTCTCACAGCTTCTATAGCGCAGTTGGTTTGTAACCGCCTGTGAAACGAGAGGCCGCGGGATCGATCCTCGTACCAAGATAAATATTTGATCTACAGGTATTTGTTTCGGGTCTGGGTGTTTGTGAGACTGAAAAGTCTGTCGTAGTATCTAATACCCACGACACAAAACTTGATCTTAGTATGAGGTTCAGTACTATGTATATAACCGTTGAGTGTATTATTTACCATTTATTTATTTTTATAGACGTTTATTTTAGACGTTTGATAGTTAGTCGACGTGGTGTGGTTGTGGAGGCAGCCTTAAAATTAGGGACAGCAGATTCAATTACCGCATCGAGGTAAATGTTTGTGTGTGACAAGTCTATTTTTTTTAACTGTCCATCTTAGTGTCTCAGGATGGCGAGCGCAGTGGAATGCCAAGTATTGCTTTGTAATTCAAGGTGTTGTTTGGTTTTACTATTGTTTATGACCGGTCGTATCGCTTGCCATTAGGTGAACGGTATGTTCGTCTCGCTATTCATAGCAATAAAAAAAAATCCAAAAAAATCTTATTTTGTAACACTTATCTTCTAAGCCTTATAGCTAAGGCTACATGGAGTGATCAATGTGCCTACATTTCATTTGAATGTAGCGTTACCGCGGATTGGCAAAACTTAATCAAATGAATATTACACTGCTATTATTGGAAATAGTCGTACGTAGAGTCATATAATAGTAGAATATATTCCCATTTTCTTAGTTCTTAGTTTTTAGTTTATTTACATAAACAGTCTTATTGAGAACACTTGCCAAACTTGCCAAACGCGACTGGTACAAAATCAAGAATTAGAATTAGTAGAATAATACGACATATTATGTCTATTCCCCAACCCACTACATACGAGTATAATGATGATAATATTGATTTATGACATACGATGATAATAAAAACAACGTTGCCCTACTGTTCCTCCCAATACACCGAGCGAAGACACAGCAATAGTCAAAACTATAGGTGTTAAACTGCGATACCGTACGCCACTCGATCATACTTCAAATGTATTATTATATTTGTTAACCGCCTGCTTTCGGAAATTCGGTTATTTATTACATTACGACACGGACATACGCACACCTGTTTGTAACCTCTTAATGTTGGAATACGATAATCATATGGTTGGGTTTGGTTGTTTGTCAGTGTTAGGAAACTAGACTGAGTCGGTGGACCAGTTGTACTACGGCACGATTATAAGATAAGGTTTCGGGTTCGAATCCTGGGTCGGAGAGTGATATTAGATTTTAGATTCATTATCAACTCGGAGATAGCAATTGGTGATTATAACCTTGTGGTATTGAACACACAAGGCGAAACGTGGGTGTCCTGGTATCTGCCTCTGCTTCACCTCCTGGGTAAAAGGCGTGATGTTTATGTATAAATGTATGTATGTATGAAACTATATTTGAATAAAAACGACAATTATTGAGGGTCTTATGTCGATTCATATGCGGTTTATAAAGTAATTCACATGGAATCTTAGTATTTGATAAAAGGTATTTTTATGATACCAATATACTGAAGAAACACGGGTTCCTATTTAGAATATAATTATATATATTGTATACAAATGTCGGGGACGTTAAGCTATTGATCCTGGTATTTTCAAAATCCTTTTAGCGTGAAAGGGTATTGTTTTGAAGTATGGTAGGAAAACTCACGAATTATTTATATCTATATCACTGATTTAATAAAAAGGAGCTAAACTATGATTTCTCGTCGGATAATTAAAATATAAATAGAGCAAACACCAGCGTGTTTGCTTGCAGTGGGTTGCAGTCAACCCCAAATGGCTTAGAGATGCGTTGCCGCCCTTTAAGGTGGGAATACGCTCTTTTTTCTGAAGTTCGCAGGGCCATATTTATCCGGAATTGGAAAATCGATCCAGAGATTTTTAATACGTGGCAGAAAATGTCTCTAAGACGGAACCAACTATCATTGTGTCAAAAGCACAGCGAGACAATATGACATAAACAAATGTACAACCGGAAGTTTAAGTAGACGGATAGCAGAGTCAGTTTACCATGCATATTAATTATTCTACATCCAGTGCAATATTTAAGACCCTGAACACGGAGCCTTTAACTTTTTCACCGCCTTGAGCTGTTCAAGTCATAGTTACACGTCTGTACACGTTATTATAAATGGCCTCACACACGTAATCAATATGTAATCAAGTTCATTCAATTTTTAAATAAATCATTCACATTCACATATTGGCTGTCATCATAGACAAATAAAAAAATTGCGAAATAAGATATTTCTTTTCATTAAACGCGTCGGTAATTATTGTAAGCGTTTGTCTATGAAGTCATCAATTTTAATTATAATGTATAGGTGAATGTGTTCTAGAACAAAAGTGCTTGATGTGAAGTCAAGGAGGCTCGGGATGTATAGATAACTTCAATTGAACGTCAAGTTTGGATATGGAAGGACGAAAGCGGTTTTGAAACGTGACCTCGTTATATGAAGTTTCATTATTTATCAAAAATGTGTTAGTTAATTTAAATTAATGGTTTAATAGATTTACGCGAATGTTACACATTGTAATAAAACTGTTTTTACGGATTTTATCGCGACTTTGGATTATTTTTTAAATTTTTGTAGCTTCCCTACGTTTCGATTACTTTACAGCTTTCGTGGTCACGGGCCTGACAGTTGAAACATGTAAAATTAAACCAAATTCGTGATAGAATCCGTTTTTTTATATGTTTGAGATGGATTTAGTGACCTCCAATAAATTATGTATGTAGATCTATTAGAGTACAGAATACATGAAGGTTTAGCAAAATGCAAGTTAAGAAATAAAAAATATATATTAAGAAAACTAACGTTTGCAGTGTCTCTTAAGGATTTTTCTTGTCTATGAAATCACTCATTATACTATGACGACGGGTTTTGTAATTATCAAGCGAATTTATTCATTATAATATTCTATATCTCATAAAAGGTTTTAATTTACCATACCGCATATTTATAAACAGTTGAAACAAATTAAATCCATTGGCAGTTAATTAAACTTCAACCTTAATATTTCACTTAACTTACTTTAACAAGGATACAAAACGCATAATATGCAATGTATAAATTACTCAAGAAATATTAGAATTACATTAAAATAATTACAAATACTTAACATAAACAACTGAGATAGTACAGCTAATTAAATTTTGAGCTGTGCCTCCAATAAATTAAAGTAAAGTTTACTCATTTGCAATATTGAAATATATTTGGGTCGAGTCCAAATGCCTCGCGAACAGATATTGTTGCAAAACTGTTGTTTGTTTAATTGGATCTTTGAATAATATTTTATAATGGTTCTAAGTATTTATAATTGTAAGTCTTTCTTTAATACCGATGATATGCTATGAAATAGAACCAAACAAGAAGCTTTCAATTTACTATAGAAAAGAAGAAAATGAAGTGAATAAGGCATGAAAATATAGTTTTAATTCGAAAAAAAACTTTGATAAACTAATTTGTTCTTTAGTTTGAATGCAGACAACTATTTCAGTAATGCGAAAGAAGGCGAGCTGAGCGTCATTTCAGACGTAAATCCCTTGGTTTTATGATTATTTTTATTGCTCTTCAACACAATAACAGAACAAGTGCTATCAATATTATAAGCGCATATTCTACAACTTATATTTTGCGTCTTCAATTCCCCATACAGTAAGATTAACCTTCATACGGTCTTCGGGTCATTTTTGACCCATTTCAGGACTGAAACAAAGTTTTCTTTTTAAGTATTTTGTTTTGACATTTGATATTGCGTGACATTTTTCAAAGTTCTTAGCTTAATATAAATATATGAATATTTTATAAAAATATATAAAATATTTCAATATATTTATTTTTTTACTCTAATGGCCTTCGGGTCACATTTGACCATTAAGTATAGAACGATTGTAGTTTGTTTACTTTTGGTATCGTGTTACCCACTATTTATTGTATAATGCTTACATTGTTCTACCCACACCCCACTTTAGTTTTACAACAAACATTGAACGAATGGAACGTCAGTGTTACACGATCAAGTAATTGTTTCGTATTTGAAAATGAGGGACAGTGATATTGAAAACTTTTTGAACGAGGTGTCTGATGAGGAAGAATCGTGTTCTGAATTCGAAGATCATGTGGAGAATGCTGATTCATCTAACAGTAGTTCTAGTGAGAGTGAAAATTCATTCGTTCCTTCTGAAAGAATGTTGTCAAAGAATGGTCAAATAACTTACAGTAAAAAACCGTTTGGGAGCAGTTACGAAAGAGCTTCGAGGGAAAATATTATCAATATGATGCCAGGATTGACGCGTTATTCTTCATCAAGAATCACAGAAGTAGAAATGTCAAGTTTTGAATTATATTTTCCACCTCCACTGATACACATTATTTTGAATTATACGAATATTGAGGGTAGACGTGTTTTTGATAAAGAATGGACTGATATTGACAGTACTGAATTGTTCGCGTTTATTGGTTTACTTTTGTTAGCTGGTGTGTTTCGTTCAAATAATGAAAGTACTGAAAGTTTATGGGATTCTAAAAAAGGCAGACCCATATTTGCAGCGACCATGTCACTCAAGACGTTCAAAAAAGTTCCAAATAAATCTGTATCTTGTTATACTTGTAGAAGAAAGACTAAACGATGGCCTCAAGTGGTGTTCAGTAATATGGTTGATATATCGGCTTATAATGCTTTTGTTTTATTTATTCACATCTGCTAATCATGCCTGGAAAGAAGGCAACCTTGCTAAGCGTCGTAACTTTTTAGAAAATCTAGGTATGCAGCTTGTTACTCCCTTTGGGAAAAAACGACAAACTTTACCTCGAGCATGTTTTTCACTTGAAATTGCAAAGAGTATAAGAGATTCCTCTCAAAACGATCCACAATCGTCAACCTCATCCCAGTCTGAAAGGAATACAGAGAAAAAAACAACCAAGAGAGGCCGATGTCATTTGTGTCAAAAAACGGATAATAAAACAGGATTGGTTTGCCTCACATGCAAAAAATTTATATGTAAACAGCATTCTAAAACGATTACTTTGTGTTCTCAATGTAATAACTGATTTTGATTATTATGTTATTTTGCTATTATAGAGTAATGTAGTACCTACTACGCACCTAATAAGTAAAAATGGTATATGTTCGAAACTTAATTAATTCTAATAAAATTTATATTAACTAGCTGTTGTTTTCATTGTCAATAAATAAATGTATTAAAATATAAACCTAAACAATATTTGTAATGCAATTATTTGAAATAAATGTAGGCAATATATGTTACGGGTCAAATTAGACCCGAGGCCCGTTGACGTTGGTCATTTTGAAGACCGTATGAAGGTTAAATCTGTTAAACCATCACTACTCTACCGGTCTGCGTGACCTTTCGTTTCGTAATAAAATATTTTTATTAAAACAATTGAAAGTGAGACTCAATAAGGTCACATCATGAATATAATGTACAAAATTGATGCGTAAATGAATGTAGACGTTTTGTATTGATGTTCATAGCTGAAGTATCTTGCATTACAATGATTTCTTTGGATAAAGGTGCGGATAAATTGTTGTGAAATTACAGGTGTATATACCGGGTATCTCAAGATTGCTATCGAAAACGAAGTCGGGTGGTAGTTTTAGTGACTTCATTATTTAAATATCGTCATTTTTGCGTGGTAAATCCATAGGTTTTGCTGAAATAATAATTTAAACTCTTTTATACCTTAGAGTCTTTATAAATAAAAGGGTATACACTATTATTTTAGGAAAAAAATTTATTTACCACCCAAATACGACCATATATAAAAATAACAAAAAAAAAATCGCTTTTTTTTTCAACATTTTCTGTTGCATTGTGCCTGAAGTCGCTTAAACTACCACCCGTCTTCGTTTTCAGTAGCAGTCTTGGTATACCCTGTATAATAGAGAGATAGCCTAGATTGTTGTAACGTGCATTTAACTGATATTGATATTTTCTACCTTTCAAATGCGGAATTTGAAAGACATGTTATGCGCAAGTTGATTATGATTAGGATTGGAGGCTGGATAAACTGGATGTTCAATGGTTTCCTTACAACCAAAGGCCCATTTCCTCTGAGAATCCGTTTCAAGGCTATGTTGCAAAGATGGTGGAGCTCACATATCTGGATGTATTGTCCACAGATAGGCATAATCTGTATCCGTTATCTGTATCAGCCCATATAAGTCCCACTGCAGGGCACGGGCTTCCTCTACAATCGAGGATACGATTGAGAGTGGTTAGGCCATATAGTCCACCACGCTGGCCTAATGCGGGTTGGCAGACTATACATACCATAGAAATAGCTATAGTATGCAGGTTTTCTCACGATGTTTTCCTTCACCGTTATAGTGCGTGGTGATTGATTATCAATAAACACACCGAAAAGTCAGAGGTGTGCCCTGGGATACGAACCCGCGACCACCGTGAACATGTTGGCCGCGTCTGATCCGTTTACCAACAGGCCACCACGAACTTCACCAACAGGCCACCACGCACTTACTTACTACTTATTACAATATTACATAGGCATAATGTAATATTGTAATTATTTAGCAAACATGCAATTGCTGTGACGTCACCTCAGATCTCTTTTTGTTCCTGGTAGGTAGGTCTTTCATATGTGAGAGGCTGCCTGGGTTGGTACCACCGCAGAGAGACTCTACTGGACATATTGAGACTTAACATCGCAAACGCCAGGCATTACTTTGTAATTCAAGGTGTTTTTGGTGTTGCTCTTATCCATAAGCGGTCGTATCGCTTACCATCAAGCGAACGGCGTGCTCGTCTCACCATTTATTGCGATAAAAAAGCAACAATACAGACCAACATACTCCAAGATTAATACCGATTAAAACAGTGATTCACATAATGATACCTTTAACAAGGTTACGGTATAAAAAAATAAATCAATAGAACTAATAGAATTATGGTCTCACACGTATCATTACGGCGGCGCGGCGGGGGGCGGCAGAGTCTTATGTCTATAGCCACGCCATTATCATTGCGATTACATAATTACCGCGTTTGTGCTGTAAATTGCAAGTTGCTTTTGTAATTTATGTTCATGTGTAATGGTTTATTTTACGTGTGAAGTTTAGATTACTTAATAGTACATTAAGGGACTTTAATAGTTTGATATTGAAGTAGGTGGATGAATTAATTCACACAATAGTAAAATAAAAGGTTATAAACTACGAGAAACTTTTCGGACTTTTAAACAAATATTTGGTATGAGTCATAGAAAGTTTTGATCTGCGCATAGTATTTAAGATATTGGGTTATCTGTCATAGAAATCGACTAGAAATTTTACATTACTTTTGGACCTTATTTTATTTTATCATTTACAAAATATAAGTTCAATAAATACATTACCCCACAAAACTGACGCTACAGTTTACCTGTGAGGTCCCCGTGAATCTTCAAACCAACATTATAAAATAAGTGTAAGAAGATTGTATTGAAGATTTACATTATTTCATATAATATATAATTTGCAATACTTAATTAGGTACATCTAAATTAACGTATTTATACTAGGAGGAATTGACATAAAAGAGAAAACAGCAAGAATAGCCAAGAGCCTAATCACATCGGATATAAAATCAGTCATATCACGGGTCAAGATTACGTAATACGTTATAGTGCAAAATGCACCAAATCAAACGACATCGCACAAGATAAGCCCGGTCTGACCCATGTTATACATACGAACTTAACTCACACTTAACATTTAAGTTATCACCAAGTTAACACTTAACATACGCGTAATGTATGCGCGCACGGACGTTAATCCAATTAGCGTCTTAGCTCTAGTGTCACATTAACATTAATTTGAATTTTAAATCGCGCAGAAATTACTTAGTAACTTGTTACGCGGCGGCGACAGGTGAATATATAGATAGATAGCGTTTGTTTTGTAAACAAATGATAAGGATTATCTTATTGATTTTTAGTAGTTGTTGATACGTCTTATACTCATAGTAGAGAGATTTCTTTGAATAAACAAGCGATTTTTTTTAATCGAATGCAAATGAAAAGTTTTTTGTGGTGGTTACTTAACGACTTACCATTTTTTTTTATATACTGTTTATAGTACACTAAATAAACTTAACAACAAAACATTATATTACATAGCAGTATAAAAGGTGGTTGTATCGCTTGAGGCAATCTCTTACCGACTACCTTGGGATGGACATAAGATATGGAAAAAAGGAGAGGGCAGTCGATAGTGTACCCGTAGGAAAAGGCTTGATTGACAAAAAAAAATATATATATTTTTTGGTTTCCAATTTCTTTATAAATTTTGGATATGTATGTCAATAGGCATTTATATCATTATCTAGTAAAAAAATACTTTTAGGGCTTAAGAAAGATGTCGGTTGAATATTATGTTCTATGAACCATTTGTGTGGTGGATACTTGTATTTCATAGTCAAAAGATTTATACGCAAACATCGTCTACAACTTAAGTTTTATTTCAACGTCAATGTCAACGTCGTATAAATTAATTATATTATGGATATATAACGTGACCATACGCCCCGATTTAGGCGGGACAGTCCCGCTTTCAGGAAGTCTGTCCCGGTGTCCCCAGCAAGGCCTACCTTTTGCAAACAGACCAAACGATGATCAAAAAATATTTCCCGCTCGAAATGCTTTATCGAACTATTACTGAAAACGGTTGGGTTAAATTATTCCAGCACTTTCGTAAAAAACAATCTTGCTTTAATAAACTTTTCCACAATTATTGAGTACGTTATGTGTCTACCTGGAAGTCACGCCACTACTGGGGCTTATAAAACTTGTAAAACACCAAAAACTTTTTATTATTATTTAATTCCACAGATGTCCCGCTCTGGCACAAAAAATAAATGGCCACGTTATGGATATACAGCCGTCTCTTAAAAGGTAGTACCCAATAATAATTATTTTCTTAATTATGTTGATACAGTTTTAGGTGATTTCTACCATTTAAAGTGTTCTATTCGAATCCGGTAAACCCACGTTTTAATTTATTAGTATCATAATATTGCATATGAGTTGTGTGTTCTTAATATGTATTACAAACATGACAGCAATTGTGATTTATACTAGCTCAACTATGTTCGTGTGTATATTATTCAAATATCTTATAGTTAAGGAAAACGGCTTGAAAATTCGCGTCCCCATATATTATACGTGTAATGAATATCCAATGTAGCAGACATCATTAAAGATTTTACTTTGAATAGCTGCCTAAAAAGATAGTTTAGTAAAGTGTAAAGGAAAAGGAAGGAAGATATTATTATTCTCTTTATTTCGCAGGTATTTCTTTTTTCATTTTTATATTCCATATTAAAAAAAAACAACAATAAGTCATATAAAAATATAAAATAATAATAATAATTGACCCTTCGGTGAAGAGACTCAATACCAATGCCACCGTCGGTGAGGGATCTAAAATGAGGAACCTCCTCACTATGCGTGTCGTGTCCAAATGAACTTATTAATAACATTATCATCATCGTTTTCGGGTTCGAATCCCGGGTCAGGCAAAGTGATATTGGATTTTTCTATTTTATCAGCCTGGATTTAGGAATTTGCCCGATATGGCGATAGGCTCGCCCCCTATCAATTCGTGGGATGTAATACACAAGGCTAAATGTTGGTATCACCTCTGCATATGCCTCCTTGGAAAAAGGCGTGAGTTTATATGTGTGTGTATCTAGTAGTAAATGAATACCCGAGGGTATTGGCAACCGTTTAAGCTGAGTGCTTAGTATTAAGTTGTATTGGATATGTGAGACCATTGTCGGTCGAGGCCAAGGACCACCTGGCCCCAGTTTCTAATGTCGCAATCAAAGTTTTATGTTCGGTTTTTGCGTAACATGTCTAGTGATTGATAATCTGTTAAATTTTGTTAACATGTTTGCACATGGTAATTTATTGGTGAACTGAATAGCGTTATCTGGTAAGTTATTAAGATTGTGATATGAAATTGTAATATATTTGATGTAACTCAATACAACTTATAATTATGTTTTTCATGCAATGGTTTGATAAATTATTTATCATAGTATAATATATTTTTATATACATACATAAACTGACACCTTTTCCCCAGAAGGGGTAGGCAGAAGTGCCAGGACACCCACATTTCACCTTGTATGTTCCGTCACACGATGTGATAGGGAACCTATCGCCATATCGGGCACAAATTCCTGACTCCGGGCTGATAATGAATAGAAAAGTCAAATATCGCTTTGCCCGACCCTGGATTCGGACCCGAGACCTCAGCTTTGTAACCATACCGTAGTACAACTCCTTCACCGAGTCAGTCGTAAATCATCATTTTAAATATTTGATTATGTTCATTTATATGATTTATGATGGAATCATATTTGAATCCGCTTTGACAGCGTGTTTGGTTAAATAATTAGCGGTTTACGCGTCTATTACATTCTGGGATCAGCCTATATGCCTCTTAATTTGCTTCTAACTAGACGATACTTGAAAATATAAAACTATGTTTCAGCTATTAATAAGAAAGACGAAGCACGGACTACCACTACCAGAGTAATTAGTAATTTATTTTCATATAATTTAATTATTAATCGATTAACACATTAAATCGATTCTACACAAACTGTTCCTAATTCAAATATGGATACAA
This sequence comes from Hyles lineata, assembly GCA_030180105.1. Lineage (NCBI taxonomy): Eukaryota > Metazoa > Arthropoda > Insecta > Lepidoptera > Sphingidae > Hyles > Hyles lineata. The sequence continues at coordinate 8,004,934 of JARJEE010000023.1, forward strand.
CGTACAATAATTGCTCATTCAGTGCTACCATAACAACAACACAAAAACTAGCTGTACAGTACAAATACATGTTGTGCAACATAACAGTAACACACACGCCTAAAGATTTATTACATCGCCGACTCACTATTACAAGAGTTTACAATTGAATATTATTTTAATAAATATAGTTTCTGTTTTACGTCTGTATCATTGAGGACCTTGAATTGGTAATGCTTGTGCTTGGTAACGATTATTGTATGCGATTTTATTGTTTTTTAAAGAACTTACTTGTGGTAGGTCACTCATATGTGAGAGGCCACTTGGGAAGGTACCACCGCAATGTCTATTTCTCTGACCAAGTCGAGAGTAAATGCACTTTTGTGTTCCAGAAGAGAAACTATTGGACATATTGAGACTTAACATCTTATGTCTTAGGATGGCGAGCGTAGTACAATACATATTACTTTGTAATTGAAGGTGTTGTTTGGTTTTGCTACTATTCATGAGCGGTTGTTTTGCTTACCATCAAGCGAATGGCATGCTCGTCTCGCCGTTCATAGCAATATTTTTTTAATTAAGTAAAGAAATTTAGAAGTAATGACGAGTAATAAAATAAAATGAGTAATTTGAATGATAGAAGTGGTTACATTAATAAAAAAATATATAGTATTAGGCCTTAATTCATCTTGAATTATTGTATGTATAAATTAAAAACTATACTTAGTGACGCATTATCACAAACAATGTATCCTATGCAATTAAATTAGATGGTGTTTCTTATATTGATCAGTTGTCTTTAGAGTATCTTTATTTCAATTTATCTTTGCATTTGATATAGCAATCCAATAGCTTACTATATTTATCAAACCATTGAATTCACGGAATAACTTAACGCCAGCTTAATAAAGTATGTGTTGAGTTATGGAAGACAGCATGCGTGGGATGACTTCATTAGGCGCTCGAATAATCCGACAAAGATCAAGAAGGCTTTAGGTATCTAGATTAAAGCTTTGTAAACATTTTCGAAGTTATTTTCATCATCTATTTGTGAAATGCAAAGTATTACTTTGTAATTCAAGGTGTTTTTTGGTTTAGCTACTGTCCGTAAGCGGTTGTATCGCTTACCATTAGGCGAATGACATGCTTGCCTCGTCTTTCATTGCAAGAAAAATAAATTGCAATGAAAAAAACTTGACACATCGTTCTCTCGGGTTCTTCAACCAAGTATTTTAGTACGAAATATTTAAATACATACATAGATGGTACGTTTACAAATGTAAGTGCGATGGGGTCCATATACAGCTTTAACTGGTAAGATATATGTACCTAAAGCAATGAAAATACCACATCAAGCAGAATGTTCAATGGCTGATCCTAGGATGAAATGGCAGGGTTCAAAAGACGGCTTTTCATGTACGCTGATAATACCCCACCATCATTTTATGCCATTACAAAATAAACGTTTCCAATCCGGAATCAACAACTACAAAACCCATTCTTTCCGATTTCCTGATCTTTTGAGTCCAATCATCAAGTTAATTAAACTAATTGTGAGCGCTACGCCAGGCACCTTGGGTAAGGTCGGAAATAATTGTTCGCATATTGATAGAATCGTTAGCGACACGCGCACATTGCACACGATTGCCGATACGAATCGTATGAGGATTTATGTAATATGCGCTTTTGTTATTGATATATTCGATATTTTATTAGCTGTAATATCTTGGGGTTATGATAAAACGTGGAAAATGTAATGACAAATCCAGTGTCTAACATCAGTCGGTATAATTTGTAAGTAATATTTCTCAAATCGAGACCCTTATATTAAGGACCAGGATTCGAACTTAGTACCTTATCGTCCACAGGTTCAATTACATAATTCATCATTAGGTTAGTCAATCAGGCTATTGTACCTGTGGACCTAAACAGGTACAATAGCCTTTATAGCAATTAGGTATTTTTAAAATGTGAGCAGTAACTAAAAAATATTTAATATATTATGTATCTCTCATCAAGACAAGCATGGTACAATTAAAAAAGTGAAAATATTATAATTAAAATAATAAATAAATACACCTAACAGTCACATGCAAAGTCTTGAGGACAACTAACTAGAGACTTTTCGGTCTTACAAACACCCGAAATCTGTGGATCATACAAACATTTGTTCCGGTACGGGGATCGAACCCGTTGCCTTTAGTTTCACAGGCGGCATCTAACTAATAGCACCACGGTGGCTATCTGATACACCTATAAAATGACAAGTCCAAACCACACAGTAAGGTAACTCCACAACACAAATCACATAATTAAAGCATAACCACAAACAAGTAATCATACAGAACGCCGATCACCAATCATCCATTTACAAGTTAATTAAGCGTAAGAAAGAAACTGCATACACGTTAGTTCCCATGGAGGTATGCAAAAATTGTTGAGAAAATACCATAGCTGTTTGCGTGGCCGATAATTCGCCGAGAGTGTAATTTCTGCTTTTAGACTATAGCGCGAGGTATAGTAATTGACTTACTGTACGGGCATTACACAGTTGCTTAGTGTTATACATTGATTTTCGCCGCTTTATTGCCTTTAATATCAGTGTATGAATTTTTAAGTATAGGTCATTGTGTTAATATTATCGGGAAGGCTTAAAATCCAAGGATTTTACAAGATATCGTTATGGGGAAATAAATAAATTTATTAAAAAAAGGGGAATATCTTTTTTAAATAAATCAATTAACAGTTGCTTAGTGTTATACTGTATACATTGATTTACTGCTTACGGCTTTACTGCCTATTAAATTGGTCGTATAGATTTTTTTGAATGTAAGTTTAAGCCATTAGAGGAGAATTGGTACTTATTGATGTCGTCATGAGATTTTCAAAGTTAAATACTAACGTGTAATGGTTTCTTAGATTTACGCGAATGTTACACATTGAAATAAAATTATTATTTACGGATTTTATCGCGGATTTGGTTTAATTTTATATTTTTTGAGTTCCCATCAAATCGAATACAAAATCGGAACCCAAAAGACCAACTGCCAGACCTCAAGACACTGTGAGCTCCTTCTGCGTAGATCGGATCGTAAATACAGACTAGCTATTTTAAATTATTTTTGTAAAAATTAATAATTGTAAAATAAGGGTAGTTGAATAATTGTAACAGTCACAGAGCGGACGTTTAATACCTCAGTCCGCCCCGTGACCACGAAAGCTGTAAAGTAATCGAAACGTCGGGAACTCAAAAAATGTCAAATTAAACCAAATCCGCGATAAAATCCGTACATAATAATTTTATTTAAATACTAACGAGCTTTGAAGATGTTACATTGTCTAATGAAATTATAAGTTGGAGAGAAATACTCGAGAACTTACAGATAAAAATGTAAGTTTCAAAGTAATCATAGGTTTACCACGTGAACATACAAAGTTAGGAGACATATTTTTTGAAACTGTTAATTGTATGTTATTTATTTAGGTTTTTGTGAGCCCATTCTTATGTTTTTATAAACCTTTGTCTATGCTTCCGTCTTAGTTCCTCGTCGTTAGTAACATGAAGTTGATAACTAGAGATTGCGTGCACAAATATGTAGATAAACACGAATAAATACGACCTCCTGCGAAGATATTCCTGGCAGCTACATAAATATTGAAGCAACATCGATAGCTCCAAGTCACCTGAGCTTCAAATAAAACTACACGGCTAAGCAACCATTGAAAACTGAGGGATCATTGAGAAGCAAATTCTGCCAGCGAAATCATATGCAAAACTCCATTCCCACGATCCGTGCGTGGACAATCGGCCGTTTATCGACTTACTACGTCCCTATTCGATGTTATTCTCTTACGTCAATCGACTGTTTTAAATATGATTACTAAAATAAAATGTATCATTAAGAATAGTGTCGTTATCAGAGATTCGAAATAATGATGAATTATTAGAACCAAACTACAAATTTTACAAATACACTTCATCTTGCTATAAATGTCCTGTTGGTTAAAGAAGTTCCCTTAAATATAAAATAAATAAATAATAAATAAAAAGGCCGCTGGGCTTTACTATAGAACCTTCAGGATAGGTGGTGTAACAATCTCGGCAGAGAAACTGGCGAAGGATCATGCGTAGAGACGCATTATGAGAGATGATCAGCATTAGACTATCACAGGTTGATGAGAACGGGGTTTACCCGCAACAATTTTATTGTTATGCTTGCATTCAAATGCTTAAATATCAACTCCATAGTATGCTCGAAGTTGTCCTATTTCAAAATTCCTGATATACATTTTAATACCACCAGATAATAAAGCTAACGAATCGTGAACGCAGTTTCGATTGTAACGACTAGCGATTAATTTTAATCGATAAAGTGACTGATCGGTATGAATCGTTCGCCATCAAATATTCATTCACAGTATAAACACAGCCAGTGAATAAATAATTAAACGTGATTTTATTACCTTAACTTAACCTTGACTGATTGGTGCAATTTTGAATCCATAAAATCATTAATTATGCATCTAAATGGTTGCATATTTTGATTTTTCACGGGTAGTTTAAAAACAATGTTGTAATTTGTATTTGAATGTTTTTCCTCAACAGCCTCTGATTACTTGAATATAATTGCATCCACAATGTTTACATAATTCATTAAAAGATTATGAAATATTTTAACGTTTATTTCATTATATTTATTACCAGTAATTATCATAGCATTCATAAGTAATATAATTGAGAAAAATAAGAGAAAAAGTATGCTAATACTTCCTATTTTTAATTCGAATACATAATTTGAAACACGCTTACGAGTATACTAAATCCGAATTTTATTTTGTGCCTATGTTTTATAAGTGACAACCAACAATCACCCCACACTATATTACAAGTTTTGTGTCAAGAGTCACAAAAACTACAAGAGACTATTTGCTGCAACAAATCCCAGATCCGATTTAAATATTATTAGGTCATACCAACATCTGGTGGGTTTCTTATTCTATGTTCCTGGCGTTCGAATATTCAAAGGGTCGAAATCTATGGCGATAAGAATGTACCTACCATACAAAATGATCAAATCCTCTATCGTACGTTGTAACCATAGACTAAGTTTGGAGTAAATAATAAGTGTCATAGAAAATAGTATTTAATTTCGGAAATTGAAAACTTATAACCTAAACGTGGACGTTCGAACATTCAAACGTCTTGTCGAAGCATATAGTAACCCTCTTTTCACAATCAGCGTTTCAACCAACTGCGTCACGGAGGTTGAAATGCGTCAATTCTTAATGACAAAAGAAAATATATTTTTGTCATAATTTGCGTTTATTTTGGATAATTTGTTAATCCCTATCCAGAATAGGGATGTGAGGAGTATCGTGCGATACGCGGCAGTACGAATCGGTAGTCCTGAGAATCTCGTCGAAATGTACGTGTGCTTGGCTCACATGGGGAGAGGAAATACCGACGGTTATTACCCTATATTGATGTCATTTTATTATTGATGTTGTTATATTTTATACGGATTATAAGCCGTTAGATACTATAGCAAGTATCCTATATATACCTATTTTTAAAAATAATTTAAATAAATTCAATAAACTATGACCTCACGTGTGAAAGTGAAACACGATATCATCAGAGGAATTATAATAAAGTAACATGTTCACTCTTTATTTAATTTTGTATATTTTATAATTTAAAAAAACATGTTTATGACCCAAAAACGCAAGCAAAAAAAAATTGCTCATTGCTATCATAAAAACAAAAAAAAGTACAACTTCTATTCAATTATTTACGACAATTCGACCCCAATCCACAAAAAGTAGGCAGCCTCTTGCGCCATGTGAACCGGCGCTAATGGCGTGCGATGCGGGCGTGACACAGCCGACTCGGGTTTGATTCCCTGCAGGCACCATTAGGGCCAATAACCATCAGTCGGTAGCCAGAGCCGACCCCGCTAATTTTCTCTAATTTTCCTATCAAAACCGAAACTTCATTGTTTTTTGTTCAGCCGGTAGCGTCTCGACTAACTGTTTGTGATCGTGAGAACCCTGATTTTTGTTACGTAATTATTGTGTTTTTGCACGCTTTTTTCGTTTCAAGGCTGCGTTTTGGTTTGCGTGTGTTTATTGCGGCCTTGCGGTAATGCGGTTAATTGGCTTGAAGGAGATTCAACGCGTCAAATATATTATATGCGGTAACGTGATTGACGCTGAAATATTACGATGTCAAGGCTTTTGAGAGTTTGTGCTTTTGTATTATGTATAGAAAGATATTGATGTGTGAATTGTATTGAATGTGCTCTCTGTCGATTTATTAGTTTAGTAGTGGCATCATTGAGATGTTAAGTACGATTTCTTGAGTATAATTCTTAGATTCCCGTTTAATAATTTATTACATATTTACTAGAGATAGCACTGTTCAAAAAGATCGGCATCTTGTATCTTCTTGGGGTGTACATTACCAGAATGAAATTTCGACTTAAAATTGTAACAATAAAAAATCCTCCTAAATTACTAATTACTAGGTAACTAATTACTAAAACACTTACAATACACAAATCAAAAATAAGTCATCATTTGCTCCCTAAAATCAATGAAGTCTTCAGACGTCCCAAACATAACATTTTGCTTCGCGATGAGTCACTTAATCATCATGTGTCGTGTAGGAATTAAGCGAAGTAAGCGCTGACGGGCGCTGGTCATGCATGTTACAATGCTTAGATTGTTAGCGGCATATTGAGTGATATTTGTGTGAAGCAATGTTTTTGCTGGACTATTAATTCATTTGTTTGGTTTAGCAGTATCCTTTAGGATGAGATTACATCTAGATGCTACAATATTCAAGACCAGCTAGAGGTCTTAGGTTATATTCGGAGCTTAGTGAATCGGGTGAAATTGTGGTATAGTTTAATTAAAGTATTTTTAAGGTTAATTCTTAATCTGTAAAACGTAGATAATATTTAAGGCGGAAACCAAGAAATTGTTTTCAAAAAACAGGAGTATCAAACTTGCAGTCTAGTAAACTAATAATATAAATAAATAATCAAGTGTTCAAGGGACAGAGGTGTCATTACAGTGGTCCAATTTATTTTTTCTCTCATCATTTACTGGCAGGATCTCCAAATAAATGTTGAAGTTGAAGAGTTGTGCCTTACCTTGTTGGAAGTAGTTTGACTTCCTCACATACACGCAGACCAGCGCCATGAGTTGGAGCTGCGAGAGCCTCTGCCTGGTGGAAGGCGGTAGCGGCAGCAGGTCCCGAAGGTTGGCGATCTCTGCGTTGATGAGGTCGCGTCGAAGCTTGCTCGCACCTTTCGTCGATTTGCCTTGGTCGAACCTGGGGGTGAAAGGTTTATCAGTGTCATCTTCATCATTAGAACTATAATCATCATCTCAAACTCATGGTTGGACATAGATGTACTTTAATTTTTTAATTTAATTACTCTAAATCAACAAAAAATTCATAACAACGGATAATGAATAAGAAGTTCGTTTTACCTAAAATATGATTTGAGGTTAGAAATTATTTCTATTGGTTAATTATTTATTTGTGTAAGGTGAATATAAATAAAGCAGAAGAATTATTGCTATTATATATTTCCCAATCAAGCAGTGGCGTAACTATCCCATCGGGGGCCCGTGGCAAATTTCATCCAAGGGGCCCTTCATCATCATCATCATCATCATCAGCCTATTCGCGTCCACTGCTGGACATGGCCTCTCCTATGACACGCCACTGGGCTCGATCTTCAGCCCAACGTCTCCAACCGCTACCAGCCATCCTTCGGATATCATCACTCCACGGCCCTTAGTAAAATACATTGTCATTTTGTTTTTATGAACAACTAAGTATAATTACACACCTAGCAACACTATTATAATAATTGCAAAAAAAAATCTTATTATTATCTTTATTATATCTTATTATGACTGCCTCGGTCAGAATTTCCCCCTTGGTCTTCTATATAATCATTCTCTCCCGTTGTGCTTGTATTTAACAGAATCTAGACTCGTCTGAAATATTCAGAGTCCAATTCTCGCGTTTTCTACCAAAACTCATCCTTGAGTTACTGTGTCTTTCTAGTTTTGGGCTATTTGCACGTCTTAATGGCTGTAAATTAGCTTCAGCCAGAAGCCACCTTACTATATCCCTACTCAGATTCTTGCAGCTTATTAATGATGACTCTTTACTACACAAATCAAAAGCGATTTCTTAAATTCGTTGACACCATATAGCGATCCTCCCGCGCCGTTGCCCACCTTGTTGAAACATGGCAGGAAATGCAGGAAACGGTGCGTTTTAGCGATGATTTTATATATTATTTATGTGGCAGTAAATATAACGTAATTTAGTTATTATAAAGCAGGTACTTTTGAAGATACTGAAGATTTTCTAACCTCTTTGGGATCCATATATTTTTTTATACATCAACTTTCAAATCTATTTTCAGTAAATCTGGGTCGCTTAAACTTTGCGTTGCTAATTGCAAAACATAAAAATTGTTAACAATTCTAAGTACATATAGTCTTAGCAACAAAACGAAATTTAAGTTGATTTAATTTACATAAAAGATTATTAAATATATTACGAATTATGTTTAATAGCTAACAAATTGTTTTTTATTATAAATTTCGGATTTCATGTTGTATTCTTCACCGCTTACGCTCTGTCAAGCTTGAGTCTAAGGCCCTGTCGAGCCAGGGCCCTGACAGCTTGGGGGCCCCTAAGGCCGGGGGCCCGTGGCATTTTGCGCACTATGCCACCCTATTGTTACGCCACTGCAATCAAGAATCTTGAATGCTGAACAACATATAAATTAGTACTAAAATTACAAAATGTGTTTTCGGTGCTGACACAAATTATCAACTACTTGTGTGAACCTTAGAAGTTTCTGAAACCCACAACATAAGATGATCCTTTGAGATCAGAATTATACACATTTTGTGTGTGTTTATTATGTGTAATTATTGTTATCTATACCAAGCGTCGCTTCAACAAATCGATAAAAATTCAATTCAGCATTCAAGGAACTAAAATAGGTACATACAGGTAGGTTATAAAAATTACTACCATTCAATTAAGCAGTTAAGTATTTATGTTCGTATAAAGATTAGTTCCAGTCGTATCCTATGTTTGGTACATGCCGACATAACGGCCATTATTCTCAATCGTCGGATAATTTTTATCGATCGGTAATTTTGTTTTTTGGTAGACAAACGCGGTATGTTTCCTCAACTTGTGAATTCGCCTTGAGACTAAAACGAAGTAATAGTGTAAAAGGTCAGATTTATAGCAATTTGCTTTTAAGGTTATGTCGGTAATAATATTAGCTCGCTTTTACGCAGTTCAATCAAATTGTTTGTAATTTAAATAACGTTTATGTATTCAACCGACTTCAAAAAACAGGGTTCAATTGTACTTTAGATTGTAAAGGAGGCCTGTGCCCTGCAGTGGGACGTATAGCCCATAGGCTGATGCACTTGAAATTAAATTATTTGTAGTCATTGATATGAATAAATACCGGGTATATCAAAACTGCTACCGAAAACGAAGCCGGGTGGTAGTTTTAGTGACTACAAACGCAAAGCAACTAAAAATTTCGCAAAGAAACGCATATTTTTTTTAATCATTTTACAAATATTGACATTTTTGGGTGGTTAATCCATAGTTTTTACTAAAATAATAATATAAACTCTTTTATACCTTAGAGTTTTTATAAATAAAAGGGTTAAATAATAGAGTTTTTATAAATACTATTATTTTATGAAAAAAATATATTTACCACCCAAATACGACCATATGAAAAAAATAACAAAAAAATATCGTCGCTTTTTTCTATTGCATTGTATCTATGTGTGTCAAATAGTGCGACGCTCCATTGCATCTCCAGTGAATCGTTACTGAAATTAGTCATCACAGTGACTTTCAAAATAGTTGCTTATGACAGCAAGTTTAGAAAAAAAACTGGTACTAATTCTTATCAGCGCTAAGTCAAAATCTATTAACTTTTAGCCATCTTTTTGATGGCCTGAAGGACCTATCCTTAGTTTTTAAATCATATAATTAATATTTGCAGTCAAAAATTCTTTAGTCGATGGCCAAAGATTTTGTTCCCAACCCATAAATTCCACAGGACTATACTAACAGGATTTCCATGGATAAAACCTCATTCCAACCAAACCAAAATTTAAATGGCATTCAATGACATTTCGCGTAGAGTTAAATCCAAACACGGCATTTAACACGGTTTAAATCACTGGCGCCGGCTTTATAAATTTATTTATTGTCCTTTTATAGGTTTATTTACGATTTATAAATAACGCTATGGTATAAATTAAACACTCAGCTGTGTCTAGGTTTAGTGTTCACAGTATATCTGAAGGGCGGGGTCGCGAATTCGATTTCCTGCTTGGATAATTTTTGAGTAAGGTATTCGATGTTGTAAAATTATCTCAATAGTAAATAAGCACCCAATTTATTATGTGTATTTCGATGTGATCATCGTCGGCAAAATGTATGCTCATCAATTGACCTATTATAGCTGATTATAATCATTAAGATAGATATCCATCGCCCCGATGTCAAAATTAGTTTCCGTCAAGACCACATATCTTATGAGCAATTTGTGGCAGTCTCTGTGGCGCAGTTTTACTACGGTATGAATGCAAAGCTGAGGTCTCGAGTTTGAATCCCGGTCGGACAATATTTTTTCCTATTCTTGTCAGCCCGGAATCAGGAATTTGTGCTCGTTATGATGAAAGACTCGCCTATCACATCGTGAGACGGAAAATACAAGGCGGTACGTGGGTGGCCTGGTTGCACCTCTATTTACTCCTTCTGGGAAAAACGCATAAATTTTATATCTATATACGTATGTAGTTTTTGTATGAATACACATTATGAATGTAATTAAAAACACTTCGAATTATTACATCATAAATGCACACACAAGAATTGCAACTAACTCGTCCTTGAATACAATAAATATTTGTTGAATAGTCCGAATGTTTTTAAACAAACGCATTATATTTATCCGTAAAATTACTCAATTTGCAATTTAAATTTATTGTAATTGTAAAGCAAACATCATAACGTGTTAATGTAAACATATTCTGAATGCCAAATGTTGAATTTTACGCATCGTCGATCCGCTGAAAAATATTGTTTGCAATACTTTGATGATCGATTGTAATAGCAAGACGAATGGCGTTTTAAATATTTATTTTATTACCTTAATTATGTTTTAATATTTCTATAATAAATCACACAAGTTTTCACAAAATACATATTTCCTTGATACGTATCAGGAAATAGTGCTCCTAACAAAAGTACTTATACAATATCAATTCTTTTTAATTCTATTTTGTTTAGGATCAATATGCAATGTTTGATGGGAAATCCAAGTTTGCCGAGTTATACCACCTGGCATTATAAGCCGTCACTGTAGTCGCTTAATAGGTGGACACTCCTAAACAATAAAAAAAAATGCCACACAAACATTAATAGTCCCATAGTGGGAATTGAATCAGTGACCTCTCGTTTCGAAACAAGCTGTGTAGCCTACTGTGCAAGACTGAAGCTAAAAATTATTAGCTCCTAAAGCACATATTTTAAATAAAGAATTATAATCCCACCGGCCAATTTGAAACACATTCAGCGCAATGATAAATTAGATTCCGAGTTGCATTTGAACTTAGGCCCTTCCGTGGAGGTGTCAGTCTGCATATTCCACGGTCCTTGTTACGCTGATGAGATGCTGGTTGCAATAGCCCTTTGCCCTTAGATCTGGTAGTAATCGCAGATATTAACATCACCCGTCACTTACTGGTGTGCTGTATTTAACGCGAGAATTATAGGGTGTTACATGGATGATTAATATTAATTTATGTGTAGGATCATATTCGATTTTATATGCCGTTATTACGTGGGTTCATTTTTATACTGACAGAAAATATGCTTAAAAGATCGTGTACGTACTGTCCTCCGAATATTAGGAACAGTTTTTGCTCTTAAGGTTTATGACATTGTGCATGTTAATAATATTAGGTTACGAGTATAAAATGCTTGTTGTTTGTATTATGAAAACATATTTCAAACAATGTCTTTAATAGAAATTTTTAAATTTTAATTGCGGTTCCAAATGCTACTCGCCAATTGAAGTTAGACAGACAAAACAAAACATATAATGGTCTGTGCTGTTTGTCTTGGTAGATTAGATATTTATTAACGATATACGGTTACTGAAATACCGTTGTGTATGCTTATTTAAGCTAGACTACGTCATAGTTTGTTAAATTACGTAAAATATCGTATCGTTCATTAAACATCGAGAATACAGAGGCATGAAAGACGGAATTGTGACTGAAAGAACAATGCCAAGCAATAAGTTTTTTGACACTGTAAAATTAATATTATTCCCGAAAAATACGAAAGTTCACAAAAAAAAACAGTCTTTTAAAGCATCAAAGTCACGTTTCCCTGACGTACGTCATAAAAATGAATAAAAACTTGACACACTGTGCTTTACTGTGCAATTCGCGGAATTCCTTTTGCGAAACACAAAAAGGCTAGAATTCCCCGAAAATTCGTCTGGAAATTGAAGTGTCCATTACACAAAAGAGTGGAATCAATGTTTCGCGGATATCTTATTAGTTAATATGGAGGGGCACGCGATCGTCTTACTGCTTGCGAACTCAAATGTTCCGCTTACGACCCCGAGTTTGGCATTTACAATATTTTTTCAATAATTTGCGGCGTGCGAAATTAATTTTGATGCGTTTAGTTGCGCAACTTGAATTTATAATGTTTGTTAATCATTCTTTAAAGTTTTGTTTGCATGTGAAAGTGTGTGAAACGCACGAACGATAGTAATATTGCGTGGATGGTTAAGAATAATCTGTCAGGGACGTAAATTTACATACATATTAATATGCTTTTATGTTATTCCTTGATACGTAAGCGTTTTTGACACGCAAAAGACATTTTGGTAATGAGCAATAACTATATTTATATTTTTGATTATCACAGAATTATTTTCACTGTTAATACAGTGAAAATAATTCCATTAAAGCCCATCCGGCATCAATAATTTACAAACGTGACACTAAATTTTATAGCCACGTCTCCCAATACACTAATAACATTTTTAGCCTAAGAGCCAAGTAGTAAAAATCAACGGTTGCAAGTGGAACAGACCAGCTGTTCATGTGTATCGTGGGAACGAAATGCATTACCACCGTAACTGGAAATCTCCTAACTCCTAACCTATTTTATATAAGGGCATGTGCACCTCACGTGTGGTTTTACTTAGAGAAAATCACGTCGGCTGAGAACAAAGGCTTATAATTCTACACGATCTACTGCCTATTATGCCGAGTGTTGAAATGCTGAATTGTGATGCAGGATTTTTTGAAATTTATTTATTTAAGTTTATTGGTTTCCACAAAAGATACAAAAAGTTTATACATAGCATAATGTCCTCATACTGAGATTCCCTGTGTTGTGGGATCTTGTTATTTTTCCAATACAAACTAGGTACGAGTATAACAAAAAAAAAACAAGTGTTCTTTTTACGTACCTATATTACAATGTGTGTCCATGCAAATAGTGGGCGTGTGTATATGAATGTGTTTGTGTGTGTATATATGTGTGTGTGTGTGTGTTTGTATGTATGTGTATTGCCTGCACTAGGCCAGTAGGACTATGGCTTAAGCCCTTAATTGAATTCTTTGTTGCAGAGGGGTGAGGAGTTTATTATTAGGCTGATTATGAATTAGTACAATAGTTGTATTTGTAGTACAGTAATTGCAACTCAGGCCCGGTGTTCTTGGAGAAATGAACTTAAAGTCTAATTATTATTATTTCAATATTTTTATTTAATATATTCGATTCGATTCGATTAAAATGTTGTAATTAATTTTAAGTAATATCTTGTATTTTTGCCGATATAGTATCGGTAAAAATATGGCATGGACCATGGGTCCATTCTCCTTTGTTGAAATTGGATGATTGAAAAGTCTATTTTGTTACTTAGTCAATCGATCTTTTTTCCGTATGGTATCGACCTTACCATCTGGTGCAGTTTGCGATACCGTCAATAACTTATAACTAGCAACATTCAATAGTATTAAATGCGACATGACGTAAAAGACATTATGACGTAATTATTTCCGGTGAAAACCTGCCTTGTTTTCCCACGGTACACGCTGTTACATAGGCGGATAATGATTTAGACAATTTTCCAATATCAGGTTCAGAATGGTGTAAGGCATAAGCGTTTGTGAATTACTGTCTGCTGGTAATTAAGAAAAATTTTTTTTATCTTAATAATAATTCATATAAAGATATCATATTATATTTTTTTAAGCATTGCGTTATTTATATGTTAGTGGAATAAACAGACTTACGTTAATAGTTTATGAAACAAAAACGACGCAGTACATTTACCGGGGAAGTCTGAAAGTATATTGCATTAATTTTCAATCCATCATCTATCAACCTAGTCTCTATATACTCGTAATTATCATATAGGTAGTATTCAATCTATGTATTAACCTAATCTCTATATATAGTAAGGAATGGGAATCCGTCATCATTTATAAGGTTCGAATTCTTGAAGGACAAACCATTTTGCATGCGATCTTAGTTTGAATAATCTTACATAGATTGTCTGGGGAGTCACCTCTGAGTTATTCAAGACATCTGCCTACCCCTTCAAAGACACTGTCATTTTCATATAAATATATTAAATCAACTTAATTTTCATTATAAAATGAAATGTATTTATTGGTCAAGTAGGCAATTAAAGAGCTCTTATGACAAGTCAATACATAATTATATTAATCTCTATGTAAAAATATTTTCTACACTTAGTATTATTTTTTTTATTTTTTTCTTTAATTTATTCATTAATTATATTTATTTATTGCCTTGTAGGCAGAGGAGCTAGCAGCCCGTCTGATGGTGAGCGGCTACCGCTGCTCATGAACCACCGCAGTGCCAGGAGACCAGCATAACAAAGTCGCTGCCTACCTTCAGGAGAGTACTCTCTGTAAATCTCGTTTGAAGAAGGATAGGTCATAGCGCTGAGGAAACACCTATGCAGGGCGTTCATTCCAGAGCTAGCACTTTTTTATTGCAATGAATAGCAAGACGAGCATGCCGTTGACCTGATGGTAAGTGATACGACCGCTCATAAACAGTAGCAAAACAGAACAACCCCTTGAATTACAAAGCAATGCTTGGCATTCCACTGCGCTCGCCATCCTGAGACATAAGATGTTAAGTCTTAATATGTCCAGTTGTTACTCTGGCTACAATGCCCTTCAATCCGAAATATAACTGTGCATTTACACTGCTTTTTGATGGGAGAAATAGACACTACGGCGGCCTTAATAAATAAATAATTAATTTTATAGCTATGCATTTCGCTTCCATCTTGCAACACAGCGCTATGCATCGAAACCGCAACAGAACATCGGTTGTACACGGTCGCATTACTACGCATGCGCGTCCGTCTTACTCTCACACCGCCTATAAATTCTTAGGCCGTGTTGCACAGAAAGCTTTATTACTACTCCGTGTATACACTGCAGACATTCTGCTTTTCATTTTCATATTTATCGACTGTGTTGATGGATTTGTATATGTTTTTGATCTGGAGTGTTGTGAGGCTTGATCCAGTTTGAAATTTATTGCTGAATATTTATACTTTCACTTTTATAATATCGTGAATTTAATATTCTACAGATTTTCATATTATCAAGATCTGGGAGGTTTCTCTATGATCTAAAACGAAGATTGACTGTTCGACCGTTCGACGCCCGAAGTAAGTAATAAGTACTATTGTGTATGACACTTGTCATTCACTCCGAACTTAATCTATGGTTGTTTTGTGGTGTACCTGGTCACATTCGTATTTTTTTACGTACGATGCTCAATCAATCCAACTTTCTTTCGGATTATAGAGTAATCTCGATTTTAATTTTTGGGATAAAATAAGCCCGTTTGTGTGTAATAATTAAATTGTGTGTAATAATAAATAATATCTTATAGAGCTTTTGCGCAATGTAAATTATACCAAGAAAACATGAGAATTTAATTTATTATCAGTCACCACTATCATTACTTCGGATCCTCGTTTATAAATTCCCTATTTTTATTGCTCTAAATCTTAAATAAAGAACTCTATATCTATATCAGCCCATATACGTCCCACTGCAGGGCACGGGCCTACTCTACAATCGAAAGTACGATTGAGAGTGGTTAGGCCATATGGCCTAAATAAAAATTTGTAGGTCATATAATATTGATTCATGCCAAATTCGGATTATCAATTACTTTGTGTATATGCGCCAATTGTAAATTTCTCCAGTAAAATTACTAGCCTTCTAGCCTTCTTAGGGAAAAATATTAATTGTGATTAAAACTTCTACAGTATGTAAATTTTTTATTTATGTAAATATGCACCCTTTCACATTCCCACACATAAACACGTATAATATAAACTGACACATCATCAAATACTCTCGGCTTCTATAACAAGTTGATTATGATAGGTCCCGGGAGGGCACAATTGCCCTTAGACGTGGAAAGTGCGCTAAGTGCCACCCTAGGGCAAACTGGGCAATTTTACACCATATCACATGTTACATAACTATCCTATGTAATTTGTAACGCTAAATCATAGGGGATTTATGGTATAGCCATAGATGACTTTATGACATTCGTTCCATGAATACCTGGACACGTAATATATTTGAGGCACCACATATACGCCCCCTGTAGGGACTGAGTTTTTTTCGGGTCTGGGTGTTTGTGACCCGAATAGTTTGTAGTAGTTCCTGAGATCCACGACACAAGACTCGATCTTAGTTTGGGGTCAAGACCATGTACACATATTATGGCTGTTAGGTTAATTTATTTATTTAATTATCCATATCGGATTTGCCTCATAACAACGAAAAACCTGTGGGTATAATTTTATTCAGTAGGATAATACCAAATAGAAAGACATTCAGGTTTTTACCAGGGTTATGACATCACAAATTGACGGTATAAACATAAATCAATATGTTAACTGTAGTCAGTGCTCAAGTGGATGTACCGAGCTATCTGACAAGTTAAGTGGACAGTTACAAAATATTACAAAGGTTTAGCGACCAGGGGGCAAAGGCTGTGACATCAGGAATGTTGGATCAAGATATGTTTATGTGAAAGTAGGCATGTTGATAAGTTAATACAGAATGGCCACCCATGAAGAGTATAAACAATTTGGCGATGTTTGTAATTTGTATCGTTTGAAAATAAGAGGATTTTATGAAAGGATAAGGGGATAAGATACAAGGATAAAAGAATGTTGGATGAAAGAATTTTGAATGTTCGCTGGTCATATGTAAAACTGTACGGATATGCCTAGGTATTCCACATCCGTCGTAGCCATTGACTAAGTTTGGAGTGAATGATAAGTATCATAGAAAATAGTATTGATATTTAGTATTGGAAAACTTATAACTTACTTCGGATTTCATGTTTTCGTACATTCGAATTTCGTTTCTGATTATAGAGTAGCCCCCTGGAGAGAGGGGGATATATTAAATCCCTCGGTAATTACTTGAAGTAGTGTAGGAATTGTCTTTAAACAATGTTAGAATTATGTCCATTTCGTGGTGACACAGTACTACGGCTAAAATTACTTTGAATATACTAATGAAAGCTATGAAATACGCAGTGCCAATGAATAGTTATGTTTCACAAAATCTCATGCAGACACCACCAACATGTCATATGCCAATAAAACAATCAGAAAGAAGCAAAGTCTAATCTACTAATCTGTATGACGACAGCAAAGTGAATTACGGTCCAATTCTTTCAAAACTTCGGGAGACTGAAAAGTCTCTGGTAGTTTTGATACCCAAAACATACGACTTGATCTTAATGTGGGGTCAGGATGTATGTGTGTGGCTGTTGGGTGTTTTTTTTAAATTATTTTATTAAACTTTATTGTACACAAAACACAAATGAAAAAATACACAAAGAAAAACACTTAACCTACATGTATAGTACAATCGGTGGTCTTATCGCATTCGGCGATGTCTTCCAGACAACCTTTCGATAGAATGGACTAAACAGAAGTAGAAAAACGGGGTTAGACATGTCATAAAGTAAATTATATCTCCTGTACAACAAAACAATAAACACTAACTTATTTATTATTCTTCGAATCATAGAAGCTCGTGGCAGACATTAGAACTATTTAAATATACTGTAATACTTTGTGACATTCCCTGGCACGCCAATTAACAATAACTTAGTACTAATTGAAGACTAATTAGCCTCTTGTTATGGGTAACCGCAGGTTTAAACAATGGGTGTCGATGCATCCTGCGCTATTTGCATGTCTAATTATTTTGTTATAAATATTTGCATAACTATTGTATTAAAACTAATGTCTTGTAATGAACGAGATGTGAGGAGACTTTAAGAGTGAAAATTGCAAATGGTATTGTAAAAATTTATTTCAGCTTTGAAGTATGTGTGTTCGTCACTTTTGTTTTAAATCGAAGATAATATTAATATTGTTTGCTTATTAGCAAACCGTACCATTACAATTTTTTAGTAGTAGTATTTAATGAATTATGCTAATTCCGTCGAGTTGCGGGATAAACCCATGTACATTATTACAATTATGTCGAAAATTAGAACATTATCAGAACAATCATAGTCATCTTTCAATTATTAAATCTAGACTGAGATTCGTATACGATAAGGCCTAGTACAGCCGCATTTTTAACCAAAAAATTAAGATTAATTTCACTTTTATCCATGCATATATCTATGCCTACCACACAAAGACTGGCCTAATTGTATTCGACATAAACTCGAATGAAACCGCAAGTAAAAGCCACTCAAAACGAAGGTTAGTTAATCCGGACATTTATTATACTTTTCATTTGTCATTCTATATCATTAGTCATTCGAAATACTAACGGACTTATTCCAGGAACAATCGACTTAATTTGTTCATTTTATTTGGCCAATTAATAATGTGTTAAAGTTCATGTTTAGATAGAATTTGTCAAATTATATTTGACATTGGTCGTGGCTTGCGAAATTAAAATGTGTGTCAATTGTGCCAATGTTTGGGCAAATATTGAGGACGTACAAAGTAGTGATTTTTATGGAATTGAGGTTTGCTTAGCTATATGCTTTTAGATATATTTATCCATCTTTGGATAGGCATAGATATTACCCATAGCCCGTCATCACCGTCATACACCCATAATAGCATCATCGTCCCATTCCATTTCCTTCCCGCTTCCCTCCCAATTTGATGGGCCGACAACACATCTATGATCCAAGCGTTATGGATGTTCATGGGTGGCAGTGATATCTTACCATTAGGTTACTTGTTTGCTCGGACCTGTCAAATTAAAATATACATAAATATTTTTGTAGAGAACTCGGACCGCAATGGTGCTCCTAACTGCCTATGAAGACCACTATGAGGTTATAGCTGAAAACTACCAGCATATCCCCATTAAAGGAGATTCTAAGAGTATTTACCCTATAAATAACTAGTTTTACGTAGAATGCTTACATATTGCATTTTATGAGACTATTGCACGGTTCGATATCAGTTGAGTTAGAACTCGTTCGTATATATTATTGTTTATGAACAATTTTATAATCATAAAATAAATTGTATAAAAAAACAATAATTCATTTGTCTCGTATAAATCAATACACCGTTTTCTTCCTCAACCTTTTTTCCTTACCAATTACAGTCTGATTTATGTCTATCAGTCCAACTTCCAAGATAGATCGTTAAGTCCCAACTCAATCAAAAGGCAATGCCAAACAAACCTTTACAAGTCGGAGCTCATAATAGTTGACAGATTAGTCCCCCAGCCATTAGTATTAAATGCGGATATAAAGCTAGATTAAACTAGAGTTACGTAAGCACACGACAACGCTAATAGCTACTCATAAGCCACAAGCGAGACAATCAAATCGGGGACTAAGCGACTGTAGTAAGCCATCTATATAGATTAAATACCGGGGTGTATTTAAAAATTGCTTTTAATACTCTAGCAGTAGCAAGTAAATGTGCAATGTCTTCTAGATCTAGATGTATTCTTAGAGGCGATCTTCTCTCTTAATTGAAATTGTTTCCTGGTTTATGTAGTACTAAGTACAAACAATGAAAAACGTTTATTACAGTATTAAATAGAACTTAGTTACCATAAAAGCTTCTTCGTAATTAAATAGATAAATTTTAAACATATTGGCATAAAATAAATATACCAAAAGTATGACGTCATAAGTAACACTACTTATTTCAACTGGATTTTATCTACCTTACGTCACCACCAAAAATATGCGCAACATATTTCCTATCACAATTAATTGTATAATCGAGGTATTTAACACCTGTTAAATAAGAAAATAGCGGTCGGCGCCACGCGAGGTAATTTTCGCCTTTTAATTGCTTCCCAGTGTGTGGTAGACTTGTTCCTCGACGTAAACCAAGGTCCTTAGACAAAAGATATATACAATATACTTATATGTATATTGTATTGTTAGAAAAATATTTTCGCGCCTCACATCATTTGTGTTTTCGTGTTTATAAAGTGACGGCATCGGTGGCGCAATTGTACTACAGTACAAGTATACAGCTGAGGTCTTGGGTTCGAATCTCAGGTCAGGCAAAGTGTTATTGAATTTTTTCAGTAATTATTAGCCTGTAGTCAAGACTCTGTGCCCGATATGGTGACAGGCGAAACACCTATCACTTTGTGGGATGGATCTCGGATACACACTAAGCAAAATGTGAGTTTCGCGCCTCTGCCTACGTAAAAAAAAGCGTGAGTGTATGTATTATTGTATGTATGTGTGTGTTTATAAAGTGAATCTTCATCAGCCATAACAACTGAACCTTGGTTTTTCGAATATTTTTTACAGCAATCTATCGAGTTGTGGTTTGTATCTATTGCTTACAACATTCATTAGATAAATTGGAAGAAAATTATTGTATATAAATATGTTTCTTTTGGTTTCAATTTAGCTAACTTCCCTGAATATTTATTCTTTGGTCATAGGGGTAAGGGGGAATTTGAAGTCTCGAGTATGACAAATGTATTTTTACACCAGAAGCACATGCGATATTTATGGCTCAGCTTGTGATTCGAACCGGTAAACATACAATTCAGTAGTACAGTAAGTATACTGTTATATTAACAAGACAAATATATATTCAATAACTCGTTATTGTCGATGTTAAAATTATATTCACATGAATTCATATTTATGATTCTTAGTACTACGGTAATAATAATTGCGTGGTAAGCTAGGTTCTATTTAATAACTATTTGAACTAAACCATTGAAATCAACAAGTTAATCAACAGAATCAATCAACGCTGTACTGGAAACTAACAATAGTCTATTATTATTACTGCATTTTTAACTGTCTAGTTAAAAGTTTATAAATATTTCCAGAGGTATAAAACTGTTTAAAAAATTTAAAAGTTTAGTAATTTTTAAAATTTTAAATTATAATCAGTATACTCCTTGTGTCTTTTAATAATAATGAACGCATGGTTGTGCCTTTTTAGTTAGCAAAAGGTTAGGAAAAGATCGTCAATAACCATAATAATTGTTCATTGCAGTTGCATTTATAAAATACACAATATTATGTAGCAAATAACTGAATAAAACAAATCAATGTATTTTTACACCAGATTTTAGCGTACAATATTTGTATTACATTTAAAAAAATTGGAATCTATTAATAAATTAAATTATATCCGAATGCATGGTTAAGAATTAAGATCCATAGACGCAAACAAATTTGAAAAAAAATAATCAATAATACAATAATGGCAATAAATAAACAATAAATAGAACAAAAGATTTATTTCAATTACGTCCAAATGAGCGTGAAAAACAATTATAATCCAATTTGCGATACCAAAGACAGTGCTTAAATAACGAACGGCGGCGCCGGCCGAGTCATTAACTGACAGCTAATTTTAATCTTCGATTAAGGGCTAGTATCTGTCAAACGCAAATGAGAATAATGAGGCTGAATGCTTTATCACCTTCGGCTCGTAATAAAAAAGTTACGGACATCTGTGTGGAGATTTAAACGGTGCACGCGTGTTGTATTTATGCTCGCAACTGACGAGTTGGGTTTTATTTTGAATTTAGAACTCGTCTGTGAATGTTTTTGATATGAGAGAAGGTTTCGCTGGTCTATAATTTGACGTTTTATTATTCGTAACTAGTTTTATTGTAATTACTGAATGTGTGAAACCAACACACATTTAGTACCTAGTACTTTTATTTTAAAGTTCTTGTATATCGCTTTTATACAAATTAATTTAAATACCATTTTATTTCCAAATGTAACCTCCATGGTGCCAAGGCGTGAAAGGAGTATTTATTTGACAGCAAAAAGTTCGACCTCCACCACAACCTATAAATCCTATTTGTACTTTTAATTTACCTAACCACATATGCAAAACAGTAAACGTATGATTAATTACGACCGTAATAGTAAAACTATTGGTATTACAACAGGGTTTCGCAAGAGCCAAGTTTAAACGTTCAAGTCACATATCAAACTGACTGACAATGCATTAAGCGTTACTTTTCAAGTTTTTTCTACACACATTCGAGTTGAAGTGGAGCGGGCCAGAGGTAAAGGTCGGCTATTAGATAGTAATCGAGATACTGCTTGTGGTTGCACGTGGTTTTGCTTGGATATTAATATACCAAAAAAATAACAGTCATTTCCGTGATTAGGTACTTTTTTTCAACAGGAATGGTGTTAACCCTGTAATTTCGCATCCAAAGCGAATCCAAATAATTTTAACCCTTTCTGAACTAATCTTCCACGGGTGGCAGTAGTCCACCAGTCTAGTATGCCTACTCCCCTTTGTCACATATAGGGTCAAAATCCGTAATATATTATTATGGGACAAAGGAGAAACGAAGCCACCGGTTTCCAATCAGGGTCGCAAGTATATTGCTTGTTAATCTGCATAGAAAAAAGGGGGAAAGAGGAATATAATGATTTCTGGCACTTCTTGTTCAATGTATGAAGAAATTTATAACATTATATAGAAAGCTATTTCTGGTACCAAAAGACCTCCCATTTGACGGTTTAATTGAAATAGACATAATAATGATCGGTATAATCTAAATACTTCCTCTTTCTACTTGACTTAACTAAACTAAATGTAAAGTTAAAATGTATCATAAACAAACAAACATTGAAATTGATTTATCTGAATAATAGGTGTAATTAACTACTTTGTAACACGAGGCCGATTTTTAAAAGATCTGTCACTAGAATACTTTGTAGTTGGAATTGTAAACGGATATTGGATTTAACCTTTTTATTTCTTCGAATATTGACGCAAGTTAAAGAAAATGTTAGGAGAATTTCGCAATTTCCCAAATTAAAGTCAGGTTGGGATATAATAAATTTTATAATATATCATAAAGTTTTTGATCAACGTTTAAGATGGTGGAACATTTGTCACAGCAATCTCGGAAGTGTGAAGGTCATCTGGTTCATCCTGTGTATATATATCCGGTTTCAATTAAACTTAGATAATTGCGCGCTCACTTTATTTAGTTTACACTGCACTACTATACTATTAGATATATTTTAGTCATTTTGTGATAAATAAATAAAAACTAGACAGTCTAAAAAAATTGAAATTAAACTCACTATAGATCATCTTACCCGTCACTATCCTCTCTCGTCATTTCTGTTATCCATGACACAAGACTCGATCTTAGTGTCAGTCAACACTATGCATGCGCCTACACTGCATAGTAAGTTCTAAATATAAAAAACCACGCGTACAATATATCATTTGATATAATTCCGCTTCAGGTAGTGTGCGATATTTTACCATGATTCAGTTCCAGCACCGGAACTTGATTTAATACACTCAATGTTATTGGATGTTTGTAATTTATTGCGCCGTGCTCGTGGGAACGGCGTGGTGTTAGAAAACAAGGTATCACATCGATGTGTAGCTGATTAAATCTATGCGAGTTAGTGGGTAATGAGTTATATATACAGGCTATATTAAGATTACGACCGAAAACAATGTAGGGTGGTAGTTTTAGCGACTTTTGATAGAAAGTAACTAAATCTTCTACAAAAAAAAAAGAGACGAGTTTTTTTTGTTTTTTTTTTCCTATAGTTGTATTTGGGTGGTATACATAGTTTTCCTAAAATAATAATGTTAAGCCTTTTTTATTTTGAGACGCTGTAGTACGCAAGAGTTTAATTTATTATTTTACAAAAACCCATGGGTTTACCATAAAAAAACGATGAAATTTAATAAATTTAAAAAACTTTTAGTTGCATTGCGTTTGTACTTACTAAAACTACGACCAAGATTCATTATCCGCAGCAGTCTTCGATCAAACATATACTTTGATAAAAGTTAGCAGTCTTGATATACCCTGTGTATTGATATCGTATATCGAATATTCGAAATAAAGTAGATGAAGTTGTAAAGCATTAGTAAAACCTATGCGTATCCTTTCTCGGATAATAAATAGACTGGAGTTACGTTAGAATATAAATTCAATATACATAAGTTGCCATACATAAGATATGGAAAAGGCTACGTAGGATTTGACGTATTAACATGCATAAAATATATTATATCGACCCAAAGACATGACTTCATCATTAGCAATAATAAAATTATTTTGTAACATATTGCAACGTGTCTATATATAATTTTCCCAAGCCACATAAGTGTTGGATAACGGCAAAATATATAAAGTGCATGCAAGTAAATAATATGTTGGTGTAAATAAATCACATCGCATTAGCAGGTGATAATTATATAGCGATGATTTTCAATGGCTTACGTATTCATTAGAACACCAGTACTATGTTGCGCAGAAGTTGAACACAATATGAGGATAAATTGCTTTTGTATACATGCCATAATTCTTGTTAAAGTCATGAATATTTAATGTTTTAAAACCTTACCGATGTTTATGTTTAGTTCTCTGCTATTTTACTAATTCAATTATAAATAGAATAAAATATATAGAATTGAAAATTTACGTTTAAAGATAATAAAATACGCCTATCAAACTAGGGTATATTTGGTTTTGGACCAATCCATCAAAACCACAAAATCTTTAAAAAATATATTTACTATATATATTAATTTCAATATAAGAAACAAGTAAAAACGAAAAGAAATAGAGCGAAAAACGTATTCGGCCAGTGTCTGAAATAGATCCTTCTCCAATTTGAGCTTAGATACGAGTATCACAATAAGATTTTGGAATGTTCCATCAATCTGCAAATAACCAGTTATCTATAATATCTATATTCCAGTTATAATTAAGCTATCCTGCATTTTAATAATAATCTCTTATATTATAAAACAGTAAATTCAAATTAAAAATACGAACAAAAACACAGAACAAAAAGCGTATCCGCGAAGTCGGCGAACGGCGTCCAGAAATGGATCAGCCTATCAATTAAACGTTGGCTGGCGTGAGTGGACTTCTGATTGATCCATCAATAAGTACATGAATCCATTAAGGTAATACGCGTGCGGCTGTTAATTGTGTATTTTCTACGGCTGTCAGCTTGTGCAAGCCTTGGACTCCATTCGTACGGGCGCTTAAAAAGCGTCGACTTTGACGGTTTTTTACCGTTCCCAATATTTATATTAAATGAAAGTTTAACGTCCAACGCTCAACGTCGAAAATCTGACAACATTCGATTAAAAAGCGTCGCGTTTTAAAATCGTCTTCGTGTGAACAAACTTATAGATTTACATTTGTTTCACTGCAACGTTTTTATAACGCGCGTTGAATCGCTCGTGCGAATGGGACCTTACGAAATAGTGGATTTGGATAATGTTCAACCTCTTTGTTGCTCAAAGATACTAGAGATATAATAGTGCGTTGTTATTATTGATAATTTATGCCTGAGATGCAGAGGATCTTTGTGGTTGAATACCAATCGTTTAGGTTTAATGTTTAGTTACGTTTTGCTATTAAAGCGGAGATAAATTTGGCTAACATTCAATAGTGTGCCTATTTACTATGTTTTGATTAAATATTTTTTATTTTGCCGGTACGGTAACAGTGAAAGCTATTTTTATTTTAAAAGTCTATTATAAAATAAAATAATATTTTTTTTGTCTGCTCTAGCATTTTTTAATATCGGAATCTATATCTAAATTGTATCCTAATATATAGTTTTTAATTCACTTATTGACATTACAACTTAGTGGTGATTTAGTGGGGTGCAGTAGAAATTTTGAAAAAAAAAAATCAAATTCACTCTATTTTGAAAAGATCACATTCGCAAAAATCAATCCAACCAATCAATAGTAAAATGACTTAAATACGTTCATGAATTAATGTATACTCGTAATAGGGAATATTTTCATAACTAATACCTACTTGTGTTGTCAACCAGATTTGGTGAGTTTTTTGTAGCATGTGTCTTGATATATAGATCACTTATCACTGAGCAATTGATTCTAATTCCGATGTAAATATTTGATGAAGCCCCGGAATTCACACCTTATGACGTACATATATTGATTTACTTTATTATTTGCACAGTTCTTTTAGCAATATGTCACGTGGACTAAGGTACATTTGCTTGGTAATAAGATATTTCTGTTGTTTAATATATTAGAATTCCTTGAAATTAAAACTATTAATATTACTAGATTATCTGGAACTAAGCTGATGGAATGAAATTAATAGACGGAACGTTATAATTAGACATGAGTATATTCACAGACCAGAGACAAGAAGGAAATTAAAACAAATTAACCATAGATTAGTTAATATGTCATGTGGATGCGTTCATAATTCAAGACTTTGAAACTATAACGTTAAATCTTACATATGAGAGACCTACTAGTAAAAGTTCCTTACAGCCTGAACATCAAATTTAATCAAGAAGATGGATATAAATGAAAAGCCGCGGATTTGATCTTCGCCCATCGGCAAATGATTGTATGGTCCACAATTGTGATGATAACACTTCGTATCTTACTATAAATCACGATTAAATATTTGATTGTTTGCTATACTCATCACTACTAGCCACTAGAATTAAGACTCCAATAATTTAGAGAAGATTCGTGGCAGAAAAGCATCAAATACAAAACTAATAACCAAAAACAAAAGCAATCGCATCAATTAAACATGAAACATCCTTTCGCAAATACACATTACAAAATCAACTAAAATCTACGCAACTAACACGCGTACCTACTAATTAATGTTGATGTGTACATTAATGAGTTTATCCCAGCGATCCCAGCACAATGGTTTAATTAGATCGAACGGTTCATTACCATACGATTGTGTCAAAACACTCGCTCCTTATATCCGACTGTCAACTAAATGTCAGTGATGTTTTGAGATGGCTTTTGTACTGGCGCGAACGAAAGTCGTTTCGCTTTTGTTTTATTTAGGATTTTAGAGTGTTGTTATGTTAAGAACAATCACTTTTGTTAGTAATTTAATTCGTTGCGTTGGATGTTCAATTTGAGTGAAGGTAGTTTTAAATAAAGTGACTGGTGGATATAGCATCTTATGAGCTTATTAAATATTATCTAAAATACGGCAATTGTGAGTATTTTGTAGCACATAAAACTATGCAATACTCGAAAGAGATTCTGTATCTAGAACACTACCATAGTTGCTTCGCTCATTTCTGCACTTCTTGAATTATTTTCTACAATTTGATTTTTGTCATAATATACTCGCATATAAATAGTTGAATTGCTTTGTACGCATCATGAGCTGTATTTTATCCGATATATCTTGCCATAATTAAAGAATATACAGGTTGATATTGGTATTTAATCCAAACCAAATGTTCCTAATCACCCCAAGTCACATTGTAGCAAGTTTGAAAAAAAAACCCTAGTAGTTTTGTCAAATACGTGATTTAAGTTTTCAAGGCTTTTGATCAATTTGGTATAGGTACGATTGTTTTTTACGGCTCACGTTAACTTTAGAACCGAAACAAAGTTCAGCAAAGCGGTAAAATACTCGTATCTATAGGGGATGGGAAAAAATCGTGTACACTACTAAAATCACGATGTTTAACAAAAAATAAAAAAAAAATTATATATTTTTTATATTCTGTACAAAGCTACCTAAAGTATGATCCACGTGGGTTAAATTAAATACCATATGCCAAAATCACCTTGTATAATAGCCAAGTGTCTATTTTATATGAACTCAACCTATTCCCAACATTTCCCATGTACACTTGTAGACAAACTTGCTCGCTGATCGGCTTACGTCTACTCAATCGTCCACGTGCCGGATTAAACGCAGTGACATCTGATTGTACACTTATTTGTACCAAGTGTATGATTAATGGCTTGGCGCAACGGGTAACGGGACTAAGCCTTTTTGATGGGACGATACCTTGGCTGCAACGTTGGGCCAAATGTACCAACATTTGTTGGGTGTGAACTGATTTGAATATCAAATATGGTTCATTTGGGTGAAACAATGTAGAAAAATTCTATTCTCTGCATCACCTGAAGGTCGACTGGGAGAAAATGCCACAGGCATTAAGTCCGCCTTGTATACAAAGTATATGAAGCTTAATAAAATAAAATAAAATAAAAATTCCATAGTATGAATTATAGGATTTGAGATATTCAATATTAAAATAATTACAAACATACGTAAGTCCTCGATTAGCCGTTAGCGATAAGACCACCACTTGTACTGCCGATAATTCGTATTTAAGCCAATGTATTATATTTTTTGTCTTTTTAATAGTGTACAATAAACTATTAAAAAATAGACGTCAGCTTTTGGAAGTCGTGGTAAAAAAAGAAAAATCCACTGGGAATTCAAGACTACCATACCGCTCAAACTTATAGGCTAGAACTCTTTGCCTCATTGAAATAGAGAGCGTTATTAGAAATAACTTTGTGCCGTTTTACAAAAATAGCAATGTGTAACATTTAGTTTCAATAAATTGTTACGCAAACATATTCAACAAATAGCCAAAATGCACACAACAAAAAGAACAAAACCACAAATGTCATAAAAGGTTAAAAAAAGAATAAACAAGTTCTGATCGATTAAGTTTTTTCCCCACTTTATGTAATGGATGTCGTTCAATATAATTTAGGAACGGTTGTAACATTTGTTCTGAGACTATGCGCAAGTCATCTTAAAATGCCGCTAAGATGAACGCGGCAAAAAATTGAATTTATCGAGAATTTATTTGACGCAATTATTAAGTATTTTAAAGCATTTACACTACTTAGGTCTTTCAAATTTGTCTGCTTAGAAAGTTTTGATGATTATTTTATCAGCGATTTTAAAATTATAGGTATCTGGGTTCAATTCCGAAGGCGATCCCCTAGTATGAATGGGTGCATATTATTCAGAATTAAGTTTCAATACAACTTGTCATTTACAAAACACTAACTCTTTAATTCAACATTTTATTATAACAAACAAATGAACATTGTACAAATTCCATTAAAATATAATGAGGTTATAAAAAGAATTGTACCCAAAGTACGTGGACGGTCATTCCGTAATGGGCTTACGCACATTACGTTATTTTGAGTATTCCGGAACAACAAAAAATATAAAAATACAATCTGAGTTATGCGTGGAACGCGCTTTCGTCTCGCTCCGATTAGCTTTTGAGTAAGAGTGCTGGTGTTTTATCAAATAGTATAAAAATGTATCTGTATCAACCCATATACGTCCTACTGTAGGACCCGGGTCTTTTCTACAATCATGAGTATGATTGACAGGGGATAGGCCATACAGTATAAAACTATATTATTGACCTTTTAGATCAGCTAATAGCACTAGGCCAGCGTGGTGGGCTATATGGCCTAACCACTCTCAATCGTACTCCCGATTGTAGAGTAGGCCCGTGCCCTGCAGTGGGACGTATATGGGCTGATACAGATCAGCTAATGGAGGCTTAGAATTTATTATTGATAATCATAAGAAGACAATATACTCATCTTCATATAACTCTATATACTAAACATAGTTCTGATTTCTCTCTATCCTTGCAGTATACTGTGGAATGGTGTCTCAATTTTTTATTATAAGAAAAGGAAAAGTACATCTGTATTATTTCTAAGGTTAAGGGATTACCTAAAGTCCTGGAATTTATGAATAATATGCGGATGTATTATTTAAAGGAATCGATACAATGTAAGATAACATTATGTAGAATCTGAGAAATAAGAAGGAAATAATTTATATTTATATTTTCCTTGAATTTCTTAGATACTGAAATTGTTAATCGCTGTTAAAACCCACATTGGGCGATCTGGTTTGACTAGGGATAAAATGTATCTGTCATAGAGAGGGTATGGTCACGCCATCAATCCACAAACAAATAAAATATTGCTATTTGGTTAAAATTCTAGTCGAAATCATAATTCCAAGTGACAGATGAGCTTAAACATAGCTGAGCCAAAAACTCTGGATTGAAGAAAAAAGCACAAGTTATCGTCATAGACGATTTAAGATAGCGAATAATACAACAACTTAAGACGCTGAATTTGGAAGTAGATATCTCGCTACAATGGGAATAACGCTATGTAGAATGGACTCAAATCATTCAAATATTACATCAATGCGTACTTTTCTTTCAAAATGTTCTGTAATTTCACTCTGTAACGTTTGCGCAATAAGTTAACATATATTTTTGGCACCATACGTCACGACACATCGGCGCCAACTTGTGAAACACTCTAACACCATCTCCAAATATCTTGTAGACAATATTTTCAAATATTGTGAAATTTACATAGTGACCACTATTGACTATCAACCTAATTTTATGCTGAAAACGTTTTAACAGATGTCGGGGTCGATAATAAGACTAAATATTGTAAAAATAAAATGAATGAGTTTACAATGAGTACATAGAGACGGGTGTACCATTAACACTCAACGTCATGGATGGTGTTAAAAACCATACGTCATTTTACTATTATGACATTTTATATAATTCACATAGATATGTATATTTGAGTGATTTTTCTGTTATTTGGCGGTGTGAGCATCAGATTCAAAAGTCTAGTATTTAGTCAATTCAAATTTAACTTATACGTATATGGTAGAATAAATAAAGCTCCTAACAATCCCATTCTTATGAAATAAAAGTGATATGGGGCTGAAAACATTATTAAATTTTAATTAAAATGTAGGAAGACAAATTGAAAAAGATTGTAGGTACTTGCTTGAAGGATCAAAAAATCGAATAGAACACTCTAGAAATCCTTAGAGGGGGACTCAATACTGCAGGCGTTAGTAATAGCATTATAAAATATAGATATTTCCATTTCTTTTACCAACTGTGCAATCGCATTTGAACAAAAATCTCATACTGATTCATCTTACTTGACGACTCACGAGACCAATGACCATTTGACGCCTACATCAGATTCCAAAAAAATTACTCACAACACATAGAAACAAAAAGTTTTACGCCAGACACACCCACGATACAAGCACGATTTCACCGAACACCGTGATAATTAAATCAAGGTTCTTCTAACGGTCCTTGATAGTCAAAATACCTACAAAACGAGTCATATGACGTAGCAAAGGCCCCAATTAAATGGTCACGAACAATAGTTTCAAGAAGTTTAGTAGGAATAGTGGCACCTGCGGAATTAATTTGAACTATTGCTTTCGTTGAAGTAGAGATTGATCTAGAAATATTATCATGCTTTTAGTGTTATTGGTATGCGTGTGCGTATGTGTGAAATAACAGAGGGTAGATGAACTATTCCGATCGCAGCTTTTAAGTACGTTGTCAAAGACATAAAAAATGAACAGTGTCAAATGGAATTTTCAGAAACTGTATTTACCGCTACGTTATTATAGACGTTTATTTTTAAAACATACTAAATTAAAAAATAAATGCCTATATAAGTTACTATACAGCAACATTTGCCAAGCTTTTTTAGTTTAAGCTACAATAAATAACGTTCTAGGGATTAATGCCAAAACCATAAATCAGGAACTACACATATATATATTAATATAATTTGCGCAGTGATAATCCTTAAAATTTGCTGTATCTTTAATGAAACAAATATCAAGTCAACAATCGAAATAAAAATAAAATCCGGCTCGAAGGATCATTTTTACAGAAGCTCTCGTAACTCATTCATGTGAACACACTCGATTTCTTTCGATGTCATTGACACGATGTTTTGTGACTGCATGCGATCATTATCATAACTCTACATATCAACGGGTGCAGACGGTACTCCGACGCGTTCAAGTTGATTTTGTAACGAATTGATCGATACGAATTCTTGTAGCTTTCAGCTTTGTATTGTATGACTAACATTAAAGTTGTTTTCATTTCGAGAATGTCACTTAAGGGAAATAATTTTGTTAGATTGATTTGTACACTGTATTACGTACTTTATGTGATAGACAAAACTTCTACTGAACAAATGTCATTGCATCAAGTTCCAGAACTATTAAACATACATATAGGAAGAGACTGGAAAAGGATTATGTTTTATTGTGTAGGTAGTTGGAGGAGGCAGAAAATGTAGATCCTGCCTTTTTCTATGAAATAAAAGTCATGACATCTGTGATGATTGATGATAAGCCTGATGGATAACGTATGTTTGTATATTTTAAGGTATATTTAACTACAAGCTAAACAGAACCACGCGTGTTGCGAAGCCAATGATGGTCCAAATCATCTCGACGCGAAGCAAAAGGTTCGCAAATTCTTTTCTGTATCGCACCGTCAAGCTGTGGAATTGTTTGCCATCAGGCGTGTTTCCTCATTCCTAAAAGCCTGGGTCTTTCTGCCGCAGTGTGTAAAATCATCTTAGCAGGCCGGCATAATTGTATTGAATGGCATCGGACTGTCGTATGATGCAATTTGATACCCAGCCTGGACTACATTTGCGCTTACCATCAGGTGCAATGGAGACATTATGCCATGCTAGTGTAAAAAAGAAGTCTTATAATTGTACTGTAACAGTGATTAAGCCCCTATGCAGAGCACATCTTTTAGAATCAAGAGTTTGAGTCAAAGGGCAATGCTCATATATTTTGACATGATTTTATATACCTGGTAAACATGTTGGCTATAAATTGACGATCCCGATACATGTTTTTAAAATTGCGACTAACCTTAACATTTGTGCTATGATTGACGATGTTAATAGCTACGTCAGTGTCATGACTGACTGGTAAACATGTTGACTATAAATTGACGATCTCTTTATCTATTTTGAAATTTCAACTAACCCTAACACTTAGGTTTTGATTGACAATGTTTATAGATATGTTGGTTTATAGATATGTTATTTTGTTTACTGACCTGGTAAACATGTTGGCTGGATGCTGGCAGCAGATGTGGCACGCTCCGGTCGGCGTCCCCCCGCGCCGCGCCCCTTGTCATCATTAGCGCGACAAAGAGATCGTCACAGCGCCTCACTGTCTATCTGCAAAGAACAAACAGTTTATGGTTTTGCAATAGGTTTGGAATATTGCTTAAGAGGGTTTGAAGGTATGATGGCATATGGCGATTAGATTAAGATGTATCATGGAAATACTACCACTCTTACATTTTCAGTGCTTAATAATAATATTTATCAATCATTTTCAACTATTATTTGTCTACACTAATATACTAAAAAGGAAAGACCGATTTAAAAAATATTTCACCATTAGGACCCTAGGCGATTGAATATTTTCCAAAAAGTGTATCTGCATGTCAATAATAAAGCGTTTCTTGTTTTCACTATTATTTAATCAAATACACCAACTATATACCTAAAACCTCCAACGATAACACGTCACCTGGGTTATACATAGCACGTTTTACTCCAAGCCATTGGACACTCAGCTCTTAGCGCCCAAGCTCAAATAATTCCTTAAACGTCCTCCAATAATAACTCTAAGACAAACATGGTATTGTGAATTGTTACCGAACCGAGCCAATGATCGCCTTGTGTTTAGTAAAAAATCTAATATGGGCATACAGGGGCGTTAATTATCGACACTGTTAGACTTATACGGCGGGTGGTAGAGATCATAAAATGCTAACAAGTTGCCTTTTTTGTTCCGTGTATGTTTTGAGTAGGTATTTGTTGTGTGTATGTAAATTATATTATTTTACTAAGTAATATGTTCGGCTATGCAGTTCTATTGCTAAAGAGATAGATAATGTAAATAAAAAATATTAACTAAATATGCAGACACTAATTTTAATTTTCGTTTTTGTAACTGCCAAGAATATTTTAAAAATATCGCAAAGTGTATTTTTCAAGTGGTTTGTCCTGAGTGAATCTTAAGGACCCTTTATTTTTTATCGTTTCTTCTATTCAGACTTTGTAAAATATCAAACAAAATGTTCAGTATTAGACAAAACCTGATCTCTCCCGCTTCAAGTGTACGATTCAATATTGCATTTGAGCCTAGTACCTTACTTTAATTTCAAAACACAACAAATGTATACGAATATCAATAATAAAAACACAAAACCTTTCCAGTGTCTAATACCACAGATAACTATTAAATACCCATTACCTATTTTAATTGGTCTTGTACAATCTCAGATCGTTTATGACAATCTTATTTGTACTACAAAATCGACTATTAATATCATAAATCATAAATTATGAACAGAATAAGAGCTGTCAATAGTCTATTATCTTTATCAGAATTCATTTTAATGTATATCTTTTACACCGATCTTTTGAGAGCATAAACAAATTACCGTTTTCAAAGCACCGATAATTTTGGCCCGCCGCACCGTCGTGGGACTTATGTTTAAGTTGTGGCCTCTTTGTGATTGGCCATTTAGGTAATTTTGATGCCATTATTGGTAAAAGCGGTGTAATTGGTATTCCTTTTTTTTGAGCATGCTTGACATTCTTGTGAAAATAAAAGTAAAATGTGTATAAGTATTAAGGCTATGTTTGTTTCTTATTTTGGATGACCAAAAGAATAAATTGGAAATATTGTAGTAAACATTATTATATTTACATTTAAACCACCTTTACAGCGATAATTGAAGGGTAAAAATAATTAATACCTCCAAATATTTTGTTTTTATTTTAATTATTAGTAGGTAAAGGTTAGCATTTTTTCTCATAAAGGTATTCTAAACACCAATTAATCGTGAACTTTTAACTTTTGATTATTTTGGCAAAAACTCTACGTATATTTTTCCTTAAACAAGACAGGTAATTGTATCGCTTCATTGTATAACAAAAGACCAAAAACAAATAAATGCTTTTTGCATGACTCAATCGATTTTTAATCTCAAACAAACACCTATTATTTTGTATCCTTGTAAAAACTGAAGTGTTACAAGTACTTGTCTAATAACTGCATATATACTTGGAACAAAATGACTCATCGTTTAAATGCAAGTATTTTCGCAGCAAAACAAAAATCCCATCACAAACCCATGGGAAATTTTATCATACGACATTCCAAAAAATACACACAGCAGAAACAATATGAGAAACCACCACGGATAATGTACCTTCGCCTTACAAATCGAATAAAACAAACACTGATATTCTATTATGGTGATCCTCTTTCCATCTCACTCCTGCAGCGTTAGAGCGGGACGAATGTATCGGTTGAAATGTCGTAGGTCATTAGGTCCCTACCATGTAGGGCTAGCAATATGCCAATATGGAAGCTGCCGTGACTTTTGGTTCGTTGCTAACAATAGGTTAGTGGGCATAAGATTAAGCATGCGTAGATGACCCGGCAACAGATGACACTGATATCGCGAGGCGCAAGTGAAATTAATTGTGTTGAAAGTTTATTGGATTGTGGTTTCCAGTTGTTGTATTAAATTGGTTTATTCCAATATTGTTCGACACAGGCGCGTTTTGTTCGCAATGCTACAGTGAACGGTGAATTTGATATTTCGATTTTATAGTGTTCGGATAGAGCGGAGATTTAATCGTTCGTATTTAGGTTTCCGCGAATAAAGGTGAGAATTCAGATATAGTTGAATATAACTTACAAGGAATCGAGATAAGATTTACATAGGGAACAGCGCTTGTACTGAACTCAGCTAAGATCTTTGCCGAAATGCTATATGCAATAAGGCATTTGTTGGAGTTATCGCGACAATTGTTTCGGACGACTTCGTTTGACCGCGTTTTGCACAAGTTGCAGATGGATTGGAGATCTATTAATATTAATATTTTTGGATTTCTTTTTCAGAGTGGACATCGGCCTATCACTCTCAAGTTTTTATTGATGATAGTATTTATTAAGATGTATTTAGATGAAGTCTATTAGAGTGACTATATAGGTTCAAAAATGGATGTTTCGGGAAATTGCAAGATTTGATGTCAATCTTTTTTGTTCTACTGGATACTCATCGAAGATTACTGTAAAATTTATATTATATTACCAACTCTAACCGCAACTGCAATTATTATGTGGAACTACTTAAACAAAATCCAAAACAAATCAAAGTTCACTAAACTCCATCACAATACATTTAATGAGCATAGAAATTCATAATACAGCTACGCGCGGTAAAAATTAATAACCGTAAGACAACACTGGATTGTCATACAAAAGTCATCCGGAATGTCGATTCGAATTATGATAAGGCGTAGTGAATTAGTTCTGGTAGGGTTTAATGGCTGCTATTAGGGAACAGAGCAACGAGCGAGGAAACAGTTGACATCCGAATATGGCATTTAAAGTATCGTAGGTTATTGGTAGACAAGATATAGAAACGAGCTAACATGACGGATGGGAATATAGCTTAAATAGAGTATCGATTGTTAATAAGCAATCTTGCCATTTGACACTTTTATAAAGGCTTGTTAATATAGTGCTTTACGCTGTTAAATAGGCTTTAGAAGAAGTCAGGATTATTATAATAAATGACACCTACGTTGAGAGACTATTCCGCAGTAATAAATTAAGTATTAACAATTGAAACCATATTTAAATTGAAACTATAGTATAGGATATCCAAAATTGTTTCTCCTTTTGTTACTCGTTGTAACATTTTGTCAAGAGATGAGAGACGTTAATGATAGTATCAGTGTAGTAGAGGGTAATTTAAAATTGATATAGTTTTGTATTTTGACGTGACAACGTCTTAAATTAGGTTGCGGCTGGGAGTCACTTATGAAAAAGTGTAACGCCCGGTAAAGTTACGATGAGTCACCGAACGAGAGAGAGGCCCGCCGAATGCCTTGCGTCTCTCTCCCACTCAACTATGATCTAATTATAGTTGAGTGATTAATTTAATTATATTCATATCAATAAATATTCTACCGAGAAAAAGACGTTGTCACGTAAAATCTTCGCCCGTAAAACCGACTTTTTTGGACACATTTAGTCAATCGCCTTAACATTACACGGTACATTATTTGAACCCTTTTCTGAGATTAAAACTCTAAGAAGTAGTAACTAATCAGTGTGTTTCCAGTGGTATAGTGGTAAATTTTTTATTGCATAGTTTCGGCAAATGAGGATACAGGTCATCTAATTAAGCCATCACTGCCGCCCATGAACATCCACGACAGTTGGATCATGGAGGTGTTGTCGGCCTATTAAATTGGGAGGGGAGTGGGAAGGAATTAGGGTGTAATCTGAACACATTACTGATTACATTTTCCCTTTTATCTACAATGAAAATATTCTTTAAATTGCCAAAGAGACAAATCAGATTCTTAATTCAAAATCACTATCAAAAAAACAAAAAGTGACATACACCAAAACAAACGACCTTCGCACATACAAAGTACGAGCACACCCAAAGCCAATAATCACTTAAAAGCATTAATAAAAACAAGAAACCGTTTAAACAAAGACCACCTGGGTTCGTCCCCTCCCCTCCCCCCTTTCCCCTGGTAAGTGAGTTAAACGATGGTGTTAATTAGACCCCTACTTACCACCCCCCTGGCCAAAGGACTTGCTAATGCGCGTTAAAAATGGGTGGCCAAATATTTGTATTACCGTTATTTGTGTTGTCCAACCTTTTGATGGTGTGGTTGTTTTGGTTCGATGGAGGTATTATATATGATTAATTATAAAATTAAATAACCTTCCATATAAAATAAATTTAATATTAAGAAATCAATGTCTGCAAAAGGAATGCAAAGCTATTGAAAAAGGTGACACAGAGTTTAGATTTTTTTTAGCTTTTAATATTATTTATTTATGAAACAACGGTTTGCAAATCTATTCATCTATACTTTTGTATTCTTTATATTCGCAAAACTTATAGAAAATATTGTCAATTAGTCAAAACAATTAGTTCGGCAAGACCAAAAAGTTCTAGTTCTATACTGTATTCTATCAGTCCATATATCGGAGTACGATTGAGAGTGGTTAGGCTATAGTCCATAACGCTGGCCCACGGCTGGCTTTGCACGGAAAGAAAGTGGACAATATTTCCAACTCCTCCTATTATTTACTTCATGATTAATTTCGTTGCAGGTAAAGACAAGTTAGACATTCCCGGAGACTCGCCGAGCTTCAATGCTCGGTGTCATTACATTGCGTGCCACTGTTGATTCTGGCTAACAGGAGTTGCGGTGGTGGGACAGTCTCCGTCGCTGGCCCAGTACAGGTTGACGGACTTTACATACCATAGTAACCTATGAAACAAAATTTAAAGTCTGCTTACATATATTGCAGTAAATAGGCATGAACAAATAACTATTTATAGTATTAACCTTTTTAAGTAAATTACATATTTTCATTATTGTTTTATTTTTAATATCACACGTATGTGAGTCAAAATACTAGAATAATATAATATTAAACTTCTATTTATAAATACGTGTTCATTTAAATATATTAACTGGTTTGACCAGATATAAATGATTTAATTCGAATATGTCCGCCCCTTGTTAACTAATAAATTATTGAAACACGTAATTATTTAATGTAAAATTTAGACCACATAAGTATAGACAGATGATTTAGATTTTATTTTTTAAATACATTTAGAGATATTAATATGTTTCTTTTAACACGCCTTATCTCACACTTTCTGATGCGTACAATACGTATTTTTTTTTAAATTTATTTATTTAAAGTCGCTTTTCAACATCTAAAGTCATTAGCGACTACAACAATTTACACAATTTGCACAATTGTTGTAGTCACTAATGACCTTAGATGTTGAAAAGCGACATTTACGTAGTGAAAAAGTTTGTAATAAATATTGTAAATACCTGTCGTGTTGTTGTATTGTCCATACCCCAGAAATAATGTTTTAGAAGTCAAAACACGTGCTGGAAAATGATCGCAAATCTTCATAACCTACGATCCACAAATGTCCACTACCTCTTAACTAATTGATAAAAAATTCAGATACTGGAACTAAGTGATTTAAGCCTTTCGGAAAACTTTGCGAGAGGAAATATTTCTTATTTTACTATCAAACTCACCACGGAAATTAAATTTCTTGCCTCCACTAAACACTACTACCGCGAGTCACCAATTTCAATACATTTTTGCAACTACCCTCTTATTTTCTTTCTATCAATGATAATCCAAGAGCACGATAAAACCCGATTCTATTAAGTTTTCCGTTGAACAGACAATTCTTGACAACAAATAAAAGCAACTAAAGCGGAAAATACGGATAAGTAACAACCTATTTATAGTACATAAGGATTTAATATTTTAAACTTTTGTTTTCTCAGAACCTTATGCATTTATTAGTCATTCCAAGATGAGTGTGTGAATCCTGTTTGTTTCTTTCCCATGCATATAAACCCATATACGGCGATGATCTAACCGAATAAGATTATACCGCGTTGATATCAATATGCGTAATTATAATGATTGCTCATAATTACCTACTAATAAACTTAGTAGCTGTTTTTTACTCGTCTTTTTACGATCCAACTTGTAATTCGAATATGGAATCTTCGATTCGACAGCCTATGTTTTAATCTGTGTAAATTAATTTGAAAAATTTAAAAATCGAATTCCTAGACTAAGGAGGATGTATTATGAATATGTCAAAAATGACGTTTAGATGTAAAAAAACAAGGAGATTGCAGCCTGTAATTGTTTTGTGATATGAGATGCACAAATCTCGTTGTCTCTTTCTAAAGAAATAAATGTACTTTCGTGTAAAGTTATACACATAATTTTAACAACACTGAGATACGAGTCGTGTGTTTTGGCTATTAGAAACTACAAGAGACTTTTTGGTCTCATCCCCTCCAGACGCGAAGCAAATTCTTGTGGATCACATAAACATTTATCTTCGAGCGGGTATCGAACCCAGGCTCTTGTGTATCAGAGCCATCATCCAAACCAATCGCGCCATTAAGTTTTATAACAGTAAATGTTGAACAGTCCATATTAATATTGAGCGCCTTTTAAATATATGCTCCTCAAAATAACTCCGATTTTAAGTAATTGAATGAGTCGAAATGATTTTGTTTAAACAATAAAAAACAAAATGTACACACTTACCAGCATTTAAGGTACAGCATAAAAAGAATCACTTAAATGACACTTTATTTCTTTTTAAGCCCACACAATATTTTAAATCGTCGTACAAATTGAATATATTTTTACGCATTGCCGACCATTTACAACACATTATAATTTAACATTCTTGAAACCAGTCCGAGATGTTTTTATAAACGCATGCAGTGTGTAATTATTTCAAAAATAGCTACTGACGTTCGATAGACCGTTTCTCATTGTGATGCATCAGAGAAAAGAAATCACTTGGATTCAATGTAAAAAAAAAGTAAATAAAAAATAAAAAGTAAACGAGATGCGCCCGCGTACGCTAAGATCTCGGTCAGGCAGGAGCCGACTCCTTTTGTTTCCAGCCTCGAATCAGCCAGTGTCTCGAATCTAGATGCTGTTTTCGTATTGTTTTTTTCTTTTTTCCCCTCTATGGCTTTTTCTTTATTGTCTCAGTGCGGACGGGCCTTTAAAAAAAATAAAACCCGGTGGCTTATGGCTCCCCATTGATATGCGACGTTCGAATTGAAATTTAAATATTTGCTTGCGCGGATACTCGACGAGTTTCATATTGAGTATTTTGTTTTTAAAATATCTTTGTGTTTTCATCTTAATATTTATTATGTTATAAAAAACGGTGCGGACGTGCACTGAAAGTATTAAATAGACACAGGGTACATGTTTTATCAGCGTGTATGGGTCCCAAGCGGTGGAATCCAAGAGCTGTTCCTAGATCGGGCGATCCGTTTTATGCGAAATTTTCGATGCGAAAAAAGTTACTTTCCTGCTGAATAATTTAAATTTATGCGGACAAACAGACTGTATATTTTAAGGAGTACTTCTTCGGAAACCTTAGTGACTTCAACGTTTTGGTGAGATTGCAGGGATGTTGCTTATGATGATATGATACATTGGCAACATATATAAAATAGCTGGGCCCACGCCCCAATATTGTCCAGAAAATGATAGATGTACATGATAAGGAAAGATACGAAAACCAATGGCATTATAATCTGTGATACTAAAGATAGGACGAAATGCTAAAGGTCACCGGCATTAAATCCGCCTTGTATACAATGTATATGAAGTTTAATAAATAAATTAGTAAAATGGTAAAGGTTTAGCTGGAAAGAAGATGCGGACAACGGTTGGAATGATAGTAGACAAGGAAACAACAGGAGATCAATTATGGACTGACGGAAACACTTAAGGTCACAAAATAAACAAAAACGTTCTGCAACTTGTTTTTCAAATAAACTTATATTGCGTTTCTCTCATAGGTCTAACCACAATGACATGTAATGTATTAGTCTATATACGTCCCAATGTAGGGCACGGGCCACCTCTGCAATCGAGATTCTGATTGAGAGTGGTTAGGCCATATAGTTCTCCACGCTACCTAGTGCGGGTTGGTGTCCAACATAGAAATTCTTAAAATTGCTATGGTATGCAGGTTACCTCACGATGTTTTCCTTCGCCGTTATATTGCATGGTGATTGACTACAAAAAAACACAAAAAGTCAAGTCAGAGATGTGTTCTAGGATTCGAACCCGCGACCACCAAGAGCATGTTGGTAGCTATGTCTGGTCCATTTACCAACAAGCCACCTAGCACTTGACCAGAATGAGAAATCAAAGATGTTTTTTAATAATCATTTAGATCGTTGTAAAGAGGTTCATTGGTTATAGTTCAACAAATTAATTTGATAAGAACATTTTGGATACTATCAGATACCGAACAAGTTACATTTAGAGATAAAATCTCGACGTTATAAATGAAGCCCGACCGGATTTTTTTACAAAAAAAATAAATATTTGATTCAGGCCCGTATTTGGAATTGTAGACGTATCCCAATTTTTTAAACGCATCAAATTGTTTTTATCTTAGATAATATGCCATAATAAATGAATTTCACTCATGATTTTTTTGCAAATAGAGATTAAGTATTAAATATATTGACTGGTCATAAGCGGTGCTTAATTGCCTACATAGCCGATAAACGAATTTCATTTAATTTCAACTTTGTGGTGACAATGGGTTTGTCCAAAGTCCACGCTGGTGAATCGATGCATTGAAGTATATACTTATACTTTCGAAAAGTTAGAGGTGTGTCTCTTAGACTCGAAAATGTAACCTCTGTGTAGTAAGCTTGGTACGCTATCAAATTATTGCACATGCTAGATTGCATACACATTTCCGATGGATGGTGGGTATGGTGCCTATGGTAACTCCTATTCAGTTAAGATGAACAGTAGCATAAATACAACTAAATGCTAGAAGGAACTTGGCGAGTTTTTAGGGACACTAGCTTTTCTTTCACCCGTAATGAAATTTAGTCTATAGTTTATCGAACTATCATACAACTTAAAAATCGTATTGTAGCTACAAAAAATATACAGCCTTATGTTAGAATTAGTGAGGTCCATACCCCAAAGGATTCTGGTGACTGCCCTGTTATTTAGGTATCTATAGCAAAGAAATTTAATTGCATTTCACGGAAGTAAGGTCAAGGGGCGACACTGGATATTTGTTACCGTTCCGATGAGTGGGCACGGCAGCTTTTTTAATTGTACAAGGATGGACGCAGCAAAAATGCGTGGTACATTAATAAAGTTGTGCTGGAAGAGGTAAATAGTATTACTCTGATTTATTGGATATTGTTACATATATTCGATTTCAAAAGGTGCAATCTTAATTTAATTTCCAACTGTTATATATTTTACTAATCGACATAATCATGTCGATTTCTTCTAAATTGGACATAGAAAAAACTCAAAATACGAGGTATTTGGGAAGATCACTACTGGTGGTACTTCCAACATTTTTATACCAATATGATGCAAATAATACCCGTTGATCGTTGCCAACATTTGATCAAAATCTTTATGCCACGTCCAGTACAATATATATCAAATGTTAGTCACAAATGCGACGGAGCAAGCGCCGATTTTTTGTGCCCGCCATTGGAGTCACGGTACATTTCTCATAATTTGACATTATGCTTGGTTAGCTAACCTTGTGAGCTGTTGGTGTAAAAGTAGATCTGATGGCTCATTGT
Source organism: Hyles lineata (assembly GCA_030180105.1). Classification (NCBI taxonomy): domain Eukaryota; kingdom Metazoa; phylum Arthropoda; class Insecta; order Lepidoptera; family Sphingidae; genus Hyles; species Hyles lineata. The sequence goes on from JARJEE010000023.1 coordinate 8,048,493, forward strand.
TGAATAGTTTGGCAAGTTGGTGGGAGTCTATCATTGTTATGTTTTGATTTGATACATAGTACATTTTAGGAGGGATAAGAAGTGGTATTTTTATTGGATTAAGTCTATGGTTGGCATTGGACTTTCTGTAACTAAAGGTGTCAGGAATTAATTGATGATAGTTAATCATATTGCTTCGATTAATAATGAAGAAGAAATATGATGTAACTTTTATACTAAAGAGTTTTTTTACAAGTATTTCGGAGAGACATGAAGCCGATCAACGTATCCAGCCAGCGTGGTAAACTAAAATGATTCTAGTAAGAGTTGAAGACATGTTCTACCGACTTCAAGTGAGTGTGAGAAAAATTATGTGGAGGACACACAAAATAATATAATCTTTCTTAAGAAACTCACACAAATTTAATATTAAACAATTAGGAGCTTTTAGATACAAGCTTGGTATTGCCCTTAGAGCTTATCAAACACAATCTAGACTTAGATACAACGTCTTTTCATACTTTTGTCAATATAGACATCATAATCTAAAAAACAATTTAATTGAATCTCTAATCACATTTCGTCGCGGATGTAACTAATTCAGAAGTTTTTAGATCCCACAACATGCAGACCTCATACATTTCCGCCGATGACGCGGTTAAAATTTTTGAATACACTTTTGCCAGATAAGCAAAGTTACTTATTAGGTTTAGTTTTTATGAAGTCAAACACCTATGAAATTATTATACAATAATGAATATTTCAAATGTTGCGATCCATAATCTCCTTGTTATTACAATAATATTAACCAGAAACTTTGAACTCCAAATAACATTTTGATTTCCTAAAACCATTCGTAAATACTTTTATACTCATTAAAGTTATACATGACAGACATACTCAATTGTTTAAACAATCACATTACGAACTCTTTTCATCACAACATTTCAGATAAGCGCTAGAGATTCACATCCGGCTCGCAACCGGTTCCAACGCAATTTGTTTAAATACCTATTTATATTTTATAACTTTATCAGATATCGGCGCGCTGTTAACCGTGCTTAACTATTAATGTTGCGTTTAACTGCCATAAATTATGTCTAATTTAGTAGACAAATGCCGCCTTTTTTCAGTGGATAACGTATGGGAAGATCGTGACGTAGCGCTATATTAATTGTAGTGTTAAATAAGGATATATGAGTTTTTGAAAACATAAGTTTGCTGGAAGAGCAAACGATTTACGTAATGGCAAAAGGATATTTTACAAATCGTTTGTAAAAACACTTCCTTGCTTCTTAAAGTGTACCTGTAAACAATTGTCTCTAAGTCATGGATGTTTACAGAAAAGGCAAAATTCACGTATATCTTTTTTTTGCTAATGGTTTTGTACTCAAACTGTTCATTATAATATCATAGTACTATTTGTTTTTTTCAGTTTTCATTCATATCTTGTGACCCGTAGTTTCCAAGTTTGGGCTCTAAAGCTTAATGTGGTGCATGTTTGTATAATGCCAAGTGAATCGTTAATTATTTTTTAATTAAAATAAATAACATTCAACGATTAAAAGTACAAAAACAAATGCCTAATTTGTTGTAAGATCATGTGCTTGGAAAATTATAAAAAAAAAAAAACTGACCTGAAATAGATTTAATAAACATTGTGCTCAAAAGTGTAAAGCAATTAGTTTACACTTTAATATACAGGAAGATATTTAAATTACGTTATTTACGAAATGGAAAATACTAAAATGATAAATTTTTATTTATTGAATTATCAACCCCATCTTTATTACTCATAAGCTGACGCCTATATCTCCCAAGAGGACGACACATCTTACTTGTGATGATGACGATTAAACTAATGAGATCACATGATGACAATGCAGACATCGTTATGAGCAGAAATGAAATGTCCAATGATTTTTATCTTCTATATGGCCATAATAATAAGCCCTAGGCCCAACCTACCCCAAGTCTTAACCAGCATACTTCTACTTTAAACTAGATTTTGTTATTGAGATGGTGGTTTGAATACACTAACCCATCCTTTGGATATGTTAGAATGTCATGAAATTGCGAAAAGGAATTTCGTTATCATATTATAGGTTGTTGATAGATCAATCCACCCACATCTAATCATTACAGGATTAATAATATTAGAAATAAGTCATGATAGATTGGCGCTTGCTTAGATTGTACCTGCCGACCACCCATACTCGACTATACTTTTGAAACGAAGAGTCGTCTACAGTTTTTACATTGTTCATCGTTTATAGAAGAAGCACAAAATAAAACGCTTATTAATTTTGGGGCATTTAAAGGTCACTTCTGTATTCTGTAAATATACGTTCCATTGCAGGATACGGGTCTTTTTTTCAATCGACTATAGGATTGAATGTGGTTAGGCCATATACTTGTAGTTCACCATACTTGCCTAGTTATAGCATATAGTCACGCTATTTTGTTCATAGCGCTACCAAAAATTTAACGAAACATTGTGTCGAACACGGTGTCAAAAACCCAAAGTTATTGGTGTTTGAGGGTGACCTATGACTAGCAGTGAATTTATTATGCCTGAAGATGATAATAAAGAAAAGAAAAATAAAGGAAGAAAAAGAAAACGAAGTGTATACAAACTTAGCTTAAGATAGAGTCCTGATGTCAACAGAATTTTTCCACAAATTCCAATTAGAATTAGCAGATTCTCTATCTATATAATGAGGTACCAAACGTTGCCTAAAATTACGAACAAAACAACACAAAAAATCCTCGCAAACAGGCTGGATGCGTCATCTATTTGACCTATTAAACAAAATGTGAACAAAAAACACGTACAGAGTAGGTACTGACTTACTGAATACGACTGTGCTTTTTATATCAATTAAGGTAGGTATACTCGACTATTATTGCTTTTAATGGGAAAAAATACGTTGTTTCTATTGTGTATAGAAGTAGGTATTGCGTAAATAAGTGTGGTATATTTGCCTGTAATATGGAAGAGGGGATTTGTAGTGTACAAAAAATATTTAATATTGTTTAATAGTAAAACAGATAAATAAAATTATTTTTTCATTGTAACATAATGATTGTGCCGTAACATAAATTAATTTTGTAAGGCAAAAAAAAAAACGAAGATTTTACATCCACGTGTAGAATTGTACTTTACGTGTAGCTACGTGCCTGACATCAACCCTTTCAGAAATATTAACAAAAATACCAAAAAATAAATAAATAAATTATTAGCCATTATATAAAACCTGCCAACCAATAAAGCATTGTCATGCCCAACAACACGTGGTCGAGTAACACCAGGCCTAACCAAGACCACAGACACTATTTGAAGCAAAGTTTAGATTCAACAGTGAAACGTACTTTTGCTTATATTTATAGATTGAATTCGTTATTTTATTCTACTTAACATTATGCCAGGGTCCACCTCCCTGCATAGTCTACCCCGCTTGGCCGAATATTCGGCGTCCTCAATTGTAAGACATTGTAAGATTCCTTTAAAATTTAGCTTGATGGCATAAATCCCCGCAGTTTTATAGACTAATAAAGCAATTCAGAAATAAATTAATTTCTTAAATCAGTTATATAAATAAAAAATCCGATTATAACGGTATATGATTATATAATTACAAAATTGCCATGTTTTACTATGACGGTATGTTTATTTTTGCGATTGACGTGACTACACGTCATTTGCTCAAATAAATTGGGCATGATTTATAGTGATGGCGCCTTTGATCGTATATCGTATTTGTAAAAAGCATTTGAAGTTTTGCAACAGTAAATCTACAGAGAAATATCATCTCCAGTCACAGGAAGCTTATTATTAAAAATAGGTCTACCCCAAGGATATCGTTGGTCATCTATAGTAAGCTTCAAAGCAAAAATAATATTGTGATGAGTATAAAATAAAGCAATCTCTGCTCTGAAGTCATTTCTTAATCTACGCATGCAATAACATATAGCCGCCATCACCGCCGGTTCCTGCTATATTGCAAAATAAGTATATTTTACAACTTAGGTGGTCACCACAACCTTACCCCTAACCAAGAGGTTCGCAGAAGCGAAGAAATATCTTATGGTCAGACCATCAGGCCATGAAATTGTTTTCAGGACATGTGGTCCTTCCTTTCTACTATCAAAAAATACCTACACGAAACAATATTTATGTTTTACACAACTGCTGTCGCTTCAGTACGTTTTCTTTTGACCTTTCTAACTATTTCGATTTGATTAAGCTCCATTAATCTTCGTTACTTAGGTCATGTTATTTTGACAGAAAGAAAAAAAAAATGTGTCGAAAAGAGGGAAGAAATCATAATAATTTGGTGACTTGTATATGTGATCGATTAAAGCTTAAACTCCAGTTCATGTGAGTACCACAAATTGAGGCGAATATTATATCAACAAATAATAATATCACAATATATCAATAGGATGTAGGTATTTTACCTGTAAAAAAATTGTACCCAAACAGTTGCGGATACCTAAAAAGGCCAACACAGACACAGGACTATATAAGGATAACAATTGAAACATGTGAAATACTTTTAGACTTATACTCTTAGGTACTTGGAGGTGTGTATGTACGCAGTATGTAATTGTTGTTTGAAATTGGAAAATTGTTCCAGAATTTTGTCAATTTTTTTTTGTCATCTAACCTCTTTCATTTATAAAATCGTTGTGAGCCTTTGAAAAATCTTTTTGGTGCTGTTTCAAAATCTACATTAGTCATATAACAATTTATTAGCAATTCCGACTAACATAACAAAATATATAATTGGAAAAAATCCACATACTAACAAATGCGTCGTCACGAATGGGTTTGTATGAGTGGGAATATGCCTTCAAGTTCTTTAGGGTATGAACAAAGCATAGTATGGAAGTCGAGTGATGAAAATATCTTACCGCTAAATCCAGTAACTGAAACAATCCTTTCACGATATAATTGTTAATAGCACGAATATAACTTGAAATCCGTTATATACGAGTATATAGTTCATATACAAATACACTACTTTGAGCAAATTCAATAGTTCACACCTTTTTAGTTCACACTTTTAACAAGTCAAAAATCACGCCCTTGGCACCACTGGACTAAATTGAGCAGACCTAGAGAACGTTTAGCACATATCGGTACACTATACTGTACGTTTGTGTAAGGGGAACTATTGTCACATCCTTTATATAGGCACTGTTTTTTTTTTTAATCACAACAACGTTTGTGCCAGTGACAAAAGTTTTAGGTTAGATCAACACAAAAGAGGTTGAACATTCGTTCCATTTTTGAAATGTTTCGCACCGTCCAATCCGCGGGCCGTATTCGAATTCGGAACTGTGAGCGCGATTTGACAGGTCGCGTGTAGTGCGCACGCGCGTTCCGTGTGAGCGTGCTGTGCGCACGAGCATCGGCGCCACACTGCGTTCGCGCGCTTTTCGACCTGAGAAACCTTCTCTCGCAGCCTCCACATCTCGCATATATGTATTAGAACTGTCGATTCTAAGATTTTAGAAGGATTCACGGCCGATACGTGGATCGTTCTGGAGTAACGGTCCCTCGTCGTTGACTGATGTTGATGACTCGGCCGACAGTTTTGTTTCAATTTTGACGGCTCTTACTGAGTGGTTGGTTTATTTTTGAAGCGGGATTATTCTATCGAGTTATGAATGCTCGGTTTTAATGGACCGTGGTGAATTGTGGCTGTTACTTTTTATATTGTTGTAAAGTTTCTGTCAATGGGCTTAACAACAAGGATAAGCTAGATGGATACCAGCTTTAAATGTTTTTAAAGTTAATTCTCCCATAAAACATAAAATGACCTATTACGTACGTGTGTTATTTGGAAACTTTACCATAAAATCAATCATCCATATTGTATTCAATAAAAAAGTTAAATAAAACTATGACAGTAATTATTAATTTCGGTACTGTTATTTTTTGTTTGTTTTTCACTATCCTTATAATAACGATACAACTATACACGTAACAATTATTTCAATCGAATTAGTTACAAAAACACATTTTATAGACGATTGTAACATTTCAGTTTTTCAATTTAGTATTTAATGCATCATAGATTTCTTGTATCAAAGAATACAATGAGTGATGACGTCTCGCCCTACAAAAGACATCAACGCGCAATTACTCCTAATTCGTGAATGGTATCAATTTAATTATTATTCACACTTTCGTCAAATAAAATAACACATACTTTTCAACCATCTATGTAAATTATTGTGGACATTTAAAAACAAAAACGTTATTTTTCTCGAAACATCGCGAAAAATCTAGTACAAAACGCCAAAATTATGACGAAACAATTTTCATCGACGATCAAATATTTTTTTCACACCATGTGGAAATTATCTCCCCGATAATAGATAGCCTTGATAGTTTTACAGGAGTTGCGTCATCAGCTGTCAACGTGCTGGCAAAAAATCGTGTGCGAAAGAGACAACAACATTCTCTCACTTCACGCCGCTGTGTCATTTCGTCTTCGAAGCGAACGGTCGTCACGGATCAACGCGAAAGCCAGCCCACATCGAAACCAGACCGACGCACTGTGTTTGTCACTTTCACTCTCGAGCATTTCATACGTGGTTATAGGAGTAAAAGAGACAGTGATACCGGCATTTTTTCACCGAATTGTGTTGGTTTTTTGTGAAATATAGATCAACTTCATAATAATGTGTCAACGACCCCGAGTTTCGGTAAAATGTTAGATACTGTGGAATATAAAAAATATACTTATGTAGTGTTTTTCTAACATACTTTAATTACTACAATAATTAACTGAAAATAATAATCACGTGCCGAATATCAACCTAAGGATCCTGCATCTATACCTAACTTTTAATTAACGTTTTCTGCTGGTATTTTCGCTGCAATGATATTATTTCAAAATTAATTAACCATAGTCATCTCAAAAAGTATTTTACTACTATTATATTCAATATTTATGATTTTTTTGCAAAATTTGACATACCTACCAAGATGCTTGATGTATTATTATTATATTATCTTACTAATATTATAAAGGTGAAAGTTTGTATGTATGTTTGTTACTCTTTCATGAAAAAACGGCTCAACAGATTTTGATGAAATTTGGTATAGTGATAGCTGACACCCTGGATTAACACATAGGCTACTTTTTATCCCGAAAAATGTAGTGTTCCCGTGGGATGAGTCAGGAAATAGAAGACGGGACGAACCTGAAGTCCACGCGAACGAAGTCGCGGGCAAAAGCTAGTTCTTCATAAATTAAAGTGTCAGCGACATTTTTTTACGAGCATCACTTTTCTATTAATATGCAAATTGTTAATTATGCATATATATGTATACCAATTGTATTTAAGAAATAAAAATACTTTTCTAATTTTAACTATCTTACTGGTGGACCCTCAAATGAGAAAGGCCGCTTGGGTATCACCACAATGTCTATATCTCCCGCCAAACAGCAGTGATTTTCAGAACCGTTTGTAGGACATTGTAGCCAGAGTAACTACTAGAAATAATGAGACTTAACATCTTATATCTCAGAATGGCGAACGCAGTGGAATGCCAAGCACTGCTTTGTAAAATGTGTTGTTTGGTTTTGCTATTGACCATGAGCGGTTGTATCATTTACTATCAGATCCACACCGCAAACTGTATACGTAACCTCCTTATACAATTATCATTAAAAATCAAATCAGTGACAACACATAGTTGTAAAATCCAAGATCACATCATTTTCCAGAGTAACATGCAACAAAATAATTAAAAATAAATATCAAAAGCCATTAAAGTTTTCGGTTCAAAATGAGACCTGAACTAATGATTAGGTGCTTACACAAACATTTTTCTCGTCGATTTTTTTTAACTCTCCTCTTTTTAATACTGATATAACAACGTGACAATGACTTACCTCATAACATGTGCAGTTTAGTCCAGACCATGTTTATCAATTATGTCGGCCTGCCGCCTTAGAAGAACTAGTACCTGTAATAAAGAAAGCATCTTCAAACATCCACTAAATCACAAACCGAACATAATATTATGCCATTTTTTTTTTTTATGAAAACTCGTATTCAGAAGATGAAACTACTAAGTATTTTGAACAGACTAAAATTAAAATAATAACATTTCGCAATATGGACTTGGTAATTAAATTAAATATTACCGACTTCAAATTTATCAAATCAATATAACTCGTAAAATAAAATAAACAATAAAAAAAATGCATTAACAATTTTTTAATTACGTAATTTTACTATTGAGGTTCAAACTTTAATGAAAAATCGTACTTCGAAGCAATTATTTAAGTGTGGGAAAGTAATATTAACAGAGGAATTTATTGATATCGAACACACACATCTTGTAAACGGCATGAAAACAAAGGAAAATAAGAGTTTAGAAGATAAAGTATTTGCGTTCTCCCCTCATCTGTAATCTCTAACTTAACTACTAATGTTTGTGCTAAACATTATTTACAGTATGATCTGTTTTAGTAAGATATTATTTTAAAATGTTTTTTTGTAAATGATGGCTCATTGTTCCCCAGATTAACTGAAAATACGATTTAGATTTAGAATCTTATTTTTAAATACTATCCTATGCTTCGTTAATGGTAGTATTGTACCTACAGGATTCTAATGTTGATGTATCGTTAGAAATATGCTTATTAGTCTCTTACTCACTTTTACGCATTACGCAGAATTGTCACTTTCGGATTCTGTCACATAATTTTCAACAAAGATCATATAAAATCACAGCTTAATACAAACAGAACTTTAATATTTACAAGTCATAATTAATTTTTATCTTTAATTTTATAAAATGACAAAACAAAAATAAAAAAAATCCCAGCACCCTGTAGCTCGCTGACCATCGCGGGCCGAGCGGCGCGGCGCGGGATTCTCACGCCCGTTGCCATGGCAACCGATACCCGCGCCATATCACTGCCGATATTGAGCGTAATTTGTAGGTTCGTGTACGCTGGAGATTTACTGCATCCCAGATACTTCATAGGGTGGTTGAGTGCCGGCACACTTTTACGAAAGGTTACTTCTATTAGTTGTTACAACTGTTGATACTGCGTTTAACATGTATAAATTTAATTCTGGCTTCGATGGCATTAGTGAATATTTTGTGGAATTGAAATCGGGTCTAAATACGAAGCATTAATGTAAAACCGAAATTGTTTTTAATCGTTATTGTTCTACGACACTATTTTTATTAAAAGTGAAAACTAAAGAAGTTATAGAAATAAATATTGACACGATGATTGGGTTGAAAGTGGAAGCGTTAATACGAAACAAACTGACATAAATAAATCCATAATGGCATTCATAATAGGTATTAGTTTAGTTTAGATTTAGTGTGTTTTTTTGAAGTTGCTACTAATACTTATAACTCCAACTGCTATCACGATGGCGGTACATTTTAGGAAGAGAGTAATGTCGACGATCAGTGGGCAACATTAGTAGCGTTTCTGTCTACTATTTTGAGGACATAAACGCGAGTTTATGGAATAGAATCTACACTCTATGATTTCGTAGCCGTAACCTTTTTTACCCACTTCAAAGCATACTTTGTCTAGAAGGGTCTTAATATTGTATTCTCGAGAGCATTTATTAAAACCACTAAACAGGCTTTTTAAGTCACCATCATTCAGAAATTACTTACAGTCATATCAAAAGCTATCCACAAAAAAACTTATTTATCACTAATTAAGCAATAAAAAACCAAAGAAAGCCGTGAAATTAATTAAGTCATAACAAAAAGCGTTGCATTACTGGCCGCCGGTGGAGTGTGACACTAGCGCGCTTCGGACGCCCGGCGTGCCAGTCCCGACGAATTGGGAAAGGTAAAAAGTGGGCGTCTTAATTTTATTGGATGCCATTAGCTCATTCCGACGTTGTTTAGTGTCTATTTGATTGTGCCCGCCGGCCGGTAAATAAATATTTTATTGAGGCTAATGGCATTTAATGTAATTCAAGTTTGCCAGTGTAATTGGGTGAGGTTGAAGTTTTGTTACATTTTTAGTTACATATAATTAAAATTATGTCGCTCGGAATTGGTACATTTAAACTGAGAATAATTGATATTGACCAATGTTTTAGTTTGCCAAGAATAGCTTTTAACGAATGTGTGCTTCAAATATTAAAACTATGACACTTACTTTTGTAGATTTGCTGAAATTAGTGCAAACATAATTCTAATTCATACCATGAATAATGGTTTCTTAGATTTACTCGAATATTAATCATTGAAATAAAACTATTATTCACGGATTAAATAAAATCCGTAAATAATAGTTTTATTTCTACGGTACTATGAAGTATGAATTTCATGCTTTAAAATCACAAAATACGTCATCCAAATTAAACTGATTTTTTGTCGATAAATACACGACGTAAGAACCGCCAAAGAAAGCCTAGCATCGAATCCATCGGAATTCAACTCAAAAGCATTACTTCCTAAATTCCCCCCATACCAATGCGTCGCCGACATAATCGATACGATACAAGCCGTGTCGAAGCCCCAGTCTACCAAGAACCCTCTCTATTCTCTCCATTTTATAAATCTTTGTACAGAAAGTCGCCTAACATCACGGGTCAGGATATACTGGTCGTTTTGCGTACCCCACAAAAAGGATACCAAATTCTGTCGGTGTAAAATGCTTAATCAAACTCACAAAAAGATGGCCTCTAGAATTTGTGGAATGCTTGTTCGGTTTGTTATATTACAGAGTACAGCACTTAGGACTGATTCCTTTGTGAACTGTAGCCGATGTGTTTTTTTGTTGAACAGTTATAGTTTACATTATATCGAAAAATGAGTGTGAACTCTAAACCTTTCGCTTAAATTATTTACTTCTGTGTTTGACTCTTTGAATGCTTTATTAAATTTAATGCATCTCCAATTAAATACAATAAAAAATATTGTATTGTGTTGTAGCAGAAACTAATTACAGTCCTTTTAAATAAATAAATAACACCCAACAGTCACATACATAGTCCTGACCCGACACAAAGATCGGGTCTAGTGTCGCTGGTATCAGGAATTACGAGAGACTTTTCGGTCTCACAAACAAATGTAACGGTAATGTTATGATTGTCAACCCAATAAAAACCGACCAGATTTTTATTGACTCGTCATAATACCTCTGTAACTGCTTACATGACCAATAAATACGTTTCATTTAATTCAATTTTATTTCATTCTGATGTGAATATTATTCCGAATATCCTTATAAGTTTATCAGTTTGAAGAACCCCGCATCTACTAAGACTGCCGATGAAAACTTGCAAAATATAAAAAAATCCAACCACAATCTCAGTTCAAAAGTAGTTAATTTATTTTCTCCAATAGTATAAAGTAATCGGGTAATGTTAGGAAATGGGCGCATAATGCCGACGCACGTGCATACTGGATTATTTTATCCCGCACAAAAGTATTCCACGCAGCGCGCCGGCCAATAAAACATATGAGATGCGATAGTGCTGTGGAAATGTTATGATGTGGTTATCGATATGCAGATAATTTGTGTGTTGGTTGTGAATTTGGATTTTTGCGGATTAAAGTAGTATAAGCTTCAGATCGAAATATTTGATAATTTGATAATATTATTAAACGCAGCGATGGTATAGGTAAAAAAATACTGTCCAATATAAATCTTTAAAAATGTGTTTGGATTTATTCCATAATAATAGTTTTCAGTGAGTTTCAATATGAGCTTATTCCAGTATACGTAAATGATATTTAAAAACTATTTCACTCATCATTTGCTAGAAGAAAAACATAAAGTCCAGTTTATAATGCGACAATAATTGTCATTATTATCAAACAGCATAGGACATACAAAAGTAAAAAACATTTGGTTTTCTCACTTACATGCTGAAAGTTACACAAAGACTGTAGTCCATTCTACAGCCTAAAACACTTATCCTCATCGATGCATCGACCCCGTCCCATCCCACCCCATCCCTACCACAGTGGATCGCGGTGCATAGCGGCGCGTACGAGGGAATCTCGCGTTACGCAGCCTATCCCACTTTCCATTTCCTCACTGCATTACAATGGCTTTTTATATCGAATCTTATTCGAAGGGAAACAATGTGAACGATCGAGTCCGCCGCGGGGAATTTTATCATTCCGAATATAAAATAAATTTCAACGTGTCGGCAAATATTTCATGCTATTGTTGGGTCTGTTTTGTTATTCATTAATTATTTTGTTTACTGTGGTGATGTGGGTAATGCAACTGCGGTACGCTAGTGCTTCAGATTACTTAAGTCAAATATATAAAGCAAAAATTAAAATAATAAGAATTAATATATTTTAGTAATAATGTTGGAATTTTCATTCAATTATTTGTGATTTTCATTGAATCACATTAATTCAACAGTCACAAACAATCCTAATTTTGATTGATTTTGTTTTTGTAACCGTAACAAATATTCGTATATCTCGATTCGCGGAATCGAAACAGCGACCTCTAGATTTGCACTACAGCTTAGTCAACTTTGCCACAAATACTGCCTCTAAAGACAAAAAAGACCTTCATATAAACATCATCACTAGCCACAGTTAGTTAGTTAAGTGCTAAATATTATCTTTTAGTATACTGAAAGTGTAATATTGGATACGTTGTCCAAAGTAAGATAGTCAATGGACCAATCTTGTTCCATAATTAGTATCATGAGGTCACAAGAGGGGGGCCATTATAATACTAGTGTAATGATTTTGTTACTTTATTGTAAATATTTTAGAATTATAGTGTGAGTAGTGGACATTTTGTTTGCTAAATCCTTATATTTTTATACCAATAACATTAAATACTCTTTCAAACTTTAATGTGGCTTGTTTAAAAAGAAATAGATTTAAATTGTGAAAATGGAATGAGGTATTTTGAAAAATGTAAAAACAGTATATTTTTGATGTATGGCTTGTTGGTGCGTGGTCTGATCGTGTAATGTATTAAAATGGATGTAAAACAATCAGAGAATAATATTGTAATCGAAGAGATGGAGTTTCATTCTTAGCCAGAGACACCCTTCCTACAACTACAGTTATAAAGTATGACAATCTGACGGCCTTTCTTAACATTTCAGAAGTGGACGAACCAGCAAAGGTTTGTGAATAATTTAAAGGCTAATTTAATTAAATTCTTTGAGGAAAAATTGCATACATGGCGTTGTTTATATTGAGTTTTTGGTTACTGACAGAATGTGTTTTATTTAAACATACGTTTCTGTTTTCATTGCTACTGTAAATATGCTGAAAAGAGCTATAATTTTTGTAAATTCTTTGTTTTAAAAATTGCATGAAATTATTCTCAAAGTATCTATAACTATGTATGTAGTAATTGTGAATGGATTATGCTGCTCGTGTATGGTTTATTTTCAGAAAATGCGACGAACTTGTGGCATTAGAGAGACGTCCTTTATTCCACTATATGATACATTTACGAGATGACATTAAGGTGGTGCCGGAAAAGGTTGGGAGATTCCACTTTAGTAATTAGGATTATAGTTATGAAAATGCATCAAGGTATGAACGTTTACATTTGAGATCATGACGTGATATATCTGTAATGGTATTCTAACTGTAAAAGTTTATTATCGTTATTTTAATGAAATAGCAGTTCTTATTCGGCATTCTACAATTAATGCATACACACATGTAAATATGTATGTATTACTTATGCAATATACGTGGCATCTGCTATATTCGCAAGTTTTAATTATTTTATGATAACTAGTGCTGCATTATTCCGACTCTAGTGAGCAGGATGTTTTAAAAGCCATAGGTATCTTGTAAGATCTTCACTACAGAATCCACTGAATGCTATTTTCTTAGAATGTGATGTAAGGTCAAAGTTGTAGAATAAATAAGTTCAACGGTTAAGTATGCCGATATAATAGATACACACAACAGTCATACATAGATTACTGAAGACCATTGTTAATTTGTGATGAATATATTCAAGTCGGTGTTGGAAATAATATTCTTTGATTGCAGAAAGTTGACTGAATTTCCTGTGAAGTGTGTCGATAGCAGCTATGCATGCTGTAGAAGCCACGTGTGCTTCTAAGCGGCTACGAAAGCCAAGATAACGTATCGATGGCAGCTATGTATGCTGTAGAAGCTGTGTGTTTTTGAGCGGCTATGAATGCCTAGATAATGTATGAATAACAGCTATGTTATGCTGTAGAAGCTATGTGTGCTTTTGAAGGGCTATGTGTGCCGAGATGATGTATCGATGGCAGCTATGTATGCTGTAGAAGCCAAGTGTGCTAAGTGGCTATGTATGCCTAGATAATGAATTGAAAGCAGCTATGTATGCTTTAGAAGCCATGTGTGTTTCTAAGTGGTTATGTATGACGAGATACGATTTCGATAACAACTACGTATACTGAGGTAATTACGTGTATTAATGCCGACTATGTATTATACGATTATATAAGAATTACGCTTTGGAATTAATTTAATGAAATGAAATGAAATTAGTTTTTTCTTCTTATTAGTCCATTATTTTCGCTAAATTGTATGGTATCATGAAATTAAATTAAGTAAAATACTTTGAGCAAAGAATATACATTTAAAGCATGAAATTGAAATACCAGTTAATGTGCTGTACCTTATAATTATACTCCAAATGTACTGAAGGGCATCTCCTTGTTTTTTTTTTTAAATCAATGACTAGATATGAAATGATTGATACAATTTTTTATTTTGAGGGACATCAATTATGATGGAGTCAAGACATCAGGACTAATTAACAAATACAGAAAGCACGAACGCTCGAACTCTAAGGGAGTTGTAAAGACCGTGTGTTCCAAGAAGCAATCAAAGGGAAAACAGAAACAATCTTAGTTGTTCTTCGTCTAGAAGTTTGGTCTTCTGAATTAATGGCCAATGAATCAAAAGACTAGTCTACTGAAAAGGTGCTCAACTTTATTCATCCTTTGTGAGGACATGATTCGAAAATCGCATAATTTTAGAAGTGCTGATTTTAATAATGTAATACCGGAGTTTGATTTGTTTAATAAGTTTAAAATTAGAGTGTTGGATTATAAAGGTAAAGGAATGTGCTTTATATGAGTGGAATGAGAAACTGACCATACATTTTGTTCTATAAAAAACTATTTGGCTTAGCAAAGAAACGATTAGAAACCCCTTCCAGTTAAGTGTTAACTGAAAAGAATAGCAAATTAAATTCAGAAAATCATTTCCCAACGAATAGAATTATGGTCGGTTGCTTGAATAAATGTTGGCTCATATTGTACTTGTAACTTTTAATGAAAATGTGCGTGATATTCTATATATATATCAAAGAAAGTCGTGTTAGTTACTCCACTTATAATTCAAGAATGGCTGAACTGACTTGGCTGAAAATTGGTGGGGAGGTAGCTTAGAACCAGGAGGACATAGCATACTTTTTATCACGTTCCCGGTTTCTCGAGTGTCTATTAGCTTATTAACATTTTCTCATACAAAATGTTCATGGGTTTGTAATTGTCAAACATTTCATGTTCATCCCGTCGATACGGTGAACTCTTCCCTCAAATTAAAGAACGTAATTAAATAAAGGTTTCGAATCGACAACATATATCCACAATATTTGATTAATGGCGTATTTTAGATTTTAAAGATGTAAATTAATGTCAAAAAAAGGGATTGACGTTTAAATTGGTTGTCAAATAATGCGCTCAGAAATGTATTTTGTGTGAACTAAGGAGAATATATCAAGCTACATCAATAGCGACAATTAAATAAATAATTTGCACACGTAAAAAGTTATAATATTAACTTCTTTTCAAGATCGAATATCACTTTATTCGATTTTTTTTACAGTAGCCTTTCCTTCGCTATAATTCACTGATAGAAATTAATGTTATATATCGTCTCTGAGTGAGATAGGTTATATTTTACCTAAACATTGCTTGCAACGTTTTTGGAAAAGCAGCATTGTGGGTGTGAAATAAGGGACGAAATATTGCATGGATAATCAGAAGCACTTAAGTTTTTAATGACAAAAATTTATAAGGCATACTATTTGGATATGGAGAGACGGGATATAATAGAGTGGGAGATACGGGAGAAAACTGGGATAGCTGGCAGATTTGATAGGACGAATTGCACGGTATAAGACGGAATGGATAATGAAGAGAAAGGACGGAACGGATCGAGAAGTGACTGAACAGACGGGTTAAGACGGGATTTAGCAGGACAGTAGGATAGCTACGGCAAGTGTAGGCATTAATTATTATGCTAATTAATTAAATATAATATGAATCCTATGATAACCAAGGCAAAGCGAAGCGTGGCCGGGTCAGCTAGTTTCTATTATAAGTCAGTGCAAAGTCAAATGAACTGTATTGTCAATAGTAAACAAGATAAATCTGTTAGTAATGCGTTAATGCAATAGTTTAATAAATTGGGAGATTTATTGAATTTTCTCACTCTCAACATTCCGTAATAGTCTGTCACCTATACTATAGAAGACGAGGTGAAAATACAGTTTCAGATTTGTTTGATAATAATATATCTACTTCTAATGCTAGTTTCATATTTTGTTTTAACATTTACACTAAAGAATATCCCTACTATCCAAAATGTCAGAGTAGGACAAGAAAATTGCAAGTTAGACCCCATAATTTCCCGGACTGAATTGAGTGAGTTTACTAATAGCTTACACCACAAATCACTGAGTAATAATAGTAACAAGTTTTATAAAACAATTAATGTTTATTAATGTGACTGCCTTTATTGATTTTGGAAGCAAATGCACTTAGATACAATTTTATGTTGCAGAAAGTCTGAATTTGTGTAAAATTGTAACGTATAATAACTATCAATTATTAGGGGGTTTGCAAAATTTAAAGAATTTTCTAGTGAAAGATAAAGGAGGACTATTAATTTAAAGTTAGAGGAATTAATAGCTATTCTTGAAGTTCTTGTTGTTATAACCGAATTTATGAAGTCAGCCTTGATCATTAGTCAGAATGTCACGGAATTACGAAAAGTATCTGTTTTCAACTTAAAAACGTGACTGATTGCAATTCCATTAGAAATAATTTAATAGCCCGGTTAGCTACGTGGAAGTACCTTGTTAGCGATTTCTCTTTTGCTATAAAATAAGGTCTTGGAGTTTGCAGACTCATGTTGATGCGTAAATTTGTCAATAAGTATGACGTGATCTAGTATTCATTGTGCTTACAACAAAGATGATGTTTCTAGTATGATTGGGACAATTGTACCCTATAGTTTGTGAATAAAAAAAAAACGAGAGTATACTTATATCCTTATCGTGGATGGATATCAAAAGATCATGTTTTTAAAAGCTCTCGTAAATACAAAAATTAAGGTAACGATTAAATCACGTTTAAAAATATATTATTTCTTAGATTTTGGATTATCGTTTCGAATAGTATCAGATTGAGTTACATACCTTCTTTTGTTAAATTACTTTTAAACATTTTTTTTTATTTATTATTAGACTAATAGGGTCAAACGTGTTGTGCTTAATGTGGTAGCATGTTCGAGAGTGGTTATGGTCGATCGTGTCCGACCTTGGATTAATATCAATATTTCGGATCAGAATAACCATAATGATTCTTGAGATAGTAATGACATAGTTCTGACAAAGACAAATCAATCTTAGAATATCGGTAGCCGAATGTAATGATTCTTAGTGATCACAAATTGGCTTTGTTGTTGCTATAGTTATACATACAGAGCATGTCATGTATATGGGTAATATATTTAGCTTTAAGTATTTAATGTGTAACGTGCATCAGGAGATTGCACGTAGTAGGATGGCCGAATGTAATGATTTTGTTACTTTATTGTAAATATTTTAGAATTATAGTGTGAGTAGTGGACATTTTGTTTGCTAAATCCTTATATTTTTATACCAATAACATTAAATACTCTTTCAAACTTTAATGTGGCTTGTTTAAAAAGAAATAGATTTAAATTGTGAAAATGGAATGAGGTATTTTGAAAAATGTAAAAACAGTATCTTTTTGATGTATGGCTTGTTGGTGCGTGGTCTGATCGTGTAATGTATTAAAATGGATGTAAAACAATCTGAGAATAATATTGTAATCGAAGAGATGGAGTTTCATTCTTAGCCAGAGACACCCTTCCTACAACTACAGTTATAAAGTATGACAATCTGACGGCCTTTCTTAACACTAGATTAACCTTTGTTGCTTAAATGTGGCGTAAGGCCATAGAAACTTCTGTACTATAATTATTTATACTCATACACACATACGTAAATTTGACATCCAACATTCACACAAATATTCCTGACCTTTCAATCAATTCCCGTGGAATAGGCACGACAAAATAATCTGGTGAAACACACAAACTCCAAATAATTGTAGCTCACACAAACATTTGCCTCAGTGTCTTTTTGTCATTAGACATCCAGCGTTTTCAGCGTTCTTTCCTACCACGTACGTGTAAGCTGTGGAATTAACTCCCTGCACCGATGTTTCCAGAGTGCTATGGCCTGTCCTTCAAACTATAAAGGCTTAATGAGAGGACTCTCCTTTAGGTAGGCAACAACTTTGTTGTGCTGGTCCCCTGGCACTGCAGAGGTCCATGAGCAGCGGTAGTCGCTTCAGACGGGCCGCTAGCTCGTCTGTCTATAAAGGGAATAAAAAAAAAAACTAGTTTTTCTCGTATCAAAGCCGACGTACAACCAACTGCGCCACAGATGCTATTAAGACCTCCTGCGACCTTATCTATCCATAGATCCACAGATTACACGTCATAAAAGGACTTTCCAACAAGTTTTAGACATATTTCAGCACACCAAATTGACTGCACGTTAGAGTTACGATGGAGCATAAGTGAATGTAAAGCGCCTGTGTTTGACCATAGTAATTTCTGCTATGCGACTATCCCCCCCATTTTCTATCCTACAACGAGTTGATAAGATGAAATTACTGAAATTATTGGTCGTAAGAACCACCTTGCGTAGAATGAAGCGTGTACCAACAGTAGATATACGGGAGTATAATTTGTCAAGCCAATGGTCTTACATATTGTAATAAAATATGACAAATTACTTAGACTCGCGTAATGTAAAAATATTGGCTATGTGGTAAGGAATTAATTATAAGTCTAATTTTTCACATATTTTTATTAATAGCAGAACAACGTTGTATAGCATCCAAAAATATGTTAAGAAAAATAAAGCATTTTAGCTTGCGATATGGACATTGGACATGCTATTCAGGACTCTCAAATGTATATTAACATAATTTATAATTGAAAATAAAAAATAAGACAAAAAAAATCTATTTATACAAGGATCCATATATTATGTCCCGTTAGGAAGTTCGGCCTACCATTATACACATTATAAATAAATAAATACACCCAACAGTCACATACATAGTCCTGAGCCCACACCAAGATCGAGTTTTGTGTCGTGGGTATCAGGAATCACGAGAGACTTTTCGATCTCACAATCACCCAGACCCGAAACAAATGCATTTGTCACAATGCGAGGATCGAACCCGCGGCCGCTCGTTTCACAGCCAGCGTCTGACCAACTGCGCCACGGAGGCTGACATACATTATTTAAGACCGTTCTGTTCGGTCCCAAGTCACTTGCTCAATTGAAATTATTATCCTGACGAACATATGAAAAAAAATAACCCAACTTGCTCGCAAGTATTTCGCCCCGTATATTTCACACAACGGGCGTTAGCGGCCAGCCTAGTCCGGTGTGGCTAACAATGTTTAGTGTTAAATGATATGATTATTGAAATTTTGAATCTAGGCACTCTGTTAGACATCTGCAAACGACCTGGGTCGGGCAGTATGACCGTGGAAAATTTAACTACGTGCTTTGTTAAACTCAGTTTAAGGGTTACATGGTACTTAGTATGTAACCTAGTTATTGTGAAAGGTATATGTATATACATACATATGTATACATATGTACGACAAATTGGATGAAAACTAACTATTAGACAAATTGAGACATCTTATGTTTCTAGATGACGAGTGCAGTGGAATGCCAAGCATTGCTTTTTAATTTATGGTGTTTGATTTTGCTATTGTCCATGAACGGTCGTATCGCTTACCATCAGGTGAATGGCATGCTGGTGTCGCCGTTCATAGCAATAAAAAACAAAGGGTTGCTGGTTAGATACCCAGATTGAGGTACACCTATATGTACAAGTTCTTAATTACTTAATTACTTCTACGTATATCAAAACAACGTCACATAACTTTTTCGATTGCACAGAATGCTGGTCCAGTTAACAAGGTCTTCCAAAACAGAACACAATAATGGTTAAGTGCGGTTTGTAACCAGACGTGGCTTTCACACAAAGGACGTATTATCAATAAAATTAATGTTCTGGCAACTGTAGTCACAAAACTTCCTATCAAGCGTGGTAACTATAAAAAATATTCCAAATATTATCTTCGAAATGTTAAAGACTTTTTGCAAATTTAATGAATCGATTTTTCCGTGAAATAACAACACCAATACTTAATATGAGATAAATGTGACTCTATCATTAACATTTCTGAAATTCAATTGAGTAGTAAATTCATCATGATTATAAGGAATGATAAACCCTTTATACATAGTACAAAGGGTTTAGCATTCCTTATAATCTTATTTATACATAGTACATAGTAATATATATAGCACATAGTGTATACATAGTATTTTTGGCCGTCAAACAAGAGGAAGTAGTGTGAAATTTTCATTACAAACAATGTGTGCTTTTGGAAAATATTAATAGCCAAATACTAAGGCGTTTTAATTCCACACACGCACGGTTAAATGAATACAGTGTACGCAGTAGTAAGTACAATGTAGTCCCAAATATTCATTGAGAATTTTTTGATATATAGACGGAAGTTAGTACATTTAAGTCAGCAGTTTGACAAAATAAGTTTCAAAACAGACCAAATTGCGTCCAAAAGCGCGAGATAATCGCACCATCAGTGGCAATACAGTCAATATATCCACCCAATATTATAAAACAATATAAACAGCAAACCAACATCCTCAACTAAAAAATCTACCAAGAACTTATCATTTACAATCAAAGATCTTTAGATGCATTCCATTTGGTAACGGTTGTACATATCATAAATGCTTTTTTGCCGCACCATATGGTCCATTTGAATTGTTGAGCTGAACCGGGAATCGAAGGCGGCCTCGTTACAGCGGCTAATGAGTAGCCGTCACTTCATTAGTGAAGCAAAAACGACGCCGACGGTAGCGATGCGCATCGGCTCTATGCATCTTGTATGAGACGAGGTACATTCTGCGATGTAAATAAAACCTTTTTAGTGATTCAAGGAAGTGAAGAGAGTTTATTTTCGTATTTAAATATGGAATAGTGTGTTATTTTTCGGCGGAAGGAGAGGGGCTGTGAATTTTGAATTTTGATTGTTAGTTGTAAATTGAACTTGTCATACTCGTGTACTCGTAGTCTAAGATTTTTTTTCGGTAGTTTAATTTAGCCGTGATTTGATGGTGTTCTGAAATGGTTTTCGTAAGGTCATTAGTCTTTAAATAATGAACCCATACCGTAATATATAATCCTGGTACAAGCTAACCTACAGATGATAAAATATGTCAGCATTTGGTTCATGTCAGAAGTATCAAATATGATCTTCAAAACGAATATAAATACTAATTAATTACGCGAACATTTGTCTACATAAAGGAGTTAAACAAGCGCCTCTTCATTTAGCAGCTAGCGTTTAACCCAACTATACTACCGAGACTATAAAAATGAATATAAAATTAATAAAAAATCATCATCATCATCGCGTCCAGCTGTAAATGGCGTATCCAAATGGCAGGCTGATGACGGGCAGTAGCGACATCAGCGCGAGACACTACGTCCTGCGCTCGCCAACCCACTTACCAAGCGTGGCGAGTATTAACGAAACCCCCCTAATGATGGCTCACATAAAAAACATTTAAAAAATAAATCGTAAACCAGAATGACCCACCCTCGGTGTGAGCCAGTTAGCTTGTCGAAGATGTATTGCGTATTGTGGGCCAACAAATTGATTGGACGCGTCACAGACGATGCCGCCTTTGCGCTTGTCACTTCGTCACTCCATACGCGTAAAATTGAATGAGCTGACGTCTGTCACATTTTGAACCACGCCACACGCGATTTCACACCCTAATACCTTGAAATTACAGTTGATTTTTCTACTACAAACATTTATTTTAAATTGCGAAACTCTGTTTTACTTAAAATAAAGTTTAATTATATACAACGTGTCAATAAAACTACGTGTATTTCTACAGATTATAGATTTATTATAAGACAACATAGTTGCGTCGCATTTGCCATTAATAACTTGAGAGTAAAAAAGGAATGAAGAAATTCCCTGTTTCGAATTAACCTGATTAGAACGAGCTATCTATAGTGATGGAATTTCCTGCTGGCAGCACGTGACTACACATAGCTTACATTCAATCATTGGAGACGACATTTCTTCAGAGAAAAAGATAGAAATGTTATGTACAGAAAATACTTTTTTTTTACAGTATAGGCGCTGTAAATGAATCGGCTCACCTGGTAGAAACCGATCTTCGTATACACTGCTCTATTATTGTCGTAGGCAGAAACTATGTAACGAGACAAAATCAACTAGATATTATATGTCCCGAATCACTATTTTATAATTTGACAACAAACAAAAAAAATATTACCGCTTCGCTTGTATATCCATTACTACGAAGAATTCGTAAGTATCTATTTTATAATTAACGTTGCTTGATGAAGTATATTAAGAATCTTAATATATATATTTCTTGTGTGCGTGTGTATGTGACTGAACTCCTCCTAAACGACTGGACCAATTTTGATGAAATTTTTTGTGTGTGTTCGTGGAGATTCGAGAATGGTTTAGATTTACAGTTTGGTCTACTGGAAAATGTTTTTTCAATTAATTTCTTATTTATAAGGAGTTGTAAAATGTTCATGGGTTTGTAACTGTCAAACATTTAATGTTCATACCGTCAATACGGTAAACTCTTCCCTCAAATTAAATAACGTATTTAAATAAAGGTTTCGAATCGACAACATATATCCACAATATTCGATTAATGGCGTATTTTAGATTTTAAAGATGTAATAAATGACAGTAATGAAAAGTGGTTGACATTTAAATTGGTTGTCAAATATTTATGCATACGTTCAGAAATTTAATTTGTGTAAACTAAAGAGTATATTATGAAGCTAAATAAATATAGGACAATCAAATAAATAATATTCACACGTAAGAAGTTTTACTTCTTTTCAAGATAGAATGTCACTTGAAAATGAAAAATCTTTCATAAAATAACACATAAAAATAAAAACTGAACTGAACTGAATAAAATAACAATTTTATATAATTATGGAGAATATTGCAGGGATTCTCAAATTAGGCGTTGTCTGTGTCTTGAGAAACCAGTTATATATAATTGTTACTACCGTTACTCAATGACCGTTACTACATTAATTGTGTGTGTGAGTGTATTTCTATGAAAATTTATATTTAATCTCTTTATTACTAACAAAAAGTAATGGCGTAATGTTTTTGGAAAACAGCATACTGGGGGTGAAATAAGGGATGGAATATTGCATGGATAATCAAAATCGCTAAAGTGTTTAATGTCAAAAATTTATAAGGCACACTATTTGGATATGGAGAAACGGGATATAATAGAGTGGGAGGTAGGGGAGAGGACTGGGATAGCTGACACATTTGATAGGACGAAATGTAAATGCACGGTATAAGACGGGATGGTCAATGAAGAGAAAAGACGGGACGTATCGGGAAGTGACTGAACAGACGGGATGGGACGGAATTGAGCAGGACAGTAGGATAGCTAATTCATGTTTAGGTATACAAGAGCTTATACGAAAAATAACATGTATTTGGTGTGGAGTAAAATAAAAAAATATCTGCATCCAGGCAAAGGTGGGTCGGGCTTTTTTGCTATGCTAAATAATTCAATATAAAATTCATCATATAATAACTAAGACATAGCGAAGCGTGGTCGGGTCATCTATGGTATCTTTTAATTGATTTCAATGAATGTCGTCGGAGTAGTAACAGTGTTATAATATTTCCACAGCAAAATAATGATTTGAATCTGGAGAGATGGGATAGAATAGAATATAAGGTGGATAAAATGGGACATAAGAATAGGTACAGGATGGGATTGAAAATGGATAAGCAGTTTAGACAACGGCTGTCATATTGATTTTAAATAAAATATGGACTGGAATATGTATTTGCACCCAGGCGAAGCCGGGCCGGGCCGCTATAATATAATAGAAATATGAATTAAGGATACAAGGAAAGAAGGAATTAAGGATACGGATTTTAACTTTTCCTGGACGAGATAAATGTGTTAATATCTGTGTTTAGATAGTGTGTAAGCAGCTTTTGGAAGTTGTATAGTGATAATGGTGTTGATCAATTGAGGAACGAAATAAAAACGACAAAGACATGTTACACTAAGTACCAATTGGTTAACTTATTCCTCGTACTCTAAGTAGGGCAACTTAATATTTCATGAAAATCTTCGCGTAGTGTTGACTCGAATCTAAATTTCATTTTATATTGAGTCTGAATAACAACTAATTTGATGTTATATTCAAGACAATTCATAAATACGCGAAAAAGTCACACAGCGACATTAGTATCCTATTTCATACCTACAAAAGTTATAAAAGTATGAATGTTCCCAAATACCAAAACCCGAGACAAGTATCACAAGATTGAACCTTATCCATTACAAATGAATTCCACAACTTCCTGTACAAACAAAATGCACACTAAACAAAATCGTAAACCAAATAACTTTATTACTTTCATATGGAGTATGTAAAGAGATCACGTCCGAACAATGGTAGCATGCATACAATAAATACAATCGGAAGACATGCAAACGAAAATGATCGGGATTGTTGTAGGCGAAACAATATTTATGCGCGTCCCGGCCCGGGATCGAACCGGCGACCTCGGGCTACCGTGCCGGTGCTGGTGGTCTGCCTGTAACCACCCATCCATTGGGATTTTTTTCACTTGCGATTAGTAAGTGCAATGTAACATAAATGGATTATATCGATTGGCAGTTTTTTTTTATTATAGGGAATGATGAAACGAGGATGTCATTCGCCTGATGGTAAGCTATACGACCGAGGTCGCCTAGGTAAGTACCACCGTAATGTCTATTTCTCCCGCCAAACAGCAGTGTAAACGCACTGTTTTATTACGGTTTGAAGGACATTGTAGCCAGAGTAACTACTAAAAGTATTGAGACTTATCATCAGACTTATCATCAGTCTCAGGATGGTGAGCGCAACGGAATGCCAAGCTTTGCTACTATCAATAAGCGGTCGTATCGCTTACCATCAGGGAATGGCATGGTAAACTTGCTATTTATAGAAATAAAATATCAAACACATTCCTACAATAAACTAAGGAAAATACAGCCCCATACAGAATACAGAAAATTCATATGTATTCAAAGGTCCTACTATTTCATCGTTCGGTCTCGGCGACTACAGCAGGCAAGTGAATCATACCGCATACACAATAATAGCGGATTTTTAATACAAAAGTCCCATAACTTTGAGAATTCAATGCGGTCGGAGGTCGGGAGTTAAGTTTTTGTCAAAGCTATTTAAGTATGTGCACATTTTAGATCCGATATTGTTATGCTTTGAAAACGATTTCACGTCGATGTTCTATTAAATTGATATTCGTAAAAGAAATTAGACAACTAAGTTTAACATTAGGAATTAAAAACAATTATTTTATTTAAAAAAATGTCGCTATACATGAATAAACTTGCCACAAAACAATATAATGACTGTACGAACTGTGTTTTAATTTATTTTTTTTATTACCTTACCTTCCTATTACCCATATAACGTATGAAAATCAATGTTAATATTCAAAAAAATATGACCAAACGATTGTCTGAAATTGTGTCAGAAGAAATCCCAGTTTTTTCAATAACATAAAAAATGCGTTTAATTCCTATAGATTTTCAACCATCTCTTGGTGAGCAAAATGTTACCTACACTACTTGTAAAAACGTAAACAAAACGCCAAAACTATCCCGTCCAAACTACAGTTACTACCAAACGTAATCTCTCTTCTTCGCAAAAAAAAAACTATTTTATCAGCGAAAGATAAAAGTACAGAGGCTCGCAAACCATAACTCAGACCATATTTATTATTCGCCCTGCTTCACCATTAGACAGATTAGATTAGCAGTTGCGTATCACACAAAACACCGCGAGCGAAACATGCCTTCTGCATCTAGCATTTATAAATAAATCACTAATTTATATGTTTTATTGTGGAGAAAGCGGGATTAATCTTATTGTTTAAGCATTTGTGCTCGCGGTTCGACACTCGTGTGCTTGGCGAATTTAAATATGTGAACTTAAAATGATTTATACAAAATAACTTTTCTAGATGAGTCCTTTTGGGTGAAATATCTGATACTACGAGTAGTTTATAGAGCTCTTTGGTGTTGTATGACATTATAATTCTCAATTTCGTTTCGCAATATTTAAACTTATGTTACGTTTATTAGTACCAGTATGAGATTCAAAAAATTATAGAAAATTTGAAATATTTAAAAAATACTTACGTCTTTATCAAGTTGTTATTGTATTAAACACATTCTTATTAGGCAATAAAATATTATTTTAATTATCAGCAACATTATATCGAATTAAAATAACAAATATTGCCTGCATTATGTATTACCTGTGATAGAAGATCTCCCAGGTGAAAATATACGTAATTAAGTTATTACAGCCGGGATTTTCCTATAGTTTTTAAAAACCTTTTGTGTTCCAAATTACCCCATACTTGGATCATATTAAGTTTGAACAATTATTTTATGATTTACTTAAGAAAACAAACAATTGTGCAAATTACTAAAAACCGTCCAATTTGAGCAAGCCAATAAACTTAATTCCTTTAATAATTATAAAGCAATACCTGGCCAACAATATATCGGAGTGAAAGTGATGTCCGTTAGTTAACCCCAGTTTATGCGACCCGCCCGATCGACAGCTTAACAGCTGTATCCTATTTCAACAGCTCGGATCGCATCGTCTGCAGTGGAATTAATTCGCGGTTCATGTAGCCTGTTATTCGTAATCGAAATGCCTCAGTTCGATTCGCGACTCATGTCTTGTATTGGAATATTTTTTGAAGTCTTATTATATTTTAGTTTATATTTATGGCCGAAAGTTTAAAGTTGCCGAATGGAGATCACCACAAGGTGGTCAGGCATAGATATCCACGACGTAGTACTCCATTTTAGACTGGAGTCAGGACTGTCAAGAAGAGTGTGACTGTTAGATTGCTTTATTTATGATAGGATTTAGTTTTATGTTGAGTTTTTACTCGTCACGAAAGATTAGGAGGAATTTCAAAAGGGTATACCTAGTTCAGCATTGAAAGAGTAGTGATGGGCTAGAAGCTAGAACATAATAGATGTACTATATTTTTCTGAGTGAAAAAATGTTTTGGCGACCGACCTGGATTACCAAACACCTCACAAATATTGTCTCCTTATGTGAGTTATTACTAGATATTTATAGAATATCATATAAGTATCCTCATGGAACCCTACAGTTCTTTACTAGCCCAGTGACAAATTTATAGGTCATATTGAAACAATGCAGGGGTTTTATTTATTGGGACCAATTCGTAACTCTCAAGCGTTTTCTCGATTGTAGAGAGGCTTGTGTTCTGTAGTAGGACCTATATGGGCTGACTCAGATACATACACAAGCACATAAACGCAGTTCAATAAACGCTGCTTCAAGACCAATAAGACACCTTACAAATTAAGTTCTAATTTATTATTTATGCCTTAGCTATTAAGTACCCAATTACCATAATTAGTAGAGATTAATACGTCACTTTGCACATAATAACAGAGCGTCCAAGGTATGACATATTTATCTACAAGGGCTAATTAACCATACCTAACCTTATCTCGAATCTCGATGTTTAAATCACGAAGTTACCGCTGATTGGGTTCTAATGTCGGTTTAATAACAGTTTTAAAATGGAATCGATGATTATTCATAGCGATATCAATCGGCTGCTATCCGACGCAGAAATCTATTGTATTGTTCTATTAACATTTTCTCGCTATAAAATGAGTATTCATGACATGGATTCTTGTAATACTGGATCAGAGTTTATGAGAAGATGTATGTGCTGTAGACTGACAAATTGTATTGCGACATTTTTGTGGAATGAGGGACTTTTTGATTGACGTTTAGTAACTATATTCGGGTGAATATATCAAAGTCTCTTGTTCAACAAAAAACTCACGAAAGTAGTTGTCATAACAAATTGTCCTTTACCTTCTCACTAAATCCAACATTAAGTAAATTTACTGGTGTGGCCATCTGGGTGGGTACCACCGCAGTGTCTATTTCTCCCGTCAAAAAGCATTGTAAATGCACAGTTGTGTTTCGGATTGTAGCCAAAGTAACTATTGGACATATTGAGACTTAACATCTTATGTCTCAGGATGGCGGGCGCAGTGGAATGCCAAGCATTGCTTTGTAATTCAAGGTGTTGTTTGGTTTTGCTACTGTTTATGAACCGTCGTATCGCTTACCATCAGGCGAACAGCATGTTCGTCATGCCATTGACTGCAATAAAAAAAAATAATAGTAAAACTCTAATTGGTGAGTGAGTTTCCCAAAGCCTTAACAATCTTTACCACCTCTTTTTATCCATATTTCTCCACACTATTTCAAAACTTACCTTTCTACAATTCTCAAAGATTCTACCAACAAATGGATCATATGTAGAACTTTTAAACCAAGTCCAATCCACGCCACACATACTCGACGCTTCAAAAGGCAATAACGTGGTATTGAGGGGCATGCGTGCGCCCGTGTGATTTATGCGTCTCAGGCCCGAGGAATTATTAATTTATTAGCATTTGTTTGTTTGCTTGTCATCAGCCAATACAATGTCTGTGGCCATTAAGAAGTCCCATTACGTCACGGGTCAATCCAGCTGTTTGACTACGTAATTCCGGGGAGCTTAATGCTTTGTATATTAACTTATTTACACGTAGGCTTTTGAACTGCTTGAAATGACATTGACTGGCAGTGGTACAAAAATTATGTCGAGTTTCCGTTTCATTGTTCACATTTGTCTGGTCCACGAATGACCCTCGCCCAAAAAACTAACTTGTAATTTCGAAAATATTTTGAAATTAATTTATTTAAATTTTAAACAAATTTTAACCTTTTAACACGGTCCGTTTAGCTGTCGTTTGTATTTTATTTTTAAAATAATATGATATTTTCCTGTTTTGGCAGTACTTCGTAGATGCAGAAAAAGTTCATCATTCGCTAATTATTTCACATGGATCAATTGAAAAGTAATAAGTAAGAATTGTGAGGACTGTTCTTTGCTGGCTTCCTGCCTACAGAATCACTACTATTATAACAATAAGTCAATAAAATAATAGCATCAGATATAGAATTAAAATTTAATAGGTTTCCTCAACATTTCTTAGAATGAACATAATAACAACTTTAACGCTGTTTTTCCAAATAAAGGAAAACCAATATTCAATTTTACCGTGATTAAGTGTTGCGCTCATTCAATATAATTTTACGATGAAGTTTCTCAGTATTAAAGTTATCGTCATAGGTTATAGGTTATGATGTTATTACAGGAAAAAAAAAATGGGATTACCAGTGCGTCATGCCAAGATACATTTAATATCCGGAGTGCAACCGACAACGTAGCCAGGTGATAGTTTTAGTAACTAAAGACAAAAAGCGACTAAAAATTTTGCAAAAAAAAAAGCGTCAAATTTTTTTTTGTGATATTTTAATAACATCGAATTTGGGTGGTAAATCCATAGATTTGCTAAAATAACTTCAACCTTAGTGCGCCAAAGCGTCTTTAAAAATAAAACTGTGTAGGTATATTATTATGCTCGTATTAGCAAAAACCATGTATTTACCACCCAAATATGACGATAGAAAAAAAATACAAAAAAATTCGTCGCTCTTTTTATCTGCAAAAATTGTTTGGTTACTTTGTGTCTGAATTTACCGAAACTACCACCTGGCTTTATTTTCGGTTGCGGTCTTAATGTATGTACCCTGTATCATTACAATATCCTATGTATGTATATACACATGTATGTATGTCGGAATAAATAGAAGCAAATACTTTTTATGTTTAAAAAAATATTCATTTTAGTTATTATGCGTGCAACCTTTTTTATTTGATTAGATGACAAAAGTAGATTGTCAAGAGATTGTTCGATGATGGAAGACGAAAAGATTATTGCTTTGTATGATTTTATCTTTAAAAATAGAGTATTTCGGAATAAAGTGCTGTTTCATGCTTTCGGCTGTTAATATCCCTACAACTTTTGGGGGCTCGTCCGGGATATTGGAAAAATCGTCCGGGATACTGGAAAAATCGTCCGGGATACTGGAAAAATCGTCCGGGATACTGGAAAAATCGTCCGGGATACTGAAAAAATCAGTCGAACAGAAGAAACGGACATCTATTGAAGATTCGAAGAATGCAAGACAATTTGACAACTCTGCGCCGTTACGCCGACATTGCTGAGTCGCGCAGTTAAAAATTTGTAAGAAAATTTGGTACGAATATTGACATACGTCAGAAGCTGTTTTAACGACATTATGTCTGCTTTAACGACGTCACTATTAATAATGTTGCAAGCTGAAAAATAATACTACTAAAATGATAGTTTTTATTTGGATTGAAGATTTGTTTTTGAAGACGGAAGACTAAATGAACCCAAATGAACCATCAATTACTACGACGAGTGGAATAAGACGCACATTAAGAAGTAATTCTATTGTAAAGAGTAATACTAGTTCTGCAGCTACGATGCCACCAAAGAAGGATGATAAAGATGAAAGAAGTGAAGGTGAAGAACAAAAGCATGACGTACAGATTTCATTCAAGGATTTAGAGAAGTCGATGAATACTTTTACCGGAGATGACACCTACCCTATAGAAACATTTATAGAAGAATTTGAAGATACTGCTCAGATTATGAAGTGGACTATGGTTGAAAAACTCATCTATGCAAAAAGGCTTTTAGACGGGACTGCGAAGCTTTTTCTACGGTCTTTGGGAAGAGTTAAGGACTATACGAGTTTGAAAGAGGCACTAAGAGAAGAATTTGGACCCAAGATTAATAGCGCAGTAGTACATAAGAAGCTTGCGTCTCGTAAGATGAAGGATGATGAAACCTACCAACAATACTTCCTGTCTATGAAAGAACTGGCTCATTATGGCAAAGTTGAAGACGCTGCTGTGATGGAATACGTTATTGATGGTATTAGAGACTTGGAGACCAATAAAGCTATTCTCTACGGTGCTTCGGATATGAAAGAATTTCGCAAAAAGTTGGATATCTACAGTGAGTTTAGGAAGAAGATGTCTCCTAAAGCTGCACACCCTGTACAAGCTGGTGCGTCATTTGGCCAGACTTTATCTAGAAAGAAATTACGTGTGCACAGATGTTACAACTGCGGAGATTTAGACCATGTGTCATCGAACTGCCCAAAAGGAATAAAATGTTTCAAGTGCAATATCTTCGGTCACAAGTCTACTGAATGTACCAATAAGCCTACGAAGACGATGAATATTCAAAACAATGATGAAGAAGAGAAAGTCCCTTATAAAAGGTTGAAGATTAATGGCAAAGAAGTTGTTACCTTAATAGACACGGGAAGTAACGTCAACCTTATTACGAAGACAGAGTTCGAGAAAATTAGAGAAGATGTCAAAGACTACAAAACAAAATCAACATGTATTACCGGAATAGCGAAAAACGAAGTCTATACTGAAGGAATGTTTACAGCTAACGTACAAATTGATAACTACTACACAGAACTTAAGTTTCACGTCGTTAAAGATGATGATATACCTGTTACCGCAATAATTGGAAGTCCCATTTTGAAGGATTTTGAACTACGCTTTACTCCTGAGGGTATTTTCTTGGAAAAGATAATGCATCTTACACTTCTGACGGAGGATAAACACAATGAAGAAGATTATGATATAGGAGATTCTAAATACAAGGAACAGATTCATAAGATGTGTGAAGAGTATAGACCTAATGAAAAGAAGAAAGAGAGTAAAGTTGAATTGAAAATCCTATTAACCGATGAAAATCCTGTTTACCAAAATCCACCCCAACTGTCACCCTTAGAAATGACTGCTGTTAATACACAAATTAAAGAATGGTTGGGTAAAGAAATTATCAAGCCTAGTAAATCCGATTTTGCAAGCCCAGTAGCTCTGGCTAAAAATAAAGAATTACATCCAAGAGGCGCTCTGCTTCTAAAAGGGAATGATTATAAGATAGAGCACCGTCCAGGAGCTAGAATGAAACATGCTGACGCCCTGAGCAGATACCCTGTTTGTCTGATGCTTACAGAGAATACCGCTCGTATAAGGAAAGCACAGAATGAAGACGACCACATAAGATTAATAAAGAAGGTTCTAGAAACCGAAGATTATCAAGACTACATTGTGGAGAACGAGATATTGTATAAAATAAAATATGGAACTAAATTGATTGTTGTGCCGAAGAAGATGCAGTATGAGATCATCAGAAGAAACCATGAAAGAGGACATTTTGGAGTTATAAAAACAGAAGAATTAATCAAAAGAGAATACTTCATTGATAATTTACCTGAGAAGATAAGGAAGGTCATAAACAATTGCGTTGAATGCATTTTGATATCACAGAAAAGAGGCAAAAGAGAAGGATTACTACATCCGATTGACAAAGGTGATGTTCCCCTATCGACTTACCACATTGATCACTTAGGTCCAATGACTTCGACTCATAAAAACTACAAATACATCCTAACTGTTGTCGATGCGTATACGAAGTTTACATGGATTTACCCTGTCAAGACTTTAACTACAGAAGAAACAATAAATAAGTTAAAACTACAACAGCAAACTTTTGGTGTACCAGAAAGGATTATTACTGATCGAAACGCTGCTTTTACTTCGAACGAGTTTCAAGAATATTGCAGAAGTGAAAATATCACGCTGTACACTATTACCACTGGACAACCAAGAGGAAACGGCCAGGTTGAACGTGTCCATCAAATTATAATAGCCGTGTTAAGTAAACTGAGTGTTGATGACCCAACCAAATGGTATCGCCATGTGTCCAAAGTACAAAGATGTCTGAATGGAACATACCAAAGAAGTATAAAAATGACACCATTTGAGTTGCTTTTTGGCACTAAAATGAGAGATCAAGACGATGAAATTCAGAAGCTCATAGAGGAAGAAAATATTCAAAATTTTATGGATAAAAGACAAGAACTAAGAGAGAAAGCTAAGGAATCTATAAAAAGAATACAGGAAGAGAATATCAGAGACTACAATAGGAAGCGAAAGAAAGCGACAATTTATAACGTTGGAGACTTAGTTGCTATCAAGAAGACACAATTTGCACAAGGAAGCAAATTACTTCCAAAATATCTAGGACCGTATGAAGTTGTAAAAGCCAACCGAAATGATCGCTATGCTGTAAGGAAAATTGGTAACAGCGAAGGCCCGATTAATACGAGTACATCAGCTGATTTAATGAAGCCATGGGTCTCACCAGAAGACGAATCATCTGGGGCAGATGATTGAGCAGGATGGCCGTGTCGGAATAAATAGAAGCAAATACTTTTTATGTTTAAAAAAATATTCATTTTAGTTATTATGCGTGCAACCTTTTTTATTTGATTAGATGACAAAAGTAGATTGTCAAGAGATTGTTCGATGATGGAAGACGAAAAGATTATTGCTTTGTATGATTTTATCTTTAAAAATAGAGTATTTCGGAATAAAGTGCTGTTTCATGCTTTCGGCTGTTAATATCCCTACATGTATATATAGGTAGAGTAAGTACAGCGGACACGGAGAGTAAAACTGGGCCAAAAAACATGAAAATTAAATGAAAAGTGAAAAGTATAATGAAAAAAATGAAAAGTATAATGAACCTCTTCAAACATTTCTACATGTACAAAAAGAAATTAGAAAAATATCAATTTTATGGGCTTTGAAATTCTACATCCAACGTAAACAAATAGAATACAAAACAAAAACTCTTCGTAAAACCAAAAGATCGCCCAGATTGAAACGTTGCAACATAAATCGACCACGTGCCTTCAAAGCCTGTTCGAGGCATAAAAACGACGCCCACAGCAATAAATTATAACAACATAAACACCCAATATCGGCGAGAGTGAATCCACGCAAAAAAACACCACTTTGGAACGAGTAATGAGTAACAAAACGCGATAAATTTAAACTTAAAGAGGTGTTATAATTAATGTTTCGAAGGTAAAACGATGACCGTACTGGGTACGGTTAATTTCATATCCCTTTGTGCGGCCAATGTCATAATTTGTTCGGAATGAGTGCAAATAAATTTTTGTGCGAGCTCGTCCTTTTTCTTTGTGAAAGTAATGGAGTATTGAACAATTAGCAACGTTAAAAGATGGTGCAGTATTGAAAAAACATTATCATCCGTTTTACTTTCTCCCTTCTTTCATTTATCAATGTTAACCTTAAGACTATTTATTATCATTACCAACATCTTCTTCTTCAACCACTTGAAATTCTTTGCTTTAATAGACTAGACCACCAGGATTTCTAGAGTAACTAGTTTAAAACTTAATAAACCATTTCACAAACATTTACGTAAGTCCTTTGATTGATGTAGGAACTTTGGCATGATCGTATTGAGGTCCTAAAGTGCCTCCAAAGTGCAAATGGAGACATGGGTTTTTAGCTGGTCAGAGTCCGGCATGGCCGGTCTATCTAGGTATCATCAAATGAGGATTTACTTTTAGAAAAAAAAGTTCCTCGATCGAAATCTTACCTTCATGTGGATAAAGGTACGATTTCAAAACTATAAACAGGTGGCTGTTTATAGTTTCATTCCCTTTGTTACGTGCCGTTCATACATCAATACACAAATTTTGAAAATTAATATTACTCTATTAATGATTCAAGGGTTTATTCGTAAGCATTTTAAGAAGCTAAAACGTAAAAGTTATGTAAAGTATAATTATAATTAATTTAATTGCAAAATTCTAAACTAGCATTTCGCATTTCAATACAAATCCGTACACAACAAAACTAAATGAACAATACCATCCTGAATATTTACAAGCAAATCTAAACACAATAAAGTGCCGACCGCCGCCGACGCCATAAAATTCTACGTCCCGATGTCTTAGTTAACTATTTATTTATGTTGTAAGGAGAAAAAGTAACTTTGCGCGAAATTGTGGACCGAACTAGGCGTATTTCAAGCTAAGTTAGGCTGACTTTCCATTGAACTACCTCGATGATATTTAACGTTTCACAGTGAACTTTGTAACCCAGGGACACTAGATGCTTTAAATCTATAGCTTCATAAATTGGGTTGGCTATGATATTTATCTTTTGGATCAGCGTGTTAGCACCAATTAGTAGCTCGCTGTTCTCCTTGTTAGACTTTAGTTGTAGAATCCCATCGTAAAAGGTTTTGACGTATTTTTCGTTTTGAGTTATTGTTAATGCTTTCTGTTCTATGGGTTGTATTATTGTTTTTGTTTTATTAGATAAGGTCGCTTATTCTAGTTTGATAGACTTTATGTTTGTCGTTAAATGACACAATGCCTGTGTTATGTTTTGCGTTTGGATTGTTAACGATTTAATTCTATAAATAAAAATAAAAGACATGGGCTTATGGAGACTCATCGGGTAAATGATTTTCTGTTCAATATCTGTTCAGCAATTCTGGGCAACATTTACGTTCACAGTCTCTATAATGTGGTGGACTAACGGATACAAGTGTCCTGACAATGACCTTACGCACGTAATATAGGAATCGCATGAGTGCTGCTATGTCCTGTTTATCAGGCTTCTTACAAACTACAAAATACAACAGCAATAATTGTAATTGCATCCGAGACAGTGACAATATCAAATATATCACAATAATAATTACATCACCTGATTCTCAAACTCTCAATCTATCGATTGTGCATCACCCCTTACATCAATTAATCCCCACAACCCTAGCAATTTTAATGTTATCGCCGACTTAATAGTCCCCCCACAAATCGGATAAGCGGCGAGATATATCGTTCAATCGACTTTAATCTAGGGCCAGCAGTGCAAATTGCAAAGACATAGTTCAGTAATGGTAGTACAGTTGTTAATTAAGCTTTACACCTGGTATAATTAATCAATTGTAAGTGTTTTGTCGCTTTGTTCAATTGGCAAGCGTTGCATGGTAATTTGTCGACGCGAATGATTATTGTAAGAATTGTGATTTTTCATACGATATTTTTGTGAGGTTTATTACCAATGGTTCGATACTACTTGTTTAGATTAGTGTCGATGTCACCTTTCGATGAAATAAGGTCAAATATAATTTCAAAAAGTTTCAAAGTTTATGTGATAAAGAGTTTTGACCCTAGTATCTGGTCTCTGAAAGAGATTTGTTTACGATTTGGGAGTGTCGATTCTAACCA
Source organism: Hyles lineata (assembly GCA_030180105.1). NCBI lineage: Eukaryota > Metazoa > Arthropoda > Insecta > Lepidoptera > Sphingidae > Hyles > Hyles lineata. Next base: position 8,085,090 of record JARJEE010000023.1, read on the forward strand.
TAATACGAGTATAAGGTATGCCTTGTAAATCCCAGCACTGAATTGTCTGTCTAATAAAAAGCCAATTAATATACTAAACCTACTTAATCGTGGACGCTTAAACAACCTCCATAATTTAGAAGAAGTTTCTGTGCAGGAATAGAATTATTACCGCTTCACTAAGTCTAGGAAATTGGAAATCTGTTAGCAATTATACTAGCAAGGACAACTTTCTTTAAGTAACATTATCAATTAAAACAGCGTAACCATTGGTCCAATGTTACTAAGTATCAGATTATGATGTACTGCAGAAGGAAATTCAGCGAAATGATTAGCAGCCAGACGTCATGCAAAGTGCTAACACTAACTTTAGTCACCAACTAGTAAACATGAAACGCGCCTGTACCGCTATAAATTCGATAAGTGTACTTAAAATCGACTTATTGTTAATTAACAGTTTCGACACCGCCATTTTGTTACGCGCAGGGTTCCCACAGCGTGACATTTTATTACTGTTGTACAAATATGAATAAATAGGGTTGCCTCGTGCTTTGTCTTGTATATGTTTTCCTTATTAGTCTTAATTCACTAATTTATTATTTGATAATATTAAGGTTCGGTTGTCGATTTGACAACTACCTGTTTAAATACATTATGTTACAAGAACGCTTGTCGAACAGCAATTAATAATTTAAGCTTTTTGAAATTACATTAAGATTATTTGTAGTTCTAAAATCCAAATGCTCCGATTCTAACCTGGTTTAATGTCAGTAGTATGTCGTAATCTCTGAGCATTTTGAACAATTATAATCAAGGGGGGGTCAATTTATAATGGTCTATTTTCAAACTGCTATTCTAACATATTTATTATACCATTAAAAAACGTCCAATGTGAAGAAGACCTATTACACACTAGTAAATACTTTCGCAGTCACATACCACTTAACTCCAGCTTCTTAAATCGATCAATTTTAATTAGCAAAGTTGTCGATGTCACAACTTTCCATCCGCTTTTATATAACAGCTTAATTATAAACTGTACCGAAGATGTTTCGCAGTTCGCGGCTACTTAGTACAAGTGCCGTCATGAGTAATAAATTAATTTCGATTTATAGCGTGCACTTACTTTCGTTTCGCAATTTAGAAGTTTTGCAACACAGAAACACTACACGATCTCAAATGTCAGGAGTGTGGTTAATGAAATTTGAATATTAGTTGAAGTGTTCCTGATTGTTGATAGACCAATTGTTGTTCTGGTAACACCACATAATTGGATCGTGGTAGCAATAGTTTTTTGAAGCTTTCCTTCATGAATTGTGGAGACATTTTGGTCTTTAAAGGCCGAAAAATAGAGGAGAGTTGGAAGGCAAAGACCGCATGGCAAATATTTTTATTCACATGTTTGAAGCTTTGCTAATAAACATCTATTCGTGAATCATGGAAACATTTTGGTCTTAAAAGGCCGAAAAAGAAAGAAGAGAGTTGGGAGGCAAAGAAAGTGAACATTGCGTCTCTGACAGTTTTAGTCTTCTGGATATTTGTTTATTGTTTTCTTAAGCCGAATAATCGTTTCAACTATGTTTACAGCTTTACAGCTTAGAAGAGTTGGTTCTTCGTAAATCCCATAATTACTAAGAAGACTACTACATCAAGAAGATAACAAGACGAGGATTCTAAACATTTCAATTATAATCGCATCACTCTCAAATAATTAAATAATTTACACAACTGCATTAGATTGCGACAGAAGCTTCGACTAATTTGAATCTCAAATTATGTGCCAGTAAAAGTCCCTATAACAATGAAGTAAATATTACCATACCTTATTAGGTGTTCAAAATTACGAAGCCAAATGAGTTTGAAGTACTAAATATTATCTATTAGCATACTGAACGTGTAATATTGGATACGTTGTCCAAAGTAAGATAGTTAATGGACCAATCTGGTTCCATAATTAGTATCATGAGGTCACAGAAGCGGGCACATTATAAAACTAGATTAAACCTTTGTGGCTTAAATTTGACGCAAGGCCATATAAACTTTTGTACTATAATTCATACTCATACATACTTACATGAACATACGATTATTTTTTTCAAAACAGGTACGCTAAGTCGCTTTCAGGACTCCCACGTTTCGCCTTGTGTGTTCTGTCCCACAATTTGATAGGCGGGCGACCCTACACCATATAATAGAGTATAAATTCTTTACTTCGGGCTGATAATGAATAAAAAAAAACAATATTAATTTTCCCGACCTGGTATTCAAAACCGAGAACACAGCGTTGTAATCGTATCGGTATACAACTGCACCAACTAAGCAATTTTATAACTATTAATTCACCAATATCAAAATTGAGAATTAAATCGTAAAAAAACCTGAAATTACATTTTGAGTTTTTCTAATAAAGTGCGTTCGATAAACGTTGTAAATAAGGATGGAATGGATAAGATCGAAATGTCCTACATTTTATATGAGTTTACGTTCTTACGCCTTACGCATTACTATTGCGGTGTTATACCAAAGCACCTAATACACTAATAGTTTCATGAATTGTAACATGAAAGCAAATGCATTGTAGCCTTATAAAACCAAAATATTTAAAATAGCAAATGAGTGTAATTTCCAAAATTATCATCATCGTCAGCCACTGGAATTCTAATGCAGAAAATGTGCAAAATAAAAAGAAATCCACATTGACCTATTAGAACCAGTCTACATTTTTTAAATTAATTGCGAGTCTGTCAAACCTTTTGCCTAGTGGTAAGCGATACGACCGCTCATGAACAGCATCAAACAACACCTTGAATTACAAAAGACCATTTATTTTATTACCTGTACCTAAGATGTTTAGTACCAATATGACCAGTAGTTACTCTGGCTATAATATCTTTCAAACCGAACCACAACAGTATACTTTGGCGGGAAAAATAGACATTGCGGTGGTACCTACCCAGGCGGCCTCTCACATATGACAAACCTACCACCAGTAAAAAACTACATCAAGACATTTCCCGCAACTCTTTTTGTAGGACAAAAATCTGTATCTTACTAAACATTGCCCTGAATAAGATACTAAATAAACTAGTTACAACCATAACTAGAGCAGCACCATTCTCAAATAAATTTCAAACGGTTACAAGTTCCCCGCTGTGGTTAAATTAAGACGTGAAGTCTAGGCATTGTCTATACCTGACCTGAGACCTAACCGATGCTGGAGGTCGACCGTGGACAGTAAATGATACTAATAGTACATCGTTACTTCCACTTTCTATTTTAAGGTCAGTAATGAAAATATTTTATGGTGGTCTCGGTTGGGCTGTGTGGTTTAGATTATGGATAAATATTGCACAAACTTTTGCGGTTAAGGATTTTCGAGCTAGGTTAGAATATGACAGAGGATTTTTAGACCATTACTTTTAGAGGTCCACTAATTGAAGTTCTCAAAAACATGTTGGAATTCAGCTTAAATAGTGGTGGTATATTCGAATTTAAATTATAATTTGTAAATGCAGTGTATTTACAAATCCATAATATTGCGATAAAGGCCTCTCTATTTTTCTGCTTTGTTAATAAAAATACCACAATTGACAGTCTCCGACGAGCATGCCGTTCGCCTGATGGTGAGCGATACGACCGCTCATGAACAGTAGCAAAACCAAACAACACCTTGAATTACAAAGCAATGCTTGGCATTCCATTGCGCTCGCCATCCTGAGACATAAGATGTTAAGTCTCAATATGTCCAGTAGTTACTCTGGCTACAATGCCCTTCAACCCGAAACACAACAGTGCGTTTACACTGCTGTTTGACGGGAGAAATAGACACTGCGGTGGTACCCACCCAGATGGCCCTCTCACATATGAGAGACCTACCACCAGTATATTATTAATAACTTATATTATTAATTCGAACCCGAGAGAGACACAACAAACATTCGGCCAATAACACACAGTATTAAAATCATTTTGTCACTTTCTACCGGTCAGTTTCTACCGCAGTTCACGGTTATAACAATGCCCGTCCAATGTCAGAGTGTAGTAAAATTTTATTAAAGGACCACTTAACATGTGACTTGTAGTCTCGCGGAACAGAACCACTTAGCCCTAATAGTCCTGTCGTTATAGTAAATAGTGAATTCATTTTGTACTGAATTCTCTGATGCTATGGTGAAAATATTTTTAATGGTTTGTGCATGTACAACTTATCTAGGATATTATTTTTTATTTTGGAAATGTTCCACGCAAGGATTAATCATGCATTGTAATTGTTTTTGCGGAGACCCCAAACGTGTATAATTTAGCTTATAAAAGACTTCACATGGATTTCTTTAAAGCGTTACCAAAACTTTTTGATTTGGTTCCAGGTATCCTTGAAGGCGTAATATCAGTATATATATATGTATATCCCTTTGTATTGTCATAATAATTAATCAGTGTACAATAAAGATTAATAAAATAAATAAATAAATAAAATCTGATATTTTAAGCGCGTACCACAGTACCTCACGTTGTAAGCGCACTTTAATACTACGCACTCATAAACAATCCTCATAAAAACATTTTATAGATTAGGTAACTTATACACAAATGACAGCCTCCTTGGCGCATTTGGTTAGACGCCAACTATAAAACGTGAGAGCGTTGATTCGATCCCTGCATCGAGATAAATTGTGGTGTGGTATTTTTTTCTGGTCAAGATGTTTGTAGGCCGAAAAATCTCTCGTAGTTTCTGATACCCACGACACAAGACTCGATATTAGTGTTGAGTCGGAACTATGCATCTGACTGTTGAATGGTTATTTATTTATACCTCTCCATTAAATCAAAAAATAAGGTTAACACGAAATAACCTATATCTAAAAAGCCAGCATAACTTGACCCTTGGGTCGCGATCACACCTATTGCGTGTTCAATATAATTGCCTACAAAGGTTTCGCTGAAGCAGTAGCCGTATGGACGAGCTATCAAATATTGCAATACACGAACATATTATAAGATAATGATCACTAATTTTATCTTTATAAAGATTAGAATAATTCCAACAGCTTTAATTTTCACTACTCTCTCACTCTCTTGTATTTTTATTGCATAGACACGATAATAAAAAAAAAGCTTACCTGTTAGCAAGTTGTTATCACCGCCCATGAGCATCTCCAATTTTTAAATCTTATGTGCGTTGAAGGCTTCTCAAAATAGACTAACATCTTTGACAGTCTTATTCACAAAATAAAAGGAGATCATCAATCATCATTTCACGTCTTTATTCTGTGAGGCATTAGTTTCGACTACCACTCAGGTAAAACTTGTTCATTGTTCTAGTATTCTGAGATAACTGCAGCGTAATTCTACCACATCACTTCAATGTGTATACTTTTTTTAGTATAAAAAATAAATAATTGTATACCTACCCTCATCTGACGCTTGTGAAGGGCCAAAACAAAATATCGTTGGTAATCATGTTAAATTACGTCAGTTTATGAAGATAAATACTTTATTGAGTACCGTTAAATACCATAACAAATTTATAATGTCTTAATAATATCCAATAAATAGTTAATTCATAATATGCATATTCGTTTCTTAAATATATCTTGGGAACATATTAGATTGCAGCCTTTTGTTTCTTAGCCAGCTGCTTAATTTACTTCGCCACAAGAGCCGTCAGCAACAAAGATAAATCGTTTTAAAAAAGAAACATCAGGGGACGATTTTAATGCTTTTATAATAGTAACTAATTTTAGCGACATCTATTATCACATACTAGAACTATTTTTTATTTTATTTATTTAGAAAACAAACAAAAATACGATATACTTTACAAACGAAATAACATTCTCTATGAAAGAAATTATTCACACCAAACTAATTTATTTATTTATCTCTGGAGGCTCAAGGTTACGACGTATGATAAAAGATAATATGAACATTTTGTAAAATATTTTGGTATATATGTAAATTGAAAAAAAAATCGTTGTCGTTTCGGAACATAGAGCGATTGTAGTAGAACTAACTACAATCACTACTTTCACATTAAATCTAATAGGATTCGAACTCAGTTATACGAGTATTATAACAATCCTGCAATTGTTTCTCTTACGATCCGTTCTCGGTGATTGAGTTACAAGTACTATACGATTGTGAAGGGACGTCAGATTAAGTAAAGCGATTACATGTAACATTATGTAAGGTTTATTGATGACTCTGAGTGAACATACGTGTTTATGTTCTTTTACGTGAGTATAAACATCTCTAAAAATACATTCTGTGGCTTTAGACAATTGAACCTCTTTGCATTGCACTTTGCAATGCATGGATGGTAGCTCTGGCGAGAGATTGCTGCCGGAATACCCATGGCAGAGACGACATGGATAGGTAATTATTTTTTCATTGCAGTGAATGGCGAGACAGTAGTTACTCTGGTTACAATGCGCCTCAATCCGAAACAAAATAGTGCATTTACACTGCTTCTTGGCGGGAGAAATAGACATTGCAGTGGTACCTAGCGAGGCGGCCTCTTACATATCAGAGACCGGTAATATTATGCTTATTAATATGACCCTACAGGAACGGCATGCAGGTTTAAATAATGTATGCATTGAAACTCTTGTTTTTGATAGGCAGCGTCATCAGTGCGATAAACTACGTCCTCCCTTGCCAACTCACCTTCTAAATGTAATGAGTGTTGGCACCCACACTTCCAAATAAGTCGCGATGGAGAATTGCCGGTCAGTTTCAACAGGTCACTGTAAAAATCCTTGGGGACCTTCCATTTTCAGTAAGGTTCTTCTTATGGCTAACAATAATTATTGCATAAAGGTTCATGTTAAGAGTGCATTTGCTATATAATTCATGAAATTAATAAGAGTTAACGTAATTCGAAAACTTTAACTATAATAGTAGCGAAATACTGCAATGTTCTTAATCATGTTAATAGATATGCTGCAGTGAAACCGTAAATTTATCCGTTGAACAAAAGGACTGCGGTACGTAAACTATCTCAGCTAGCTTCAAATCCCTGACGCGGCGCCACAAACAATATCTGATTGTTTAAGAAGTTAGTTGTTACGTGGTAAACCACTTTTTTAAGTTAGCTAAAATTTATTCTATCTTATTATTTTCTAGCGGTCCGGCCCGGCTCCGCCCAGGAGCAGACACACTTTTCAAAATGGCGGCCAAAGTGTTCATTTCCAACTATCAATTTAGAATATCGCAGCAAAAGTCAGGCAGATATCGATATCCCTCTGATATCGATATTGAGACCAATCGGACCACCAAAATCGAATAAAAATTCCTCGTATTTTCTGGATTTTCTGATTTTCCCTCCTATAGGTCTTAATGTGATGATATATAGCCTTATAGATTCTTGGTAAATGACCTATCCAACACAAATAATATAATTTTTCAATTCGAACCTGTAGTTCCTGAAATTAGAGATAACAAACAAACTCTTTAGCTTTATATATTAGTATACATAGTACCTAACTAACAATATGAAATATTCGCTGCAAAAAGACTTACACAAAGTCGATTGTTTAACTATGAAATTCGACCCAGGACTTAATTGAGATTTTAAATAATATTTTATAAAATATATTTCCGAAAATACTTAAGACTTTTCGTCAAAATATCAATTCAGTAACAAAACTGCAACACGGGTAAAATATTGAACAACAAAGTGGTCGGCGCTGGCGATTATAGGGAAAGTCGCGATCGGCCCGTGTGCCAACATTATAATCTCAGTTAGTTACAGACGCACGTAACGCTATTATCACCCTCGCACTTCGCGCCATTTATCACGAGATTTTTTAAGTTGAGACCTTGAAATTATTGTCCTTGTTTTGGTATTTTTGATAATATTTTTACTAAAAGATTCATGGATTCTAGCAGTCATTCAAGGATACAATAAATTTAGAAAATAATTTTGAAAATATTTCTGGAGCACTAAAACTCCATTACTCTAGCCAGCAAACACCATCGGCAACAACATCAATTTCAAGCCCATTACACTTGAAAATATACACAAAAAAGATTATCACATTTTAACATACATATTAAATATATATTAAGCAACAATTTCATGTTATCAAGAAACATATTGATGATTCTAGTAAGCCATCTTCAAACTAAACATTTTCCAATGCCCGATCCACATTTCCTTGTAAAAATACCTAGAGCTTACATCACATAAGAACAGTCGCTAGAGCAAATTAACCATCTACTGCGTAATACGAGGAATTTGAAAATAAACACTCTATATGTGCTTCTCAAACATGACAGCCCCATTACCGCGAACTATCACCGCTCTGTGCACTGGTTTTCGCAAATAACAAATCGAATGCACTTTCTGCGTTCCTATTTATGCACACAAATACTGTTCTATTTTTAAATGTGTCAATAGATCAAAATTCTGAAAATGGACTGCGAAAAATTATTTTAATTATTAGAAAGAAATAAAATGAAGTTTCTTATACTTGTTTGTATGTTGTTTAAACAACTATGCTTAAAAAATTTTTTCGTGTGTTCTATTTTCAAAAATGCCAGTACATAAAAAATCTAAATAGCCAATTCCATTTTACTTTGGCTGTATCAAAACTAAGTTCATTTATTAATAACATGTGACTAGAAAAACATTATTTACAAACATTTTTTTAAATACCATGACACCATATTTCCACGAACCAATTCAAGCTATAAAACAGCACGTGCCATCTTATTTAAACAAGTTTGTTATTAAAAAGAAGGCAATAAAAGGCTATCAACGACACCAGCTTTGAAAAAAGGTTGTATACTTTTTCGTAGTAAAACGAGTCGGTGCATAAGCTATCACCACCGGCTCTCTCAGCGGCTGACACGCAATTAAATAATGCTCCGAGTGTTCACACTAAATTCAATATCTCGCAGCGAAAACTCTTTTAGATCTACGAGCTTTATGATCCTGTCGCCCCTACTATATGCACTTAGTTTTATTTTCAGTCCAATACCTTGTGAGTTATCGTCCAGATATTATTCACTGATAAAGCAAATCAACGAGAATCGTGACAAAAATTTCTCTCAATATTTGTACCTATTTTATTGATAAAATCTCAATATACTTTTTTATGTTAAAGTTTCAGGTGTTGGGTACCATTTTCAGATGGTAGGAATTTTATGATTTTGAGTAAATTGTATATCAATGGACAACGTTACAAAATTTCCTAATTCAAATATTAAACATACGACTGAAAAATATAAAATTACCTCCGTTTTCATTTTAGTATCCCTCGCTTGATATTAATCACAAATAAAATCGAGTATGAGATCCCGTGGTAGGGCAAACGCAATTCAAGAACAGTTGTATTGTATGTAACTGAACGCCCTTTGTTTTGTTAGACAGTTCCCACAGCGAAACTAATTGACTGTCTGCTAAACAAAATATCGTGTTCGCACTCCATTTTTGCATCACTTTATAAGCGGTTAAAATTTCCTCGCCGTGAAATAACGCATGAAATAAAATCCTTTACAATCTACATTACACCTCTTTAGCAAGCCATGAAGAAAACGTAAACAAATTAAAAAAGGATCGCCGCTCAAACTGACAGCTGTCACTTTTGGCGGGAAAGTTACTACGGCGGCCATATTGAGTAAACAATTTAACCGCCATTAAACAAAGTTCAAAAGTATTTATCTTTTAATTTAACCTTACATTAACGGTACAAACACTACCGACATTAGTTAAGTTCAAGTGACATGAACGCATAACTCACGTCATGCCAGCCATTACTGTAAGTCAAAATGGCGGCCAACTATCAAAGAGAAAGCTCGCTTGGTCTCACATCATTCTCTATGGTCTAGTCTATGAAGCGTGTGCGAAACCGACCATAGACATGTTTTACATTCAAATTTCAATCTCATTTACATATACACAGAGTTGAAAATAGATTGATAGGTGTGTTTGATTCTGTTCATTTTCAGGGTGACAGGTTTAAATTTATCAATTTACGAAGATTGTTCGTTGTCTCGCACTATTAACACGTTAACGTTCGTGGTATTGCGGTGGTATCGTTGCTAAATATTAAATTATGGCTGTTTCATGCGCCCCGATAACGCATGCAGCATAGTGGCTTTAATGGGTTTGTTACTACAGTAAGCCGGCTTGATAGTTTATTTAATGTCTACACTGGTATTCGGCTTGCATCACTGTCCGCTTCGTTAATTGCAAGACGTAGTTTATTTGAAAAAGAGAAAAGTTTTCGAATGTCCGATACATTCTATCTAAAGAATAACGTTACGATTTGGACAAAGTTGCTTTAGAGGATTTATGAAAATGTCAGATCTAAACATGGTTAGTCAAAATATTCTGATAAGACGAAAATATCTTATTAATTAAATATATTATAATAATTAAAGTTTTATTTAAATCGACGGTTCTATCAATATTTCCTTTGCCTAAAAAGGTATGTAATAGAACCAGATGAAACCTAGCATAAAGATACAAAAAATAATGGAATAAAGAAAAAGAAAAGGACGATAATAAAACTACATTGAGTGGTTTTATTTTTTATCACGTTTTGAAACCAGTAACTTCATTTACATTAAATTCCCGCGTACAGCATTTGTGGGGAATCAATTTAAATAACACGTCAAATCTTCGAATTTATTAAAAATGACAATAGAATCATGTAATATCTACAATACATTATTTATTTATAATTCAAGTTTATTCGTTGAATTCTTCGTAATTTTTGAAATAATATCTGCTTAAGCTAATATCGTGTCTATTGAGTTACCGTTTTATAGTTAATATTCAAATAATTAAACATTATTTGTATTAATTAAATTAAAAAACAATTGTAAAATATATAAACTCAACAAGCAAATACTTAAGAGGTGCTATTTCATTTATATTACAATCTTCTAATTATAATAGAAAATTAATAAATCTCATCTTCAATTTATTATAATTGATCAAATAAATAATAAATTAATAAATATCTGTTATATTATAAATAAAATGTTGGTTATTGCATAAAATATAATATATTGTCAATCTTATTTATCGTGGCAAAACGATTTTATATTTGAGTATAATTGCGAATTCAAACACATTTCAACTATAGCACTAAATATTTAAATAATGGTTCTACAGTTTTTAAATTATTTAATTATAGTATACGTTATAAAATAAGTAATATTGTCAATGGCACCATGTCTTTTCTCACAATGTCATAAATTTAATGATTTAATAAATCAATCATAATATAGCTCTTGGACAATATTGGCAAAATCCAAGAAATAACTATTTTGAAGTACATTCAAAATAAATAAGTACTAGTGAATTTATTTCTTAAAAGTTATTTATCGATAATGCCAATATTTTTGGCGTTAAATGATACATTTATTGCTTAATATTTTCATACTATAGGAACTCACAAAGAAACAATATTCAACACACTGGGCTGGAATCGTTCACTTGTGCACTCATTACCATTCATTATATATATATTTTTATAATTAATAAATATTTTACACATAATATTTTGAAGACGTATTAAATAACTGAAGTGTAATATTAATAGATTTTCAATTTTATCTTCATTAAAGACCATGTAGACAATAGACATCCTACACGTCATTTTGAAGTTTGAAATAAACAAATAAATACAATTATGTTAAAACTTGAATTTCTACTAGAATACATAAGTTAGTTTAATTGACAGATTAAAGCCGCTACTGAAATGTATGCGTTGCAAATAATTGACGTTTGATAACATTACAATCAAAATAAAATTATATACGAGTACATACGTAGCAATGATGATTTTTCAATATAAAATAGAGTTTTATTGCAAGAATCTATAATTAAGTATCTTTTAACACAAACAATATTCTTAATGCAACAATAACGATTAATTTTCCACGTTACCATCATACTAATTAATTTAAACTTAAAATCCAAATTATGACAAACTCAAAGATTAAAAAGATATCGTATAATTTTAAGTAAATAAATGTATTCCTTAATTGGATAACTAAGTGATTTGCTAAGCAAATAATTATGTAGATGCGAGTACAATTTTTCCGTTCCGTGCACAGCCTTATTATTTCATAAGAAAATTAAATCAACTATCAATTCCTCTATTTAACTTTATTATCGATGTACATATGGCTATCGAATAAAATTATTAAGATATATTCATGGAAAAACTATGTGTGTCTTCAACTAGTGGAGCGACGAATATTCTCCTTGATATTCGAGAAATTGCATTCATTTTTGCGCATAACAGTATTTTTTTTTTAATTTATTTAAAATTTATTGAAATATTTAAGTCACAAGTCACTTATTATTGAATAAGTACACAGTAATTATCCTTTAACGAATAATCTTAATTATTTTGAGTAAAAAAAAATATAACTTCAATATATTGTTTACATTTATATAAATTCAAGTAAGCTTAATACATTCTATGTTCATTTGTAAATTAAATGCAAATTATTGAAACAACAAAAAGACTGCTTTTTATAATGTTGATCAACTTCTCATTCTAATATCAATGAAAAACTTTTATGTACCGTTTTTCGCAATCGCAACCATAAATCTAATTCGCTTTCACTTTAGTATTCGCAAATGTCAAACAGAATATTCACCACCCACTACTTTTACATCTATAATATTATGTGAATAACTATGTATAGGTATATATTATTAATCTATTTTACATTATCAGATAGATTCCACTACATTTGGAAGATCTCATTGAATTTTTATTATTATTTTAGAGCTCATTTTTCCTTATCAGCATAAAAATCATGTTAAGTTACACAGAATTTAAGATTGTCGTTAGTAAAATCTTAATAGTTCGTCAAGGCACGCAAATTATTCTCTATAGCCGCAGTTCTAAAACTCCTACTTATAACTCAGTATTCATACACAAGAAAGGATTTGATTAACATAAAATCGGTTTATTTTTTTATGTCTAAGAGCAATTTAAAATATAATCATAGGCGAATGCAGACTACAATGATGGATCCCAACGACCCAAGATTAAGTTAAGTTTAAATAAATGGTTCGGGTTTTTTTTTCGTATTATTGAGTACTTAATCATTTTTCAATATTTAAGTCAATTTTTATTAAAATTGTTTTAATGTAGTACCAATATTAGTTGTTAGGACTAACTTGAAAGTAGCCGTCGTATTTTAAAATTATGTGTATAAGTTTGAAGCTTATATTATTGGTATTATAGGAAACAGTATTCAGGCAAATGTTATAAATTTCGTCTAACATTTTCGAGAACAAATTGACTTACCGCAATTATTTTAAATATTATAAATCTTCTATAAGTTTCATCATATTCACTAAACACTCTAAAATAACCCAGTTACAAGAATTACGCTGTTGTTTGATTATATTCCTTAAACAGTACTTAATATTATTTCTTTATATCAGGATGACTCAAGACCACACAAGAGGTCATGGGGCAAACGAATTAATTTTCACTTTGACCCCTGCGTATGGTGTCGAATCCGGCCCTGACATTTTTTCTTCCTAATTATAAAGAATTGCTTCTCATTTGAAGTGGAACCCAACGGATGCGGTCAATCAATAATTACATGTATTTTCCTGAAATAAAGATAATGCTATCACACCCACAGATAGTGCCTAATGTATAAATGTGTGATATGATAGTGTCAGTGATAATGAGTGTATCATGTCGAATATGGCAATACGTAAATACGTCATGAAATACATTATGGTTCTATGCATTATTTTTTTCATAAATCATATAAAAGGTATGTGTATCGACAGTGTCAAGAATTTTAAAAACATCCTTTATTTATATATTACCGGGTCCATTTTGTGAGTTTTTATCGCATTTAATGTAGGGATACTTATTTAATACAGCATTAGACTCACTTAATAGATATAAGAATCTCAAAATATCCCAGCTATATGATTTAATCAGTGTGTAGTGAAAATTATCTAAAAAGACACTAGATTTTAGAGTTATCCGAATAAATTGTATCATCCGTATTTACGTTATTATATTAATCATGCGTGTTTGTTCTGTGTGTTGTCAGTGCCATCAAATGTGGAAGCTGTAGGTGTTCAAATGTATGCAAAATCGTCTCAAAATCGCCTATCTAGTGAGCTAATTACTGGGATGTGTGATGCTCTGAAGCTACGGTATGGTTGGTGTTCGCAAAGAATAATGTCGTAAGTGTATGTGAGGAATAAACTTGGTAATGTGTGAGTCGTGCTGATGGATTTCATATTGACAGATAAACGTAGAATTGACATTTTCTGATTAATTTAATTTTTATTCATTTTATTGGTTTTATGTTTTTGTTTTTTTTTTGTTTGTTTTAGCATTTTCCAAAATAAGATGTTATGTCGAGCTTAGCTTCCATGTACTAAAGAATCGGAGAGTCTCTGAAATAAAACTCTCCTAAATAGGAGAGTCTTTTTTGGTTAATTCACATCTTTACATGTTTCTCTGTTAATTAGTATTTTTTACTAAAAGGATTTTTACAACATAAGACTTCGGAACTCTAAAATGGTCACTGTCAATATGAATTAAAAACACACAACCCGTGTCAACACGAGCATGTAGAAAAATAACGAGTCAATCTTACTATTAAGGTTGGACAAAATTGAAGCGGCGCTGCGTGACACAACGTGCTTGAAAGAGCGATACGCAGTACTTAAGTATGGTATTTCTATACAAATTAGTTAAAGTCGAAAGGTCCCAAGAATAAAATCGTATGTGAGGGATTTATACGTAAATACTTACTATGGCAAAGTAATGGATTCACCATTATTTTGTGAATAAGAAGACAAAAAATGGTACTCTGTAGGTTTTTAATAAATGATAAATTAATGTCATCTTACTTCAATATACGATTTTATTCTTGGGACACGTAAAAACACAGGTTTGACGATTTGTGCCTTGTGCAACGCCGCTCCAATACAGTCGCACTTATTACTTACGCTACTTACCATTCCAACTAAAAGCACATGCGACAGATCGGAAAGAAGGTGAAGAAGAAGACCATAGAGAGAAGTGCTATTACTTACAAGGTTTGGGCACTGCGGGCGCAGTATTATTGGCTGGTACGGCAGCAGCGACAGGGGTCGCAACATCCGAGGTACCGCGGTATCGAACTAACCAAACATTTGTTTAATGTTATCACCTGCAAACAGCGGTAAGCAGAGCATATGCCTATAAGCACTACACTCTACGCTACCATGTTTGAGTCTTTGGTCGTAAACAAGGCGGCGGAAAGCGCGAAATCAAGCGATTCCTTTTGTTCGAAGGTTAAGGGCACGTTAGTGCGCCTGACAAGTTTCTTGAATTGAACTATTATTATTTTTTTCAGTAAAATCAGATGCATCAACCAGGTAGAATGTTTAATAAATACCTTTTGTGATTTATCCTTGCCTATAAACTTATTAAAACTTATTATCGCAACTGCGTACCTCTTTAACAATTCAATGTGTGATTAAATTTTGATTTCACGCTTGAATTAATTTGGTATTTTTTGAGTTCACAATGCGAAGTAACATCTACGCCATTCTCCTAGTTAAGCGGATTTTCAAAACAGCAATTTAACAGCCAATGAAGTATCATAGTTTGATACGACTTTTTTATCTTGTGTATGCGATGATACCTACCTCAACGGTATGACGTTGAACAAACTAAATAGCCATTTTTTGTCGAAGAGCAAATAAACTTGATGCTTGACAATCAATCTTTTCAAATTGGAAACGCTAACATTAATCATTTCAATTAAATCGGCTCATCGTTCAAGTGGCGTCTGTCTTGGTTTGCAATTTAAAAGTTGTTATAATTTATTGTTAACGCAAAGAAAAAAATATACCATCACTATCAAAAATATATACTGTACAAGGTGTATATGTAGTATTTTTTTATTTTGTAATTTTGTTTTCAGTTTTCTGTTTTTAATGCACAAAAATTCTAATTTTAGGAGGTAGACTTTGTATTTTTACAAACCTTCGGTTTGGAAAATAAATTACAAAATAGGATTATTCACGCAGGAAAGCATATAAATCTACTCAAGACCAGTCAAGTTAGGCTACCACAAATTCAACAAGCCGATTTACGTAATATTTAGTCGTAAATATACTTCAAGACCGAACATTCATAATATAAAATCAGCAATATTTTTATACTTCTGCATAGAATCAAATCCTTCACCAATACGAATGACCATATTCGTTAAATAAATCATCATCTAAACTGTAAATCCCGTTTTAATTGTCAAGTATCAATTTTTCTCTTCTCCACACAATACAATAACATTCTAACTTGGTCGACACACTAAGCATTAATCACGTTACAACACCGAAACTTAAGTCAAATTGCAACTCGCAATACTTACCGAAAAGTAGCCCTATTATTACAATGCCAATCACACCCATTATTATCATCATCTGAAAGATAATTAAATTAATTAACGCATGTATTTCATTTAATTATTATGTAACTTCCTCCTCTAAAATATTCTTCCTGAAAAATTTACAAGTGTTAGGTACGGAGGTTTTGTGTTTTATGGATTAAGGTGAAACTGATTTTAGAGATAATTTTACAACTTTTAAACTGAAACATAAATTAAAATATATTTCAAAACATTAATTGTTATAAAATTATTTGTCCAAATAATAAAACCAAAACGTCTTTTTTTGTTAATATTACGTAATTTGATAATGATAAAACTTTGTTGTAGATTTTGGTTTTAAAATAATATTATCGAACCGAATTACTTCTACCATTAGAATATAATTACAATATTATCAGTTACCTGTGAGTAATACCTTCATCTCAATTCGCAATAACTTAAAACTTTAGTATACAAAAAACAGAACAAAAACTTACTCGTAAAGAACCAAATGTTAACAAAGAAACAAGTGGTTGATAATAGATTGATATAATTAATTAATGATGATGATTAGTAACGTCACTGCTGTTTAAATTTAAATCTTATTTGTATTAGCTACAAGAGTTAAAATGTACCTTTAGATTTTGCAGCCAGAATTTGTTCTTTAAGCTCTTTGCCTGTTGCTCGAACTGTGACGCGCCTTGTTGAAGAGCATCTTAGAAGGAAAATATTATTATTTTATCATATTAAATAAATAAATACACCCAGCAGTCACATAAATAGCCTTGACTCCACATTAAGATCAGTTAAGTCTTGTGTCGTGGGTATCAGAAACTACGAGAGACTTTTCCTGAGACCCGAGACAAATATTTATGGGCCTCACCAAACATTTGTATCGGTGCGGGGATCGAACCCGTGGCCTCTCGTTTCACAGCCAGGGTCCAACCAATTACGCCACGGAGGCTGTGGAAATTATCAGTGTAAACTACTGTGCAAATTTGTGCCGTTGGTACTTCTATTTTTTTTGTTATTTATATACGTGGTAAATCTTTGTTTTTAAATATTGGATTATTCTATTAAAGTAATGGGTGTGTAACCGTGTTATTGAATTCAAACAAATAACTAAATAAATAGATCTAAACAACTGTGTTTTATCTGGTATAGTTAAGTAACTACTGGAAATATTGAGGCTTAACATCAGGCTTAACAGGTCGAACGCAGTGGAATGTCAATCATTTCTTTGTGATTCAGGATGTTGTTTGTCTTTGCTACCATTTTGTCCATGAGCGGTGATATCGCTTACCATCAGGTAAATGGCATGCTTGTTTCGCAATTCATTGCTTTAAAAACACATGATTTACAGTGTCAATCAAAATTAACAACATAAGCAAAGACAGCGATAAAATGAGAAATGTTTGTATCTGTCTGAGAAATACCTTTTGGATTCTGATACCCACAAAACAACACAATAATATTTCTAATAAAGATAGGTATCTGAATTAAATACACTTTTATTTTTTAATAACTTAAGTCCCAGCTGTAGGGTTTGACTTTCATTCAGCTTCTTTCAAATTTTAACACTACTTCCTTTCTCCAAATAAACTACATAATCGGTTTATTATTTTTAAGGCTATCTAAAGATATCCATGTGTTAACAGTTACCTGCTCTATCATCCAGTTCTGACAACTTAGCGTCTCTGTCAAGCACCTTCTCTACATTAGCCTTCATGATATCCACCACCTGAAAATTCAAATTGTTTTATTATACATAGCTTCTAGTGAGATTTTGTGCCAGTCTCTACCTTAGGATATCTGAAATAAATTTATTAAAATGCATGTCTTTATAAATAATATGAAATTTCATACTCTGGACA
This sequence comes from Hyles lineata, assembly GCA_030180105.1. Lineage (NCBI taxonomy): Eukaryota > Metazoa > Arthropoda > Insecta > Lepidoptera > Sphingidae > Hyles > Hyles lineata. The sequence goes on from JARJEE010000023.1 coordinate 8,103,320, forward strand.
ATTGCTACCTTTTTTCTATGAATGGCAAGACGTGCATGCTACTAATGTGAAATGTGCTATGATAAGCCGATTTCTCAGAAACCATCTTATCCCGCCCAGTCTTTATCAGACATTGCCAACTCCATTTCATTTCCCCTCCTTGATTGCAAAAGCATTGACTTGGAAATCTTATTTTAGTTACGTAGGTGTTTTTGGTCCAGCATTTTCGGTTATTGCCTATTTATATTTCTTATTAAAAAGACGGAGTAACTACTGGACATATAAAGACTAAACATCTTATGTCCCAGGATGGCGAGCGTAATGGAATACCAAGCATTGCTTTGTAATTCATGGTGTTGTTTGGTTTTGCTACTGTCCAAGAGCGGACATATCGCTTACCATCAGGCAAATGGCATGCACGTCTCGCCTTTCATTAATATAAAATAATCTCACCTCATCGACTTGAGCCTGGGTCTGCTGCAGCCTCCTCTGAGCAGCGATCTGCTGCGGTGTGCGTGGTCCTCCGACGATCTCGCCATCTGCGCCAGTCTGGGCGTCTCCTGGGGCCAACCCACCTGGAGTTCCTTCTTCTGCCCTGTAAAGGAAAAAAATAAGATGATAAAAAATGCTAGTCTATTTGAAACTGCAGCGGATTTCACACCTTGTTCATAAAATGGTAAATCACATTTTCAAATAAATGTCGATAGAGAAAATGACTTGTAGCTTGCACAAGTATGAGATCCAATTTTACATTTAATCAAATCGGAAACCAACTGACAGACCTCAAGATGCAGTGAGCTCCTTCTGCGTAGACCGGAACGCAAAAACCAAATATTTTTTTTTATTTTTATTTTATTAAATAATTGGAAAGCAATGGTAGTTAAATTGTAACAGTAATTGAGAAGACGACTAATGCCTCAGTCCGCCCCGTGAGCACGAACGGTATAAAGTAAACGTCAGAAAGATTAAAAATTCAATAATTAAATCATGGTAAAGTTTTCCTAACTCATCAATAGATATACGTCTTTATTTAATTCTAATGTTCCGATCGATTCTACATTGCGTTGCATTGGCCTTAGACCTCTGGTAAACGTAATCGGTCGTACTACCTTGAGTAGCAGTTCAAGTTTAATAAACATGGGTACTATAGAAAGGTTGCCATTCAGACGTGCAATATTCTCTACCTATAAGATTTCAATGACTAATGTCTTTCGACATGAATACAAAGGATACTAATATTCGCATCGAAGGATAATATTATTCAATGCCTCACTCAAAGAGCCCTAACTCATGTTTTTTGAGTATCAAAAGCTATCTACTTAAGACTTAGATATTTTCTTTGAAATTCGAACTATATGGTATATAATTTTCTTTGCAATATTTTTATATATTTTTAAAATGTTAATCAGATCCCGAAGCAATATTGACCAAAGCCTAAACAATCATATCTATCATAGAAATTACAAATAGTTGTCTCGATATGGAATCGATTCCTCAGTTAGTCTTTTCAAAATTAAACTACGCTCCTACATCAAAATATTATACTAACAGTAAGTCAAGACATCTAAATATTTAATGGCTTTTTCCATGAACCGTTTATGCGAACGACTGCCTGTATCGATTCTATTTACCTATTTAAATGATAGGTAGCGCTTTCAACTTAATGATATTTAATTCGATGTTGCTGGCAATGGCGTGGAAATCGATAAAAAATGGCATTCTGCCAACAGACGTCATGTACAGCGAATCCATCGCGCTAACGAGGTGGGAATGTAAATAGGCTATGCATTGCGGTACAGCAATGTAAACTACATTTTTATTGTGATAAATATATTGTTATGTTTGTATTATGTGGTTTTTATGAGTTAGTTGATTTATTATGAATACAAAGTGATTAAAAAGAATTATAAAAAATAAAACTTAAATGTTAGACTTAGTCATGACGCATACACCAAGCTACATATTTTGAAGAGGAGATCTAAACCTACAATTAATTTTCGATACCAATATTTATAAATTAAGCAAACATTTGTTTCGGTGCGAGGATCTAAACGATTTTCCATTTCACAAGCTGAATTACTGAAAGCTTGCAAAGCTCATCGCAAGAACTTTATTATTCTTGTGAAAATCAAAATTTTAATACCACATAACATTAAAAATAACTTTACTTGCTTTGATGAAAGACGGCAAGAGACACAAATCCCGGAGGATGGAGGTCCAGGGTTCCATACACATACAATACTGAAGCTATTACCCAAGGATAAAGAATAAGACCATTGGTTTAGGTCAATGCTACTTGAATGTTATACATAGATATAACACAGACAGCTTGTTTTTTTTCGCCTACCTAATAACGCAGTTTTTATTTAAATAGCAAAATAATCCAAGAATTAAAAGAATTTTGACAATAATTTTTGTTTACTAAATGGCTTTATACTTGATGACGCAAAACGTATTTATCTGTCCTGTTATAAGATAAATAAATCGAATATTTCTGAATATCCCCGTTACAGACAGAACTAAATAAGTTTTTATTTTAATTATTATTTAAAAGAAAGTTTAATAAGTAAAATTATAATTAGTAAATATGTTTAATAAATAAGTATAAAAAAAACATATGCCAATGAAATTATTTAGAAACAAAAATAAATGACTCACTTTAACACAAAGGTATAAAATAACACAGAGTGAAACAAATGTAAGTATTTCTATTTTTCAAAATTTCCACTTTTGGAATTAAAGCTGCCTCGGTGTCGCAGCTGAGGTCTCGGGTTCGAATCCCGGGTCGAACAAAGAGATATTGGATTTTTTATTCATTATCAGCCCAGAGAGATGAATTGGTGCCCGATATGGCGGCAGGTTCGCCTCATACGACATCGTGGAAAGGAAAATATGAGGTGAAACGTGGTTGTCCTGATTGCTCCTCTTGGACCTCTACCTATCCCTTCTGGGAAAAGGCTTGAATTAATGTTTGTTAAAACATTCCTAATTGCGTTCGTGCTAAAAGTGATCAAAGTTCAATGACATTAATTAAATTACCTAAAAGTTGCGTGCTTAAACGTGGAAAATTATTTAAAGCGTGATACCGCTAAATTTTATTTGTTCGCTTTAAAATGCCATTTACAATAAAATACTGAATACAAATGTATTATATTACTTTATTCTACAAAAAAAATAATCGTGAGATATATATATTCCTTGAAAATATTTCGATTGTGAATAAACTTTGAAAAGATGCAGAAAGAGATATACTTGAATTAATACGATATATTAACAAGCGTGTATGTATCATAAAAAGTCACATTAAGAATATATTTTTTTCAAATTGCACTCTTATTTCCTATGTTTTTCTTCCGAGATTTATGAGTTTGGTTCTATCTTTTGAAACACCTCACTATCAGCATACACTATAACCTTAAAATCGCGACAAACTTAACACAATCTACCCACTACAAAAACAAATTTAAAAAGCTCAAAAATAACAAACACTTACATGGCTCCTGTTTCTCTCACGGGGTTTTCAAAGCAATTGATTGAATTAGAATGTGCGGATATTGAGAGCTTTTTCACAGTTTCAACAGTACAGGCATATGAGTGCCGCAAAGCGCGACTGACGCCGGCCGCAGTAAGCTCGCGCGCACAAAGCTTATGGGAGCTTTTGAAAAACAGCACCGCGGTGACTGAATTGTTTTGTCTTTTGTTGCAAAAAGCTATCTCGGGGACGTTTTGTATGGAGTTATTGTCTATGATTAATACAATAGTATTCAAGGATTAGCGATTTAAAGGTGATTTTCTAACACCCACCGCAGCTACTTTTTGTTACGAAACGTTTCAAATGTTTCTCGGCAACATCTGATAACAAAATTTACCGGTGGCAGATTTTTCATATGTGAGAGACCGCCAGGGTAGATTCTACCGCAATTTCTTTTTCTCCCGCCAAACAGCAGTGTAAATACACTGTTGTGTTTCGGTTTTAATAACATTGTAGCCCTCCGGCAATGTCCTTTACTAGTTACTCTTGACTACTGGACATATTGACACTTAACATCTAATGTCTTAGGATGGCGAGCGCAGTGGAATGCCAAACATTGCTTTGTAATTCAAGGTGTTTTTTTTTTGGTTTTGCTACTGTTAATGACCGGTCATATCGTTTTCCATTAGGCGAACGGCAAGCTCATCTCGACCTGCATTATCTCGACATGGATTCAAGTGAAACCAGCTAGTTATCATCTATTTCCTTGTGAAAAAATCGTATAAATTATATAAACTAAACATCATGTAAATCTGACATATATGAACTAAAAAAATTGATTATGTAAAAACAACATCTTCTGCAGAAACAGAAGGTAACTGCTTTTATTATTACTGCTGTTAATGTTATATTTCCATTAGATATTGAGAACACTTTTAGATTATTGCAAACTAATTAAGCCACAAGGCATCTACAGTCCCTCATAAATAATAAAGAATGCAATATATTTATTATTAATCTACCAATAAATACCAAAAAAGCTCAATGAAAATATTCCTTTATCAAACCACTCGTGTGCTCGCCAGTACGGTTGAGAGCGCATGCGCGTCCCACTGCGTTCATACCGGGTCCATCGATTGGCGCCCACTCGTGGGGTAGGTCTGGGTAATGGCGCACGTGTAGCATTGTCCACTTGCTCAATGGAGAAACATGAATGCACTAATATAGATTAGACTATGCTATAGAACCACTGGGAGTCTGTGAAGCTAACAAATGCTTTACTTTGAGAGCAACTATACTCTGAAGCACATTTAAGCTGGTTAGACTGTGCTATAGAAAGACTGGGAGTCTGTAAGGCTAACAATTGCATTTTCTTTGAGAGTAAGCTGTAGTCTGTAGCACATATAAGCTATTGATTTAAGGATTTATCGAATGTATATTTTATGTGTAGGATATAGATATATTTATAGTATTTGTATCTGTCATCTCGTACTATATTGCTTACCATCAGGCGAACGGAATGCTTGAGACAAGCAATGCTTGACATTCCACCTCGCTCGTCATCCTGAGACATGAGATGTTAAGTCTCAATATATCTAGTAGTTATTCGGCTACAATGTCCTTTAAAACGAAACACAACACTGCATTTATACTACTGTTTGGCGGGAGAAACAGACATTGCGGTGGTACCTACCCAGACGGCCTCTCAAATATTAGCGACCAGTAAACTCTCACAAAAACTCTTGTTTAAAGATCACTTCTTACCAAACTAAGCTTTCGACCGTCTAAGCCTCCTTTTGTCTACTACGAGTATACTCACAGATGTATGTATAATATCTTATAGCAATATCCGATATTATCTATTTTTAAAAGCAGTACTTTCATAAAACAATACTCGATTCTAGGCTATTTTCATGCGATGTAAGCATGCACACATAGGATCGATATGCAGGTGACCGACCTGTCGCTAAAGTGTACTAACCTTAGTAATAACAGTATAAAGAACTGTACAACATAAAAAACTAAATATGTAGACATCGATGACTTTACATTTTTAGAACGTAGTCAGTCTAATCTGTGGTTTCTTTTAGATATTTTTAATAAAAGTTTTACCAGAAGGTAGATATTTCTTTATAGCTTATAAGACACAGGCTCTGCCTAGTTTGCGACCCCCTGTTAAATTGCAGCTTTTATAATGTGTGCAAAGACAATTACGAAACACTTCAAAAAGTTAATCGAAAAGGAAAGGAAACCTGAATAACATAAAATCTTCTTTTTTATTATTTCATTGGTTTGAAACGTTAGCCATGACGCTTTAGAATAACATGGTGGGCCGAAGCCTCACTACTACTTTTAGGATATTCCTATATGACAATTAACATGGTTAACAGAACGTCATATTGACCCCGTCAAAGTATCGTGTTTAGGAGATAATACTGAGTCTATGTTTTATTATATTTTGATGTGATTGAGCCACACTAGTGTCAGTCGCTCAGCATTCATAGGCAAGCTTGTCCGAGCGGTACTACTGTCTCACAGGACGTTAAGTGACAGCTTGGGTGTCGCGTTTTGTTCCATGAGCGAGATTGCCAGATGCCTAATACCTCTCTTCCCATCCTTCTTCCTTCCCGCTCCCCTTCCGATTTGATGTGCTGACAACTTATCCAAGAGTTATGGATGTTCATGGGCGGCAGTGATCACATCAGATGACCTGTTTGCTCGTTTACCAGACCTATGCAATAAAAAAGAACTCACCTTTAGATGCATTGCAGTCACTTTCCTAGCATAAAAAACCTCCCAAACTAGATGGAGGCACGTCGATTGCTTTTAGCTCGTACAAATAAACAAATTAATTTGTCAGTTGCACCGGCGGGCCACTCTCGGCAATGTTTGAAGGTAAATAGTCACATATAAAAAGCCCACAGTTGTTAATGTGTGCTCCGGTCCAGTACCAATAAAACAATACTATAGACTTTCATCATTCATTTTGTGTGGACATACTTTATGATTGATTTGTTCACAAACGATTTTTTTAAAGAAATTGACGGAGTCAGGGGTATGCTAGTATGAAAGAATTTTCCCGCCTAATTAATTATAGAGTATTGGTATTTGCCCTGATAGCGACTACCTTATACGAAATAATCATATACCGTCATAGTGACCCATTCGTGTATTATTGTATTACTCAACTAATACTCTTATTGGACTTGCCTGATAAACTTTTAATTTTCCTAGGATAATTGACTACATGGTTTAACCACTCCTAATCGTACTCTCGATTGCCCTGCAGTATGACTTATATGAGTTTCTTACACAATTGATTCAACACATGGACATACAATTATAGACCAAATGAATGAAATACGAATAGAAAATTGAAACTAATTCGGATTCATTTTTCTATGTCAGGAAAATCTTATAGGAAACAAATAGCATCCACGTTAGTCTACCATATGATAAATACATTAAATATAAATTTTATAAGGCCATTAAAATTAGGGCGGTCGGGCCGCGAGCAAATTGTTGTGAGCGTCGGCGCGGGCGCACAAAGAACGCCGGCTAATCAATTGGCTCTTGAGCGGGCCGCCCCAACTCGCGGTCGACCGTGCCAAGAGATACAAGTCGAGACTAAATGTTTTCATTTTTAATAAATAAAATTTTGAGTACTAAATAATCTTACACGTTTTTTATTGCATTGAGGGGACGATCATGCAGTTCGCCTGGTATGCGATACGACTGCTCATGAACAGTAGCAAAACTAAACACGTTGAATTATAAAGCAATGCTTGGCTTTCCTTTCGTTAAAGGCATATGGTTTCTCAACAGTTTTAAAATGTAAAATATAGGCACAAATAACAACTTTTATAAGTAATGTTGTTAGGCAGGCAGGCAGGCAGTAGTAAAACTCTAAGATAAAGTATCATGCGGGGCTGAAAAATCTTACTCTGCAATCTCCATAAATGAAAGATAAATACCTATATGAAGACAATGTATTAAATAACCTGTTTATTTTTTTAATAAACAGGTTACAAAAAATGCGATAAAAAAGACCATAACTTTATGTTTTATCAACTAAAACCCTATAATTACCCTAACACCATTTTTTTCCAAAAACAGCATTTACTCACTTTCTCAGCCCGATCCCGCGGTCCCACCAAGATCCGAGAGCCGACTCTTCATTTATTTTATTAGCGGCGTACCTCGAGGCATCGTAACTCACTCGCCTAATACTTATTTATATTATATCAACCATATCTTTAATTATGTACGTTGATTTGAGAATTAACGAGGAACAAATCACGGCTATGGGAATATTTGCATTACAATTTAATGTTTCGCTGTAATATGGTGCGTGGGATCTTTATGGATCGTAAGAAATGCTTAAAGGTTATAAAAAAAAACTTGATTAAGTCTTTTATCGGGGGTATCAAGAACTGCGAGAGACTCTTCGGTCTCACAAACACTAAGATCCGAAACAAATACTTGTGGGCTTCACAAACATTTGTCTTGGTGCGGGGATCGAACCCGTTTCACAGCCAAGCCGGCGTCTCACCAACTACGCCACGGATGTTGTCGTATTTAGAGACTAGTGGCCTGGCCAATCGTCCGGATGCGGAGATATTTTTCTGAATAACAAAACTATCGCCTCTATTTATCAGGGATAATTTAAGATTCTAATGGTGAAAGAATTTTCCGAATCGGTCCAGAAGTTTGAGAGCCTGTTCAATGCAAAGTGAATCAGTTAATATAATATACGCTCATAAAATATAACTCATCGACTAATTAAATAAAACACAATAAATTAATCACAACACACGATTTTAACCCGTAAACGCTGCAACCTTGCAAGCATCCGTACTAAGGTCGAACATACCCCGACCTAAGGCAGGTGCTACACACCGACATTCTATCAACAATTAGTCCACTTAACCCGCAACTAGGCGTTGTAAACAAATCCGGGCTTTGTCCACCGAGTTAGCGTGGCCCGGCTAAGTGCTGGCCGATCCTTGTTAACTTTTTAGGTTAACAAGGCGACCGTGGTGTTTACGCCGCATGTTATTGGTACAAGGAGCTAGCGCCTTGCTACGGGTTGTTGGTGTGAGGGAGGAACTTACAGCGATTTGTTTTTGTTTTTATTTCAATTATAACTGTCAGTCATTGTATGGAATAATTCAGCTAACTTACAACTGATCTCCAGCCTAACTAGAAACTTCCTGGGAGTAAGCCTTAACACAGATGAAACATTCAAATGTCTTCAAAATTATAGCGGAAATCTCTTATAAAGGTTTTTTGACATAATATAAGCGATAGTTCATTAAGAATATTATGCTCGTAATTTTAAAAAGTCAGTGAACTGAAAATTTACAAATCTCGTACTACAGTAATAAAGAGATAAAAAAAGAAGAAAAGAAGGAAAATAATGTGTTCTTACAACAGAGGTACTATTTACATGAATGCTTAGAAAACTCATAATCATAGATGCTTAAAACCATCAGTGCCAGCTGACTTTGGATAATGAGGATAGAAATTGTGTGCAGCAGTGTAAATGCAATGTTGAAGTTGAATATAGAGTAAGACTGGACATAATGATACTCCACATGTTATTTTTTATATTGCTTTTTATACATGTTGTTTGGTTTTCTACTGTCAATGAGCGGTCGTATCGTTTCCCAATAGCATGCTCGTCTCGCTATTCATCGCAATTAGAAAAAAAAAAAAGTTTTAAAAAGTCATGATCATTAATATATCCGATGGACAAAATGTCAAGTACAAAACTCGTTCAGTTCATCCCTTGTCCCAATCTTATACATAAAACTGTGACGCAGAAACTAAAAACTATGTATTAAATCTACACTTAACACTACATTGCACCTTGTGTCCTTATAAATTAGCTTTATTCATACAAACATGAAGCTTGGGCAGCAAACATTCTCCCTATTTTACGCATAATCGTGTTTTGATTTTAGTTCGCGTTTATTTCAAAGATAACTGGAATGTTTGAGGTGTACTAGAGTAGACATCACGGACAAAATCTCTGCGCTTGTATAAAGCACTATATTTATGAAGGAAAACATCGTGAAGAAACCCCATTGCGGTTTGTAAGAATTTCTATGGTATGGAGACTGTCCCGCCACACCCACCACTGTAACTCCTGTAAGCTAGGATCAACAGAGGCACGCAATGTAATGACTTCGAAAATTGAAGGTCAACGAGTCTCCGGGAATGTCTAACTTGTCTTTAATCTGCACCGAAATTAATCAGAAAGTCAAATTAATAGGAGGAGTTGGAAATAAATTATTGTCTACTTCCCTCCGCGCAAAGCGGGTTCAAATTTCTACGGTATGTTAAATCCAAACTACACTCGACCAGCGTGGTGGACTATATAGCCTAACCCCTCTCAATCGTAATCTCGATTGTAGAGGACGCCCGTTCCCTACAGTAGGACGTATATGGCCGATATACATACAGGTGATTACAAAGACAACTGGAATCGCGAAGGCAATATACTGGAGCCAACATTGGGAAGAAAAGCTGTCCACGTGTATTAGGCACGTGGAAAATCATTGGAGCGAAAGAGAAGATAGTTGGATTGGTAGGAGTGACAGAGAGAGAAAATAAATTACGATAATGTAACAACCTTTTTGGTACGAAGATTATGTTTGACCCCTTTTGTTTAATATGTCAATAGTTGATGTATTATATATCCGTTATAAAATTGTGATAACTTCGTGTAAATATCAGGCAAATGACATACTCGTCTTGCCATTCATTGCGATAAAAAAATTGGTAATCATCTTGCTTCTAGTCTTTAATATTTCCATATATTTTGTCCAGATTCACTATTCAAAACACAAACTTTCTATACCAGTTCGTTTCTGTCAAATATCTCTAAACAATCAACTAAACAATTATTGAAGAATCCATTTCAAATGTCAACTCTAAGGAGATAGATGGCTTTTACAGTGTCATCGGAAGCGCTAAATGGTTAAACCACCGGTTATATTAAAACAATTTGTACCGAAGTAAAGCGGAGTGTTAAAAACTTACTGATAAAATGAAGCTAAACGGGGGTTTTAGACACATCAATAGCATAGAAGTTTGGACAAAATGTATAATAGTCCAATTATTATAATACATGACAACGATGAACGACCTTATAGGGTATTATGCCTGTGATTATGCCCTATCAACTTACTATCTGAAATAAATAAATAAATACACCCAACAGTCACATACATAGTGTTGACCCCACACTAAGGTCAAGAACAAGATTCTTGGGTTTCAGAAACTACGAGAGTCTTTTCGACCTCACAAGCACTCAGAACCAAAACAAATACCTGTGGATAGCACAAACATTTGTCTCGGTGCGGGGATCAAACCCGCTGCCTGTCGGTTCACAGCCGACGTCTAACTAACTACGCTACGGTATAAAACGCTACACTAACCAAATCTTAAATCCGACATGAATACAGTCATCGTCAATTATATTTCGCAACAAACATCTAAAAAAATGTATCCAAGATTAAAAGTGATTCTAAAACACAAATATTTCTCAGCCATCTGTACTTTGTACATGATGAAATTTATCACACCAACGTAATGTAAATACATAGCCACTATATTTACTAGAAATACGGAGAATAACAATTGCCAGATCAAACATACAATTTTCACACCAAAAACCGTATCATTTCTGTATAAACGGACACCGCGTCACAAATAAATATTTTTGTACGCGCTTCTGTACTCCACATTTTGACATAACCTTTCCATTTTGACTTTGTCAATATTTGATGAACTGTAAGCAGATCAGAAGGTCTCTGAGGCTTAGTGTCAATATGGGCACCAAACTGCGACTTCTGTTGCTGTCCCTTTTGGATTAGAACTGAAAATAGAGATGGAACGCATCTACTTGTACCATTTGTACTGCTTAACACGAAAAGAGCAGTAAATATTGTATATACTGTAGAGCAGTTAATACAAACTCCAAAATTATGCATATAAAATAACACTATAACATTATTTTACCATATAACCGCAGCTGACAGATAGAAACTTTAGACTAACCTGTTTAAAATATTGAAATAAAATAAAATATCCCGTTTAAATATTCTGCATTCAGCTTGCAGTCTTTGCCAGTCGTCTTTAGTAGGACGTTTTCTAAAATATTTATAAAAAGGAAATATGCAAACCTAAAAAACACATACCTCGCTTTACAATATTTCAGTCCCTACACCGGTAAAGCTTTAACAATTGGTACAAAATGATATTATTGTGACTAGTTCTCGAAGTAAAATTAATGTAATAAAAAAAATCAAAAATATAAGTAATAAAAATGTTTTTGCAAGCAAGTTCGTAATTCTAAAAACGTTTCTTATCCTTTTTTTTACATTCTCGTATTATACAGCACCTTCCGAAGTGGCCATAATATGTGTTACAGATTCCAAAGAAAATTTAAATAAAGAATGATTTAACCTTATTTTACGTTTTTGGCATAAAAAATCAGTCAACCCAAAAAAGGTTGCTCCTAACACCTCTATAGCTATCGTGCCTAATGTCACCCGTGGCCGAACCAAGGTAAAATTCGGCATTCCCTCAGGCGCATTATCACTGGGTCGGTAATAGGCAGGCCGGGTGCGGCATCTGTCCAAACAGTAAACACAAAGTGTAACGCGCAAACACACATTTGTAACATTTTTGGAAATGGCTAAATGTGCATTATAACTTATAAGTGCTCCGTTTATTATTGCTACGTTTGCTAGTCATATGCTTTAGAAGGAAATTAGGTTTAAAGATCAAATTTCCAAAATTCAGTATTTCAAAAATTCAGTTTGTATATTGAAGGGAATTTTTTTTTTTGTGATGCTGTTTTTTGTAGAAAATCATAATATTATATCTTCGTAACAAAACATTAAAAAACAGTTGGACTGTCTGATACAAAACGATTTAAAGAGCGACTGGAATTATGTATAAAAATGAATTCTTTATAGGAGGTACTTAAGTATCTACTTTGGTCTTTAAACGACCTTATTTGTAGACAGTTCTAAAACCTATTTTAGGTATCATATGTTTTGTACCATCCGAACGACTAGAACTAATTTTAAGCGAAAAAAGATAACATTCATAACATTGAATACGGCCGTAATTATACTTTTGAAAATCCATAACCTTAGGAGGATAAATAAGTATTGAAGAGAATATTGTGAGAGCTTCTAAGATCACACCAGTCACACGGTTAGCAAACAAATAAACAAGCTTAAATCACATTACTGCCAAAGATAGCCTATCAACATTCTTAAATTCAAAACGAATCTTATAAAATATATTCAGCATAATCTAAAGCAGCAACTAAACGCAAGTTTACGCGGCAAAATACCAAATTAAAGTAACAAAACTGTATTGTCGAATATAAACAACAGTATCGGGAACATTAAATCGGCCAATCTTATCCGAACAGCTAAAAGTCAATACCGATGTGCTTTACAAATTAATAGCAAATAGAACAATCTGGAAATAGAGGCACAATTTAGGCGAGTGAGGACGGAATAAGATTTCTTATCGCTGACTTTGTAACATCGAAGCTTACTTAGTAGAATTTAGATGGTTAAAAAGTTATTATATCGCCGACACATAAATTTGAAAAGGCAAACAACTAAAATATGTTTTACCTTTGCAAATAATATGTTGGTCTTATGATGGTAGATACAATTTGTACACGAATATATTTATTAATATGTGTTAAATTATGTTAATAACCACGTCTATATCAGCCCATATAAGTCCCACTGTTGGGCACGGGCCTCCTCTACAATCGAGGGTACGACTGAGAGTGGTTAGGCCGTGAAGTCCACTACGCTGGCCTAGTGCGGGTTGGCGGATTTTATATACCATTCATACAAATCGCTATGGCATGTAGGTTTCCTCGCGATGTTTTCCTTCAGCGTTTTAATGCGTGCTGATTATTTATCAATACTCATATGACTCCGAAAAGTCAGAGGTGTGCCCTGGGATTCGAACCCGCGACCACCATGAACATGTTGGCAGTCGCGTCTGGTCCATTACCAACAGGCCACCACGCACTTACAACCACATGCTTTCTATAGGTATTGATTAAATACAGGTCGTGTACAGTCATCTAAAAGCGCTGTAATGACTACTTTTTCGCTTGTTGCTTATATTATAAAAACATATATCTAAAAATGAGTAAAACAGATTTTTTTCATAATTTTTTAGTTCCAAATTTAGCCACTCACCAATAAATTTTTTGATGACTGTGAAGCAAGAAGTCCGGCTAAGTTTACGGATTATATCTATATTGGATATCAATTTGTGAAAATGTTATTGAATGTTGTAACGTACTTTTTCATATAAAAATATATAAAGACGCTGATAAAAAATTATTATCACACAAAAAATATAACTCTTTTTACTGGCGGAGACATTTTTTTAAACATGACAACCTATTGTGAGCTTTGAATACATTGCATTAAAGGTTATTTTTAACAAATCTTTTAATCTATAGTAAAGATAACCATTGATAATTCCAAAAGTAGCTTAAAATATTTAAGCGTAAATTAAATTAAATTCGTGCCTTAACAAAAATACTGTAAAAAGCGCAACATTTAGATAATTGAATACAACACCAAGGAGGAAACAAAAACTCCATGAATCATTGAAAGAGAAGAATGTTGTATCGTAAAATAAAAATCGTGCTTTAATAAGGCAAAAATAATTTGTCAAATATTAAAAAAATACACCTTCATTTTGTATTTATACTCATGGTAAAATATCTTTAGAAGTTATAACAATGTTTTAGGTCGCCCCCTATCAAAAGGACCGCCCTTTATCTCATGATGGAGCGGAACATACAAGGTGAAATGTGGGTGTCCTGTCACCTCTGTCTACCCATTCTGGAATAAAAGCGTAAGTGTACGTATAACTAAAACTCATGACTTTTTTTAGGTATGTAAATATTCCTTTTGCAATAGATCTCATTATTCCCACATATCTATTCCAAAATCAAAGATCGCCAACTAATTCTTTTTAGAAGTAAAATTTTTGAAACGCCTTCGCATAGACTGTCCCATGTTCATTTGCATCCCAAATATCGACCAAAATGTTTTGAGGGAATTAAAAGGTTGTTTTTCATGTGAGGGACTGCTTTTTTTCTTTTTTTTATTGCAATTTATGGCGAAACGAGAATGCTATTCGTCTGATAGTATATACGACCGCTCATGGACAGTAGCAAAACTAAACAACACTATGAATTACAAAGAAATTTTTAGCATTCCACTGCGCTCGCCACTTGGGAAATAAGATGTTAAGTCCCAATATATCCAGCAGCCAATAGGGCCACAATGTCCTTCAACCGGAACACCACAGTGCATTTACACAACTAACCCGCAATACCTATAAAAAACCTAAAACCGCCAAGCAAATACATCAAAGTCATCAGTCCACCAAATTGCGTGCAATTTTCATGAATCCAAAAATTCCGTAAACACACGCCCGCAGTCATAATTACATAAAAAAATCCACATGAAACGGTTCATCCATCAAGGCAAGTGCTCGCATCCGATATGGAACAATGTGCCGCGCCGACATTCCGTTAACGTATCGACCGCGTTATTAATTGAACATTGTGCAATACTGCGGGGTGGGTCCAGCATTATCTTTATGAAGACGCATTCGACGCCGGGTACGCTTGTGTGTTTACGTGCGGTTAACCGATTTGAAAATGGTGGTGATATGCTTGATATTTTTGTGTTGGTATGTTTTTTTGTATTTGTTTGTGAACTGATTTTTTCATTCAGTGTAAGGATAAACTTCGTATCAAAACGGTCCTGTTTAATTTAATGTAGACTGGACCCTATTAAATTTATAATTGCTGAATCTTAAATTATGCTAATATATTAAAATAAAAAGACAGTTCATACACATATACTAACAATTTCTATAAACATAAATTACACCATTTTTTTTATTGCGTCGTAAGGCTTTGCCGTCCACCATAAACCACTGACAACGAATCCAAAACCACTCGTGCAAAAATCTATAAAATCAAAAGACTACCTTCATCAAATCACACATAATCCACAACAATAATTCTAGACCTTAACAAAGCACTAACAGGCGTTGTCAGAAGAACTAAACCTAACTATAAAACCTTTATATCAGCTGTTGATTCGAAGTGTGACACCCGTTTGTTCGAAAACTTTACGACCGACCGCAACGGTTTAGCCGGGAAATGTTAAGTCGGAATGACGATGTTCGCTTATTTCAGCTTAATGCCAGCGAGAACATGCACTTAAATATATTGAATTATTGTCCTTATATTTAACATTTTCTTGCTTGTTTTGTGAAAGCCGAATTAATATCTGCCTGTAGAATTTATGTTTGAGAAACCAATTCACTAAGTTGGGAGGAAATAGTTACAAAAATAAACTTTTTATATATTAGAAAACTTTAACTTCTGAACATTTCAAAGTGCATGGTAACCTGTTAGTAACGCACCAGATGCGGCTGCAAACAATGTTCACAGTTCGCGGATTCAAATCCCAGGGCACACCTCTGACTTTTCGGAGTCATATGTATATTAATAGCTAATCAATCACCACGCACTATAACAGTGAAGGAAAACATCGTGAGGAAACATGCAAACCATAGCGATTTGTAAAATTTCTAAGGTGTTAAGTCCATTAACCAGGCTAAAATGGTGGACTATATGGCCTAACCACTCTCGATCGTACTCTTGGTTGTAGAGGAGGCCCTGCAGAGGGACGTATATGGTCTGATTCAGTTTAACATTTCTGCGTGGGGTAAATTGAACTTAGTCAACAAATTATACGAAAGGCGATACATTATTCTAGAAGCTGAGGCACACACTTCTGACATCACAAATTTACATGTACGAGTACATACGGCGTAATTAATTGTTTATTCAATTTGAACAATTATAACAATCACACTAATTAGTTATATAAACTGCAAAGATATAAAATACTAATATCAAAAACGCAAACGCCTAGATCCAGACATTATTCTGCTACGTGCTTCCGAAATGGGTATCGTAAATTTTACCCCTTACTAAAGTTAAATATCACTTGGTTTAACTATGAAGAAAAACACCATGGCGAAACATGAAGTTCCTGAGTAGAACAAGAATAAAACATTACATTCTATAGACTATGTTGCTTTTACTTTTAAAAGCGCATAAAAACGATCCTTTAAAGATTGACCGAGAAACAATTATGAAACCATGTCTAAAAAAAACAATTATAAAAATAAACAAAACAACGTCCAAAGTAAAGACCTTTTCATAACTTTACCGTTGAATAGTGGCAATGGTTGAATTGTGAGCGAGTGGCTTAACACGTGGCAACAGGCACTCGGCCGTATAGGTAATAAATAAATTAGATAACATTTTCTAACTATTTACATAAATAATTCTGAGAATATGTAGCAGCGTGCGTAGACGCCGCTCAACACTGTATGGCAGACAGTTGTGAAGAAAAATGTTTTCTGTAAGTAATTGATTTATCTTATTTTGCAAACCTACTTCATATCCCGAAACGACCCTACGAGGGTCGCTATAAGTTGTCTCCAATAATATTGTATGGTAATCACTTTTTGCGAGTTTTACCGACTTTTAGCGACTGATTTGACATATTATTTGACAACATTTTAAAAGTGTTAAAGCCACGCTTTATAAGTCAAGACTCAGCATGAAGGAGCAGGCTTACCGAATGCGGAAACCCCTTTCTTCTTCCCATTCTTTTTCCTTTCAGCTCCCCTCCCGATTTAATGGGTGGTTGTAATCACTTACCATCAGACGACCTGTTTGCTTCTTTGTCGGCTCTTAGCAATAAAAACCCATCCCTGCCTGATAATTTTCATACCAACAAGAAACCGGTTAGGCTTTTCTTAGCACAGGGCAGAAATTATGTCCTTCTGTCAACGGCGTTCTCTAGTTCTATCATCTCATTTGACTGATAACCCAACAATATCGTTTAATTTGTTAGATAGTAATATTCATTTGAAACTAAGCAACAAGACAACCCTTATAAGTAGCAGACCATCTGATGTACCGCCGCATTGCCTATTTCTACCACCAAGTTATAATGTAAAGGATTATTTTTTCCACTTTAAAGGACAAAGTAGAAATTGCTGATCGTTAAGGTAATGTCATGAAACGCTTTACTTCTGAGTGGTGTGCTCCTATTTATTTTCAGGCGTGGGTGAGGTTCACCATTATGATCTAAAGATATTTTTAGAACATTTATAAAAATTGCATTTACTGAATTTAGTAGATAATGTATATATTTACGAGCATAGATGTTAGGTTTTTCATAATTGTTTGTTAAAAATAAGTCCGTTTGGTTTGTTAATAATTTGTTAATGTTAACTAGGTTTCCTTTTCTTTTACCTTTTATAACTTATAAATATGTGAAGGTTTAAGTTACATATATATTTTAGAATAATATTTGATGAGGTTTTAATAATAATAATAATAATAATAATAAAAACTCTTTATTATTACACCACGAAACAAAAAAATAAAAATATGAAGCAACTGTTCATTAAGTGAAACAATTGGCGGCCTTATCGCTAAAAGCGATCTCTTCCAGGCAACCATTCAAGCAGGTAAACATACCAGGAGACATTGGCGGTGCTTTATGTTTAAAAAAATAAATGCATAAACTAACATAAACAATACTTACATATATAGTAGATATTCCTAGATTTATATATATTAAGCAAACAATGAACTTACATAAAATACGTAACAAATACATACATATACTATATACATACTATACATATACTATATACATATATAGGGTATGGACATTATACTATTGCGAGAGATAGTAACCCTTTAACTGGAGTTTGAAGGTTTCCAGTGAGGACGAACGTTTAATAGAGAGAGGCAGTGCGTTCCACAACCGTACTGCTTCTACCGTAAAAGACCGATCATAAAACGACGTCCTATGTGCTGGAAACTTTAATATGAGATTCTCTGACGACCTAAGAGAATGAGAATTAGCAGTATGTAAGAAACTAAAGCGTTCCTGAAGATAGCGCGGAGACGAGGGATTAAACAGAATACTGTAGAGAAGAGATAGGATATGAACATCCCGGCGGCGGCGTATAGGAAGCCACTTGAGCTTAATACGATATTCAGAAATATGGTCATATTTGCGCAGTCCAAATATAAACCTGATACAGAAATTTTGAAGACGCTCAAGCTTATTTAGCTGGGCCTCGGTAAGATCAAGATAGCTGGCGTCGGCATAATCGAGAATAGGGAGCAAGAGAGACTGTGCAAGCGCAATCTTAGTGGTAGTGGGAAGAAAATTACGCAACCTACGTAGACATCCTGCAGAGGCAAATATTTTGCGACTCATAGCCGTTATTTGAGGTCCCCAAGACAAACTGCGGTCGATAATTACGCCCAGGTTTTTGACATGATCACTGAGCGGAATAACAACCCCGTCCAGCATCACGTCTGGCAGAAGTGTCCAATCGACTTTGCAGAGAGTTCTCTGGCTTCCCAAAACAATGGCCTGTGTTTTTAAAGGGTTAAGTTTGAGACCGTATGACTTAGTCCACTCTGTTATTTTGTGAAGATCACTGTTCATAACATGAACAGCGTGACTAAGCTGATTGAGCGGAAACTGGCAATACAGTTGTAAATCGTCTGCATATAGGTGGTAGGAGGAAGAGAGATTACGAGATATGGAGTTAATGAAAACGGAGAAAAGAAGAGGAGATAGGACGCCACCCTGTGGTACGCCGGCAGATGTAGTACGCCATGAGGAAATCATTTCCCCTAGCCGCACGCACTGACGGCGACCGTACAGGTAACTTTGAAACCAGTCAATCACGCTTGGAGATATGTTGAAGGAGCGCAGTATAGCTAGGAGGATATCAAAATCAACCGTGTTAAAGGCATTGCTAAAGTCAAGAAGCGTCAACACAGTTAGCTGACCGTTCTCCATCCCTAGACGAATGTCATCGGTGATTTTAACGAGCGCAGTAACTGTGCTGTGTCCAGGACGAAAGCCAGATTGAAAAGGATTAAGTAGGTCGTGTCTGGTAAGGAAGGAGCTCATCTGATTATAAACCAGGCGCTCAAGGAGCTTTGAAAGGAAGGGGAGAATGGATATAGGACGGTAATCAGAGAAAGATTTAGGAGAAGGTTTCTTGGGTAGAGGGATAATCTGTGCCTCCTTCCATGAGCAAGGAAACACAGCATTGGAAAGAGGTTTTATTATGTTTTCAATGTCTATTTCTTAGATTATAAGTGTTTTGGTTTATGTACTGCATTTTACTCTGAACAAATAAATCTTCTACACCTAATTCTCATTTGTTTTAAAGTTACTTTTGTGCTGTAAACTTGCATTTTACTTTGAATAAATAAATCTGCTACACATATTTCTCATTAAAAAAAATTAAAGTACTTTTGTGCCCGCCTGTACGTAACGTCAAACACGTCAAGTTTGTTCGGGTGTTGTGTTTGCGCTAGCGGAGAGCGCGGACAACGCGCAATGATTTATGTCACCACTCCCGTCCTGCGTTATTACTTATTTGTCTCGATACACCGCGGAACTCACCAAATATTGTTTTGTTTTGCGTAAATGTTGTTTGATTTGGATTAGGAAATAGCGATGGTGAAGTAGGTAAGGTTGCAGGAAGTCGATCAATGCAAGTTGCTTATGGGAGGCCTATCTGATTTAAATGTTTTGCTGACCACTGAATATGCAGCAAAAAATATTTTAAAAGTAGTGGATAGAGGTGGTCATAATGAAATCTGCCAAAAGACCTACCAAGCATCATTATTATTTCAGCTATAAGAAGTCCACTGTAAGAAGGTATACGCCAAGGATCTCCACATAAAATAACTACTAAATACTAAGCATAAAAACCTTCAGATTTGAAGAAATAGGCTTCTGTATGTAACTAAAATAATCTCTTACTTTTTAGTGTACTATAATATGTATTAATTTATACTTTCTTATGAAAATAACAAAAAAAAGTAAATAATAAATACATATGGAATCGTACTTTCTGTATTTCTTAAAATTACACAACAAATATGCCTATGGGTAAATATACACAGGCAGGGAATACGGACGAATATGTCTATTTAGGACAAGTGGTCCGGTTAGGCAGGTCCAACTTCGAGAGAGAGGTCAATCGGCGAATCCAACTCGGTTGGGCAGCGTTCGGGAAACTTCGCGACGTCTTCTCGTCCAAAATACCTCAGTGCTTAAAATCGAAAGTCTTCGATAGTTGTGTGTTACCAGTGATGACATACGGCACCGAGACGTGGCCTCTCACTGTGGGCCTCATTAAAAGGCTCAAAGTCACTCAACGAGCCATGGAGCGGGCTATGCTCGGTGTTTCCCTACGAGATCGAATCAGAAATGAGGAGATCCGTAGGAGAACCAAGGTTACCGACATAGCCCATAGGATTGGCAAGTTGAAGTGGCAGTGGGCCGGGCACATAGCTCGTAGAACCGATGGCCGTTGGGGCCGAAAGGTTCTCGAGTGGAGGCCACGTACAGGCAAGCGAAGTGTCGGACGCCCGCCTACAAGGTGGACGGACGATCTGACTAAGGTCGCAGGAAGTCGCTGGATGCAGGCCGCTTCCAACAGGTCATTGTGGAGATCATTGGGGGAGGCCTATGTTCAGCAGTGGACTTCCTGTGGCTGATATGATGATGATGATGATGAGGGAATACGGAAGGCGATGTGCGTAGTTAAATAGTTCTCTCGGCGGCTGCTGCTTCGTATTTGCAAACGTCCATTTTCACATGACGGTATTCTGAAAAACACATTCTTTTTATATATAAATAAGAGGTTACCAGGAAAGCTTGAAGATAAGAGTCAAAGTTGCACCTTTTATTAGATCAAAAAATTGAGAAGAAGCGACTATTGAGCAGGCAGGCGTCGACATATTCGCATCGTAAGTATCGGATGCATCGCATCAAACGGATCGTAGTTTTTTGGTATGGGAATTCATCAGTACATCCACTGCTGCGCATCGTTCGGATCGCAAGAATCTACGCATCGGCAATGTTGATGTTGATGCTTTGAGGGACAATCTAAACAAATCCGATCGCTGCTGACTGCAGTAGACGCATTGTAAAAAAAATAATCCGTGTACTGCGATGCGTCCGGATACTTATGATGCGGAAATGTGGACACCTGCCTGCAGGACTACAACGTTAATAATGAATCCATTCCCTACTAAGGTATTTCCCAGGTATTTTAAACTGGTATTTTTTTTACTCAAAAAAAAATAAAACGCGTGATATGGCTGTAGTCTTGGCAAAAATCCATGAGTGACTGATTGCTAAAATTACAATAACAACCCGCGATCTAATCTGTCCAATATATTAATTAAAAAAATCACATACTCTATTTTTTCCAGTATACCTTCTAACAGGTCTATGTGGCGATCCATGACGGAGACTTATGTTCAAAAGTGGATTTCCTGAAGAAAGAAAACTTACGTTTCTTCTCATCGCAGTTATATTCGTATAGATCACAATTGTCGTTGAACATCCGAGTGATTCCGAGAGAATCTTGTCCACAGATCGGAACGAAGTCGTGCTGGCACTGGTCAGCCATTTTGCAGAAGTTGATCACCTGTGAACCACACCAGACATCAGCTCACTAATGTAATAAAAAGTACTACATTATAAGAATTATTGATATTTATCATCCATAAAATATATAATGATATCTATAGCTGTCTGCTGCTGACGATAGGCCTTTTAAATTCTTTGTGTCCAAGCTTGATATTCGGTTTTTCAATGCAGATTAGCCAGTGCAGACTAATAAATAATATAAAATTTAATAAAAATCCTACCGGTTCTAGAGGAAAGAAGTAATCCTCAGCTTCTATCTCGACGTGAGACCATACTTCTGCAGCCAGACCTATTATAATTAAACCTGAAACAATATGAGTATACAGATGAATCATATTTTTAATATTATGACAAATTATTCAAAATCTACAATAAATCTAAACCATCTACAAATCGCTATGGTATGTAGGTTTCTTCACAATGTTTTCCATTACCATTGAAAAATAAAATATTATTCAAAGCAAATTACTTACTGGTAAACACTTTCCTAAATATCATAACGGACAAGCTCCGAAAACAACAGTCCAGTGAAATCTAGCCGAACGATACAAGGCATTGTTTACTTTGATAAATCCAAACTATGCTTGCGTGGCAGGAAATTATGTTAAAACACTCGCTTTGCGTGCAATATTATCTGCATTGTGAACTAAAATAACAGATGTGCTCAACAATTTTCCAGTTAAATAAAGTGATCGAAATGTCTAAACGTAATTAATAAAGTACACGGGTACTTTTAGACATAGACATAGACATGATTTTATTTGGCATCAACATATACAATAAGTTATACAAAAACAAATGTTCAGTAAGAAACAAATAATATGAGAGAGAATTTTTCTCATATTCTTTATGGCTAATAAGGCTAATAAGTCTTGCGGTTATTTTTACGCAAATATATCTCAAAAAATGTTGAAAAAACATACTATAAAGTAGAATTGGAGGCGCCAGGTATCGATCCTGGTACCTCTCGCTAAGCGAGCGCTCTACCATCTGAGCTACGCCCCCTATGAAGCTATTAACTAAATAATAGCCGGCTTTTGGCCGATCGTGGATTTAATCCTATGATTTTATATTATGCTTACTATTTGTAAAATTTTGATTTAAAAATATTTAAGGTACTGTACTAGGTGATACTGACTTTAATAAGTTTTAGCCATGCAGTTTGCATGAGACACTATCTGACTTTATTTTTATTGCAATGAATGGCGAAACGAGCATGCCATTTGCTTGATGGTAAGCGATATGATCGCTCATGGACAGTAGCAAAACCAAACAGCTCCATGAATTACAAAACAATGCTTGGAATTCCACTGCAAACGCCATCCCGAGACTTAAGATGTTAAGTCTCAATATGTCCAGGAGTTACTCTTGCTACAATTTCCTTCAATCCGAAACAACAACAGTGCTTTTACACTGCTGTTTGACGGGAGAAATTGACATTGTGTTGATACCTACCCAGGCGGCGTCTCACATATTCTAGTCAATAAATAGTCATTCTAAAATAATATTTCTCCACATTGAACATCTAAGTCAGAATACAGATATACCAAAAGTTGTCCAGCCCTGTCCACATGACAGTTGTCACACACAAACATAAATCTTCAGGTGCGCAGAACAATATGCCTGTTTCGGATATTATATCCACCGACGGAATGTGGGTTAAACTGTGCGGCTACTGTGAGTGACACATATATTCTTAATACCGTACATTTTGTTTCAAAATGGAAATATTTTCAGAGCACAATATGCAGTCTTATTTTACTGAAATTGAAAGATAGTGTAAGGTATATTTAAGAAGATACTTTAGATCAAAAAATTGCATTTTGATCGTGTGTTTGTTACGGAAAGGTCCCAGATTTCAAATTCAATTTGAAAATTGATTTGGTTGCGATTGCATAATTTTCTATGACTATGAATGACGTCACAAACTATACATAATATATTTTGATTTTTTCCAGATATATTATGGACATTTACAATTCTGAGTGCTCACTGCCATCTGCCTAGTTACGTTTCAACGCCCTCAGTATGTAACATCTGATTTATCCCAGAATTAACTTTTCCTTACGTTATCTGATTTTCAGTTGAAGAAGGTTATTTTTCGGTCCGTCGTCCTGCTCTACCTTCTCTCCTATTAAGTGCACCAGTTGTACTGTATCAGCTCCTATACGTCCCAATACAGCTCACGGGCCTCCTCTAAAATCGAGAGTACAATTGAGAGTGATTACGCCATATAGTCCACCATGCTGGCCTAGTGCGGATTGTAGGACCTTACATTCCATAGAAATTTTTAGACATCGCTATGGTATGCAGGTTTCCTCACGATGTTTTCCTTCAGCATTTTAGTGCGTGGTGATTGCTTATCAATACACACATGATTAGATTCCGAATTTAGAGGTGTATCCTGTGATTCGAACTCACGACTACCGTAAACATATTGGCAGCCGCGTCTGATCCGTTTACCAACAGACCCGTACTGACTTACTGTAAAGGTAGAATATAATTGTTCCAGAACAAAATAGAACAGTTCTGCCAATTAGCAGACACGTGTGTTCACGATACTATACCTATTTGTGGGAGAATGGGAGATGAGAAGAGGACCTTTCTTGACCTTTGCGATCTGCTGGAATTCGCTTGTGATACTAATCAAGGTAAAATTTTATATTACCTCTGGTATATTAGTTATATTGGTGGTAGGTCTCTCAAACGTGAGAGGCCGCCTGGGTAGGTACCACCGCAATGTCTATTTCTGCCGCCAAACAGCAGTGTAAATGCACTGTTGTGTTTTGCCTTAAAGGACATTGTAGCCAGAGTAACTACTGGACATGTTGAGACTTAACATCTTATGTCTCAGGATGGCGAGCGCAGTGGAATGCCGAGCATTACTTTGTAATTCAAGGTGTTATTTGTTTTTGCTACTATTCATGAACGGTCGTATCGCTAATCAGCAGCTATCAGGCGAACGTCATGCTCGTCTCGCCATTTATAGTAATTTAAAAAAATGGAGCGCGATGTCTTACATTTAAATAGTAACAGCGTAAACACATTCCCAATACATGTATATATACAGTTATAATGTATTTATTTATATTAACAATCTCACTATTATATTTGCATTCCCTCCCAAAAAAACCTTTGGGTGGTGTAGAGAAATGAAACTCGGAATTAAAAAGTCTATAGTGCAACGAGCGGCACACCAGTTTTAAAACGACACGCTCTATGTTGAATATTTTCACTTGTCACTACCTAATCATAAGACGGTTCACTGTTTCGGTTCACATTTTAATAAATTGAATGTCTTTTTCAGTATTCACCCACGTCGACGACATGGAAGGCTGTCCCACACACCGAACAGCCAACTGACACAAAATAATTTCACATCTCACATCACGTATCAAAATTCATAAAACCATCCACAAGACTTCAGACGCAAAACTTTTTACGCAAAAAGAATCGTTACTTAAATATGTGTTTATGTATCATTACGGTAATGTGCTCTGGCCTGACCTGAGATCTGTAGACGGAGATAGATGTATATGCAATTATACTTGAGAGAAAAAGAAAGAAATACCTCGAAGGTTGACCGGGTAACAGGTTGAAGCAGACAAAATAAGTATAGCGAATACTGTAAGTTACCCTGTGGACGGCGCATCTTGATAAGGTTGCACCGAACGTGAAATCCGAGATTTAACCCCGATTAACGCAATATCGAATTATAAATACACAATGTTTTACATTGTAATACATATAGATTAATAAATTGGTGGCGTTTTTTATTTACATATGTTATTGTTGATAAAACAATTAACAAATAAACTTAGTCAGAGTAAATATAACTTTACATCTTGCTGTAGAGTACGCTTAGAGATGATTGGTAAAAACATAATTTAAAAAAATATATCGAAAGATGTTACTCAGATCCAGGCTTTATTAAACCTATCCCAATAGTCTAATTTATGATTATCTATCCTGTCTTTTGTCCTTTTTCCCAATCTCTATTCAAATATGGGCCAGCTCCCCTATAAAGCCTTAATTTCATAGATGTATACTAGTAATAATCCTTAGCCAAAATACGCTTTAGAAATTCACCATCTAAACTGCCAGTTATCCTAACTCACCCAATACAACCGGCCCTTTTAGCCCGTGAGAAAGCTACAATTTGAACAAGCCATAATTAGCGAGTGGGGCATTAAATCACGGGCACTGGACTCAACCCTCCCTCTCTCCTTAACCTACCCCTCAAAGACCCAGTCATCCGTTGTGATGCCGCTGATCATCGCGGGGTCAAGTTTGCAGGTGTACTGAAAGGTCAAGGGCGTTGAACTATATCAGGTGTATCGTAAAAATAGATATGGAAAGTGAATATTAATTATAAACTTAAATTAAAACTTGAAAGTGTAAATTGATTGCTATAAAAAAAATTGATATGCCAAAAGGTTAATTTTTTTTCCTGATTCAATTATGGAATAGCTTCCTATTACACGGCAAAAATACTGCTTATTAGATTTAAAACTAGGTTTTCAATTAAAATTATTTAATTAAAAACCCACGCTCACAGTTGGAGACAAAATATACGCATATTAACACAACGATTTCCTGTGGTTGAAACACAAAAATAAAAAGCTAATTATTTTTTTTTTTGATTGCGACTTATATCGAGCAATTGACAAAGTTCTGAACATTATGATGTCCCTAGAACTCATAAAAGCAAAAAAGCCAACTCCTAGTGCGTCGCCGAGACATTGAGACAGTAAGTGAGCAAGTCGAGTGCAGTGGATGTTTGCCGAGCGAGCCAGGTAAACAGGACGAGCGCCGGCAATCGAACCATCTGCTCGCCACGCCCGGCGACCTGCCGCCGCTCGCAGGGCTGCCACACACTTGGCTTTAGCTTTTTGTTAAGATGGCAGACGATGTAGACGGGCGAGTAGCACTCAGGTGACTGGAGACTATCCCGCCCTCACACCCACCACTGTAACTTCTGTAAGTCAGGATCAATAGTAGCGGGCGTAGTAATGACACCGAGCATTGAAGCTTGGCAAGTCTCCGGGAATGTCTAATTTGTCTTTAGACTGAAACGAAGTTAATAAGAAAGTTAAATTAATAGGAGGAGTTGGAAATAAATTATTGTCCACTCCGGTCTGTGCAAAGCGGGTAACAAAACAATGAACTAAACAGGTAGAGTTGCAAAAAGACTTTTACTTTCGGGGAAACCAGCTGTAATGCACTACGGATCAAATCATTATTACATTTAAATGGGACCTATTATGTGAGTTGTTATACTTGATTGCAATAATAGGTTTGGCCGAACCGCCGGAAAGCACGGAAGTTCTTCCTAGTCTCTACAAGTTAGACTCGCCGTGCCACACGGCGCACTGCCAAATATGGTTGCTCACAACTTGGGAGGGCGCAGATGCCCCCACTTTCCCTACTTCGAACGCTCATGGTGAGATGAGCATCCGCGACAGATACGAGGCCACGCGTTCTGCCACCCATCTCAGAGTCGCTCTTAACTCGAGCGCATAGACCCCGCTGTGTACCCAGCGACTCCGATGACCACTATAAGTCGCCTCTTCCGATAGGCAGGGGATACTGTGATGGAATTCTGACGCCCCTTGACCACTGGGCGGATGTATAACTGTCACAGGGAATTAAGACGGTTAGGAAGCGTAGGATCGAGTCCCATAAAGGCCGACTTTTCAAAACTGTCATCCACTAACAGCTTCAGGCTTACGTCAGATGATAAATCAGTAATTACGCGAAGAGACTACCTGAACATTTTTGACTATAGAAAAACAAACAGAAAAGTGAACTGAAGTGTTTACGGATTAAGTTAAACACTTTGGTTCGGTGATGTTTATGAATGGTTACGAACACGCTACCACAAACAAAGGATCATCAATTTAGCATAGCCAATACGCCACCTACAAATCAAAAACACCAGACATCATTCCAAAATAATCGGATGACTCATTCGGAACACATTAGATATTCCCAGAACCTGGCAAAACGTTCCATCGGAAATAATCAAAACTAAATGCTCTTAATTCTAATACGTTTGGTTTAATCTTCAAATTACTCGACAAAAGTCGAAATTATAGCTTAACTTCGCCCGTATTCGCAGCCCTATGGTTAAAAATGCATCCTAAGTGAGGCCTGCTTTACTCGAAACTAACGGCTTGAGTTAAAGATTAAAGCGTTATAAAAATATCGTCGAGAAAAAGAGCAAAAATTTACTGCGAAAAATAATACGAGCGGTGAAAATGATGTTAACACTCCGGTTATTACTTATTTTATAGACTTTAATGGTACTTGTGAAGTAAATTAAGTGAAGTAAATTAATTTTGTGAGAGATTCGTTGAGAGTAGTGTGGACTGTTAAGTAGGAGGTAGTAGGTTCGAACCATTACGTAGGTACATCTATAGATTTTCGAAGTTATGGGTGTGTGCGTAGTATATGCATGAATTTACGTTGAAAGAAAACATCAAGGTATATTTCAGTTGAAATGAAGAATTTTGAATATTAAGTCCTGGTACCAATCCTTACTGGAGTAGGTCGACAAAATATTAAAAAAACCTAATGTTTTCTTAGATTTACGCGAATGTTACATATTGAAATAAAACTATGATTTACGGATTTGATCGTGGAATTAAAAATTTTGTCGTGGGTAGGTAAATCCACGATAAAATCCGTAAATAATAGTTTTACTTTAAAAGACCTGCAAAAAATCTATTGCCAACCGTAATTTATTGTTACACACTAATTTACGGATATATTTATTGACAAAATATAACACTCACACGCTACATAAATCACAAATAATAGAAACTCATAAGTTCATCACTCAGAAAATATGCTAAATCGAATAACACACTTACAAAGAATCAATACAGACACGTGCAGAGCAAAATAACTGATAAAATCTCTCTTCGATGCATTTTATTTTTCAATGCATTGAGCAGGTGCTACCCATCCTGTCCGTATTCACTACTAGTATTACAGATTGTGTATTATTGCATAAACAATTTAAATTGTATCCGAATCGACTAGTAATCACAAGGGGGGGGTTAACTTGATTGTTTCTCGACGTATTTTCAACGCAGTCCAAATAAAATAAAACTGAAAATTAACACATTGACGTTATTTGAAATTTAGATAATTTCTAATGTATAAAACCTACACAACTTCAAAGTAATCGCGAAAGAGTAGGCAGTGTTTATTGTCTTTATTGTTGCCTAAAGTTCGACGTGTTGTTTTCGTTTGTTGGTTAAATATGTGGTAATATTCACAGACTATCACATGTTATTGTTGAAAATAGGCCTCCCTAAAAAATAAGGTCATACACATTAAATATGACACTTAAAAAGAAGTAAATTGAATCTGCGTGCGTGGTGGCCTGTTGGTAAACGGACTAGACACGGCTGCCAACATGTTCACGGTGGTCGCGGGTTCAAATCCCAGGGCACACCTCTGACTTTTCGGAGTCATGTGTGTACTGATAGTCAATCATCACGCACTAAAACGGTGATGGAAAACATCGTGAGGAAACTTGCATACCATAGCGGTTTATAAGAATTTCTATGGTATGTAAGTCCGCCAACCCGCACTAGGCCAGCGTAGTGGACTATATGGCCTAACCACTCTCAATCGTATTGTCGATTGTAGGGTAGGCTCGTGCCCTGCAGTGAATCTACGTATTCTGCAGTCTATAATCTATAAAACTTTATTTTAAGAAAAAGTCCGCGATGGCATTATTAGTATGTCTAACTCTTTATGTTGGCTCCTGAACCCGGATGAAGCAAGACTGGGCGGTAGTATTCATACAATGGTGAAAGAAAGCATTTTCAACCCTTTCATAATTCATTCAGTTACTCTTAATATTCTATAAACAAGAGCCAAAACAGATGTCGGATAGGAACTGCAACCTCCAACCCGTCACATACTCAGATAGGATCTATATGACCTCTTTAGCCCAAAAAGCTGACAAAATCAGTACGCACCCTTACTGTGCGCCCGCCGCTACGATTCCCAGTACAACGGATGCTCTTGTACACTGCTGGCCAAATAAAGTGGACCAGAAGAATTATTTTATCAGATTTATTAGATTATTTTGAAAATATACTTGGCAACGCCTAATATACTGATAAATGTTGGTATTGTATTTTTCAATTTATTTTATTTTCATATTATTTTTAAATATAAACAAAAATATGCTTCAACGTGTCGTAAATGTGTACAAAAATCACGTAGGCTTTAAATTAATTCTCAAAGTCAAGTTTTCAAGGAATTTCCCAATCGTGAAAAATTGCAATATGCGTTAATATCGTAAAAATGTTTTTTCGACTTATAGGATGTACGGTACAATACAGAAAAACACATTAATTTCGCTAAAAAAATTAATGATAAAAAAATAGCAATTATATCAAATGCCTAGCACAGCAATCCGCTCTTGACTGTTCCCAAAATATTCAAATCTCTCCCAAAACTTTCGGCCGACACTTCACCGCAACTTCGATAGTAATCGGCTAGCCTAATAACCCGGTCGGGCCCTTTGTCTATTGTTTACATTAGGGTGGTTCGGACGTGATTTTGGTAGTCACGCCGGCGTCTTTTACCAGACCCCCCGGCTGCTATCGTTAAATACGTCGTCATTGTGGCTGCTTGATAACGTACAGGGTGCTTGAAAACTGATTGGGTGAATGGTAATTACTTGATGTTAATTATCATGTTTGGATTATTAATTTGTTTTAGATTAATTGTAACAGTAATTTTAATTCTGTACGGAGAATAAAAAATACTAGCAATTATTATAAGAAGGATGGCGATTTGATTCAAACTTATGAGTGAATATGATTGAGCTTGAGTTCATATTTTTTTATGAAAACGTGTGGTAGTAAATCTTGCCAATGGGAAGTCAGTCAGCAATACAATCCTTACAAAAATAATTCTGTTACTTGTGTGAATAGTAATTAGGTAGAGTTTTAATATTTTCCAAAATTGATTGAATGGTAAACAATGGATGAGGCTATTAAAGATCGGGCTAGCAGGCGCTTTCTTAGGGACATCTTTGAACAGCAGTAGACTGCAATTATTCTGACCGAATTATTCCATTAAAATAATAATCGACGCCAAAGAGATCGTTAAGATTAGTTATAAAGGATAACTAAAAAGTTTAGTCGGCCAAACATTTTTTTTTATAATATCATCATCCTGTAGTGGTGGTAGCGTCAGCAGACAGTCGCAGCACGTGTCTCAGTTTAACCGCCACGTGAGCGGCGCGCTAATGTCACTACACCCCAAGCCGCCGGCCGCAGCGGACGCGCTAGCCTTTGATGTGCCGCGAACCTAAAAACACCTTTTTTATTAAATGAGTAACTTCACACTAAGTCTATCCCATGAGTCCTTCTTTGATAACTGAGCCCTATCAATCGCGCTCTTGGTTGTAAATTCTCATGTTTAACATTGCATGGTTATGAGCTAATAATACCTGTAGCTGATACAGTATCTACAATGCTTTTATAATAGTCGAGTTTGCCGTGAATTAATATATTAAATAAATACACCCGAGAGTAACATTCATAGTCCTGACCCCACACTAAGATTGAGTCTCGTGTCGTGGGTATCAAGAACTACGAGAGGCTTTTCGATCTCACAAACACCCAGACCAGAAAGAAATATTTGTGGGCCGCCCATTCTTTACACTCGGTGCGGGGATCGAACCCATGGCCTCTCTTCTGACTGCGCCACGGAGGCTGCCAAAATATTTCGCTGGTTATATAAACATCGTCCTATAATGGTGGTAGCGTCAGCAGGCAATTGCAGCACGTGTCTCAACGCTCTAATGTCACTACACCCCAAGCCGCCGCGCGCAGCGGACGCGATAGCCTTTGATGTACCGCCTGAGAAATTCGTGAAAACACCTTTTTATTTAAATAATAACTGTATGATTAATCCTATTTAGGATGTATTTCCTATTAGTCTTAGAATGAGTATATTTTACCTTTAAAAATGGAATTTGTGCAATAAATCGTTTTGAAGCACAATAAATATTGTTTCTTTCTCGCATATTTCCTGTTGCGCTTCAATTCATTAATGATTCTCTAGGTGTTATTACAGATGTGGTTATTGAGAATGCACTTGGCTTAAAGGTTTTATTCAATAACAATATTACCTATGTCATAAGTCATTATTCATTTCCACCGATGTGAACAAACCTGTAAAATTGGGTAGAGTTACCCCTTTGTTACTACACATACTAATTGAATCCCCTGAACGATTCCCTTACAGACTCCCTACTACATACGTTTTACATGCTCAAACTCTACATACACAAATACATAGAGCTAGTAATGAAATCCCCAAAAACGATAAATATCTGTTCTTATATAGTCGAATCTACAACCTCCCACTCAGTAGCTAACTTCTCAACTTAATATCAAACGGCCGTCAAACCCTTTCAAAGGCATTTCATTTTTTATCAAGCAAAGAATTCTTTACAAAATTCAATTGGATACCAATTTTTAAACATAATGAGACATTGTTGAGCCTGATTGGTTGTTTAACTTCTAATAAGCCGCCAAACCGTCTTATATGGGAATATTTACTGTAAATTGATACTGACTAGATTAAAGCGACAGTCCTCTGAATACACTAATTGGTGTGTAAACGATATCTATACTAATATTATAAAGCTGCAGAGTTTGTTTGTTTGTTTGAACGCGCTAATCTCTGGAACTACTGGTCCGATTTGAATGATTCATTCAGTGTTGAGTAGTCCATTTATCGAGGAAGGCTATAGGCTATATATCATCACGCTATGACTTATAGGAAGAAAGCAGTAGTGATATTTCTAGCAAATACGAGGAAATTTTGTTAGTTTTTCGTGGTCCGATTGGTCGATATTCTAAACTGATACTCAGAATTAGATATTTTGACCGCCATTTAAAACGTGTATGCATTCTAGCCGGGCCCGACCGCTAGTTCAAAATAAAAAAGCTTAAACTGGTATTAATTGAATGATTAGAGTTCCTGAATAAATTGTTTATAACGTTTCTGCTCTACTGGATATTTGTACTAATTAAGTTGCTTTAAAATTTAAATGTAGTGTCTGTAAACAAGTTATACTTTTTAAATGTGAAAATGTTTACTATGTAGAAACGAAAATAATCAAAAATGCAACTTAGTACATACACTGTATTATGTTTTTATTTTATTTCTATAAATGGCGATACGAGTATTTATTTCGCCTGATGGTAAGTAATACGTCCGCTCATGGACAGTAACAATGCTTTGCATTCCATTACGCTGAAACATAAAATGTTAAGTCTGAATATATCCAGTGCGTTTACACTGCTGGTTGGTGGGAGAAATAGACATTGCTTTGGTACCTACCCAGGCGGCCTCTCACATATACGAGATCTACCACCAGAGTATTTTTAATTTTAATATTTCTCATTTAACAACATAAAATACATAATTATTTTCTCTACTAATAAAAACATATTCTCGTATAGTAGTGGATACGATTATTTGCTATACTTTGTAATCGATGGACATCTTTCAAAACCCTTCTCCCATACTCAAAACTCCTTAACCCCTCAAATTCTCACACATTCCAACAGTTAACAATGTGGGTACAATATACCAATAACCCTCTAAATTTAATTGAAACACCCGTCAGGTACGATGAGCAGATTACAGTGTTTATCTTCGTAACACGGTAGCGGTGCCCCAGGCTACGCTCTCACCGTCAAAAAAATTAAATTTACATACAACTTGAGCAATGGTGATTTGTTTTAACCATGGGAATGAAAGAGTTCTAATTTTAGCAATATTTTTTTTTATAATGGCATCAGTGAAGTTATTTTAGTATTTCATTGATTTCAGGGCGCCTTATACAAGAGGCCGTGGGTTCGATACGTCACCAAGGCAAATATTTTCCTAACCACCCGTATTTGATTCGCATCTGAATGTTTGTGAAATCGAAAAATCTCTAGTAATTCCTGATACCTAATACACAAGATGTACCTTAGGATAGATTTGGGTCTATGTATGAGCTTTTGAGTGTAGTTATGTAATAGAATTTTATGAAATGACATGATTAATATTAATATAGTAATACTATGAGCTTTTATATTTATTTATTCGAATTTTATGCAATTACGTGATTAATATTAAACGTAATACTAGGAGGCCGGAGGTTCGAGTCGAAGCTAAGACCTTTGTCTTTTCGAGGCTATGCATCTTATAATTATCACTATAACGCTGAAGGAAACACTTGTGAGTAAATCCATCAACGCGTACTATACAGATAATCTGCTATCCAATGAGGATTTTTACCCACAAAAAAAGGCATGGTGGAAGCAACCTTAACATGTGAAAGTTGATTCTCGGCTGTATTTTCATATTTTTGTACTTTATTGTTTTATAGTCAAAATGATATTAAGTTAGTCTAACACTTGGAAAACACTTAAAGAGTCGCCAACAAAACTATGATCCCAGCATTGTGGATGTTCAGGGGCGGCAGTGATCACTTACCATTAGGTGACCTGTTTACTCGTTTACGGATCAAATGTATAAAAATATTCAAGGTCCTTTGCGTAGCTGTATAGAAATTTCCATTGAATTGTTGTAAATAATTACTTCTCGCAATAATTACGGAGGCCAGGTTAAACAAATTTTATACATAAGAGCAGTCATCGAACTGATATTGATTACAAGTGTAGAGCGATAGAATTAGATTACCGAACGGTGAAAATCAATTAATATGTGTGTTTTTTATATAATTTATAAAACTAACATATTTCATTGCCAGACATGAAAGCCCATATCAAGCCTATATAAGTCCCACCGCGTGGTAATTGACTATCAATAAACACAATATGACTAAAAAAGACATGGGAGTGCCCTGGGATTCGAACCCGCGACCACCGTATCGGCAGCTACGGTCAGTCTGGTATTAAGAGGTTCCAACGCTCTTTCAAATTATATTAATTAAACCTTTTCGTAAGTCACTGGCCGATAATGAACACTATTTAAAATATTGAATACAATAAACGAAACGTGCAAAATCATAGTTTATAATAGAAACTTCTAGGAACTGGCTATAAGTGGTATCAATAAATCATAATATAATTTCTAAATATAGCATTTACGCATTAGATTATGTACATATGTACTCGAAACTAAACACCAACCGCAAATATCGCTCTGGCTATTATACATGTCGCGAAAACAACGAATCTCGCCTCAACGAGTCATTAAAATGTAATTAACACACCGCTGGCACCGGCCCTCTCGTGCCCACCACACAAATCGACGTTTATTACGACAATATCAATAACTGTCATTGCGCCCAATCATTATAGTTGCGTCTCGTTTACGCAAACCACCATAATTACAAAGCCATTACCTGCATCTCTCTCGGACTCATTAATCTGTACCGTCGCGAGTGACCAACGGCTCATTCCATTTCTTTCGCGCAAACCGACACCGGGCGGCCGGAAAAACAGCACCGATTACATATATCCGTCCTGCTCGCACAATCAGCAACACTCGCCCGTAATGAAGCTGTACTCGGATTTTTTCTTTTCCCCGTCTCATTAAACGATCCCATTTTCGAAATGACACGTAGAAAGTGTCTTGTAGAACTTTTGAGCAGATATCCCCACCGCGAGGCCGTGCGGCGGCGCGGGCGCATGTTTTTTTTCGAGCGTAAAAAAAAGAAAATAAGGCTCGCGGGAAAGAGAAGTTTAGTGGTGCCTTTTTATAGTCGTTGTCCCGGTGCGCTGGCGCACGGAAGTATCAAGCTTCAGGATCAAGCCTTAATCTCATTCTATTAAAAAGCTCACGCATAAATTGACGCGCGGTTATTAGTATTTGATTTTAGTTTTTTTTTTTTGTGATGTTTTGAGGAAACTCGCTGTGAGGTTGCGCGCCTGTTGAATAATGTTGGACACGTGCGGTTTATGGTTATTTTTATGGTTATATTATGACATTAATATTGTGAAGTTTTGTGTGGAGGGTTGTTCCTTTTATTGAGTTATCATTAGGACATCGGCGTTCGAGTTGTGTGGTCGTGTTTATTTAACTTGAGTTTTAATAACAATGGACTGATTAGTACCGTGTGTTCAGTGATTAATTAATTTGCTGTTTTATTTTATTATCTTCAATCAAAATGTTCCTAAGGTAAGTTTTTAAATTAATATTGATATTTAAAAAAATATTTTTCATTTTTTTATTAAGGTTGAGTTTAAATTTATATTTTTACGCATTTATATTTTTTTACTTTTCGGGGTTTTATTAATCGTAATTGAATTTAATAAATGCTGATAATTTCTGGCTAATGATTAACTAATTAAACGTGTTTTATTATTAACATAACAATTAATTTCGTGATTTATATTTTTAATTACACAACGCACTACTATTAATTTAATTATCAACAAAAACATAGTAAGGCAGAACAAGAAGGATTTTTTATAATACAATGCACTTATAAACATTTAATACTACGAATAATTCAAATTATACTATTTCACCAATATTTTATACCATAATAGAACATCTTGCGACGCAAAATGCGGCTGAAACTCAAAAATCACTTAGCGTAACATTTAAAATCAAGTTTTTTATTACCGAAGTGTTAAATACGTTAGCTATCTTCACTACATAACATTATGTACAGATAAAAAAATAAACCAAAGAAACATCAGTATTGAAAATATCTTTAAATACTAACAACATATCCTTAACTTATCGCAATATTTTTGTAATTATCTGTATTGGAAATAATCAAAACATTAATTTTGTTTTAATATTTTTCAATAAACTATGTACTCATTGTTTTTCTTTATGACAATGCATGTATTCATTTTAATAAATTAATTAATCAAAATCCAATTGAATGAAATCAATTCGAATAGAATTTTAATCAATAACCAATTACTTTTTTTTACTAATCTTCATTTATCATAAATTTATTTATTAAACATAAATAATTATCCATACTTTTTAGAATATCATGTTTTCCTGTATGTTTACAACATTTTAGATCAAAATAAATTAAATTAAAATCGTCACTTGTTAGAATTATGTATCACTATATGCGATATTGATCTTTTTTCAGTTTTATCGAAATAATTGGTGGTGTAATAAATAAATGCACCCAACAGTTACATTCATAGTCTTGATCCCGCACTAATATCACGTCTTGTATCGTGGGTATAAGGGACTCTTAGGTCTCAAAACACCCAGACCCAAAACAAATACCTGTGGATCACACAATTTATCTCGGTGCGGGGATCGAACACACGACCTCTCGTTTCACAGCCGGCATCTAATCAACTGCGCTACTGAGGCTGACAAATAGCAAATTTAATTTGTATCCTTATTAGTAATTTAATTGGAAAACTCTTGTGTTCCGACTTTTGACTTAAAAAAATATAAGAGTTTTAGTCAGTGAAATTATTACCTACGCATTGAGAATTTGAACCCAATACCCATCTTGGAGTGACAACCGCAATGCAATACTATGCATTTCATAATTATAAATTCTGAGTGATGTTTCTTCTGTTTCTGGACATGCATGGAGGTTCCATCAAGCGAGCGATCTTGTTGTTAATTACTCATATATTACTATTGCATATATATCTGTATAGCCTATATATGTCCCACTGTAGGACACGGCCTCCTCTACAATCGAGAGTATGATAGAGAAGAGTTAGGCCATGTATTCCACCACGCTGTTCTAGCACGTGTTGGTGGACTTTATTTATGCATAGACCATAAAATACTTTAAAATATTCTTTAAGTGTAATGGAAAACTCACAATATATGGACCAATGGTCCATCATTGTAACAGGAAGTTGATCTTAGGAATTAGAATCTCGCATTCTATGGCGCCGCAATGCTTAAACCTGTTGTAAAATTAGAAACTAAATCTAGGATTTCTTACATCTATACTGCTTATTATGTCTTTAATATAATTATGGTATAAGGTATAAGGTTATACAACAATGAAAAGATTATTAATTACTAACTATGCTTTTCAAATATCGCTTTATTTAAGAAAACCTCTATTCCAAATATAAGAGGAGGCTTGGACCGTATCTCTCCCATAACCCGCCGAATTTTATTCGAATAGTATCTAAATCCCACAAGCAACATTTCTATACAAGAAATATATCAAAGCTACAGATCATTTATACCAAAAATCACCTCCCATTATAATTTAAATCGACATACTAAATACAGTTTGTACCTAAGACTGAAATATCATCTATTTAGTTCCTCGCGATGATTTAAATAACAAGAAATAGCCTTGTAATATTTACTATAACGTGGAACTCGTGACGTTTGCATTCAATTCTATTTATTTCCTTACATGGTAACGTGTTGTCTAATTGTTAACTCCTTGGTAATATGTGAGAAAAATCACATGCGCGTTAATTGGAACGAGCCTTCAAAGCCTCCTTGCTATTATTATTTATTTCCGAATAGAGTATGTTTTTATGCCTCTAGATCCCAAATAATATATTCGCTCACAATCATTTCACAATATCAAAAGTGATAAAAATAAACATAGTCCTTCAGAAATGAAATCTAAATAAAAGAAAATATTTTTTTTAAAATAAACAATTAAAAATAGTATGTTGACAGCCCGCGTGTTTACTCGTTTCTATAATCCAGGATCCTTCCGTAATAGCATATTTATTCAGACCGACATAGTCGTATCAAACAATTTGTCACCCATCGATATTCTTTCTGGACGGCATTACATGATTATGGTAAGTGTACAATCATCACTTTGTCCAGACGATCGAAATGATTAAATTAAATAATAAACAATATAATATACCAAATGTCGCGATCAAAAACTAACAAAACTATGTTTGATTCTCAAAATGTTCTTTCTTTTATGAAGCCTTATCCCACAAGGCCGGTGGAATGCGATTTTAGGCGTGGTGTAAAAGAATTGCCTAATGACTTCAATGACCTTTTCCTAAATCGAACTAAACATAATGACAGCCTCCGTGGCGGAGTTGGTTTATAAGCGATGATAAGGTCGGCGATTTGTGGGTGATATTTCACCAAGCGAATAATGGAATGAGCTTACATGCCTGTAGTACATATGCGTAATGTAAAAATAAATAATAAAAAATACACCCAACAGTCACATACAGTCCTACATATAGTCCTGACCCCACATTAAGATCAATTAAGTCCTGTGTCGTGGGTTTTGAGAATAACGAGCGAATATTGTCTCAAGAACAACGAGTGAATATTGTTGGTCTCAGAAACACCCAGACCCGAAACAAATACTTGTGGGCCACACAAACATTACCCATGATATAAACTCTTTTGCGTCTTTTGTAACCTAGGAAAGTATAATATATTTGTCATTCACCTTTTTAAAAAAAACGGAGTATTGAATTAACTCGTAATTAACAGTAGTTTAATTTTATTTCCCTTTAATCTTTGCTTTATTTCTTAATATACATTGTTGAAATCAGTTTTAATCGCATATAAAGACATACGAATATTCATAATAAATATTGTATTTTCCGTCACAATAAATTCAGGTTAATTTTATGTGGTAAAATTTTGTGATTTCCAGAATAGCCAAAATCCATGTGATTCATTCATTATCAAGGAGATAATATCAGGTTATTTACAAGGCTATAATATTCGTAATTCCTATAATATTATTGGCAGTAAAAGTAGTTTAAATAAAGTTTGTCCTTTTAACTAAGAATCTGTACTTTAAATTGTTATTATAAGAACTTAGTTAATATTATAAAATTTGGTTGTTACGTTTAAATAACGTAGATACTTCTATTTGCGCAAATTACTTGCGAATCTGTAGTATCAATAAAATATTGTAAAGTCATAATTATGTTGACTTGCAATTCTACGTGAGGATAACAAATGATAAACCTTGCGATGCAGTGGGAAAGAAACTGCGTAATTAGCTTTGACGAGTTCGATGTGTAAACTGAAATAAATGGTCAACTCTGGAGCTCAGGGAAAACTTTTTTTTATTGAAATGATTGGCGAGACGAGCATGCCGTTCACCTGATGGTAAGCGATTCGACCGCTCGTGGACAGTAGCAAAACGAAACAAAACCTTGAATTACAAAGCAATGCTTAGATTTCCACTGCCCTCACCATCCTGAGATATAAGATGTTGAGTCTCAATATGTCTAGACCTGCCTACAATATCACCGGTAGCGAGATATTATTTGAGATGAGATTTTGCTCGGTACTGGGATCGAACCCGCAGCCTCTCATCTCACAACATTTAACCAACTAGGCCACGGAGGCTGTCACTATACAAACATGTCATATTCCATAATTAAAACCTCAGTGCTATTTTTATTCAACCTCATCCGTTCCATTCGACCTTGTCTATTTTGCGCAAAAAAAAAACACGAACAAATATAAATAACAAGAACAAAAGACCCAAAACCCCGGAAAAACTATAGGAAACAATATACATTTAATTACAACATTACAATTCGTTCCACTTCACCCAGGAGTTACACGGAACAATTTTAACGCCTGAGTATACGCCGTGAAGCGTTCATTTCACGCCCTCAGTATGTATGGAATGCGCTTTTTATACACGTAAACGATTGCTTATTACTCGCATTCTCAATTTGATCTTGGGGAAAAAATATCGATTTGGTTGAGTTTTTGAGGGAATGCTTCGGTGTGGTAAATAATTGGGCTTTTGATGATGATGTTGTTTGAATTGTTTAGTGTTTTGTTTGTATTAAAGCAAATAATAATATAATGAATAAAAACCATTAATTTTACATGCGGATGAAATTAAAATGTTTTGGATACAATTGTTCCCAAACCTGCAATATATCGTACTTATAATAACAATAAAAAAACAAACAAACAAAACGAAACAAGCAAAGCTGGCTACTCTATCATTCTCAGTCAGCTATTCAAGCATTGTAAATTTAACTAAAAATTCTACCAAATTTTACTTCCCACTCATCGATAAACTCACATATATAATTTAACAAAAACCTTTAATAAAATTAATTTAATATCCATACATTGCCACGCACCAATTAGCCCCCATTCAATCAGTCAAAAATGTCAAAACGAAAACATTAATCAATAAACACTGAATCACTTCAATAAAATTACCGACGACAAAGCGCCAATCATCCACCGTTTCCCACAATCATACTTAACGATGGAGGGAAAAAATCTAATGATTGAAACAAATAAAACTCAACAGGCTTTGAAGGAGGGAGATGAAAGCGCCGCGCTGGCCGCATGCTAAGCGGCTGTCGGAAAGACACTTCCTAAAGGTTTTAATGGATTTTGTAAACAATAAAACAATATTGTGATACTTTATAAGACTTAACATATTTTTTTTACTTTACTAGTCTTTAGTACTAAACTTTACACAATAAAATTTACTGGTGGTAGGTCTCTCATATGTGAGAGGCCATCTGGGTGGGTACCACCGCAGTGTCTATTTCTCCCGTCAAACAGCAGTGTAAATGCACTGTTGTGTTTCGGATTGAAGGGCATTGTAGCCAGAGTAACTACTGGACATATTGAGACTTAACATCTTATGTCTCAGGATGGCGAGCGCAATGGAATGCCAAGCATTGCTTTGTAATTCAAGGAGTTTTTGGTTTTGCTACTGTTTATGAGCGGTCGTATCCCTTACCATCAAGTGAACGGCATGTTCGTATCGCTATTCAGAGATAGCAATTAAAAAAAAATCAGGATTTTTAGTTTTTAGTATATTTGCATGTAAACAACAATACATTGCGTGATCAAATAGAATTTGTATGATTTTATCACCGCAGAATAAGAAATAAATAATATTTAATATTCGCATACATTTACTATTTCATAGTGACGGACACATAAGGTAAATAAAAACGATAGACGAGTTAAATTAATCTAGCCAAAGTTAAACGCCATAGACGTGAAGACTTAATCAAATTTATGCTTTCCTAAAATTGTTCTGAACATAGTCTTATGATTAACTAATATTTTCAAAGGGACTTATAAACGTACTCTATCTTCGTAATAGCTTTTTTTAAATATCAGTTAACCGTAAATGGTGAGACGAGCCTGCCATTCGCCTGATGGTAAGCGATATGACCGCTCATGGAGAAAAGCATAATCAAACAACACCGTGAATTACAAGGCAATGCTTGACATTCCACTGCGCTCGCCATCCAAATACATATGATGTTAAGCCTCATTATCTCCAGTAGATACTTTGGCTACTATAGCTGCAAACTTTAAAATAAATAGCTATATTCAGCAGAACCAACATGAGCACAATCTGTAGAAACCAATTACCTAAAACCAATTTTAAATTGCTCTTGTAACAGGTCAAGCCCACAATCCTAGATCTTGTCCATCCAAAGGTTGCCAGGAAATCGCTAAATGCGATATGGCTGCCAATTGTACCATATTTTGATTAGTTATATTTCATTATTACATTTAAGATGTACAATAAAGAGTATAAATAATTACATAAACACTGAATATAAAACTTATTTTAAAATGCATTCAAAAACTCCATCACCCATTAAACCCACCACAAACTAAATCAAACAAGATAAAACAATCACAGAATCAATTAACAAATCGACATATCCTGCCAAGGCGGCACCATTAAAATTATTCTAATACCATGTTAATTCGTAGGCCGCGGCGTCACACCTGTCCGGAACCTTGCATCCGCGCATTGTCTATAAATCCTAGAAAATATGTCTATTTTGAGTACTGGGTAGCATTTAATGTTGGTGTGATTTCCTTAATGAGCTGCGGTTGGCTTTCTCTTTATTGCTGATTAGTTTGGACTTATTATAAAGTATGTTAAAGACTGGACTAGATACAGTGGTAATGTGGAGCATAGAACCTAGTAGTATATGATCTGATAACAGCCTGAATTTGGACGCCGGCTGTGAAATATGAGGCCGCGGGTTCAATCCCCACACCGAGACAAATATTTGTGTGATCCACAGGTACTGTTTATGAGACCGAAAAGTATCTTGTAGTTTCTGATTCCCACGATATAAGCCTCAATCTTAATAAAGGGTCAGTATGTTTCTGACTCTAGTGAAGCGTTCCTGAAATTAGTCGTCACTTCCAACGATTTTCAAAATACTTGCTTGTTTTATAACAGAGATTTTTTTTTATTGCTATGAATGGCTAGACGAGCCTGCCGTTCGCCTGATGGTAAGCGATACGACCGCTCATGAACAGTAGCAAAACCAAACAACACCTTGAATTACAAGGCAATGCTTGGCATTCCACTGCGCTCGCCATCCTGAGACATAAGATGTTAAGTCTCAATATGTCCAGTAGTTACTCTGGCTACAATGATCTTCAACCCGAAACACAAATTTACTAAAAAAAATACTAATTGCCATCACCGTTATGACCAAATCTATAACATGATGTTAATTTAAAATTTAATCTTCTTGATACTCCAAATGTACTGAAAAGCCTATCCTTAGTTTTTAAATCAATGGTTACTGAGCAAATGTATTCTGATATGTAAATCAATTATCCTGCCTACAATATATTTCAAACCGGAACACAATAGTTCTAACAAACTGCTGGCCGGCAGAAATCGAGTAAAAATATCGCACAATTGTATAATAAATGCAAAACACATATCTCTAACACCGGGAACAAACATAATCGCGTACGCACTATCCGTCTCTGCTGAATAAATAATTATTTTATGGAACAGTGCTATTACATTGTTTATTATTTCTTCTTTTTCTTACGTAAATAATTTTGTATCTTTTACTGTTGAGAGCTTTTAAAATCGTTCCGAAGAATGTACATATATGGAATTTTTCATTGCTTTGATAACAAAACGGTTTTTAATTCATATTAGTCTAATTCATTTAATCTGTAGTGAATTCCAAGATATGCACACATAAAATAATATTATAAGAATCTCAGTACATAACATTCAATTATTTTTATATAAGTACTCGACCACTGTGGAATCACTACTATTTATATTCACCACAATAAATGAGATCTTGACAAAATGAAAAATAAATATTTATTTTGTTTGT
This sequence comes from Hyles lineata, assembly GCA_030180105.1. Classification (NCBI taxonomy): domain Eukaryota; kingdom Metazoa; phylum Arthropoda; class Insecta; order Lepidoptera; family Sphingidae; genus Hyles; species Hyles lineata. Next base: position 8,147,515 of record JARJEE010000023.1, read on the forward strand.
CACAGATTTGAACCAACAAAGTCAACGAAAGGGGCGAGCAAGATGCGCCGAGATTTGATCAACGCTGAAATATCCAACCTTCGGGATCTGTTGCCATTACCACCGTCAACTAGACAAAGATTGTCACAACTACAGCTTATGGCGCTAGTCTGTGTTTACGTGAGGAAAATGAACTATTTCCAACAAGGTAAGCTATAATTTTTTTCCGAAACACAACATTGCATTTACACTGCTGTTTAACGGGAGAAATAGACATTGCAGTGGTACCTACCCAGGCGGTCTCTCACATATGAGAAACCTACTACCTATAATACATCATATAAAAGTTAAAGAAACCCGATGGTTGCTCCCAACAGATCGATCTGGAAATACTTGAAGTAGACCATGCTTAATGGACTTTCTGGAGCTAAGAACTATGATAGTGATGATTTATACCAAAATTAGTTTCTACTACAGGACAGTTGTATGTACTGTAGGAAGCATATTTTTAAAGAATATTTTGCTATAGATTGTATGCATGCGGTTTAGATTCACAAGATTCAAATGGATATTAAAATTTTCAATCTTCTTTTACATGTTAAGAAATTAGCCAAAACTGACCTTAATAAGCAATATTTACTTCAGTTCAATTATGACTTGCATATAGTAACTTTGTAATAACCTTGAGGTTATTTATGACTTGCATATTATATTTTATAATAACCTTGAGCGTATTAACCCATTTTTATTGCTTCCTGAAAACGGTTGTTTTTGTGGCTACATATTAATTGATTTCAGTATATATTACAAACATCGTCATAATTTTTTGCTCTCAAATTAATAAACAATAATTATCCATAAATTGAATTAATAATTTTCTGCAGGTCAGGTTTTATACCCCTTTTGGCTTTATCTCTTCTTTCTTATTCTATATGTCCACAACGCAAGGCATAGTCGATTGGATATCTTTGGATACCATTATCAAATTACAATTCAATGATACATTTTCCGAAGCCGGTAAATATTTACTGCCATCTTCAATCTACAACTGAGGGCCAATCGTTTCTCTGTAAGTCTCTATTTTTTCTGCTCTAACACAAACAATTCTCATAGCAATTATCTTGGCAGTTAGTGCAATGCAACCTAAACATAATATCTACCGGTAAGAGATCTTTCACCAGTCAAAACATTCGTGCCTACATGATAAAATTCCGATATAACTACAGAAGCTAAGCCGACATGTAAAATATGTCATAATAACTAATGGATCACCATCATTTAAAATTATCATAAATGGATAGATCTGCTTATAATTTCAACTCAATTTTCTTACTCCATCAGACCTAATTCTGCGAATCGATCTAACATGATATATTACTAAAACAAATCCTACTAACTAAACCTTGAATAGGTCTAACAGCAAATTGTTTCACTCCACTAAATCACTTAAAGCAGCCCTCAGACATATTTATTTGACCTATAGCCCCTGATTGGTATCGGCCCAACCTTTCCCACATTACAGTAGAGGCATTTACATTAAATTATTCACTTATAAACCGTCGATTGGGTGACATAATTACTAATAGACGTGGGAGATTAAGAACATCTATTACAAGCCAATTTAAAACGCATAAATAAACATGAACACGCGCAAACTTCAAAACGGTTGTTGCAAAAAATATTTGCAAGGCAAATGAATCATGATCTGGTATAAATTTGTATTAATAACTGTGTAATTTATTTGTATATTTTAATTAAAATATTTATATCCGGATAACAGCTTTTGGTTTATGAGATAATACATCCTTATTAAAATTGTTACGTTGAGCAAATCCTGGGTGCGAAGGTCAACGTTACTATAGAATCTAGCCAACAACTCGCTCGATGCCTTGGATGGATTGCAGCGGCGGGCCATCCGCATTGTGAATGATGCAGACGTTACGAGCAACTTAGAGTCGCTACAACTCCGGAGGGATGTCGCCTCTCTAAGCGTGTTCTACCGCCTGTATCACGGGGAGTGCTCTGAGGAATTGTTCAACTTGATCCCCTCCTCTCCATTCCTTACCAGAACCACGCGGGCTGGCTTGCGAAGCCACAGCTTGTCGGTCCAAACCATCCCGGCGCGAACCAAACGGTTCTCTAATTCTTTTTTGTGCCGCACCGTCAGGCTGTGGAATTGTTTGCCATCTCACGTGTTCCCTCCTTCCTACAATCCTGGGTCCTTCCGCCGTGGTGTGAAGAGGCACCTTAGCAGGCCGGCATAATTGTTTCCATTGGCATGGGACTGCCATCCGATGCCAATGGATACTCTGCCTGGGCGGCATTTGCGCTTACCAGCAGGTGCAATGCCGCCACTATGTCGGGCCACAATAAAAAAAAAAAAAAAAAAAAAACAACTATGATGAATCTCTGCGTATTACCACGTAGATATAATAGACCATGCTATGAAGGTATCATTATTTCATATCATATATTCATGTTACCATGGTATTCATATTATAAATGTTACCACCCTCCGTGGCGCAGTTGGTTAGACGACGACTGTGAAACCAGAAGCCGCGGGTTCGATCCCCTTTCCTAGACAAATGTTTGTGCGGTCCACAAGTATTTTGCACGGGTCTGGGTGTTTGTGAGACCAAGAAGACCCTCTTAGTTCCTGATACCCACGACACAAGACTAGCTTTTAGTGTGGGGTCAAAACAATTTAAATGACAAAATAATTACCTTTAACATTATTTACATAATATGACACAATAAGTATAGATATTATTTCCATTCGACGGCATATCGGAATCCCTATCACTTTTAATGTTTTTCTTAACGACCACATTAAAATATTTATCGAAGGCCCGTTTACGTAAAAGGTTGACAATGTTACTATTTCTACTCTACCATATTACCACTATAAAATAAACTATAACTTAGTTATTTGTCTACGTGGATGAAGTACTAGATTTATTCGCAAATTGTCTTCTTATGTGACAATCTATCTGGAATTTGTGAATCTATAAAACCGAATTCCTCTAATTAAGCGAGTCCTATAGTACATCAAAATGTCAACTTAATTTTATTACATGTTCAAAATTTACGATATTTGATTTGTTTATCAAAATCAATTAGGAACTACTTTCAGTTACAAATCGCTGTCTCTTCCGTGATCTATAACAATAAAGGAAACTGTGACTTGTGAATTTAAAACACCTGCATCTATTTATTTTAACGATAGGTTTTTATTAAAATACTCATAGTTCTTGTAAAAAATTTCGACTTCACAAAATTGGATGTTATATTTTTAATCCTTCATAGACTTAACTGTCTTAGACACAGTATCTGAAGCCAACATCAAATGTAACATTTTTTTGCTCGTCTTCATTTCCGTATAAGATTTTCCCTTGTTTCTCATGGACCGAATCTCCTAACTCATCACGAACGCCGTATCAAGAGATCTCGTTCTCTCAAAATTTTTCAAAACCGTCTCCCAAAAACTTTTTGTCTGCTCACCTTCAGTCACGAATAGACATATTAAGACGTTTTAAATGCATTTAGTTCGCTATCTTATCATCGTATGCTATAACTTTACTCATAACTCGGTCTTTCTTTCTGTTTTAGTGTTTAAAAGTCACGATTTCAGCTATCAGTATCAAGAACAAGCGACTCCCACACCTAATATCGGATTTTCAAAGGTATATTTTGCTATATTACGATCGTTTTTTACGTTTAAAAAATAAATGCTAACATTACATTGTATTTTCAGGCAATAAATGGATTTATGATGATGATGACACAAAATGGTAAACTGTTGTACATATCGGAAAACGCCGCTGAGTATTTGGGACATTCGATGGTTTGTACCGCTTTGCACTCGTTTTAATATCATGGTCTTGACAAATTAGATTTTAAATATTTAGTACATGTCTCGAATGAAAATATTAGCTTCGCCTACGCCTGACCAACACAGCGCTCAAAGTATTAAGTAACATTTCGTTTGACAAATAGACTTCCACGATTAACTATTCAAAATATGCCCCAATAGTTTGTTTGTCAGTTGTATATTAGTATCCCACCACAAATTACAATAGAAGATATTATATTTAGAAGAAATACAAGACTTATTATATTTCTAGTCAGGCTACTCAAATCATAAAGTTTATGTCACAAAGAGAAATATTTTCAAAATATATGTTCATTTTAGGAGGATTTATTAATCCACGGCGACAGTGTATACGATATAATAGACAGACAGGACCATCAGACAGTCCAAATGGAACTAAACAGGGGTGGCAACGGAGAGACTGAAAATGTACCAAAGAATAGACATTTTTTCTGCAGAATGAACGTGTCAAGAAATGCACGGAGACAAATGAGATTCGGCGATCAAAAGGTAAGCGTTTAAATCTATCTTTTATAGCAAATTGATTTGTTTTCATTTTTTATTTTTATAGTATGTTTGTTTTCTTGAAATTGATTGAACTTGTAATATTTGAGTTGTAGCCAAATACTACTTTTTACGTTACGGTTGATTGGTTTCTTTTATTGTATTTCCTACTTTATAAAGTCAATAATATAACAGAGAATTTTGGAATTAGAATTACCTTAAAACCGTAAATCGCAAACAAAATCTGAATGCTACAATTTTTTTTTCTTTTTAATTTCTTCATTTTATACGCGAGTTAACAAAGAAAAATATAGCTTTAATTTTATAATAATCGTTAAAACAACTATTAATGCTAGTTATTAGAAGTTTTTTAAACAGTAATGGCTACAAAGTAAATCGCACACTCATAACCACCCACCACATCTTAGGAATCATAAATGCATTGTAGACGTAGATGCGATTGTAGGGTGTTTGGGAGGCCGAAAAGTCTCTCGTAGTTCCTGATACACGCGATAGTGTGGGGTCGGATTATGTATGTGATTATGGGTGTATTCATTTATTAATAGATCTTAGACGATAAAGTAAGTAAGGCGCAAGGGGGATACACAAGAGCCAAGTGCAACTTTACTGCCTTAATCGAGTCGAGCCACTTATTCTGTTGTTGTTCTTCTTCTTTAAGTCCCTTCTCAGTGTTGAAGGTTGGCAGTCAGCTTCTTGTATTTTTCTTTATCATTAGCCAAATCAAACAACAGTTCAACCGGGCTGATACCGGTCGACTCCCGGATGTTTTGCCAACGCAAAAGCGTGATTTTTTTCTTGGTCCAGCGCTTCTTTTCTCTTCCATCTTGCCCATCAATATTAATTGAATTAACTTATATCTTTCCTGCCCAAGCACGTGGTCGAGAGATCTCGTCTAGCGAAGCGTGCAAGAACTAGATACAAGGTGGCTGTAGCTAATATGATGTGGTTGTCAGGTGGTGCTGGTGCGCGGGCACTACGTGTCGTACCTGTCGCTGTGCAGCCGCAACGAGCCCGTGTTCCTGGCGGTGTGCACAAACTAGATACAAAGTGGCTGTAGCTAATATGATGTGGTTGTCAGGTGGTGCTGGTGCGCGGGCACTACGTGTCGTACCTGCCTCTGTGCAGCCGCAACGAGCCCGTGTTCCTGGCGGTGTGCACGCCGCTCGCCATGCCCGAGACGCGCGAGTGCGTCGTGCACGGCGCCACCAACGTCTTCACCACCGTGCACGCCATGGACATGAAGATACTGCACATCGACTCTAAGTAAGTCTACATTACTTTTGGTATTAGAATAAAACTGAAAACTGCGATAAACGGTTTTAATTGAGCGTCTTAAATTATTCTCTCCGCCGACATATACTGCTACGGATCAATATACAATTTCCGACGTTTTGGTCTGAAGGCGTGTATATAATGTAATATCGTATATCACACTCATGTGTTTTAAATTAAATGAATTTAACTTTATGAACTACAGTTGCATACCCAACGAAACGTTTCTGAGATTTTAACATTCATTACATGTTTTGTCGCAAACATTTTGATGGTGATGAATTTCAAATTGAAAAATCGCATTGTTAATTCATCCTATCTTATAAAACTAGGTTTAAACTTAACTCATCCTGAAAGGAACATCACATACTCCAGTGCGTTCAATAATTACTTTATTCAGATGCTATGTGTTCTATTTGTAAGAACGGTTTGATTGAACTAGTTCCCGCAAATCAGTTGTAACCTTCTTTGGAACTAGGTCGTGAACTAACTTAGACACGCCGCGCGGCCCGGGTTAGAACTCTCAAGCTTATAAAGTCGCTTAGAAATTTTACAAGATTCAACTTCATATAAATATTTAGAAATTATTTATGTATGTAATGGTAACTGTGTGTGTTACAATTAAATCAGAAAAGGGTTTATGTTTTGTGTTGTTTTCCACTGTAGTCATAACTGGCCTGCATTTAGACAAATGCGTACAACTGGCTTTTACCCGTAACTGTCGTTTGCGTGATTTACTGTACTTTACAATATGTTTTATATACTTAAAAATCTATAGATACTGCCCTATACCTTATTTCTCTCCTCATTCCTCGGGAACACTATTTTTTTCGTGATAAATAGTAGCCTAAGTATTAATCCGGGGTGTCAGCTACCTCCACACCAAATTTCTTCGAAATCCGTCAAGCCGTTTCTAAGTTCATTGCGCACAACCGCACAGATAAACAGACACCAATTTTAGTAATCATTGTTTGGGTTCTATTACGTTAATACAGTCTCGCTATATTAGTTTTTCTCTTTTATATTCCATGTACAGACATGATTTTTATTTATAGGCATAGATATCCAAACCTTTAATATGTTCCTAAACAGAATTAAATAGCATAATATTCAAGATCCAAGTGAAACAAAGTTATTTCAACAATGGAGTAGCATTAATGACATCCATCAATAAAGCTATCCGGCTACACCGATCGCTTTAAACAAAATTATTCAGGCAGTTATGTGAATATTATTTAAAACACGAAATTTTCAATTGCCACTCTCAATGATTTAAATGACGATACAATTGCGTCGTTCCATTCGGTACAGAATACTAAATGAATTGCGACTGTATCATCCTGAGTTGAAACCATAGCAAACAACTTATTTTTGTATATAACTGATATAAATAATATGTGAGAAAACTGATCATGTATTTTTGTTTCAGCGGCGAATGGTATTTAGGCTGGAAGAAATCAGAATTAACGGACGTATCATGGTATCAATTAATGCATTGGGACAGTTTACGAGAAGCACAAAACAAGCATAGATTAAGTAAGTCTTATACTATGTAAAAGATCTAATCTTTAAAATATATTTATATCAAGGCTGTTTGTAAAAAACACTTATAACACACTTTTTTATTTCAATTAGAGTACTGGCCACTTACAATGATGGATGCATTAAAGCATTCGCAATTCGAATTTTAAAATACGAACCTGATGTATTACTGACAGCATAGAGTATTCTTATCTTAGTATGAATATATTATATTTCTTAGATTCTTTCTAATAATAAAAATAAAGTGCTGGCCACTTATACTTTTAACTGTGTGAATTTTATGAAAACATTCACCTCTAAGCTTCAATCATACAGCCTTTGTTCCTTTGCTTTAATTTTTCACACAGTAACATTGTGATACAAAAGAATTTTGTTACAGTAACACAATCGGAACAAGACAAATGTTGCATATTGTTAGTGAAGTTGCAGCAACGAAACGGTCAATTTCTATGGGTTCATGTTGTTTTACAAGTCAAAGACGCAACGGACACGCCTAGACAGTTCATAGTAGCCACAAACCAAATATTAAGGTAAGTTTTATAATAAACTTTTTTAATTCGCATTACTCTTTCTAGAGTAAAGTGCTCTAGAAAGAGTAATGAATGAGCGATTAATTCAGGACTGTTTTATGTGTTTTTATACTGGTACAAAATATAACTAAATGCTCTCAATGATAAGAACAAATATTCATTTGCAATAATTATGCCAAACTGCTTAAAAAATCTCATTAACCTAATTTATGTAAACTTTTGATACCACTGAAGAATTAGTATTATCCTAGCGAATACGGCAATCTAATTGTGGTCATTTTGCTGCTTCTGTGAAAACACAAAACATTACATTGTTAAAATTTATATACAGTATTCTAAGTGAAAAACGATTTGATATTTTATAGTAGTCTATCATATTTTTGCTACTCCGTTATTCTTATTTTTCGCCAGTCACAACAACTTAAATTGTGATAATTAAAGCTTCGTTACACGCACAAATATTTTTGTTTTCGAAACCAGGTATCTACTTATAAACGTAACAATTGGTAGTAATGTTTGGTTTAATAATAATGCAGTTGTTTTTAGTTAGCTGACTTTTAGCCATAGAAGTCTAATTTAATAAAAGTCACAATTTGACTCCTGCATATATCCGCTCAGATCGAGCTAAATAAATCACCATGCAAAGAATAGAAATCTTAATAATCCAATAAACGAACTAAACAACGTTTAACTTTCATTAAAATTATGTTCCTGGAACATAACTTAACCCTAAATTTCACTGCAAGCCAATTTGGTATCTACTAACATCAATTTATCTTGCAGCGAAGAAGAAGCGTCGATAATGCTAGCAAATTCCTGGCTATACCAGTACTACGGTTACCAAAACCAACCGTGTGGTATGTTAGACCCTCGGTGTCAGAAATTCTTCCGACGGGATCAATGTTACCCCGACTACCAGGAATACCCGTATATCGAGAACCAAGAGGTTGAATACCCGGGGTACCACGTATCATCGTATGTGCAGCACAAAGTCGATGAGTATGGCTGCGAGAGGGTTTACACGGATAGAGGGCCTGTGGATTATTCTACACACTCGCCACAATCGACTATTAGTGAAGAAAAGTGAGTATTTTTCTGGTTTATTTATTTTACCAACATGATAGCATACTTTGAGCATGTTATGATTTCCTATAACTGAGGAAACACGCTGATTGTGTTATATGTGATATTATTAACGCTATGTGTATTCCTTGTGGGAAATCCTTTAATAAATAAATGATAGTGAAACCATGCGCCTTATGATAATCACGTAATGGAACAGATAACATCGGTCTTGTACATCTGAAATAGACAAACTGAGCCCAAAGTACCATAAATTGCTGTTTGACGAAACAGACATTGCGGTTGTACCTACCCAGGCGGCCTCTCACATATGACATACCTACCACCAGTAAAAATCTTACTGAAGGAAATACGAAAACAAAACTGTTTCTTCACGTTCACGAAGTTTTTAAGCAAAACATTGGTATTACCGCAGTAGAGACTGCTCAGTCATACTAAGCTAAATTTATTCGCCCATTCATACTTAACTAGCTAAAACAAGCATCTCAGTTCTTCTATTCGCATCACGTATTTATTGTGTTTAAATTGGTCACATACAAAGTTGATGTGACCTATGGGCTTAAAATTACACTACGTATACTATACGTTCTTAGTATTTATTCGACACGGCAAAAAACTTTATAATACCAAAAATGAGATTTTGTTTGTTTCAAACAAACTAAATAGCTTACAAATAAGAGTAAAACGTAACCACCCTGTGTAAGTACATTTCACTGACCTGTAGATCCGAATTAAAAAAAAACAAATTGGCAACGTCGCGCGCGGCTTGTGTTATTGTCGCGCCGCGCCGCCAAGGCCACGCCACAGCGTGGCTGTGTGCACCGCGCGTAGTTAGGTACTTTTGAAGTACGCGCACAACATACTTTATTTAGGTACATTAGATTTTTAAATTTTCGATATGTCCTCCATTTACATTAAGTAAAAGTTATAGCGACGGACAATATTATTATTGTTTAAATTGTTATTAAGTTTTTCAAATGATTAATAACCCTATTTCTAGTTCTTTAATAAGCCTCGCAAAAAGAAATCCAAGGGATTAGGTCCGGGGATCGCGGCCACCGTACAAGTCCTAATCGACCAATTCATTGTTGGCTGACAGTCAATAACACAGAAACACTAACACTAAATAATAATTATCCGAAGTTACATGTCCTGTCACAATAAAAAAAAATAATGTCTTAAACTTATTTACGAGTAGTGTCAATAACAAGACAAAATTAAAATTATCGGCGTGAGATCGGCTAGATCAAAGCGGCGCGGCGCGGCGCGGCACGGCGGCGCAGGAGCTTCCGTGTTACATGCGTTCTGAAAGGATACCGGCGGCAGACTAAAAACTATTTTTTAGAGGTCAATTGCGTACGTGTCACACACACACATACTGACCTATTTCTATTTCTTTTACGCGCAGAATGTTTTGCTATGTCGCTCTCGTAATGAAAGTGTAAGTGTGTGTGTATTTATTGCTTTCTTATTTGCATCGCCAACTTTTAAAGTAATTTAGTTGTACTTATTTATGTGACTTGTGTCAGAGCGGCAACAGCGCATAGATTTTAGTAAGATTTGTCGCTTTAAGGTGAATGACCTATGCGTTGGACGTAATCAGCTGTTTGAAAAGCAACAGCGTGTTCAAAGAGAGCAAAAACTTAAAAAATAATTTATGACTAAACTATTGATCCTATTTAATTGATTTTTAGTACAGAGCTTGAAAATGGTGCCTAGTATATGCAGTTTAAAGAAAAGTCGCTCGGTTGTATCAATGTTGTATATTTGAGGTAGGTCAGACTGTACGTGTCACTATTGTAAGATGTACGATAAAAACAAATCGGTCCTATTAATATTTCGGACCACTTCTATATTGACAGCCTCAGTGGCGTAGTTGGTTAGAAGCCGCCTCTGAAACAGAAGGCTGCGGGTTCGATCTCCGCACCGAACAAATGTTTGATCTGTTTCGGGTCTGGATGTGTGTGAAACTGAAAAGTGTCTCGTAGATTCAGAAACCCACGACAAAAGACTCGATCTTAGTGTGGGGTCAGAACTATGTACATATGTGACTGTTAGGTATATTTATTAATTACTTATTTATTCTATATTTCACTTGTCCCACTCCTCATTCTTATTGTCATATTTTTAAATGTATATTATACTTTAGGTATACGGTCCAAAGAGTACGGGGTTTCCATTATGTTTTAGAACACGACTTTATAAGGCATTGTTCAAATAACATAATTCCTTAAACGCTTATCTCGAAATTTCACCTGTGGAAATAGATGTGGTAGATTTTTGGGTGCAGTCACTCGTAGTCACGGAAATAGAAGTAAAAATAATGAAATGAATCGAAAAAATTTTAGAAATATGTGACAATGGACCAGGAAAAACCTTTAGGTATACAATTAAGGAGAAATTGACACGAATATTATTTAATATACTTATATCCGACGAATTGAAAACGTCCTCCTATTTTAAGCGATTCTTTCAAATGCTATTGTTACAAAATAATCATACTGAATTACTCTAACCCGTTTTTTTCCAATGGTAGGCCCCTTATATGTGAAAGGCTGCCTGGGTACGTACCATCGCAATGTGTATTTCTCCCGTAAAACAGTAATGTAAATGCACAGTTGTGTTTCGGATTGAAGGACATCGTAGCCAGAGTAGCTACTAGACTTAATGAGATTTAGCATCTTTTGTCTCAGAATAGCGAGTGCAGTGGAATACCAAGCATTGCTTTGTAATTCAAGGCGTTGTTTGCTTTTGCTACTGTTCATGAGTGGTCATATCGCTTACTATCAGGCGAACGACATGCTCGTCTTGCCATACATAGCAATAAAATATATTTTTAACACAAAATATAATTCTCGTTTTACAACACAGCGTCGTATAACCAAGCAAAGCGGTGCTAATGAAATTCACAACAAAATCAAAATGGCTGACAAACCCTAAAAAACAAACACGTGGCAAGGTCACCGTACAATTTGTAGCCGTCATGCCACAGAGTACGGGGAATATAAATAAGAAAATCACCCTGTCTGTCTGTCTGTCTGTCCGCTGTATTTGACACCTTTCATTACCATATTTATTGTAAACTTGCCTTACAAACTTACGTTTACCATCCAAAGAATCTTATTTCTAACAGTTTAGTATTCAAAATTCATATTATAACTGCTTTTAAACGGAAGATTACAAATCAAATACGACGTCCTTATTTCGAAAAGGGCTTAAGTGATAAATAGATGTAAAGCAATGTAGACCAATTGGTGTTGAGTTGTCCCGTTACAGATTATTTATGAGGTGTACGTCGTTTCTAATTATAAGAATAATTTATTGATACATCATGTAAATTTTAAGCTTAATTGAAGGCGGGAACTGTAATTGTTTTAGAAATGAGTTATTTAGGCGATACAAGACAACTTGAAATGATTAAGTCGAATATTTACGGGGCAACTAGAAACTGCATTTAAAAAAAATTGTTTCCACACTAATTTTATTAATCGGTGAAGTTTTTACATTTGAAAATAACAATTTTTCTGTAGTATTTACCACATTCATATTCGTGTGAAGTTCAATTTGCTTTGTGTTTTATTTTGTTTTTGTAAATTAATTTCTGTGGTTTAAAACTGAAATGCCTTAAGTATGTTGCCAGGGTAGCCCTATTATTCCTTATCACTCGCAATAGTAGCAAGTTTTTTAAATAAATCTGAATAAAAACGGATTTTTATTATAATACATTACCTTGTTGTTTGTTTTTTAAAAGCGTAGCTGAATTAATGTACAATTTTTATTTAACTATTACAAATCGGACCTTAGCTTACTCTTATTGTTGCAACAACTGGTACACGTGATCTTTAAAAGGTAATAACAGCATTGTCAACACATCAAATATCCAATTACATACGTCATTACCGAACTGCCACAGTGACGAAAACAAATGAAACGCGATTGTACAATTCATGGGGGCACGTGATCATTACATCGTACTTTAACTCTGCAATCAGTAATTAGTGGGATAGATGTATCAGGATTGTAATTAATTAAACGTAATTACAGTATAGCTATAAATCAAACAACAAGTGACCCATGATGAGGATAATTGATATTCTTTTTGTTTATGGGAAAATGTAATTAGATTTGTTAAAACTATAATTGTCTATTTATATTATTTGTATTCTTTATATACAATGTATGGCGAAACAAGCATGCCATTCGCCTGATGGTTAGCGACACGACCGCTCATAGACAGAAGCAAAAACAAACAGCACCATGAATTACAAAGCAACTTATGGTATTTCACTGAGACATACGATATTAAGTTTCAATATGTAATGTCTTTTTTAAAGCTTTGATGCATTCAATCGTAGTGCCTTTTTCTGAATAGCGCTAGATTCCTCTCCAATTGTCAAAATTTTTAATCTTCAATTTCACCCGTTCTTCTAGATTCAATTATAAAATTAATTGACCCACACATCTTCTCTGATAGCAGAAATTTAACGCTTATTGGGCCGTTAAACCGAAGAATATTTTACCATAGTTCTCAGTGTAAGACATCAGGATAATCTAATATAAAATTGATTATATATTGTCACCAGATCCCCACATCACTACGATCCACCACCGGAGATAATAGTGAACAGCAATATGTACATGTACCCTCAACATGGCAAGAGAGAATACTACGAACAGTACCCAAGGACCAATTACCATGTACAGGAACCTTGCACCAGTACTGTTGTCGAAGGTACAGTCTTATAAACCTTTTTTTATTAAGTAGTCCTATATAAAATTAAATACAGTGTTGTAGCGAATAACATCGTAATTTTCTAAGAGACTTGCAATTTTTTTTATTTCTCTGATCAAATTATGACCCTAAGGCAAAAGGTTTTTCATTTAATTTAATTTAAAAATGCACGACTGAACACTTTTTTATCAGGAATAAAATCACCTCACAATTTTTGTCATTGTTTAGACTTATATTATCTACAATATCAAGTACCAAAGGAATTTTCCAATTAAGAATCATAAAACTAACAAATCTCCCACAGGCATGGAATACCCGAGTCCAAAGCGCATGAGGATAGCCCCACCTCCCCTAACCCTGGAAGACGACGGCATGGACCGGTGGAACCCCAGCCCACCCTGGTCGGACACCACGCTCAAACTACCCGACTACGGCCAGAGGTTCACCTACAACCACATAGTACCAATGCCGCCGGGAGAACGGGCTATGGTCACTTAACATAGTGTATAACAGTATTTGTAGTTTATAGTAAGCGCACATAGGTTTTCGCCGGGAAAAGGTCTGGTCTAACAGCCTACCGGCTTGACGCTACCGTCTCGTCCGGTAGCGTGAGGTGACTGGATGATAGTTCTAAATTGTATTATTATACATAATTTACTATACAATACGTCACAGAGTCCAGCTTTGAGCACTAAATCTTCGGTGGCATATTCCATATAATACATTACAATTGCTCACGTCCCGTCACCGTCTCGTTCCGTCCCTTTATAAAAAAGCTCTGGAGATTAGTGCCACATGATGACAAATCATTTTAAATTACAAGCCTTTGACGGCAGTTTTCGGAACGGCGAAAATTTTGTGGTGTGCGCCTAGCCTTAAGTATTATTATGTGGCTAAAGCTGAGCATGAGTATACAAATTAATTTAATTATCCGTCCAAACTTAGATGATAAGTCCTAATGATTATTCCGTCCAAACTTACTTTAAGGGTAATATATCCGAATTATTGTGAAACGATTAAGTATAGAAATACAATAAATGAAGTATATAACTACATCAATTGATTCAAGGTATTTAAAAAAATAAGGTATATTGTTGAAGTTATAGCTGAAAAAAATTGTGTAAAATTTTCTATGTATCAATTTATTATTATGAATTGTGCTATAATAAAAATACTATCTTTACGTGTATATCCAAGTTCCATGTCTATATACAATGTTATTGAATTGATACAAACTAAATAACATGGTATTACCCGAATTAATATTTAAGATATTACCTTCCTATTTAAATGCATTTATTTATTACGCTATTTGTTCCCACATCGTGGCTCAGTGTACTAAAAGTAAGAAATTAACAGTATTTCATATCATTAAGTTATGTATTAAGTTTTAAATCATAAATAATAGTATTCAAATCGATTACCGATGTGTGATCGTGATTTTAAAGTTAATGTACTAGGATATATTTTTGTAAATAAATGAATTTAAGTAAGCAATATGAATAATGGTACCGTCCAAATAATTGTGCATTCCAAAGGAACAAACAGTTAATTATTAATTATATTTTTTGTATATATTTACTTAAGAGTAAGTGGCATTCATGTAAATATTAATTATAATTCTATTAAATAATGTAAAAACAAATGTAAATATCGAAGAAATAAAGAAATTAGTGTGTTACTTTAGTTTATACATTTTCTTATAATTAAATACTTCCTCTGGCTTAAGAAATAGAGAGAGAAAAGATTTTAACAGATTTGAAAAAATATCGCACATAAAAATTAAAAATCAATAATTGTACCCTTAATAATGTGTAGCTTATAAAAAGCCATCTTTTTTATTTTACCGTCTTTAAAAAAGTAAACATCGAATATTCATAATAGAAATACTAAACTCCAATTATTCCTTTTCACCAATATAATTCTTTCAGGCATCCAAAAATATTCTACAATCTCCTAATCCTACTGCTAAACCACGTAATTCTACAAGACACAGAATGCACCAATGCGCCTCGAAAGTAGGTTCTTATCAATCGCAAGTAAATCCGCAGTGCGTTACACATTACACAAGGTTTGAAAACTGGCACAAGATCTAAGGCCCGGCGCCAACTGATACGCCAAGATTATATTTCACCTTTTAAGGCCACGGCGAATCTGAAAATGGGAGTTAATTCAAACAAATACTTTACAACCAATTCAAATTATTTTTTGTGCCGCAACGTCAAGCTGTGGAATTGTTTGCCGTCACGCGTATTCCCTCCTTCCTACGATCCTGGGTCCTTCCGCCGTAGTATGAGGCATCTTAGCAGGCTGGCCTAATTGTATCGAATAGTTTGGGACTGCCGTCTGATTCCATTCGATAGTCTGCCTGGACGGTATTTGCGCTCACCATCAGGCGCAATGTAGTCATTATGCCGGGCCAGTGTAAAAAACCGATTTATTCTATTCATCAATAATTATCAATAGGTACAATACATCAATAGGTGAATTATAATAGTATAAAAAAATCATTGAACTTTATTATTATCATTATTTAAATCTTTATTGTACACATAAAAAATACAACATACAGAAATTAAAAAAATAAAAAGTTCTCATGGCGGTCTTATCGCTTAAAGCAATATCTTACAGACAACCATGGGATGGATTTAAAAGAAGGAGAAAGAGAGGGCAGTGTAAAATAAGTAAATAAAAGAGAGGAAACTAGATAATACTCATAATAACTAAACATAAAAATACACCAAAATTACATACATACATACACGATAAATACATACATATATAAATAATAATACTACATAAATATATATAATAAATACAAATTGTAGAATGATTTAGATGTAGGAAATAATATGATCTACTAAAATCTGTTTAATTAAAGAGAGAAATTTGCCTCTTGAATGAAGACAGCGATTGCGCCTGTCTCACCACAACTTGAACTTTAGTGAATGTATTAAATATTTTTGAGGTAAGGAAAAGAGGATACCTATAGATGCACACTGTTTTGTAAAACTTTTGGAGAGAAGGATGGTTAGGTCAGACTACGATTATCTTAAATTGATAAAAACGGGAAAGCAAGTAAGAAATTAAATCAGATACTTTACAATACTACCTATTTTTAACCTCCATTAAAAAGAGACGTCTGAATGACGTTACCAAACAGTACTTCATTCCCACAACGGATCACATTCCTGCGAAGGACATTTCTACTCAATTAAATAATACATATATGCAAAACACATTGTATAAACTCCTTTAATCCCACCCATTAACCGATCGCCCACTGTACTGTTGCGCAAGTTTCGCGAAATATTTAAATGTCTAATGCGTACGATTTACATTTAGAAACAAGATGCAGACCCCTTAATAGATGTTGCGAACATCCGTTCTAAGAAAACCTCTGGTGTGGTGTACTAGGCCCCCTGAGTTGCTCTTTTGTGAAGGATTGTGGGGGGACCCGTGGATCAAGCTTTATTGGTGGCGCTATGCCTGTCAATCAGGAAAAAGCTAAGCACAGTAATATGTGGTGCAAGTTAGAAGCAGCTGTATGATAACATGGATTAACTATTTTTTATTATAGCAATGAATGGTAAGCGATACCGCAGCTCATGGAAAATATCAAAACACAATGAATTACAAAGCAATGCTTGTCATGTTAGTATAATTATGTCCAGTAGTTACTCTGGCTATAATATCCTACAAACCTTACTGCTTACTAGCTACATAAATGGTCTTAATGTAGGCGATATATCCTTAATAAAGTTAAATTGCGTAAGCTTAAAAAGATATATGCCCTGCAGTGGATGAATACATTTTATTTATAACAAAATATAAGCATAACAAATTCTACTCATAAAGAATCTTAAATATAAGCAAACTAAAACTTAACATTGCATCTCAAAATAATAGACCGAAGTGCCACTGTCGTCACCCATAGTTTGCAGATTTTATTTCCATCCTAAGGCTTATTTTACTTTTAAAAAAATGAATATTCTTTAGGGAAATTTTGTTTCAACCCATATCGATCCAACTGCAAGGCATGGGCCTCCTCAATCTAGAGCACGGTTGAGAGTGGTAAGGCCATATAGTCCACCACGCTGGCCTAGTTCGGGTGGGCGGACTTTTCACATCAAAGATATTCTTACAAATTCGCTTAATGGACAATGTGTGAGCCATTCCGCTAAACCTCACAACTTGGGGCCAAAAAGCTCTGACAATAGTTTGATCCATTGTTATTTCAAACTTGTCTGGCTGACTGCGAGTATAATGAATTATTGATGTCCAGGACACATACGTGATCTATCCCATCCTACGCCTTACCCTGGATTATAAACAGGCACACAACTTTTCGCCAACATCACGACATATCAGAAAAAAATATGAGTATACAAAATCTAGGAAATAAGAAATCGGATTTAGCCACGTATTCAAGGATGCTGGGTGTAAATCCCAAATTTCTGTACCGTGTCATATGGTAATGAAGTAAGGATTACACATTAATTACAATAAATTATGGATTGCGTTAAGTAATAAAGAAAACCCATTGTTTTTGTACGTCGTAAATATTTTCCGGAGATTTAGAATTCAAGTTCTACGCTGCCTGCGATGGAAGTGCCTAGATTCATATTTCATGCAGCAGATAATAATTTTCAAATGGCATTTTTCTATACTCGTGTATTTTTGGTAACAGGCTTCCACAGTGGCCTACATTTTTAATTTTGTCGTTTTGACAATGCAAAGAAACAGATTTCAAATTAATGTCTAAAAAAAGAAATCTAGACCACATATATTTTTAGAAAGATGATACATAATGTTTTGAAAAATTAAGCAAGACAAGTCAATAAGTTTCTTTAAGGTAAAAAGGATCAAACAGGATTACACTTCGATTAAGAATGATGTCATACAACATTTTGCTGTGCTGTATTCAGCTTATTTCCAACTCTCTGTTAGCAAGACTATAAAGATTTGCATGTGCAACACGTAACAAGTAAAGTAGGGGAGAAAGCAGAGTGAATTTTGAAATTCAAATGGGAAGAGTTGTGCTCTGTTATACCTGTAAATTAGTTTGTTTATACCGAAGTGTGACATGCGCACCGCTATCTCTAGTCTTGGATTTCTTTTATCATCTTCACTAGTTTCAATATCCTCAGAATATAACCTGAAGTAGTGAACTGCCATCGGTTCGCACAGTACCACTTGCCAAATAAATATGGAAGATAGAAGAACGGCTTAATAAAGGTAGCTTAATTAGGTTCACATCGAATAGTAGGCTGTAGAAAATTTGAAGATGACCTTGCTCGCAGTGCAATTGAAAGAAAACCTTCAATAGAAAGAAAATTGAAAATATTAGAAGTATTAAACTAAATTGAATTTTCACGCATTACAACTGAAAACTCCCTGAAAATATTTAAAGGCAAAGACCTAAACAACAATTTTACTTTTTATTATGAAAGGAGATAAACGAAAACATTGAAGATTGTATATTCAAAATCAAACACACACATTCACCGTAATACAGGGCGTGATACAATCTACTCAGTGAATCATTCTTCGAAACCAATCACAAACCCATTCCTGTCGAGTGACAAGTCGTACAATCAATTAGTACAAAGAAAACAATCCAGGCTCATTATTGCATTAAACATAATGAGGCGCGCAAACGCAGCCCGGCATTAGCGCGGCTCGTTAGCAGAAAACAAATTAATATATTATACCTCATTAAGAGTTTCCGATCACATGTCGCGTGGGAAATGAGCGCCAACACTAATTTATTTAAGCAGACCGTAAACATTTCAGTTAGACTCGCCGTTGTTAATACAAATGTGGTGCCATCTTTGATTTGATGTTTGGACGTCGCATCGGGAATTTTTATGCACTAAATATTTTGGGTGTGGGTGCATTTTTATGTAGATGTAGGTTTTGTGTGTAACTTTTATCTGTATTTGTTTTAGACCATATACGTCCCACTGCACGGGCCTCTTCTACAACATTAGTTAACAATACTTACTTATTCACAAATTTTCTGTGGGAAAATAGATGGATTTTCCACCTCAAAATGGGCGAAAATTATAATACAAGGTATATCGAGACCGCCAAGTTATAGTGTTTCAGAGAATTTAGAAACAATGCAACTAAATATTTTGCAAAAATAGGCGACCGATTTTTTTTTGTACTGTTTGCAAAAACTATGGATTTACCATCCAAACAGGATGATATTAAAAAAATACACATAGAAGTGTCCTGTTTTGCATTCTTTATGTATTCACTAAAACTACCACCCAGCTTCGTTTTCGGTCGCAGTTTTGATGTGTCCTGTTATCAATTTGACCATAACACTTACTAACCATATAAAGCACAATATTTTTATCGAATGGTTTGGTAGAATTTAGTTGAACTCGTGGCATCGATGTTATTAGGTAAAACTTTTTAAATATTTGTATACAAATCATGTATTAAAAAAACAAATTTCTTTAAATAACATTGAGATTAAAATTCAATTTAAAGCGTTTTACGATTCAGAACATATTCGTATAAAACCTCAGAATTTTAGGCATATAGCCAAAATAATCGTTTAGGACATCGTTTTTGAGCGAGGACTGTTTATAAAGTGGTTGACGAACATAAAATAACTAAAATACTGTGTTGCTTGTTTTGGCAACAATTTATTGTTGAGAACAAACGAAGATTATTAAAAACATATTAGACATTCTGGAAAATCGATACATTGCCATATAACCGTCTAGGTACCCTAAGCAACTTTACCTTGTCAATAACAAAGCATAAAATATTATTGTTTTTGGTATTAAACTTGTATTGACGGACGCTTCTTGACTTTCAAATTGCATCGATACATAGTTTTCCCTAAATGTTACTAAATTGAATGAAAAACAATTCAAAAACAATCGCAATAATGTATACAAAGTAAGGCTTTATGAATGTTAATCAACGAACGAAAACCTTATCAACGAACCTTAAATTGCGAATAAAATAAGAAAATTAACATTTGTGAAACTGGAAAAAATAACAGTATTTATCAAATGAATGAAAAACTTCTATGAATTAACTATATGATTTTTAAAATGTATCGAACATTCAGACTACTTTTTGCACTTTAAAACGAATTAATCGAAATAAAATAATTTATTAATAGTACATCTTACATATTATTTGGGCGTTATTTATATTGAATACGTTTTAGTTCCTTTTCTATATAAAACGGGTATTATTCAAAACAACCGCACCAGTATTACGGAACATTACAAATTATGATGCAATATCGACGATGGCGCCACAAATATTTTTCTTTGCATTTATTGAGCGAACACGTTTTTGTACCAGCCAGCTCGTAAAAGAAAGCTAAATATAGATAATAAAATTTGCGAATAATTCATATTCTTCCACCATATTGGAACGGAAAGAAAATACTATACAGGGGAAGTCGTATATCATTTGATATGGCAGCCCATTGTTTATATTTTTAAACCTGATTAAAATTATTAAAGTGATTATTATTTTATCGCCTGTTTTGCTAACTGCTTGAACTTCCGTCAGTGCCTTTCCGCATATTGTTGTGGACAGTTATAGCGACAGCCTAGACGGTATTATACTTACCTGGTTTATATTTTGCAAATCCAATGGGCTATGGCACTAGGGCTGCATAAAAAATGCTCCGTGAATAGTGATGAAGGGAGCATGTCTACATTGAGCAATTACTTCAAATAATGTTGCTTTGAAATTGATCCTATTTGGATATTATGAACACCTTCGCTCTAAAGAGATCCTATACTAAAAGATGACTTAAGCTAAGAATTTATACAGGTACCTGTTGAAAGGCACCCGCATGCTAAGAATTTATGAAGCTTCTTTCAGGTAAAATATTCAAAGAACGGGGACGTCTAACACTGCTTGCTCGCGAGTGAACTCATGAAGGCAGCTTTACCACTTGATACACCATAAGATCTCCAAAGTTTAAATCACTCATTGAATATTTATTTTCAATTTTCTAATGTACAGGGTTAGAAATAGTTTTGTCCGGTCGATGCAGGAACACCATCATCGACCTTCATCAAGGAACATTAATGTATGTATGTATCAGCCCATATACGTGCCACTGCAGGGCACGGGCCTACTCTACAATCGAGAGTACGATTGAGAGTGGTTAGGCCATATAGTCCACCACGCTGGCCTAGTGCGGGTTGGAGGACTTGAACATTAATGTCTTTAAAATATATTTAACGCAGTATGATAAAAATATCCTTCATAAAACAAATTAAAAATAGGTAAACTCACATTACACAGCTAACAACCGCTTACATAACAAAAAACATCTGACACGACGTTTCAAAATTTTCGGTAGTGTCTGTTTTTTTGTCAGAATTCAAAACCTTGCTAGATTTTAAGGTAATATTAATACTAAAATTTGTATTATAACTTGCGATACCTAATTAAGTTATCTTTTATCATATTTTTTTTCGTATTTTTTTTATATGTACTACGATTGAGTATCTCTCACATGCACGTCTTGGATCGGGAAGGGAATTTTTTTTTTTTTTTTTTTTATTGCTATGAATGACGAAACGAGCATGCCGTTCGCCTGATGGTAAGCGATACGACCGCTCATGAACAGTAGCAAAACCAAACAACACTTTGAATTACAAAGTAATGCTTGGCATTCCACTGCGCTCGCCACCCTGAGACATAAGATGTTAAGTCTCAATATGTCCAGTAGTTACTCTGGCTACAATGCCCTTCAACCCAAAACACAACAGTGCGTTTACACTGCTGTTTGACGGGAGAAATAGACACTGCGGTGGTACCCACCCAGATGGCCTCTCACATATGAGAGACCTACCACCAGTAATTTTCCATGTTATATAGGAAATAAAATATCGAGAGATATCACTCTATCTTACCTTATTGGTACATGCTATATTGATACTGCACTGCTTTTACTATTTCCATTGGAATTACTTATAAAAAAAAACTAACTCCAAAAAGAAAACGCCGAAAATTCAGAAAAAATCATCTACAATTCCACATTCTACAGCTATTACATAAAAAAGAACATCGTAATCCGCATAATTCAAGTGTCAGATAAAAATGCATTATAATTCAGTTTACGAGTAGAAGAGCAATATATATGATAAATATTCATGCAAATAGCCATACATCCTGGATTCCGTTTAAAAAGGAAAATATCAACGCGGCTAGATTATATCGCGGTACAATGGACACATTATAGATTGAATGTCATAGTATTTGTTATAAATCTGTCATTTGGACTGTTTATGGATACGTTTGGGAGAGTTATAAAACTATTATGCGATTTATTGTATTGTGGGGTTATTGAATGTTGAGTTTGAAGGAAGGAAATAGAATGCATTGTCTTGTGGTTTTCACACGCAAAGTTTTCGAGAATTAAACTCGTTAAGTAGTATCGATTTTATTTAAAATCTTTTGAATGTTGTTAGTTGTTTTATTTGAATATAATTGTTGTTCCACTTAATATAATAAAGGGACGATTACCAACAAGATTGCAGGAATTGGATAGATGCAGAGCATTCAATCAGATCCTTCGATCAAATATATACTAGATACAGGGTCCGGAACAAAATCACACGCCAAAAGTAGCCGAGGTTGCTTATACATACATTTGAAATTCGAAGATTCGTGATGTAGCAAAAAGTCTTAAGTTATAATCAAGTTCAGATAACAATAAACCTTATTCCTTTAAATTAAGATTTATTATGTTTTGGACCATACTAAAATAAAATAAGAATCCACCAGATCCCTGAAGACATATTTATGCAAGGCCTATTTTCAGCTGTAGACTTACCGTACCTGAAAAAGATAAAGAAATATTATTATAAGATATTTTAACATAATTTGACAAATTTAAAATCCATTTTCGAAAGAAGTTTTAGTCTTAGATTATATTATATTTTAACGAAAATTCATCTCTTAAAACTTTGTACACCTAACGCATGTTTCCAAGCATTTTAAAGTTAAATTTAATTTGTATAATTTAATCAAAGTTCTTTAAATTAAAACTAATAAAATTTTAGATTATGGATATAATCCCATCTGTACATCACATTATAAAAAAACTAGTGTGCAATGTCTGTAACATCACTAGTTGTTCTGCTGAAATGCCGCGGTTTCGAGTGAATAAAAGCAAAAATATATTCTGCCTAATGCTGGATTGGGAAGGATGGAACATAGTGAGGAAACCTGAATACCAATAATATATTTACAAAAATAATGTTAATTTGTTAATTGCCACATCGGTGGGCTGTGGCCTAAGCCATCTCAATCGGACTTTGTTACAAGACTGTTTCCAACGTTGAGCGTGTTTTTCATATTTTTCAGACACAGGAAGTCCATTGTTGAACATATGCCTCACGCAAAATCTTCCACGGCAACCTGTTGAAAGGCACTTTAGAATTTCCTGCATTCTATAGAGATATGTCAATTCTATTGAGTGGACAGATATTAAAAACTATTCTTATATAATATAAACATGTTTAAATAAAATTCTAAGTCCTTATTGTATCACCATGCGTAATATTATTTAGTATTCGTAGTTTTCCGTGAATTTTCCCTTGACGAAAAAAACAATGGAATCATTTTGTGACGTTTACCTAAATAAACAACAGCTGAAGTCCTAATTGACAATTGAAAAAGAATTTCCTCTTCCTGAAAATGTTATTTTGTAATTTACTCTCATTAAGACTAAACGAGTAATTAAGCCTGAATATACAAAATCCCGCCTTATGATTTAAAATAAGATATATTTTATAAGCAAAATATGTATATCCTGATACACATTGTACAATAATTGTACATCAAACAGCATACACAAACAGCATATATTTAGACCGATGACGTAAATAATTGATGTTAAACACAAAACACACATTTAGGATACAGAAACGGGTAAACAAACCGTACACGCAACGCGGTCAAACAAATTCAAGCAAAATATCATAATTATTATAATTAGGTCGCAAATATGCAGCGCGGGCCGGCATTAGCACGGCAACTGAATACCGAGTGTATTACCGTCAAAGCGACAGCGATTCCTTTATTCGTGTTAATCGAAATGAACCGATATTGAAACAATCGACGGGGTAGCGCACGACTCGACAGCTTTCATTATAGTGACGCGCGTTTATCGACTACGCTTTAATTGGTATCGATGGAATAGAGATTTTTTTTATTATAATTAAAATATACACCCAACAGTATGACTGTGGGTGTATATTTTACACTACGATCGAGGCTTGTGTCGTGGGTATCAGGAAGTACGAGAAACTTCTTGGTCTTGCAAAAACCGATCCGAAACAAATTCCTGTGAATCATAAAAATATTTGTATCGGTGCGGGGATCGAACCTGCGATCTCTCGTTTAACCAACTGCGCCGCGAAATTAATTTGTGAACTTTTCTTACTTAAATTATTAAAAAAAAAACTTAGAGCTGATCTGAAATTAATCATACAAACGTTGACAGCCTCCGTGGCGCAGTTGGTTAGACACAGGCTGTAAAATATAAACATCAAAACATATTCTTGTTCTAGAATTTTCGTAGAATA
The DNA here is from genome assembly GCA_030180105.1 of Hyles lineata. NCBI lineage: Eukaryota > Metazoa > Arthropoda > Insecta > Lepidoptera > Sphingidae > Hyles > Hyles lineata. The sequence continues at coordinate 8,172,640 of JARJEE010000023.1, forward strand.
GTCCCCAACCACTTACATGAATTTTTATTATTTTTGTACTACTATAAAACAAATTATATCTAGGGTTAAGGAATTTATTCCCATAAATACATACATTTGACTTATAATGACAGCCTCCATGGCGCAGTTGGTGAAACGAGAGGCCGCGGGTTTGATGCCCACACCGAGACAAATGTTTGTGTAGCCCACAAGTATTTAGTTCGGTCTGGGTGTTTGTGAGACCGAAATATCTCTCGTATTTTATGATACCCGTGACACAAGGTTTAACTGTTCTTAATATGGGATAATTTATTTTATATTATAAATAATGCAAGTACTTAATTTATATTTAGAACCCTGGCTTAATAATATCGTTAATATGTGCACACATATTTCGTTAAGTTTGTTTTAAACTGTTTATCGAATCTAATTATTTGACGTAATTAAGTAATATTTTACACAGCTGTTCTCTCTCAAACAATATAGTTTAATATTCTGTCATAATTGAAAATAATTTAAATATCTTCAAAACATATTCAGTACACTCCATAGTTTTCCTATTCCGCATTATACACGTTTCCTTAATAAATAACAGCTTTATTTATTTCTAAACACCGTCCAGCATTGCACAATGCACACATTTGAATATTGCAATCATATATCGTCGTAATAAAGTGTCGTTAACTTATTGAGAAGGACGTGTACAGCCAAAAATACTGACATGCGGAGTCGTAATTTCACTTTTATGCTGAACGTGGAATATTTGAAGTCACATTCACATTACATAAGGAAAAGAACTGGTAACCTATAACAGAATTCGAAAGGCTTTGTGAAGAAAATATTAAAAAGTAGTACCTACTTGCAATTTTCTTGCATTGGTAATTTGGTCAATTACATTCTTGGTAGGTCTCTCATATGTGAGAGGACACCTGGGTAGGTACCACAGCAATTTCTATTTCTCCCGCCAAACAGCAGTGCAAATGCACTGTTGTGTTTTGGTTTGAAGGGTATTGTAGCCAGAGAAACTACTGGATATATTTAGGCTTAACATCTTATGTCTCATGATTGCGAGCGCAATGGAATGCCAAGCATTGCTTTGTAGTTCAAGGTGCTGTTTACCTTTGCTAATTTTTAGGAAGAGTCATATCAGTTACCATCAGGTGAACGGCATGCTCGTCTCGGCATTCAAAGCAATAAAAAAAAATATCCTCCCATACGAAATCTAGACTAAAATATTTACACAGCTGATTTACCCGTAGACTGGCACTTATCGGACAAATAAGGTATTAGAAAAATTGTTTACTGTAATTAAATTATATGTATATCCCGGGTCGGAGAAAGTGATCTTGGGTTTTTCTTTTCATTATCAGCCCGGAGTCAGGAATTTGTGCCCGATGTGGGTATCCTGGTAGCACCATTATTCAACTCTTCTGGGAAAAAGTTGTGATTTTATGTATGTATGTTGCAATATATTTTTCCAAATTTCAAGCACAATACTTCGACGATCAAGCAGGTTGTATTGTTATATGTTTATACATATTTGTATTGAAAAAAAAAAACCGTGAGTAATTTTTAGGGCAGCAGAGTGTCTGTAGGGGTTATTAGTTCTAATAACCTAGAATCATAATTAACTTTTAAGAAATCGTTAATATTGAAAATTAGGTAACGGTAATATAAAAAATATTCGCAAAATAAGGATGTATTATGATAATGCATATCGATATATTCAATCGATACAACACACCGCGACACTTTTCGTCCGTACCTACGCACGATTTTCATGTCGTTAGCCACGTGTTCGTTGCGTATACACGACTTTAGTTTACACACTGAATAGAAGATTAGGAAAATAATAATATTATTGTCCATTTTTACCCCTTTCTAATTTTAATTGTATTAACTCACGCACTTTTTGACACGTGCCGTGGACACGTCTTGAATATAAATCGGTATAAATTTTGTGTTACCGATTAAAATACAAAGGGATGTGATCGGTAACGGTATATCGATAGCATCGATGTTTCCTTAGGGGCCGTTAGGCGGACAATAGACGGTTTTCGGCGCTTTTGAGATAATATTTTTTTGGGTGGTGGGAAAAGGATTAAAGGAAGTATGTAACGGTGGATATTGATTGATATTGCCGCTGTTTTACTGATTTTATAAAGCATATTACTGTGTCTTGCTATATATGTTTTATTGTTCTGTATGTTTCCCAAATAAATATAAATAAATAAATAAATATTAATTATATTTTGTTTGTAAAAATATTCAGAGTATATCAGGACTGCTACCGAAAATGAAGCAGGATGATAATTTAAATGACTTCCACCACATTCCACACAATGCAACTAAAATGTTGCAAAAAAGCAACGATTTATTTTTGTTATTTTTTTCCTATCGTCGTATTTGAGTGGTAAATACATGTTTTTTTTTTAATGATAGTGTACACCCTTTTATTTTTAAGGATGCTATGGTATGGAAGGGCATAATTATTATTTTAGCAAAAACTATGGATTTATCACCTAAACATGCTGATATAAAAAATCACAAAAAATATTCGACCTGTTTCATTGCGAAATTTTTAGTTGCATTGTGTTTGTAGGCCCTTAAACTACCACCCGCCTACGTTTTCGGTCGAAGTCTTGATACACCCTGTATATGATTTCACATGTTTGAAGATTTTTAGAAGGTAGGCTTGTAGCTAGGGCCCTCTGGGTAGTTACCACCGCTTTGTCAAGCACTGTTGCGTTCCGTTTTGATTACATTGTACTCGTATATAGCGATTACTGAACCTAACACCTATTGTCTCGGGGTAGCGAGCGTATTCAGAGCTATGCAATGCTTAATAATAAGTTCTGAGTAGTGTCGCTTTGGTCTATGACAGGCTTGACGACTAATATGAAGCGAGTGACCTGCTCGTCGCGTTACACTGGCTAATAAAAAGATTTATATTTTCTACTATAATTAGCATTTTAGTTTCATTTATCTTCGTTTCAATTGTTTTTGTACGAATATAAGAATATTATAACCTGATTATTTTTGTCATTTCGAAACCAGAATATAATGATTTTATTACAAGAAATAGCGAGACGAGCATGTTATTCGCCTGATGTTAAGCGATACGACCGCTTATGGACAGAAGCAAAATCAAACAGCACTATGAATTACAAAGCAATACTTGGCATTCCACTATGCCCGCCATCCTGAGACATGAGATGTAAAGCATCAATATGTCCAATAGTTAGACATTGTGGTAGTACCTATCCAGATGATACACCCACCAAGAGTTACAGTGTATTGGTTACAGTACATTATGTTGCACGAGTTTTAAAAATATCATAAAAATACTCGGTTGAGAAATTCCGAAAATATAATAGACTGTAGAGCAATGTCCTATACAAAAGTAAGTAACCAAAAATGGACAAATAAAATATAATACTACGTTTTCATTATTATTCTTTACGCGAAACCACCTAAGTAGTACTTGTTAAAAACTTATGCAAATTTATCTTCTAAGTATGTTTAAACATCGCCAAGAGATTTATTAGCGTAGATAATGCTTACCTGCTTTCAACAGCTCGATTTTCCTTTTGTGTGAGTCGTGGGACATACGGACAGTCAGCCTTTATTCAAAGTAGCTAATAAGATATCAGATTGTTTGAAGTAATTAAATATACATAGTCCTGACCCCACATTAATATCAATTAAGTCTTGTGTCGTAAGTATCAGGAACTACGGAGACGTTTCGGTCACACAAACACCCAGATCCGAGACAAATAATTGTTTTTTTTTTTATTGCAATAAATGGCGAGACGAGCATGTCGTTTGCCTGATGGTAAGTGATACGACCATCATCACCTCATGAACAGTAGCAAAACCAAACAACACCTTGAATAACAAAGCAATGCCTCGCCATCCTGAGACATAAGATGTTAAGTCTCAATATGTCCAGTAGTTACTCTGGCTACAATGTCCTTCAATGCGAAACACAACAGTGCATTTACACAGCTGTTTGACGGGAGAAATAGACATTGCGGTGGTACCCACCCAGATGGCCTCTCACATATGAGAGACCTACCACCAGGAGATTTGTAGGGCTTACAAACATTTAATTTGTTTAAGTGATAAACGGTGCAAGAAAATTATATCAACAACTTTTCAAAATTTCATTTAATTTCATTTTAACTTAAAAAATATATCAACATCAAGAATATAATGTGCAATTAATAATATTTTTAGTTTTCACTTATTTGCATGTAATTTAGTATGAGAGAGTAGAGAGCAGTTGAACGCCCGCCCAGAAACGAAAGGGCGTCGCACATTTAGTTATTTTTTTTATATTTTTATATAGGTGTGGATTGCAAATAGGAGGCGCTGTAACAATCTCGCCCAAAATCAGTAGTTGAAAAATCTGATAGGGTATAATATAATACAACCGTTATACGAGGATATTTTCGTAAAAAAAAAATATGTTAGGTTTTTATTTACTTCATATGGTGATAATTAAATCGTATTTCCTTTACACTGAATCGAGTTAACCTCTTGCGCTCATGTTGTTTTTATTTATCATATTATTATTATTTTAAATAATTTTACGCTTACGTAGCTCTTGTCTTCTGGCTAAAGATAAGATAATTTTAGTACTTACTCCTATTACCAGCGTTCTTGAAGTTTCGATGACGGATTCTGATCATAGCATTGTTGACAAATCATTGTGGTTTTTTCAATGCTTACTATTGTGACAAGTTAAAAATGATTATTTTGTAAAAGTGATAAATAAATTTAAAAAAATATATTATTGTTTTCTTTACAGACTAATTGTAAATTTTCGTATAGTGTAATATACCAGCAACATCACCAAAATGAAGCATTGTTGTAAAAATTCAGATCGTGGGAACAGGTGAGACACGCGTGGGCGCTATCTAATCTCATTCATAATAAAACGATATTTTCACCGAAAATGGCATGAACGTAAATTAAATACATTCTAGTCCTTTCTCACCGGGATTGTTGGGAAAATACTAGCAACGAATTAAATACAATACCACCCAAATCAACTTGGAGGTTGGAAATTCACTACCATACGTTTTTCTAGAAACTTTCACCCACACAGTTTCACATATTTGTAGTACAAATCTGTGAAACCAGTTGCCAGTGGCAGTATTTCCAGAAAAATACGACCTTCAAAAAACAAGCGTATTCCCACCTTAAAGGCCGGCAACGCGTCTCCATGCCCTACGGCGATGCAGATGTTCATGGGCGGTGGTGATCACTCACCATCAGGTGAACCGCATGCTCGTTTGCCTTCTATAACATGTATCTGTATCTGTATCTGTATCAGCCCATATACGTCCCATTGTAGGGCACTGGCCTACTCTACAATCGAGAGTACGATTGAGAGTGGTTAGGCCATATAGTCCACCACGCTGGCCTAGTGCGGGTTGGCGGACTTGCATACCATAGAAATTCTTATAAATCGCTATGGTATGCAGGTTTCACATACATACATACATACATAGTTTTGACCCCACACTAAGATCGAGTCTTGTGTCGTGGGTATCAGGAACTACGAGAGACTTTTCGGTCTCACAAACACCCAGACCCGGAAGAAATATTTGTGGGCCACACAAACATTTCTCTCGGTGCGGGGATCGAACCCGCGGCCTCCCGTTTCACAGGCGGCGTCTAACCAACTGCGCCACGGAGGCTGTCAAAGGTAGGTTTCCTCACGATGTTTTTCTTCACCGCTTTAGTACACACATAATCCTAACACATAAAAAAAAAATTAATGTTGTATCTTTTTTCAGGGAGAGCAAAGCGCCATGATACCCCCGAGAAAGCCAGAAAGGTTTCGTCGAGGTTTCCGCCCTTCTAGTCATTTATTATATCTGGTATTTTCCTGATGTTAGGACCCATCATGCTGTTCAAGTTTTTACTTCGCGCTATTAATTCATCAACCTTTTAAGAAGTTATCAGTCTATTAAAAATTAGCATTTTCCACTAAAAGGTTTTTCTTTGCCCAGTAAAAAAATATGTGTGATTTTAATTGATCGAGACTCTGTTTGAACAAATCGTTATGGTCAAAATATGAGGTATTTATGAGGTATTGGCGCTTATAATGTTTTCCTGAAAACACCGATTTTATAGTATTATCAACATTATTGATAAAATAAAATCTAACTGTCTTGATTGTAATATTATAGTAAACGCTATAGGAATAATGTTAATTTTAAATATCCTATATTCAATAATCTTAATATTTTATTTTACACACAAATCCGTTTCACAAAATATTTATAGAGCCTACTAGCGCCACCTACCCGATCACAAATGCAATAAATGAACCAAGTATACACATAGCTTTAAACGCCAAGCACTGATTTTATACCTAAGCTTAAAGGCTCGCGGCTTGGTTTCTACTTTCATCCACAGATGGCGCTAGAAGAATATTTTTATAATCTTATGCAATATAAATTCTCAAAATTCGGGTATGGCTACACCGATTCAGCTATCTGTGAGCTTATTTAAGTGTAATAATCTAAATTAGGTTTTTATAACCATATTTTTAGAAAACCATATTTTTAGAACCCGCACTAGGCCAGCGTGGTGCACTATATGGCCTAACCACTCTCAATCGTACTCTCGATTGTAGAATAGGCCCGTGCCCTGCAGTGGGACGTAAATGGGCGGATACAGATACAGACTTTTAGAAGATTTACCAGAACGTCGGGAATGAAAGGTAATGATTGTAATAAATCCCATCTAATATACGAGGTGATGTTCATTTTCATTGCACCTACTTCTTTTATAATTGCATACCTAATTGTTTTAATGCCTTGCTCATAATTTAACGTACATTTATCGAAATTATGTCTTTATCATTAAATAAATACATCTATATTACTCACCAAAATCGCAATTCTGAAGCTAGTTGGACGACGCCAACAAAAGCGATGACCGTGGTACCACTCAAAATCACTTGCACTTTATTGACCACAAAACCATGTAAATAACTGCCTTGTGAAGAACAATAGCGCAGCAACGGAACATGCGCCATACTTTTGAAAGCGTACACGAGAAACTGAACTATTAGGCCAACAAGATGGTACTAGTTAATTACATAATAACTACCCTCCAATAGATAATATTTGTCAAAAAATTCTTTTTTATTATTATTGCGTAAATCAGGCACACAAACACACAGGATACCTGAAGGTAATGATCACTGCCGCCCATGAGCATCCACAACTCTAGGATCATGGATGTGTTTCCGGAACATCAGATCGGGAGGAGAACGAGAAGGAGAAAGATTTTTTATTTTTTGTTGCCATGAATGTCAAGACGAGCATGCCTTTCGCCTGATGGTAAGTGGAAACCTACCACCAGTAAAAATTGGATAGGATTTGAAGAAGAAAGCGTTGAAAAAAAAGTAAATATATATTTCAAACTTTTATATTTATCCGAATCTTATCATTTTTAATGAATTCTTTCCTATGAAATCAAAAGTGTCATTCATTAGATTATATTGAGCTTCAAAAGACTTCTGCGCCTCACACACCGCCATGTCCACATGCCAGAATGCTGAAACAAAACACTTTTGTTTTACCCCTGATTATTCATCTATAATATGACCCATCTTGAAATAAAACGATTGTTTACGGATTTTATCGCGGATTTGGTAAAAGAACACATAGCTGACGTGAAACATCGACGCTCAACGAAGTCTGCAGTTGCTGAACATATAGAAGAAGGCTCCAAGCATTACCTTCGCTTTGACCAGCCCCAAGTCCTCGCAAAAGAACACCGATTCCTGCCCAGGATGTTTCGCGAGGCTATTGAAATTAAAAAACATCCTAATTTCAATAGAGAAGATGGCTTGAAGCTTGCACAAGCATGGGATCCAATTCTACACTTAATTAAATCGGAACCCAAAAAACCAACTGCCAGACCTCAAGACACAGTGAGCTCCTTCTGCGTAGGTCGGAACGCAACCATAGACTAGCTAGCTATTTAAATTAAGTTTTAATTTAATATTTTCAAAATAAGGGTAGTTTAATTGTAACAGTCACTGAGCGGATGACTAATACCTCAGTCCGCCCCGTGACCATGAAAGCTGTAAAGTGATCGAAACGTCGGGAAATTAAAAAATGTAAAAATTAAACCAAATCCGCGATAAAATCCGTAAACAATCGTTTTATTTCAATGTGTAACATTCGCGTAAATCTAAGAAACCATTATGACCCATCTTTATCGAAACTTAATGTGCATAGGCGAGACATGATACACCCTTGCGTATGTCATTATAACGGGTAGTCTACCATCTTATACCTATTAGTATATGATGATAGAATACCCGTTACCAGAACCTCTTACCAGTACCTCTTCTCTCTTCCCATCTTTTTTCCTTCTCGCTCCCCTCCCGATTTATTGGGTCGGTATCATATCCATGATCCAAGCATTATGAATGTTCATAGGTTCATTACTTACCACCAGATGACCTGCTTATTCGTTAGTAGGAACTATTTCAAGTAAATAAATGAATATATATATGGTCTCTTTTAGTCTCCTCTCTATTATTTTGGTCTTTTGGTTTCTTTTCTTATTTTGGTCTTTTGGGTTCTCTTCTTCTTTGGTCTATCAATCTCACTCATCAAATGAAACGCCACAGCAAAACTATTACTTTACGTTGATGTTCTGTGAGACTATGATACCACCCTAGCCGACATATTTATCACAATTACAGCCTCCGTGGCGTTGTTGATTAGTCCCTGTCTAAGAAACAAGAAGCCACAGGTTCGTTCTCCGCACCGAGCCATGTGTTTGTTGCTCTTCAAGCAATTATTTCGAGACCGGTAGAAGACCTGGTATTGATGAGACTGAAATGGCTCTCGTAGCTTCTGATACAATTGACTCAACATATAAATGAAATGTTGTAAGATTGTCGGTACTACAACATTGAGGTAAATCCTGTAAGTGGTATTAAATAAATAATAATAATAAATAACACCCAACAGTCACATACATAGTCCTGACCCCACACTAAGATCGAGTCTTGTGTCGTGGGTATCAGGAACTACGAGAGACTTTTCGGTCTCACAAACACCCAGACCCGGAAGAAATATTTGTGGGTCGCACAAACATTTCTCTCGGTGCGGGGATCGAACCCGCGGCCTCTCGTTTCATAGGCGGCGTCTAACCAACTGCGCCACGGAGGCTGGATTGGTATTGGTTGGAAAATAAATAAAAATAAATAAATAAAAAACTTATCTTCGGGATGAGGACTATGTATGTGACTATTGGGAGTACCTATTTATTTGTACGGAAGTACACAACACAAAATAAAGTAACACAAATAACTGACCTCCAAATCGCTTGCAATTGGCTTTATGAAGTGTACAAATGTCTTCAAAAACAGCTAGAAAATTTGCTTTTCTGTCGAAGCCGCAAACTTTGCCTTGGTTTTCACGACACCCTTTCATCTTATGGCAATGATACTCGGCATATAAATAATCTTTATCGTAAATCTGAAAAAAAAAAAGGCAAACTTCCTATAATATTTGTTCAATTTGTACTTAGGAAACGCCTTATTTTTTTGTAGTACTGCCTCGGTGGTGCAGTTGTACGATTGTAAAGTTGAGTCTCGAGTTCAAAACCCGATCGTGAAAAATGACATTGCATTTTTGTATTCAATATCAGTTCGGTGCGGCGCGGCGTCGGGAATTCATTCCCGATATGGCAATGAGCACAGTATCACATCGTGGGACGGAAAAAAGCGTAACGTGTGTGTCCTGCTAGCACCTCTGCCTACCCCTTCTAGAAAAAGGCGTGCACTTCTCGTGGCTGAAGAGAGAAGGAAGTTTACAGTAAAAATAACGCAAATTAAGTCTATTTTATGCTGATACGGCAAAAAATCTGGTGTTTGTACAATATCAATTAGCGAGGGCAAGAAATCTTTATTAAATACAGATAAACGGGAAGTGAAAAGAATAAAAAAATACATGAACTCACCTGCCTTCTTCCACACGAGTCGTACAGGAACAATACTAAAACTAATTATTTTTATTAATATGGATCATTGACATAAATATATGGACAGGGCGGAAAGCGCGTAGTGTTCCGACGTAAGTGGTGCGCGCGCTCCAGTACATCTCTAATGGAGCGTTACTAAAATTAGTCGTCGCTCACAACAATTTGAAAATGCTTGTTTGCATTATAACAGAAAGTTTAACAAAAATGAAGATATTTTCATCACTGTTTAGACGAAATCTATTAAACTAAGTTGATTTAATAATTATTTTTAACGCAATTTTCACAGGCATGTTTTTGAAACTCCAAATGTACCGAAGGGCCTATCCTTAGTTGTTATACTTTGTTGTATTACTTATGATTTGAGTTATCATAATTTAAATAAATTATGATAACTCAAATAATATTTCATATAATTATAATAAAAATACATTACCTAAAAACACACAATTTGCCTTCATGATCGAAATTTTTCGATTGCCAATGAGTAATCACACTTGATTTGTGTTCACGGTAATTTGATTTAATGCTTTCTTCTACGCTTTTTGCAGTATTTATCGTGCGTTATCGTGAAATCTGGAAATTAGTTGTTTACAGAAAGTATATCGTGGGCGTCCAGTCGTCTGCTACCCACGTAAGTCTGGCTTGGTGTCAATGGCATGAGATTTTCTGTTACTAATCGATATCCTATTTGAACTGCATTGCATTTATCATCAGATGCAGTTAATTCTTTTTGCCGAACCAAGGTACTAAAGTATCTAGTTACGTATATACAAATAAAATATGTTGACTTAATGGCATGAGATCTATTGGACTTAACGGCAAAAGACCTAGGTTCGAAGCACAGGGCTGGCTTCATCTCTCTCTCTTTCTTTCTTGTGGAGACCTATTTTCAGCAATGGACTTCCTGTGGTTGAAGAGAGAGAGAAACGGCATGAGCCCTATGAAGACCTTGGTTCGGAGCACAGGGCTGGCTTTAATCTTGGCAGTTATATCCTAATATTATCTTTTGTTGGTATTATGACAATGATATACGCAATGTGCCTTTCGGCCTTCCTGGGATACCGAAAAAGGAGCTTAATAGCATTTCCTCATGCAACAGAAAAGGGTACTCTGTCTGAACTGCACATAATTGCAAACATTTATTGATTTATAATACAATACCACGGTGTTATTTACCCGCCCTAGGCATGCGTAGGGGACTATCGCCTAGAGCCTCTAGATTACTAAACAGTTCTACGGGCTTCATATACGGACTGTTTATATTTTTGACTGGTTATAAAAAAAAACAATTGAACCCACCTCTTTTCTCAGCGCAGTTGTATTTATAAACAGCGCAGTGGCATGGGAACAGTCTCCGCTGGTCTGAGCGCTTCTCTCGGGCACAGACCCGGCTACCCTCGTGCTGGTGGCAGTATTTACCCCTCCAGCACCAGTACTCGTTGATCACTGCTAGGAGCCCTGGAGCGGAAGTCACGACGCGCTTCCGAGGAACTATTCGCTGGAAAACATTTGTAATTTTTTTTATTATTTTTTTGCACAAAATAGAAAAAATACAGTGTATTAACAGTACAAGATGCGGCCTTATCATTCTAGGTAATTTCATCCAGGCAAACTTTGTATGGATATCTGTGAAGTGTTCAGGTAAAGTGACAACCAGTGATGTTTTTTTAGGAATAAAAAAATGTTAGTCATGAAAAAATATATCGATAGTACGCTCTATAATTAAAGAATAAATTTCTTTTTCGTGTTTTTGGAACTTGGGAATAATTGTCAAAGGTTGTTATTTTTTAGCAAAACTTGATTTTTTTCATACATACATTTACTCTCTAAATGTTAATCCCTTGTAAAATGTTTTTTAGGTACAAATAAGCTTTCTAGTGTCGCAATATTAATTTATTAAAGATTATTAAAATTACCTTACAATAACACTGCATAATAATGAAATTTAGCAAATAATACACAATTAATTTCATTTTAGTCTCTGATACATTACACTCTCACTGCTTCAAGCGTGGGACTGATAATAACGGAGGGATTAAGCTGAGTTTCCACTGAGCTGAACATGTTTAGGAATCGATCAACAATATTGGGCATTTATGTTATCATAGATAATAAATAATGCACTGTTGTGTTTCGGTTTGAAGGACATTGCAGCCAGAGTAACTACTGCACATATTGAGACTTAACATCTTATGTCTCAGAATGGCGAGTGCAGTGGAATGCAAATTTGCTTTGTAATTCAAGGTGCTGTTTGTTTTTGCTACTGTTCATGAGCGGTAGCCGTAGCGGTCGTATCACTTACCATCAGGCGAACGGAATGCTCGTCTCGCTATTCATAGCAATAAAAAAAATTAAAAAGAAGACCCTATAGTCTCATACATAGTCCTTACCCCACACTAAGATACAAGCCTTGTGTCGTGAGTATCAGGAACTACGAGAAACTTTATTTGTCTCACAAATGCAGCCCGAAGTAAATACCTGTGAAATGCACGAATATTTGTCTCGGTGTGAGGATCGAACCCGCAATCTTTAATTTCACAGCCAGACAAACCACCATACCACGGAGGCCCTCTGATAGAATCGTAAAGCCTGTGATTGGGCAATTAGTACAAATCTTCGTCCCACATAGCTAGACTCCGCTTTAGTGGAAAATCAGCCTTATTACTTATCAGTTTTCTCAGCTATTGTTCAATGTTGCTCGCTTACTTTTAAAAAAAGATTGTACTACAATCAAATAAAATAAAATGGAACTACAGAAATACGGACCAAATGTTTTTCGAACGAAGGCTACGTGTACTAGCAATTAAAGCGTTGCTCGTCCACTCCTGAGGAGGACGGACAGTCTAATGTAGGTTGGAGGAACTCATTGAATCCAAGAAACATTCAATAAGTCAATGTAAAAACCCTTGGAGGTCCATGATCATCAGTGGGCTGCCTGTGGCTGAGACTCATGATAATGATATAGGCCTTTATTATGAGTGAATTTGAAATACCACATTCCTTCATAAAATCACCCCTTGCGTAAATATCACTTGCGTTACCTATGAAGAAAACCATTGGGAGAAACCTGTTTATCTTAAAGTTTTCTAGGTAACAGGATTTCGAATTTTTGAAAAATATCCAACATCATTTGTGCCGGCCGTGATTCCCTTAAATATTTGTCTCGAGTCTGGGTGTGTGTGAGGCCAAAAAATCTCTCTCCTGATACGACTCCACGACACAAGGTTCGATCTTAGTGTGGGGTCAGGACTATGTATGTGACTGTTGCCTTTTGGGAGTATTTATTTATTTTACTACCTAGCGTAGGCGACTAAATAGCCTACTCCTATAAAAGTTAAGATCAGGGAGACAGCTGGTCGTAAAATTTTTTAATTTAATGTTTATTGTTTAATTTAATTCTGCAACAAGATTGAAAAGTCGTGTTGCGCCGACACCTTGTAAGTGTGGAACTATAACAGACATAAGAAGACTTAAGGATAGCAACCACCGCATAGAAATATACCAAAATTTTCCTATAGGCATCCGTCAGTATCTCGTTCTTAAAGTGAAAAGCCATGTTTATTAAACCCTAAGTAAAAAGCTAAGTATTCAAAATCCAACTATCTAATAATTCTCATTAAAACTACAAATGACTAAGTTCTCAAACTATCCAATTTCTTCATGAAAAACACGCTTCAGATAAAACTAAAGTAAGTTTGTAGCGAATTTGTCTAGACAGGCACGTGACGCACAAATGACGTCAACTTGTTAAAGCCCTTTGTGAGCATTTGCGTAGATATTCCAGAATTAAACTATCTACGATAGGATACTATTTATCAATGGAAATATTACTTTGTTTAGGGATATTTTTTTACTTCGGTAAATAGCGAAACGAGCACCATATTTGCCTAATGATAATCGATACGACCGCTCAAGGACAGTAACAAAACCAAACAACACCATGCTTAGCATTCCACTGCTCTCGCCAACGTAAGATATAAGATGTAAAGTCTCAATATTTCCAGAAGTTACTTGTTTCCTTCAAACCGATACACAACAGTGCATTTACACTACTGTTTCTCGGGAGAAAAAGACAATGCGGTGGTACATAACCAGACGACCTCTCACATTACTACCTGCCACCAGTAATTACCTAGGGGTTCAGGTAATAAATAATACAAACTAAATTAATACAAGTATTTATTCAGATTTATTACTTTCTTTTTTTAATGCCTTTTCGCTCCTGATATGTCCATCGAGAGGTGGTAACAAAACGCAATGGTCCATAGTAGTCTTCTTGTAATCTAAAAAAAAGCTATTTATTAATCAACGTATACCATAGCGGTTTATAAGAATTTCTATGGTATGTAAGTCCGCCAACCCGCACTAGGCCAGCGTGGTGGACTATATGGCCTAACCACTCTCAATCGTACTGTCGATTGTAGAGTAGGCCCGTGCCCTGCAGTGGGATGTATATGGGCCGATACACAATACAGAATCAATGTATAAGTATTTATTAAAGGTATTATAGACACAGAGTACATTACTAATGTACTATACGAGTATATGAAAGTATTAGGTGTCATGAAATGTATATAGGATATTAATTTGTTATATCATTTCCAAAAAAATATGGGATTTATTATATTTTATTATTTACTCAACTATTCGTGACTAGTTTAACATTTTTGGTATAAGTTTTTGTTATAGAAAAAAATATGCCCAACACCACAAAACATAACTTGTGAAGTCACCATTGTTACACTGGGTTCGTTCGAGAGAATTGTCAACATAATTATAATACATTTTCTACTAATTTATGTCTTTTAGTACCATTCTTATAAAATTCAGATATTTACCTGTTTCTTTCAAGCAATTATACTCCAAAATGTCACAGGAGTCGAGAAACCTACGAACGTTGTTTTTTGAATCGATTCCACATTTTTCATTGCCATTATGGATGCATGTTTTGGACAAATAGCACACCTGAAATAGTTATATTATTGACGATATTACTCTGATTTAATTCCAGTACAATGGCTATTTTAAACCCAATTTCACTAGAACTTGTAAACTCGTCTTACTTTCTTCTTCTTGACACTATGATATAAACACAAGATAAAGTCTAAAGGCTCTATTCATAGACAGCATATTAACTTATTTTATATATCAAATGTTTTGTCTTCTTTCCTCAAACTGAATTTAAAAGTCGTTCGAAAGGGACAAAACATTCTATAGTTAAAATCGATTTTAATAACGTCTATGAATATGAACTTATAAGTTATATAATATTTGAATAAGCAATACACAATACGATCAATAAAAGATGCCTCGGTGGCGCAGTTGTACTATAGTACGGTTACAGAGCCGAGTTGCCGGGTTCGAATCCCGGATCAGGCAGTGATATTGGATTTTTCTATTCATTATCAGCCTGCAGTCAGGAATTTGTGCCTGATATGGCGATAGGCTCGCCCCCTATCACAACGTGGGACGGAACATACAAGGCGAAATGTGGGTGTTCTGGCACCTCCACCTACCTCTTCTGGGAAAGAGGCGTGAGGTGCGCGAAGGATTTTTGTAAAAATGTAATAATAAATAAACTTACTTTGTTAGCATGCAGGACTCCTAACGTAGTCAAAATAAGGAATATTCCTGCAAAGAGTATAATAACAATATGATTAACCTTTGTGGCACCAGTTGGTTAGCAGCCGGCTTTAATAACACGGCTGAACACGGCTAAGAGTTCTGAGTTCGATAATCGCACTAAGAACGTTATTTATGTGATCAAAACATATTTATGGTTTGTAGAACGTAAAGGTCATTTGTCAAGGTGTTTTAATAGCCACAACAAAGTTCTTTACTATCATGTAAGATCGGTTATCTTTAGGCATAAATATAAGTTATAATATTGTGATTGAAAAGTAACTTACAATTTTATCACATTAAAACCAAAAAAAATATACCACCCAAAGTCACTCACCTAAAAAACACTTCATTAAATTCATATCAAAATCGATTCCATGCGCTTGCGAAAAAATATTGTCTCAACGACCCAACATAAAATATATTATGATCGTAAAAATAAATTCGAAAACGAAACATTAATTTCGCAACAAAGCAATTTTAAACAAGTACTTGGAATGCAATGGTTACGTTTTTAATATACAAGTACATTACACTTATGAAATACTACAACTTTATTTGGTTGATCTTATTAAGTTTGTTTATAATCCCAAGTCACGGGAAGAAGAAAGTATGTTATTACAAAATATTCTTAATTTACTTTAATCTATCCATTACTTAGCAGTGAACTAGGATATTATTGCATAAAACGGAGCACGATTCTGATGTTTTCTTACTACTTATAAGAGAAAAGCCTTTGACTTTGACAGCCTCTGTGGCGCAGTTGGTTAGACGCCGCCTGAGAAACGAGAGGTCGCGGGTTCGATCCCCGCACCGAGAGAAATGTTTGTGCGGCCCACAAATATTTCTTCCGTGTCTGGTTGTTTGTGAGACCGAAAAGTCTCTCGTAGTTCCTGATACCCACGACACAAGACTCGATCTTAGTGTGGGGTTAGGACTATATATGTGACTGTTGGGTGTTATTTATTATTTATTAAAAGGAGTCATCCATACATCGGCCAAAAAATAGAATGCTTATTATCTCACTGTTGCAACCAGATAAGTCACCTTCCCTCATATTTACATGCATTTATCTTTCATTTCGCTTTACCATATACACATTAGCCAATGTACGATTACAACGCCTAGGTCTCGGGTTCGAATCTCGGATCGAACGAACTGAAGTGATTTTTTCTATTCATTATCAGTCTGGGGTTAGAAATTTGTGCCCGATGTGGCTATAGGCTTGTCTACTATCACATCGTGAAATGGAAAACAATGCGAAACGTCTGTGTCTTGGTAGCACCTCTGCCTACCCCTTCCGAGGAAGAGGCTTGAGTTCATGTATGTTTATGAAAAAAATTTACAATTCATCAAAAACAATCAATGTAATTGTCTTGGGAACATAGCCTATACATTTCACCCATAGAACAAGGGGGATTGTTACTAATTCATCTCGCATTTCACTTAAATACACAAACACTATTTCTATGTACATACCATATCTATTACCATATCTATTTCTATGTAATCACCACGCACTAAAACGGTGAAGGAAAACATCGTGAGGAAACCTGCATACCATAGCGATTTATAAAAAAATCTATGGTACGTAAGTCCGCCAACACGCACTAGGCCAGCGTGGTGGACTATATGGCCTAACCACTCCCAATAGTGTCAATAGTACTCTCGATTGTAGAGTAGGCCCGTGCCCTGCAGTGAGACGTATATGGGCTGATACAGTACAGTACACAAACACTACAAGATTATTACAAACTTACAAAACTTGCTGTCATAAATATTTTTACGCAATACTTTAACATTTCAGCCTACATGTCTAGACGCTTTCATTTGCTTTCACACTGGCAAAAAACTGTGTGGCTTAGATTCCAAAAGTAAAGAAATACGATGGTTTCTAGACAGATGCGATTTACTAGAGTTCAACTGTGAATATAAAACTGGTAAGTGCAATGCCAACAGGTCGTAAGTGCGCCTTTTCATCGTGATTGATACGTCGTTTTGGAATTGTATTTATTTCACATATTTCGTTCAAAAAGACATGTTCAGTGTCTTTATTTTAAGACACTTGTTAAATAGTTTCTTTTTATTTCTTGCTTGAAGACAAATATTAGATATTTTTGATAGCATTAATAAAGATGTAAATGTAAAATGTAGTGCTTAATAGGCGACTTTTTCATGTACTTTTTTTAACTACTCCCATTTGTTATTTGATATTCTCCTGGTCTTGTTGTCTGTTTCTCTTTATTTTATATTCCATTAATATTTGTTTTCGCGTTTACAGATTTCGCAATAACATCAAACACCAAATGCAAGAACATACCACAAACATAAATTGTTTTCAAAATAGCAATATTCCTAGATCCAGTAATGGTTAAGGGAAGTTTATACAAAGCATGGACAATAGACGATCGCTGCGAATACATAAACATAGGCGTGGAGGCAGCCATTTGTCTTGTGTCTCCTGAAGACAAAGGCTTATTGGACGACATGGCATCACACCTGTTTGTACCAGGTAAATTAAATTTAGCTGATATTGATTTTATGCAGGGTTGGTAGAGTATATTGTTTTGACAAGAGTCCCTTTTTGACAAATTCAATCAGTAATATTCAAATACTTTTGTAAATATTCGTACTCGCTCACATTGAAATAAAAAAATTAAAATATAACCTTTCGGAGTTATAAATATTTAGTGATATCTTCTTTCAAAAACGTAATTGAAAACCAATTGAAAATTAGTTTTAAAGTCTGTCAGTCTGTGGTGACATCAATAAGCAGACGTGCAATAGATTTCAAAATCGATAACCGGCTAGGCTATGTCTAAAAATAACACTACAATCCAGCACAAGTACCGAATAAGTAAAATAAAAGAAATTATCAAGACATTTAATAAACCCGAAATAAATATGTTTATTTGTTCGCAGCTTTCTTTCTTCTCTTCATCATATGTGCAACCTTCGCTCATGGACCTCCTCAAGATCGTGATAATGAAGACATAGCGATGGGGCGGAAGGTAAAAAAAGTAAAGGTTCATTTCATTTTCTTACTATTTTACTGGTGGTAGGCCTGTCATATTACATGAGAGGCCGCCTGGGTAGGTAGGACCGAAATGTCTATTTCTCCCGCCAAGAAGCAATGTAAATGCACTTTTGTGTTCCAGTTTGAAGGAGATTGCAGCTAGGGTAACTAATAGACATACTGAAACTCAATATCTTATATCTCAGCATGGCGAGCGCAGTGAAATAACATGCATTGCTTTTAATTCATGGTGTTGTTTGGTTTTGCACCGTTTAGTTTGTCCACGAGCGGTCGTTTTTCTTACCATCAGGCGAATGGCATGCTCATTTTACCATTAATAGCAATAAAAAATATATATGTCCCTATACTAGCCTTCTCTACATCCGAGAATACGATTCAGAGGGGTTCATACAAATAATCCCATTGAATAAAACAACTCAATGTTTTTGTTCGCAATAGATCACAGCAATAGATCGTACTTCGGCAGTAAAAGCGTATATAATTAATGACCTTGTGCTAAATTTTCTGTCTTTCACGGGCATTTTGTATTACACAATTTACCTTATTGGTGAAGTTGTTGACATTATTGTCTTGTAATTTGTCTAAGTTTTGGACTATTTATAAGAGCTAATTTACTTTTAAAAAAATCACTAGACAGTTTAAATCGTATTTCTTAAACAATTCTACAGACGCTATTTGCAAATACTGATTGTTCTTCTTGCGATGAATGGCGAAACCAGCTTGCCATTAAACCTATTGTAAGCGATTGTGGTATGATATTGCTTTTTCTCAATATGAAGTGATATTTCCAGATGGGCGCCAAGTGGTGCAGCATGGCGAAGGTTTGCAACCACGACCGGATCCCAATCTGCGGCATCAGTCACGCCGGAGACATCATGGGCTTCCGCGACCTGTGTGATATGTTCGACTTCAACTGCATTAGACGACGAAGTTAGTATTATACCTAACTCCTTACGTACAATTCTGTATCTAGTCATTATCATCCACAGCTACGGGAGGTCTCACTGCTGAGCAATGGGCCTCCATATTTTTTACAGTAACTTGTTGGAGGCTGTCTCCGTCTAGAGATTTCCTTATGAATTTTATCAGGTCATCTATCCTAGCAGATGGCCGTAAAACATAATGCTTATAAAAACGTTTATCGTGAAAGAATATTATGATTTTTTTCATTCAACCGCAAAATTTGCACAATGTAGATTGTGCCCCAATAGGATTCGAACCAGGACCTCAAAGGTTACAACCCCTGCATGTCACCACTATAGCAATCAATAAGGCATTCGTTTTGTATATTATTAAAAATATTGCTATCCCAAGAATAGCACTAATTATGTCATTATTTGAAACTTTTGATCTCAATTCTCATTCTACCTGCATCAGCACAACTTCTACTCCATTAATCCACCTCCTGACCTGAAAGTAGGAGTCGATACCAGACACAAAGCGCAATCGCGAAGGTTATCACTCATTTACATCTCTTTGACGGAGGACCTAGCGTCAACAGAGCACCCGTATACGAACTTTACGCCCTTCCATTGTGAGATATTTGGGACGAGATAAACTGCCAGGGTTTTATTGAAATGCCGATTCTAGACAACTTGTAGGACTGGTATTTAAATTTATGGGCATAATATCATTGATTGAATCTTATCTGAAGCAGATTATTGGCAATAAAAAATCATCAATATTAAGAAACCAGATAAACAGGAACATATTTGAAGATATTTCTAGTTTTATGGAAAATAAAATGTGTGAGTACTGTGATGAGTACTATAAGCCACGAATCTTTTAAAAGACTAATAGTAAAATAAAATGGTCTCTTTTTATGTACTAAAGTTATGCAGAAACACAAAAACATTATGTTTTTTACAATACATCACTGGCGGTTTATTGCAAACAGTATTAGCAGAAGATTTCATTAATCCCAAGCCTTGGATAATTGTATTAAAAGAATGTAAAAAGATTATAGTTGCAGTTGTAAATAGGTATTTAATCTTCGTTTATATAGGTTTGGAATTTAATTTGGAAAGTCGATAAATAAATATTAACTTGACAATACATCGTCCATTTAATCTAAAATGTCATGTATTTTCGGAAAATAACTACATTTCTCCATTCATCTCACCGGACCCATTTTTATTAAGTTACTAAAGGTTACAGCCTTTTTTGTATCTTGACCTTTCCATAATTAAATATTTGCTTGTGTAAGATTTTCTAATTTTTTTATTGCAATGATTGGCGAGACGAGCATGCCATCGCCTGGTGGTAAACGATACGACCGTTCATAGGTAGTAAAAACTAAAATGAACACACAAAAAATTGGAGGCCCGCGCCTTGCAGTACATATGTACAAGATTTTTTAGATTAATAATTTGGCCGTATTTTTGTACACCCGCTATTATTACGAATATTTGTGATAACACCTTGGTATGATTTTAGAAATTTTTAGGGCAGCCGTATATTCGTGTAAAATATTTCTATAGCTCTAGATGATATTTTTATTTAGGAAAATATATCGAATGGTTTTAGTTTTTACCTCTAATTTCTTAATTATCTTCAAATCAAAATCTTACCTCGATCAATACCGAACCCGCATCACACGAACTCAACAGACATCTGCAGATATTCCCAATTAATTAACAAGTATTGTCATTCACAGATTACAAACAGACAGCGTGCCCTGAGGACAAGTCCCTTCTCACCGTGTCTCGTCGCCCCACAAACAGCTACTACGATGATTAGAGCTATAAATAAACTATTCGACCGCATGCCAATACCTCTTAACTAACATTTTCACCAATACCGGGTATATCAAGACTGCCACCGAAAACGAAGCCGGGTGATAGTTTTAGTGATTACAAACACAATGCAACTAAAAATTTCGCAAAGAAACGCGACAATTATTTTTTATAATTTTTTAGTGGTAAATCCATCGTTTTTGCTAAAACAATAATTTAAAATGAATTTAGCATCCAAATAAGACCATAGGAAAAACATAACAAAAAAAAATCGTCGCTTTTTTATATGTCTGAAGTCGCTTAAACTACCCACCGGCTTCGTTTTTGGTAGCAGTCTTGATATACCCTGTACAATTGTTTACAGCATCTATTTAATATTGATAATATTGTCTTATAAAAAATTACAAATTAATCTAAAATTAATAAACTTCGATTTTCGGTTTATAAATATCATCTGTATTGTTTATTATATTTTGTTTTTATCCATTCTTATAAACATGCCTCAAAACTCTTGGGGGGTATTAGCAGCATACGGTCGTTTCGTATATTATTATATTTCATTGGTTAATAATTAAACGATTATTTATGTATACTTAATTAATCATTGTGTATTGAGTAAATAAAATAATATTGGAAAAAATATATTTTTTTTATTATAAATGAAATTTTAACCTCTAAGTATTATTATTAAGTTCATTAGAAAGGGTAGGTCACAGAGTAAATCTTATACATGAAGAGGGTAGGTCCAGTAGTAAAACTTTAAATATATATTTTAAGTAAATATCAGACAGAATATAAACTCCACTAAACTTATTTAAATTGTTTATTTATTTAGTCCTTCTTTGCGTTCTTTTTTTTCTTTACAGAGAAACGATAAAGAAATTACATAATATTACAGATGGCGGCCTTATCACACTAGATAATTTCTTACAGGCAACCATAGGGTGAATATACAGAATACACAGAATGCATGAAGAAGTTGATGAAAGTGGGTGAAGCGAAAGTAGTATGTCAGGATCGAGCAAAGTGGCGGTCTATAGTCTCTACCTACCCCTATGGGATACAGGCGTGGCGATTATGTATGTATGTATGTATAGGGTGAATACAATACAATATTCTGTATTGTAAACCAATATATAAAAGAAAAACAAAATAGAAAAACAAATAGACCAGCTTAATAGTATTACAAGTGGCGGTCTTATCGATTGGAGCGATCTCTTCCAGACAACCATTGTATGGATAGGATCAAAAGTAGGTGGCGGTATATGCAGTTATATATAAATACGTATATAAATAGGGGGAAGAAAGGTAGTCAGTATGTTTAATTAATCTGTATTATTTTAAGGTGAGTTTATCCATTGCCTCGATGGCGAAATTGTACTACGGTATGATGGCAAAGCTGATGTCTCAGGTTTGAATCCCAGGTTGGGAAAAGTGATTTTGGATTTTTCTATTAATTATCAACTCGGAATAAATTTGTGCCTGATATGGCGATAGGCTCGCCACCTATGACATTGTGGGACGGAACATACAGAGCGAAATGTGGGTGCCCTGGCACTTCTGCCTACCCCTTCTGGGAAAAAGGTGTGAGTTTATGTGTGCATGTATGTATGTATGAAAATCAATACCAGAATAGAATAAGTATCCGTCAGACAGAAAGTCATCTAGGTAGATAACTGTTCGGCAATCGATCGTCAATCAAGTATCTACTAAAATCCTGTCTCTGTTTTCTTTCTGTTTGTTATCCATTCAATTTTACTTACACACAAGTTACAGAGGGAAACACAACTAATGCTCTCATTTTTAAATTAAAAAACAGTGTCATATTGTCTTTCACACTCTTTTAAAACCGGTATGAATCCAATTCCAACACTTACAAAATATATACATACTGGAAAGACTTCTTATTTAGACAATGGTTTGGGTATGTACCTACCACCACTTCAATTGATGATGGGCAAGCTTATAACCATAAATTACTGACTCCGGGCTGATAAATGAATAGAAAAATCCAATATCACTTCGCCCGACCCGGGATTCAAACCCGAAAACTCAGCTTTGAAACCATACTAAAACCATAGTAAAACGCCGCCGATACAATGATTTATTAATTTATAAAAGAATCCTCATAAATAATCTTAGAGTACAATTACCACTACTAAAGTAAATTATTACATCCAATCCTCCATTTACACCTAAGCAAAATTGTCGGCCGTCTAAGCCTCGCTTAATACCCATATACTACACATCCGTTTACAGCGTCAAATTCCCTGGAACATCGCCATACAAGCCTGCTAATTAACAACAATGTACAAACATCCTTTGTATAAATTCAGTTTACACTACGTCGCCCAACCAGTGACTACGTTAATAGATATAATTTAATTAATTAAAGGATTATTTGTTAATTAAAGTATTGAGTAATGATTTTACGATTGAGTTGTTGAAAATGCTGTTATATTTATGTGTGTTTTTGGTGTCTGTGGTTCATTGTCATATTGTAGGCGACAAGGCTCATTTGGTTCGTATGAATAATTTATATTTTAGTAAGAAACCTTAGATTATTTGGTAAAAATATTTGAAGTAATACTTCAATAAAAGATCTAAGATTTTCGACATTCGCTTTTTACTTGAATATCAAATTTTTAAGCTTCGCTTTGTATTTATACTTCTATTAGCATTTCTACTTTTTTTTTTATTGCTATGAATGGCGAGACGAGCATGCCGTTCGCCTGATGGTAAGCGATACGACCGCTCATGTACAGTAGCAAAACCAAACAACACCTTGAATACAAAATACTACTTCGTTAAAATCTACAATAAATTAACTGTTTGTTTCAGTCAGAGCTAAAGAAGTTATGTGAACACGCGTATTCTTGTTTTCACGACACGGTCATTATATGCGGTAAATCTGTTAACGAGGCGAGAACATTCTTAGATTTGTGCGATTTGTACGAATACTCCTGCGAATATAATATGGGTAAGAAATATGGTTATTAAAATATTCGTCCAAAGCACTATTTCTTTATCGTCGTTAACCATAAGAGTCGACTGTAAAACAGAGGCATATCTTATTACATGCCAACGAACTCAATTCTCTTCATCATCATCTCAGCCACAGGAAGTCCACTGCTGAAAATAGGCCTCCCCCAAGGATCTCCACATCGACCTATTGGAAGTGGCCTGCATCCAGCGACTTTCTTAATTTATTTTATTTAACTTTATATACAAAACTTGTCATACAGGCGGACTTAATACTAGAGGCATTCTCTACCAGTCTACCTTGACATGGTAGAGATCCTCATCTTACGTCTATTAAAACTGTTTGATATAATGCATTTTAAAATATGAAGTCTCTGTAGTTTTAAATAGTCTTTCTAGTGTTACTAATAAATATATACCACTATACTTGTTGATTACTTCATTACTAATTATGCTTACTCAACAGTTTACAGGCACGTCAAAGAAGATGATGGAATATGTCCAAATCCCAAGGAACTCGGTACGGGCGTGGGATAAGAAATCAAATAAAGAAGACACCGAGCCTATTTCAACAAAGTTTAATTTACAGTGGTTATTAAAATATTATGGAATAAATTAAAAACAATTATCAAGAATTTATTTTCTTCAATTCTTTATTCTACAAAATTCCAAATTGCAAAAACCAGCTACAAATCGCATCACAGTGTTGGCTTGCAAGAAGGTACCAGCGAGAAATCTAAAACGAAATAAAAAAAGAAATAAATCTCAATCAATCCATAGAACAAAAGAATATTAAATAATGTAGTACTTACTATATTTCCAGTAACAATTAACTTGCAGCATATGGCACATGTCTTCAAATTTTCCGTAACCGAAATTCTCATCGTAACCACATACAGGATTAATGCTTCTAGTACAAAGAACGGCGACGGAACACCAAGGACTAATCTGATTGTTATCTGATAAGCTTGGAAGTGTCTTGGGACCACCTCCACTAGACCGACGGGACAAGAACTGGAAAGATAGAAAATCGTATATTTTTAAGTGATGTTTCTAAACTTCGCCTATCGATCAGTAATTTTACAGATATAAATCGCTGCTAAGATTGAGGTTAAGCGGAACAAAAATGAGGATTGCTGATTAAATTAAAAATTAAAGCACCTATTGCCATGTGTAACATATATATTTATAATCAAATTATTTTTACAATGAAACTAAAAGTAAGAAAAGAGGTAAGTGTGCGTAACTCTTTTAAAGTAATTTAATTTTGATTATGAATATGAATGATTCAGAAACTATATTTGATGTATCATCGCTTGAAAAGAGTTACATCGCACATACCTGCTGATTTGATCAATCAATATTTTCCTCTACAAGTGGAGTAGGATCAGTACCTCTCTGAATCTCTTGCATGATCACATCTTTCATCAAATTACCGTATTTAGGAATACTTTTACCCAATTTAACGAAAGAATTTACATTATCATCATTATTTTCGCTGTTACTTCGTCTACTCTTTTGATGTACCTCGACTTTCTCTGGTAGTTTTGGCTTGGCAACGATGCGACGGACGTTGCTTATTAATTTCTTCACCAGTTCTTCAATCGATCGTACCACTTTCACAATGTGTTCCAGCGCTTGTGAATGCTGAATGAGTTTTTCTTCAACAAAATCAGTCAATGAGCCAAAATGTTTAGCACTTGTTGTATCTCGTTTTTGTATTTTCTGGCAAAGACCACAAATTCTTACAAACGCAGTTCTTATGTTTAAAGTAGGTTTATGATATTCATGGAGAAATATATCGGAATATATCGGATCGATAGCAAAAATCTGATAAATCCTTTCAAAGTGTAAAAACTAATTGATTTTTTAGATAATGAAATAAATTCAAAAGAGAAGAAGCAATCATGTGAAAGATGTAAATAGAGGAACCATGATATCAATAGATAACCCTACTCTTAAATGGAAAATAAGGAACAAACTACACTACAACATGAAGCGCACTATTATACTCGTTATTAAAATGTCTCTTACCGATGGCGCTTCCAGGGGATACACAAGTACATCGTCCAGAGTATCGATTGCTGTTTGAGTCGTTTGGGCCACAACCATAAAAAGTATTACTGAAATCAATAAGGATCTTGTTAAGGAACGTTAAGGTGTAAAATTTTATGATATTTTATTCGATGATGCTTTAGGTAAAAGTAGTTAGATAATAAGAATGTAAATATAAAAAAAAACAGACTTAGGTGAATCGATGAGACAAAGTCTGAATCTGTCAGTTATAAGAACAGTAATTATACAAAAAGGATAAGTCATTTCCGAAAATACATTTCTCAAGAGCCTGCACAAAATTAGGTCATAGAAACAGGCATCATTTTGGAATGCCATACCAAATAAACACCTTCCCTAAATAAAAAAATATATATTTAAAATTGAATATCACCTAAATGATAGAACTCCATGATGACCAGGAGAAGTTCGCACTAAGTGCGTTCCACAAGTAGGTCGGGAAGCTGTACTCACGCCACTTATACACTCTATAATTGAACAAGACATCTAAATCGTCTTGATCCTTTGATTTATTATGTTTAGTCGATTTTATTTCTAGAATGCAGGCCACGTACAGGCAAGCGCAGTTTCGAACTTCAGCCTACACGGTGAATGGATGGCCGCTTTCAAAAGGTCGATGAGGAGAATCTTGGGGGACGCCTATGTTCAACAGTGAATTTCCTTTAACTGAAGGAGGAAGAAGACGGTGTTGTTTAAAAATATTTAATGTAATCACTTTCATCTTAACGTTCTTACTCACCATCATAATCGGTATCAGCCACAGAATATCCATTTTGAAGAATAAACTTGCCCTAAATCTTCTAAAATACACGATAGGTATATAGTGATCGCTTTCGATTTTTACCATGTCTATTCTTGAAGTTTGATTCTCAATGTCTCCAGTCAATTACATTGAAAATTAAGTAATGTATGGTGTATTATTTTGATTTTATTACACTAGGCGCTGTTTACAAGATAAACTTAAAAATATTGTAGACTTCGTGTACTAAACACGGAACCTCTTCATTTAAGGTTTAAATGTGACGGAAGACAAATTTTTCGCCAAAAAATACAGCAACTACAACTATGCAACTACGCAATAGAAAAAAATCACAATATCCAATATTTTTGAGTCCCACTTCACCCTATAAGTAAAAATACACTTGTTTGGCTCTGAATTATTTCGTTGCAAGTTCAAAGAATATTATTGTTCCCTAAAGAGTCGCTATACTTCAAAATCTGGGACTTTTTATGCTTACACCAGGGAATTTGATATAGAAATATGAATTATACTCGTATAACATTGCTTATGTTTTATTATTCAAGATGATACATAAAGGCTGTCTATAAATAAGAGCAACTCACACTCTCTGTATATGCAGAACATAGGCCTCCCCCATGGATCGCCACATAGACCTGTCGCAAGCGGCCGACATTCAGCAACTTCTTGTAATCTTAACCAGGTCACTCCCTCACTACGAACTTGAACCATCGGAATGCTTTTATCCCCAAGTATTTCACTGGGTGCAACTACGCACTATAACGGTTAATGAAAACATCGTGAGGAAACCTGCACACCATAGCGATTTGTAAGACTATGGTATGTAAAGTCCGCCAACCAGCACTAGGCCAGCGTGATGGACTATATGACCTCCTCTAAATTTGACTCTTGATTATAGAGGAGGCATACCCATATACATAGGATGTAAATGGACTGATATAGTCACAGTAGTATTATTTCACACGGTTCCTTCTAAAATTCCACCCAAAAGGATCAAGATTATTGGAACGTTCCAGCACTCCGCTATGATTTATAGTTATTAAACACGTTGTGATTGCATTAGGGACTCGATACGCCCTTCAGTTATTAAATTACATCATTTCATACGTCGTGTTTAACACGCCATTTTATTTTTAATCGAGTGGACTTGAAATTCCGTTTACAATGAAGGTCGACAGATTAATTTGGTCAATTAAAATATGTATGATTAAGAAATTAATAATATATAATCGTCCTAGTTATTTGAATCCACCACACCGATATCCAAACGTGTTGGGAAATGAGTGAGATATTGTTACACCTTTCTGGATTGCTGGGCGCGAAATAATTTATATGTATTTTTTCTTTGATCCTATCACTATGTTTTCTTAAAGGCATTAATAGTTCTATGATTTCCAAAGCTTTTTTTATTGCAATAAATAGCGAGACGAGCGCATCTGATAGTAAGCGATACGACCGCCCAAGGACAGGAGCAAACATTTTTGTTGAAATCACACATACATATATAATATATGACAAAATAATAAAATAAAAAAAAACACAATCCGTAAAATAACAATATACAAAAATAATTGAGATACCTTACAAATAGTGAACAACTGGCGATCTTATCGCTAAGCACGATCTCTTTCTGACAACCATACAGCAATAGAGAGGGGCATTAGAAAAAAATAGAGATTAAAAATAGCATTTTATTCTATGTTTCTACTAAGTAGCCTCTTCCAAAGAATTCTTGTGAGTCATCTCCCAAAGAAATTGCCTGTATAATAAAAATCTCCACATCGAAATCCAGAGCAATAAAGTTTCCAATAAACGTTATTGCCTTTGATAACTGAAGTATTTGTAAGAATTCAGAATCAACACAAGTGCCGATGAGAGAACAACTTTTTATTGTTTAATAATGAAAAATTATGTCCATGTTATTAGGTATGTTTTAATATTTTCAAGCAGGTTTTTTATGTTAACTTAAATATAAATTGAATAAGATGTAACTTTTAATTACCTCTTATTTATCAAAAAAAATATCGTTTTGGTCTAATGGCGCATTGCCCACCCAAGCGCCATGAGTTCAATTTATAGATTGGGATAATCATTTTTGTGCATGCAATTTTCAATCATATACCGCTATCAAATCTTTGGCCTGAAATTTCATCGGTGCACTGTGAATGACATCCCTGCCCACGCATTCGATTCTCTCTCTCGCTCTTCAGCCTCAGAAAGTCCACTGCTGAACATAGGCCTCCCCCAAGGATCGTTCGATTATATTGGTATCATTTTTAGTTTTATTATTTTCACCAAATAAGACGAATAACAGGCATGCTAATTAATGCTATACCAAAAATTGGTTCCTACTTCAAAGTACTTTTTTGCTAGTCATTTATGTTCTACGGGACAAAGATCGCTTTTTATTTCACTTTACCCCGTCTAGTACCCTTATCTCATCATAAAAAGATACAATTTGACTCTTTACTTTGAAGGCAGTGTCCAGCGGTATAATTGTATATTCCGGATTAAATATAATATAATTTTCGAGCATTGGATACTTTGAAATTGTAAAAGATTGTTTTTTGTTAAATCGGTTGGTTAAAATTGTTTTCACATTCCTGCCTATCATTAAGATATATTAGCATCGTCTGCCTTAAAATACTACAATATCAAACTCCTGTACTCGAGGTGAGAATATAATCAAATGTACATTTAATTTGCAGCTTTTTTAATCTACTTCATAGCTCCTGTAAGCGGTCATAGTGAAAGTATTAAAGTAAGTACAATACTTTTTTTTTGGATAAATAAACAGCTATGACAAAATCCTCGTAATCATTAACTCTGAAACGAATATTTAAATAATAAAAAACTCATTCGGTCGAGTAACAAAAAACCTTGTTAATAACATATTCAGTAAATACATCTTACTAACATGCTATGTCTGTATCAGCCCATACACGTCCCACTGCAGGGCACGGACCTACTCTACAATCGAGAGTACGATTGAGAGTGGTTAGGCGATATAGTCCACCACGCTGGCCTAGTGCGGGTTGGCCTTAACATGCTATGGATTCACTGAATTTGAAATAAATAATATTTTATTTATTTATTTTAATTCAGAACAATATTCACACACATCTTTTGTGAAAGAACCTTTGGCTTCGTTTCGCTGAAATTAGTCGAGTCTCGTTCCATTCGTAAATCCCTTAATGGTCGCTGTGACATGTTTATTAACATCAAATGAAATAAATAAAAGCCGAAAAAATCACATAATATCAATAACACACTTAATAAAATATATTGTAAGTTGGAATAAAATAATAAAAGATAAATAAGCAAGAGAACAATCTTTATTAGAAAGACGGCTCTGAAACGAAAGACTGATTTTCGCCTTGGAATGTCTGTAAGATCCGCAAATATATTTTTCAGATAAAGGCGTTATTAAACCAAAAAGCCTCTCATTGGTTCTAATATTCACGAGACATGATATTTTACTGTACTTTGGTGCTAGTAGCTTTAATTTAATAGTTTGCTCGGATCTTAAACTGTTGAGTCTCCGTGGCGCAGTTGGATCGACGCCGGTTGTGAAACGTGAAGCTGCGGGTTCGATCCCCGCACGGAGAAAATATTTGTGTTGTCCACAGGTATTTGTTTCGGGTCTGGTTGTTTGTGGGACCAAAAAGTCTCTCGTAGTTCCTCATACCCACGACATCAAACTCGATCATAGAGTGGGTCAGGACTGTATATATGTGACTGTTGAGTGTAAATAAAAATAAACTATTGGTTTGTCGGATCTATAGTTTATTAAGAGTCATTGCTATATTTACAGAACGAGGAAGAGTGCAAAATAGCGGACCTGTGTGTTCACGACAAGGTGCCGATGTGCGGGATCGACTCCTGTGGCGAGATGAGGACCTTCATCGACACTTGTGACATGCACGAATTCAATTGTGATAGTAAGAAAGGTAATTTGAAAATATCACTCACGCTCACATCTATTGTTGATGGTATTAGAAACTTTGTGCTCTTAGACCCATACATAAATCGGGTCACAATAATCAGTGATCGCGACTTCTTCTTTCGTGGCTTCCATTTGATAAGCATCATTATTTTTGAAGAAAATAGGCGTCATGAAGTTCATAGCTGAAAACAGGCCTCCATCAAGGATTTCTTCAGACTTGTCAGATCTTGACAGAGCTTAATAGCCCAATTACACTGAGAGATCGCGGCGAGAAACGTATGCCATTATCGCATGACAACTGTCATAGATAAGCATGTTTTGACAAATATTTTCTCGTTGCAACTTTTTTATATCCTTACGACAATCGTATCTTCGAAACTATCAGATAGCGGGACCACTAGTACAAGAGGGCCAGCAGCAACTATATGCATAAAGCAGTAGACTGGGTTCTATGGCGTACCTTGGTAGAGACCTATGAAAAGTAGTGGACTGCAACGGACTGATAATGATTATGAACCTCCACCGGAAACCATTCCGCTCCATCAGCTATAATCAGTAATCATTACTAATTTGGTATCCTAAATTTTGCTCCTAAAAAGGGATTTTAATTATAATATATTACACAGGTATTTTATTATAAAATCTATGCCTAAAAAGACAAGCAAGGCTGCTGTTTAATGACGAAGCCTGAAGAAATACATTTTGATATAAAATCATTGTGATATTTATCACGTGTAGCTCCGAACAGTGAGCACTCCATACTAATATGAATAATTCATTAAAGCTGGCGTGTAATCCATTTGAAACTTTATTCTCGACGGGCTCACTCAATTAGGCTTGTTACATTTGAACAGAAACTACGAGAAATGAATTATATTCATTAATTCGTGTCTTATTTACGTACATTTGACTAGATTATAGTTGTGTATTCGTTTCTCCTTCACTTTGTGATTGTAAAACTTCCACCCTCTATCTCATTTTTAGCACAAATTATTAAATGTTTACGTGTTAAAAATACACTAATATGTGAAAGGCGGCTATATACAAGACGAAATGTGAGTGTTCTAGTAGCACCGCTGCCTACCTTTCTGGGAAAAAGGCGTGAGTTTATGTGTGTATATATGTAAAAATACGCTAAGTTACTTTAAGAATAAATAACAAAAAATACAAACAAATTATAGTCATATTATGTTCAAGGTAAAATATAGGCTTAATATGAACTGCTTGAGTGAGTATCGATTGGCAATTAACATGGTTAATAGCCCAAATACACAAGTATACGCATAATCTTATACGCAACTTATAAACTGATTAGAATGACAATCATCGGCAATTATTACTCAACAAGAACTTGAAAAATCAAAACACTTATCAGTAATCAACATAATATAACATTTACTTAAATGATCAACAGATGTTGTAACAATTTAATGTCATAATCATTATGTTCGGTAGAATCACAGAGGTGGAATTAACTGTATGTCATATAAATGTCTATTAAAATACCAAGTTTTGAACTTATGAAGTTGCATAATAAACCTTATATTCCAGATTTCAAACAGCGTCCGATCCATGAGTGCTGGGTGACCTGCAAACGAGGACGATCCTTCAAGAAACCAGAATATAGAACCGACTGCAATCTCAACATTAAAACCGTTAACAGACTATAAATAAAAATATTCAATAATAAATTTAAAAAATTCTACTATATACATTTTTTTAATCAATCTCTATTCGTCCCACTTCAGCAAATAAACATTTAAGACAATCCTGTTTCTATTATTTTTAATAGTAAAAATGATGAGACATAATTTGCTGGCCTGATAATAAACATCACACCTTTTTGATTGCAAAGAATGGCGAGACGAGCATGCCATTCGCGTGATAGTAAGCGATACGACTGCTCATGAACAGTAGCAAAACCAAACAACACCATGCACCCACTGCTGCAAACTTGAGACATATGTTGTTAAGTCTCATTATGTCTAGTAGCTACTCTGGCTACAATGCTACCCCTGTCCAGAAACAGGAGCTACATTAGTCAAAAATATCTTATCACAGCTCCGCTTTCCCACCGCACTCTGTTCGTCACTGTAAGATAGGTGTTGTGTCCCCTAACGTTCTGAAGTCACTGGCAACTTTCATACTTAGCTACGAGAAATCTATTGTTCTACATGGCCCTTCCTTAAGGATATCTCAGCGACGTATTTTAAACGGTCTATATCTAGCGACATCCTGTAGTCTTCATTATATCTTCCATATTTCTTGTGAGTTCATTTTCGATCCTACTACCTACCTATAAAAATACATCATGCAGTCATTTTATGATCCACTGACCCAAAAACTACAATATAAAAAATAATCATGTAGTTATGTTACTATCCCGAATATCCACTGACCCAAAAAGTCCCCCCGTGGGAATCGAAACACACCTGCGCATCTCAAACGGAGCCTTAATACAAATATTTCGCATCAACTGTTTCTATGTTTCTCATAACAAAATATTTTTTTATTATTTTTACGAATGTGAAATTTTTTTGAGACTACTTTTAAACTGTGACTTTGTCCGCGGGAAGTTAAACTTTAAAACTATTTCGTGGTAGCAAACAAGGTGCTTCGGTTCTGGGCGTTCGCCCACGTCGTGGGCCCCACGATCTTGTGAGTAAAAGAGCCTTGCGCCTCGCAGTTCAAGGACCTTCAACGTATGAGTGGAACTAAAGGAAAAACTTCCCCTTAGGCTGCCATGGCGTTCCGCAGATTACATCTCGCTTACATTCCATTTTTGTTTTGAGCCCCCACTGCATAGAAACCATACATTTTTGGAGTAAGTATTAAGCCACTCTTAGATCAAACAGCTTCTAAGAAAAAATATCTCAATCATTGATCTTTATTTACGTAAAAAGTCAAGTTTTACAGAAACCCTTTCGTATTTATAATATTCGTATTATGCACTTGGAAAAGCAGTTAAACGAAAAACGCTATCGAGATGACGATAACTTGGAAAAACAAACAATAAAAATTCACGAATAAAAATGTTAAATTCAATTGTGCTTCTAATAACATTAACTTATATAGAAAAATGTTTTAGTCATATAGACAGCGACAAGGTAAAACAAACTTTTAGAACAAAAGTTTTCATTTTAGCCACAAGAAGTCTAATGGTTTCTTAATTTTCGCAAATGTTACACTTTGAAATAAAACTATTATTTACAGATTTAATGGCGGGTTTGGTTTAATTTTTACATTGTTTAACTTAGCGACGTTTCGATTACTTTACAGACGTCGTGGTCAGGCAGTAGACTCCGCGATAAAATCCGCAAATAATAGTTTTATTTCAACACAAGAAGTCTATTGGAATAGGCACCCTAAAGTATTTTTAACATTAAGGAGTTGTCCCAACCGTAACCATGGCACTTGGGAGGCAGGCTTTACTGCCGCCTACATTGATGATCGTAGATAATATACCGGCCTCTTAAAATAGGATGGGATGGATAAAAGTCGGTGGGACAAAAGGAGCATTGAGTTTTTTGGAAGATATTAAGAAATTACTTTTTCTTTTGAACATGCAATCTTCTTTACAAATACTTTTTACCATTTTTCATGATTATTCGATAATGAGAAATGGAATGATCGTATTTAGAATTTGGAAAAGATTTTTGACACACGTGCAAACGTCGTCCATCTTTTTATATTATTTTAAAAAATGTTTTATAAATATTTAAAAAAGCCGAAGTTGTATCGGCTGTTTACCATTAAAACTTTTGATATAATTTGTCAGTTGGAGGAGGAGTGCAAAATAGCGGATATATGTCGGCATGACCAAGTGGCGGTGTGCGGGATCGATTCCTGCGGCGAGATGAGGACCTTCATTGATACTTGTGATATGCACGAGTTTAACTGCGACAGTAAAAAAGGTAAGATTTTTGAATACGTTAAATGTCGGTGATATGTCTCCACTGCATACATTGTTGCAAATGATGGCAATTATGATGTCGTCTAGAAGATCACTCATTGACAAGAAAATCATATTTTTGCTATCCGATAAATTAGTTATTCCTGCCTGCCTTTCTTTTTCATCACGCTACTGTGGTAATGTCTGAACTATGAACTGTATAGCATATCTGCTAGCTTCCTCCGAGATACAAAATATTGCCTTATATCCACTCTATATTACTCTTTTAAATTATACAGCATATGTACTCCAGAGAATTTATTTACAAAGCAAAAACATACCAACAAAAGTTCAAAATTGGCTTACAAAGTGAAAAGATGATTGTCAATTTCAAAGTTCACGTGCCTCCTAATATATTTCAGGCTCAATTTGTCGCGAAACTTTCGTAAAAACATACTCTAGGAGCGAGATCGCTTTTTAAATTGCGTACGTATCGCTTACAGTGCTCCGTGGAAGCTGACTTTGATAAAAAAAACCATCGCTTTGAGACCTATAATACGTCCTTCGCCGCCAAGAGGGAATATGAGTAAATCAAAAGGATTGGGGTCATTCCTAGTGGTCTTTGACAAGTGTGGCTATGATTTTTTATGTGTAGTGGGAATTTGAAAGTTTAACTTTAATTATTGAAATTAATGCTTTCATGTTGAAAAGGAAACTGTAGTAAAGATAATTATAAAATGTAAAATTAATATATATTTCCATTACACTAATAAATAGGTTAACAATCTTGGAATATATTTTTACTGGCCAGCACCAATTAATAGAATTTCTTAAATAATAGTAGGAACGAAATTGAATGTATAAATGGTTCTAAAAGAATGTTCCTTGCTGCGATATTTTTCCTGAACGTAATCTCCCGCCTTTGTTTAATATTAACAAAATCATAATAAGAACTCTACCCACGCAGTGTTGAGATAATATAAAGTAAAATAACGAAGGATTTTTAAAACAAACCCCAGGGCACGCCGGCAAGATAACTTGAATTAAATCTGAAAGATTATACAAAGATCAAATGTGATTTCGTTCCTTGATTTCAGAAACAAATGCTATAATCGTTGATGAGAGAGATTAAATAGATATAAATTAGACACCATTTTCTGGCTTGAATTATGCGTTATTAAGCTACCAGACCCAATTTTTGTCACTTATAAATAACTAAAACAGTCGTTATGCTCAGCGTTCAGAAAATCTGTAAAGGTTTTGGTCGCAGAATTCTCTCTCTGTCTTTCTCTTCTTATTTTTCTTTGTATCTACAACTGCTAAGAGCAAATCGAGCTAATACATCAAATCTAAAATGCTTGTAACTTTTTTTTAAACCTGTTCGTCTTTTCTCATTCAACCGGTCAATAAATAGCCAAATATTTTCTAAATTTAAGCCTTATGGTCACCATACACTTGGCGCCCACGTCGGCGCCACAGAACTGTTAGTTTAATAAAACCTTTGAGCCACACACAGATATAGGGTCCAAGGCATAATGTATAAATGCCGGAATGTTTACGCTCGCAAAATTCGCGGAATATTGCCATTGAATGTTTTCACTGGAATTCTGGACGATATTGCTTGTCAGTGAAATTTTTGTGACCATGGAGGTATTGGATTATTGATTTTGTTCAGATATTTCTTGAAGGTACAAAATAACCGAGTTAGATACAAACGAATCATCAGTTCAGATTTGTCCTGCTGGTTCATTTATCTAAAGAATCTTGCATTACTATGTCATGCTGTTATTTGGTAGAGCCAATAGCGGATGTAAGATTAATGACCCCCTGGACGCAGACTTCTACGGCGCTATTTAAGTACTATCCAAATTCAAGAGAAAGATAGTTAATCATAGATAATACAATACAGGTTACAGTAAATCCCGGCATTCGGCGCTTTTTTGCACTGGCGCCCTAGAACCGACATCCAACCACGCTGTACCTTAACACCGACGCTGGGTGAAGGCATTAACATAGCAGCCACTTTGATGTTACAATTTTCGTGCTTCCAATCTCCTTTCTTACTCCTCTAATTCCCATCACTAAGTAATTTATTTAGTAGTTGGATAAAGGTAAGTCCGACATTCCTAAGACTTGCTGAGTGCTCAATTTTGTAAATGTCGATTTGGGTTACAGGATATTTACATACTCGTAGTACCAATATAGTTACTGATAGAACTTAACCAAGACTTTACTTCTTCCAAAACAAGACAAACACTTTTTCATAGTGTGGCATAGCAATTATGTAAATTTTAAGACCATTTCAGTTTTTTTTTTTCAAAGATTATAGATCTTTAAAAATACCTTTTTAATTATTTTAATCTTATCATTTCAGATTTCGTTCAAAAACCACACCAC
The DNA here is from genome assembly GCA_030180105.1 of Hyles lineata. NCBI lineage: Eukaryota > Metazoa > Arthropoda > Insecta > Lepidoptera > Sphingidae > Hyles > Hyles lineata. The sequence continues at coordinate 8,210,092 of JARJEE010000023.1, forward strand.
GAATGTTGGGTGACTTGCAAAAGAGGACGCAGTTTCAAAAAGCCAGCCTACAGCGAGAATTGCGACGTGGACAACCTCATAAAAACTTAACGAGTATCAACATAGAATTTTTATTAAACAATAAAAATATGAAACAATAACTTACAGCGTACTTATTGCTTCGAGATCACAGCATTACACATACTTAAATGGTAAATATATTTACATAATTAAATATTATATTAAATATTTCTAATATGCGCATAAATAGTGACTTAGAATCATAACACAAACATACAATTAAACTGTACAAGGTAACGTTTAAATTGAACTTACGATTACAAAATAACATGTCCATAAGTTAATAATAATCTAATCGAAAAAAAGAAATCCATTATGTTTAATCTTAAGTTAATTAACAAGAATCGGTGTATCTATAACTATCACTTATACAAGGTGGTGGATACATGATATTTTAAAACTAGAGTACGATCACTACGCGACAAATAAGTGCTTAAAATCATTGAATTATAAGTCCTATCAAAATTACAAAACTAGTTCTTCATACGAACTAAATAAATATTGTTTTTTACATAACATTATCTAGTCTAAATTCTACACCATTAAAACCGTTGAGTATAATTTACTGATCAAATTTCCACCACTCATATGCCCATTAATTACATTTTCAGTAGCTGATATAAGTCCAAAATCATTAATGACGATCCAAGAACCCAGCACTCTTGACCAGATGGAATATATTCTGCCTCGGGATCTTGTCTGCTTCTCTTTCCACCACCTGCATCTCTTTGTTGGTAAACCAGGACTCCTTGGCCAAGCCAGCAGCGATGGACGGGTTGTCGTAGAAGTCTCTAGACTTGAGCAGATGGCGGGGAAGTAGAGCCTCACTGGCCGCTGTCTCTTCGACCGCTGGGTGGGGTTGGACGCCCACGCTCGGCGCGTATTGGATGCCCACTGGCTGCAGCGGTTGTGTGAAGAGGAGACTGGGGAGCGCCTGGGTGATACCCAGGATAGCTGATGCCAGGATTAGGAGACGCATCTTGATCTGTAATTTAAAAAAATTAAAAATTAGGTTTTGGTCATGTTTTGGTACATTTAGAAAATTGTAATTTGGTCACAAAATGATCTTTCACTGTAATTGTCTGATGTATTCTCATAACTCAAATACACCCAACCTACACTAAGTCCTGACCACATAGTAATATACCAATTCTTGTCATGGGTACGAGATTTACTCTCTCAAAAACCTAAAGACTTGGGACAAAAATGTTTTAAATACTAGCTTAGTACAAGTTGGCACGGGATCGAACCCGCAGCCTCGTTTCACCGCAGCGCTGGTTATACTTAACTGTACCACAAAACCTGTCATATCTTCATCGTTTTCGGCTTCAGTGCCTAAGGCTTTTTGTTTAATAATGTTATATAGGGACCTCATATATTTCGTAAGATTTAACAGCTAAGTTCGTAAAGCCTGATACAAAGTAGGCTATTAGTCATAAGATATTAATAATGATTCAGCAAGACTTAGTACATCCATTACTGGTACTACTCTAACGAGCAGAGTATTAAGCTTGTCATGCAGAAACCTACACATTTAACTTACTTACTGAAGCATTAAAGGGTAAATATGATAGAATATACAATTTTACTGGTGGTTGAGCTCTCATATGTGAGAGGCCGCATGCGTAGGTACCGCCAGAATGTCTATTTCTCCCGCTAAACAGCAGTGTAAATGCACTGTAGAGTATCGGTTCGAAAGACATTGTAGCCAGAGTAACTACTGGACATATTGAGACTTATGTCTCAGGATGGCGAGCGCAATGGAATGCCAAGCATTGATTTGGAATTCAAGGTGTTAGGTATTGCGATATTAAAACCATGATAACAATCTAGACCATTAGTATAATTAATTTCGAAATCTTTCGAGTCACTGTACTCGTAATTTGTACTACAAAAAAATATTCATTCAAAATATCTGCACAATGAAACACTAATTGATATTCATTGCTGTTCAATGCATGTAACAATTGTCTCGAAAGTCAAGGTATTACTAAATGGCAGATCTTTGGCGAGATAGATTTCGATTTCAATCCTAATTAGTGATAACCACTTACACTTATATCCACTCTACATATTTACTACTGTAATTATAATAGAGATACATAATTTGTTGTTACGGGAGTTTACATTGGTAGAAAATAACATTTGCCATATACAATTCATTAATAATAATTTATTGGTTCGCTAAACCGCGATTTTAAGGCGTACATAAGCTTATAGAACCGCCTGTTGATTGCAAACTTTAGCTAAATGTATTTGTTTTACATTGCCTTATATTTGCACGTTTACGTATCCAAATATATTGTTGAGTGAAAATCCAAAGTAGATACAGGGTATATCAAGACTGCTACCGGAAAAGACGCCGAGTGGTGGTTTTATAAATAAAACAATTATTTACGGATTTTATCGCGTATTTTGTTTAATTTTAACTGTTTTTTAAATGGTCATAAAATCCATCAATAATAGTTTTATTTCAATCCACGCAAACATACTAAATTCAAATACCCCCAAATTCAATCCAAAAATAACCTAATATATACGAAAACACATAGCAAGTCCTTGGTGGTATGGAAACTACTAATTGGGTCGTCGAAAGCTCTTTCAAGGGCCATTGAGTACGTCCGTTTTTCTCATCCCACTAATCGGCTAGACGGGCTTTTAATGAAGCGCTCTTTAACCGAGAAACTAGGCTAATATTTGGATAATTATACACGGTAATTACATATTATTTTCGTGTGATTTCTTAAGTTTTATCCCTACTTAATTATAAATAAATAAATAACACCTAACAGTCACATACATAGTCCTGACCTCTCACTAAAGATCGAGTCTTCTGTCGTGGGTATCAGGAACTACGAGAGACTTTTCGGTCTCACAAATACCCAGACCCGGCAGAAATATTTGTGGACCGCACAAACATTTCTCTCGGTGCGGGGATCGACCCGCGACCTCTCGTTTCACAAGCGGCGCCTAACCAACAGCGCCACGGAGGCTGTCAAGTTATATCTCTAGCTGGATTTTAGTTCATACGAATAAAATTCGTGTTATTTAATATAATTACATAAAAATTGCAATTTAAATATAAAATTAATCAAATACACATGACCTTAACATTTTGTATAAACAAAAAATTTGACAAAGAGACCGCCCTGAACCGTGCCTGGAGAGAATATTCCAAATATCCCATTAATTATATTAATCCTGAATCCCATGTCTGATTACGTAAAACCTCGTATTAACTCAAATTCAAAAAGTAACTATACAATATAGAAAACCTGAATGTAGTCATTCTGCATATCTTTGTACCACTTTTATTTCTTTATTTGAAGACACCTTGTTAAAATGTTACCCATAACAAACTTACTTTTACTACATACTTATATTGGTAAACATTAAAACTTACACACTTAAACTGTGCTTAAACGCAGTAGCATGTTACATAATTAATATTTATAATGCAATTACAAAATCATTGTAAAGGAGGTTTTCAAGCCAATGCCGTTTGGTAACTTCACATCTTCTGAATTTTAATAATCGTGTGTGCAGAATTTAAAAACATGTATTGCATTGCCTGATAATCCTTTTGAATAAAAACTCTTTTTTTTTTATTATTGCTATGAATGGCGGGACGAGCACGCCGTTCGCCTGGTGGTAAGCGATACGACCGCTCATGAACAGTAGCAAAACCAAACAACACCTTGAATACAAAGCAAAGCAATACTTGGCATTCCACTGCCCTCGCCATCCTGAGACATAAGAAGAATTAAGTCTCAATATGTCCAGTAGTTACTCTGGCTTCAATGTCCTTCAATCCGAAACACAACAGTGCATTTAAACTGCTGTTTGACGGGAGAAATAGACATTACGGTGGTACCCACCCAGGCGGCCTCTCACATGTGAGAGACCTACCACCAGTAACTCTGCAACGTTATATCGTTTGCTAAGGTTCTGTAAAAAAAAAAATACTAGCTTCTAAGCTTAGTGTAAGTTGGACTTGCGCACTTGGTAAGTTTTTTATTGCAAAAAATAATAACTACATTTTTATAAGTTCCTATACTTCGTTCATGAGATCTTGCTCCTTACCTATTTAAAAATTCATTGAAATAAAACTATTATTTACAGATTTTATCGCGGATTTAATTTATACATTTTATAATATCCCGACGCGACGTTTCGATTACATTACAGCTTTCGTGGTAAAGGGGCGGACTGAGGTATTAATCATCCCCTCAGTGACTGTGAGTCACTATGTGTGTTAATTGATATTCCAGTTCTTTAGGAATTAGGAACTAGCTATAAGCTTACTTGACAGACAGACAAACGAAGGTAAAATAATGTAATCATAAATAGGTACCTACAGGGTATATCAAATAATAATTGCAAATGATACACTTGCCTACCATAGCGTATTTAAAAACCAAAAGGTGTTGCACACTATTATTTTAGAAAAAAAACTCTTTATTTATCACCCAAATACGACAATAGGAAAAAAAATCTCTTTTTTTGCAATTTTAATTGCATTGTATCTGAAGTCGCTGAAATTACCACCCGGCTTCGTTTTCGGTAGCAGTCTTGATATACCCAATATAAAAGTTCAACTTTAGTTTTTTTTAATGCGAAATTCTAAATCCCTCGGTTCTGCACTTTTAGATTAATATTTTAAAGTCACTAGCAATTAAAAGTTATTATTCTAGTATTTTTCATATATTTTATATTTATAATTTCTCATACATATATAAGATCACGCCTTTTTCCCAGAAGGGGTAGGCAGAGGAGCCAGGGCACCCACATTTCGCTAGTATGTTCCGTCTCACAATATGATAGTTGGCAAGCCTATCGCCATATCGGGCACAAATTCCTGACTCTGGGTTGATAACGAATAGAAAAATCCAATATCACATTGCCCAACCCGGGATTCGAACCCGAGACCTCAGCTTTGTAAGCGTACCGTAGTACAACTACGCCACCGAGGCAGTCGAGTCTAATTTAAGTCTAGTCGAGTCGAGTATAATAATTGATCATGGGATTACTTAATCATTTATTTAATTATTTCAAAAAGCATAGACTGGGCGAACATTTAAAAAACTTTTTTTTTCGAATTACAAATGGAACATACACCATCATTTAAATCCATGTGTATTAAGTTTGTCAGTTATCCTTTTTCCGAGTCCGCAACTGTTCAAAATTTTATTATGCATTGAAAAAGTTTACGGTCTGACTACTTTTATACCGGAAAAATCCACGTAACCTGTTGAATATATGAACTATTTCTACACAGACGATGTCGTGGGATTAAGGGAATGAATACATACTAGTATTATAAACCTGACGAGTTTATTTGAACGCACTAATCTCAGAAACTACTGATTCGAATTAAAAAATATTTTAGTGGTTGATAGCGGGGCTACCATAGCCCATATCAAATAAATAATAACAAAAATATAATAATAATATTCATCTATTAATATATAACATTCATCAGGCTATCACATCTTTGGATAGCCCATTTATCTAAAAAGCCTACATTGTATAAAGGGTATATCCAGATTGCGACCGAGACCGGGAGCAAGTGGTAATTTAGTGACAGACAATGTACTAAAAATACCATATTTGTTTTTTATATTTGCGCAATTTTTAGTTGCATTGTGTCTGAAGTGACTGCTATAACCAGCTGGCTTCGTGTTCGCTCGCAGTCTCGAAAATCCCGGTATAACAGTACGTTATGACCGATAGGAACTGACCGGCAATAACAATGTGTCAAAAGCGGGGAAAAAAATACCTAAAATGTTTGGTGTTGTTTAGCGAAAAAGATATTTTCAACCGGATGAAGCTGTAAGCTAGTTAAATACGTGTTAAATGCCTATAAACTCAAGTTTGTTGCACAACCAATTAGGAGCAAACAGTGCATGCAATCAATAAAATCAAAACAAATTAACCCAAATTCCTCTAGTATAGTGGAACTGATTTTGTTGTAATTTATTATCGAGAGTATCCATGCTTTTAAAAGGCTTTTGAAACTCCAATAAAATTTAAACAATGAATTCGCATCATATTTTGGTATCTGTATCAGCCCATATATGTGCCACTGTAGGGCACGGGTCTCCTCTAAAATTGAGAATACGATTTAGAGGGGTTTTGATCTTTTATAGTCCAAGCTGCTCGCTTATGGAATGAACTGTTCCTGACAATAAAACTCGCTAAATCACTCCCTATTTTTAAGAGACTAGTCAGATCGCACTATTTGTCTCAGCAGTAATATATGTATGTATCTATATTAACTCTCTCCTGTGGTGATTTTTCTTTTTTTCCCCTAACCCTAGATGAACTAGTATATATATATATATATATTTTTCTTCATATATCTTATTATGTTTATTATATAACATATGTAGTAAATACACATTTTACTTTGTGTAGTATATTTGCATACTTGTATATATAAATAAATATATATATATATATATATATATATATATATATATATATATAGTGTCTATTTATATAGCTTTTAGTTGTACATGAGTTTCTTCCTTTCCTTTTTAATGACTATCTTCGATTTTCCTTCTCCTATTCATTCCAATCCATCCAAAGGTTGTCTGGAAGAGATCGCCGTTAGCGATAAGGCCGCCGTTTGTACGTACTTATGTTATAAGTCCCTTAATTGTAAAATTATTTTAATATATCTTGTGTACAATAAAGAATTATAAATAAATAAATAAATAGAGGGGTTAGGCCAAATAGTGCTGCATCACCCTAACCTGATATGATATGATAGCGGGTTGGGTAATATTTATCGTAGAAGTTTGTATCAGTTACATGACAGTTTTACTTTCTATAAAATTAATCTAGAAATAATCTAAAAGAAATCACTCAAACGGAGCATTATAATTTAAGGAATAGTCTAATCGGGCAAATCCGAATGTCGGGAAATTCCGATAAACACAATATTCGCCTAAATACGGCAGTATATTTTGCTCCTTTAATATTAACCGCCATAGCAATTCGCTCGCCTCATTTGGTTGACTCTGATTCCTTTATTAGTGATAACAATTTAGAAATTATCGGTATTCCCCGACTTTCGGATTTACCCGAGTAGACCACATTGTTTTTAGTATTGCCTTTCGCCGGATGGTAAGTGATACAATCGCTCACAGACAGTTCAACCAAACACCATGAATTACAAAGCAATTGGTATTTCACTGCGCTCTCAATCCTGAGACGTAAGATATTAAGTGTCAATATGTCCAGCAGTGATTTTTACTTTATATTTTCCAATAATACCTACATTACTTTACAATTCAAGTCTATTATGATATATTTAACTAATGCAAGATTGAACATCTAACATTACTTAACATCTTTTACCAAATTTTGCCAGAGGCACTACAGATAGCGGGTTTTACAGCGATTATAATGTAATGTAGCAGGAAACAAGGTATTTGGATCTCCGTAGTAAGCTTACGTAACAAGTTGAAGTTAAACTTAGCATGCGAAGTAAGTTTAAATTAATTCATAAGATGTGGGCGAAGTTACAGCTTACTCGGTTACAGAACTTGAGGTTTATGTGGATATTGTGAAGAAATTATATCAATTATTAAAAGAATCAATGTTTACATATGCGATGGGGTAGACAACACAGGTTAGACTTATTTCCAAAACTAAATGTCATAGAGGGCGAGTCTATCGCTATAGCGAACACAAAAAATGATCCCTGGAGAATTCGCGAATTTTTGTGTGTGTTTGGGTGTATTTTCAACTCTGCAACACACTGAAGGCTCTTAGAATCGGATCCAAAGTCACACTAATAGGCAATTACTTAACCAATTAGTATTTAAAACAGTTTAAATTATAATTTATAGTGATTTTATTCGTACTCCGAGATTATTTACAAGTCACCGCATTTCCTCTACATCATATTAATAAATATTAATTATTAATATTAATATTTCATAGAAAACTATTAATCTTCACATAAAAATGTTTAATCACTTTAATTTTAGTTTCAATTTAAAATAATTTAAGCAAGATTTCATCATCCCCTTTCTAACGCACTTCACTATCGCATAAAAAACTCTTCTTAATTAAAATATTTAACCACCAAGTTTACCAAAGAGTGGACACACAAATGTACCAAAGAGGTTGATCGACGCCTTATAAAAAAAGAACAAAACCTTAACACAACCACATTCCGCACACATATTCCGCAACCGCACTTACATTGAAACTAAAGTCACGGCCACCGGAGCGCAGTCCGAGAGAACACTGCGCCGGCGCATACAGCCGCTTCAATATATAGCCTTTGTACAACTGACCTTGGAACTGCTTCCGGGAATGGAAAAGGTGATGGCAGAACTGGATCTAAACGGAATTTTGATTTTTTTATAGTGGCTACCAGAAGTTAATATTAATAGAACACTTCATGTTTCATTAGTGTCGGAAGTATCGGCTAAGGAGGACTAACTTCTTCCAACAACACGGGAATAACAGCATCGCTGTTTTTTTATTGGAGTGAATAGCGATTCGAGCATACCCTTTGCCTGATGGTAAGCGATACGACCGCTCATGGATAGTAGCAAAACCAAACAACAACTTGAATGACAAAGTAATGCTTGGCATTCCACTGCGCTCGCCATCCTGAAACGTAAGATGTTAAATCTCAATATGTCCAGGAGTTATTGGTGGTCATATACGTTGTTGTCTACATCAGCGTCCGGCAAGCTATAACTAAATCTCACTGGTGACAATTACCTTTTTGAAATTGATTACAGAACACATAGCCCTTGCATCAACGATCGCAGCATCAGGATACGAATTTAAAAAATAATCATTATTAATCAAAGTACACAAAGTTGATCAAGCAGATACGAATATCCCTTGTATAATATTGATACTTAATATCGTATGTATCAAGATGGTGAGCGCAATGAAATGCCAAGCATTGCTTTTTGATTCATGGTGTTGTTTGGTTTTGCTTCTGTCCATTAGCGGTCGTATCGGTTACCATCAGGCGAATGGCATACTCATGTTGCTATTCATTACAATAATAAAAATCTATTGAATAGTAAGGCTAAGAATGAACACAGAATAGATTTTTCTAGAAACTGTACGAAATATATCAATCATGCATGATTTTTGAAGATAATGCCGCTAATGCTATTAGCGTTCTTGCGCAATGACAACGAAAATAACTGCATTTTATATCGATGCGATGCAGTCTCTTCAAATTCAAACATCCAGCCTTCACATATTTTTAGAATTTGTAAGGTTTTGTGCATCTTCTATTAATTAACAATCAAGGCTATTATATTAATATTAATATTTTACTTTACTTGGAAATAAAATGAATTGCCGCGTCGCTTTCAAATAATTAGTTACGAATTCAGAACCAGAGGATTTTTTAAGTTGCGTATGTGTTAGATGTATCCATGGGAGACGCCTATGTTTAGTACTGGACTTCCTTTAACTGAAGAGAGAGAGAGAGAGAGAGAGAGAGAGAGAGAGAGAGAGAGAGAGAGAGAGAGAGAGAGAGAGAGAGAGAGAGAGAGAGAGAGAGAGAGAGAGAGCATGTACATATGATATACATAGTTTACAATTCTAGCGTCATGCCTATAATAAATTACTTATAGGTACGTAATTGTGCAACATGTATAAAATTAATCCTACTGTGTCAGAATTGAAAACTAAATCACTTACCATTAGGTAACCCGTATGGTCTTTCACCTCAAATAAAATTAAAAAAACTAAATTTTCTACAATTTTTTCGCTCCCGGACTGAACATTGACCCCCATTACATTTTCAATAATTTATGTATATCCCTTTCAATCAAATTCTCGATTTTAGGAGACCCGTGCTCAGTAGTTGATTTTAAAAAAGTTTATTCATTAATTTGTACATCAAAGTAATATTAGGATCTTTCAGGCGCCCCATGTTCTTTACACCCACGTGTTGGAAACTCGAGATTCTACGGAACGTAAAATTAAGCCCTCGAGACGTGTCGAGATAGAATTACACGTGTCGACACAGTTCGCTCTTGAATATTATGTTGGCGTAAAGATTTTTGGAATTCAACCTATCTTGTATGAGGGGGGATTTTGTAAGCTTTTAAAATGAGTGGGTTACAAGTTTAGCATGTTATGCCTCATTAAAGTTGCTTTTGTATTTTCTAATGCTAACATCAAAGATCTGGAGCTGGAGTTCTATAAATTGTTATTACTTTTACTAATTTCATTTGCTTTATTCATAATTCCTCAATATTTTATTAGGTAATTTTCCACACAGTTTTTTCATAGGATTTCTTTACATATTTTGGTCTCACTTTTAACTCTATTGAAAAAGTCACAATATTGAGAAACGTATTTATTAGTTATTTAATCCCCAACAATATATTGAATCAAAACATTCAGGTGCAAGAACTACGCGCCCCACCCACTACAAATTCAGTTTATCCACTACTCACACTGTATTAACCCAGATACATGCTTTTAATAAAGATTTACACAGACAACCGGCACATTTGTTGTGAAACTATCGGCAAGTTCGTTGTTAATTTCTGTATTAATAGTGTTTATTTATCTGTATAGCTTTGTGGCTTAATAATTACTGGTTTATACCAGTTCGGAATGAATTCCTGCAGTGCCGGATTCAACCAGCAACGGACCTTTAGCGTATCGTAGCAAGTTCTTATCTTGCTATAGATGTCCAATTCCTTTGTATTTTCTATCAAATGAATTTCGGGTATGGTGACCTTTTGGTAACGGACCAGACGCAGCCGAAAGGATAACATCGTGAGACATAAGATGCTAAGTCTCATTATGTCTAGTAATTACTCTGGCTACAAAAAGGGCTACTCTATTGAGCCTAATTAGATTTAAAAGTGGTGCTAAGGCTGGAATAGAACAATGTGTGTGCCCTTCGTCAATTAAGGAACCCAAACTTGTACTACTTCTTTTATATGGCTAATCCGGCACTGGGTACCTGTAAACTCTGAGAATGCAATGAAATTAATTCTATCTTTTGCCTAATCACATTTGTACTAGCCGATTAGATATTCTACGACCAATTGGCGACATAGGTCGGCTTATCTAAGCTAGAAAGTTATAGGTTTGGTTCCCGCACGCTAAAGTATTTGTTTGGCCTAGTGAAATTTAAAAAATATCACTATCAATATTAATTATCAATATCACTTAACTAATGTTAATGCTTATCATATTGGTATAGTGCTGGCGTGCCTAGGCTTTAAGCAGTTTCATACTAGGTTCAATTATTAAATGTCAAATTATTTTCTATACAATTCTTAATACTATAAATCGTCTGCTTACGGGTAAAAAGTAATAAATGCAGTCAGTGCCAATTCGAGTAAATGAGTTTTTAAAGTTTAAGTTGTAATTTGATCTATTTAAAATTCATTAATTAAAAAACTGTTAAACCAAAAAGTAGGGCTAACTACCCCTCTTTTGAGATTTACTTTTATTTAATATTTGGTATTAATAAAAATTGAATAAAATTAAATTTAGATCAAAGGAGGGCTGCATTTAACATGTTTTACCAGAACTTATCAAAGGTGTTATATCTTCTAAATTAAATGATTTCAAAAGCTTATTTTACTTTTGTATGAAGACTTATTGTACTTTACACCAATCCTTTAAGTGGAAAGATTTTTTTGACCAAATTCGCTGAAATAATGATATTTTTGATACATTTAACCTGTTTTACTTGTATACTTTTAGTGTAAGTGTGTCACTTATTAAGTATTACATCATACAAAGGTGATTAATTTAATAAAAATAATTTAACTTTACAAAGGTAAACGATAATAAAAGAAACGATTTTTAATAATCAGTCATTTGTATTTCTTCATCATCATCATCATCATCTCAGCTACAGGAAGTCTATTGCGGAACATAGGCCTCCCCCAAGGGTCTCCACATCGACCTGTTGGAAGCGGCTTGCATCCAGCGACTTCCTGCAACTTTAGCCAGGTCGTCCGTCGACCTTGTAGGCGGGCGTCCGACATTTCGCTTGCCTGTACGTGGCCTCGACTATGGAACCTTTCGGTCCCAACGGCCATCGGTTTTATGCGCCATGTGTCCGGCCCACTACGACTACAACTTACTACCAGACAACTTGTCCCAAATAGACGTATTCGTCCACAACTCCGAGCGTAGAGTTTCCAACCGCAATCCAGGTGGACACAACATAATCTTCGTCTTGTCCATTTTCATTTTAAGACCCACCTGTTGAGCAACTCCATTGAGGTCCTTGAGCATATGGCGCAGGATTCCAGATTCGATTTCGCCAAGACTACGATGTCGTCGACAAATCGAAGGTGACTGATATAGTCGCCATTGATGTTGATGCCGAATCCGAATGCCGAATAGCGCAGCAGTGAACATTTTCGGAGATATTATATCTCCATGTCTCATGACCCTCTGTAGTAGGGAATAGCATTCGTACTCTGATTTTGTACTCGGACTGACATGGTGGCGTTTTTGTACAAACACTTCAACACTTCGATATACCTATAACCAATGTGGCACCGTTGAAGAGACTGCAGCACATCCCAAATCTCTATCAAATCGAAAGCTTTCTCATAGTCCACAAACGCTAAGCAAAATGGCAAATTATACTCCTCAGATTTTTATGTAACTTGCCGGAGCGAATGAATGTGGTCTATGGTACTGTAGCCTTTTCAGAAACCAGCTTATTCGGGAGGCTGGAAGTTATCAAATCTGTATTCCAAACGGATTGTGATGACCCTTGAAAACACCTTATAGACATGGCTCAGGAGTGAGATGGGCCTGTAATTCTTCAAGAAGCTGTTATCACCCTTTTTGAAGCACAGTACCACTTCACCTCTGCTTCATGCCTCTGACGTTGTGCCCTCAAGCAGGAGGGAATCAAAGAGCCTCCGAAGGCCTTGCAGTATCAGCGTTCCACCCGCTTTCGGAAGCTCTTCTGTAATTCCGTCCTCGCCCGGCGCTGTGTTATTTTTAAGTCGATCAAAGGCCATCCGAATCTCATACCGACTGATGTCCGGGATGTCTTCGCTGTAGTGTCAGATCAACTCGGCTCTCGGGCAGCAGTTTTGTATTTCTTATCACGTAATTATGGCAATCAAACATCTATCCTTAATAAACAAAAATTAATAAATAAAATGGAATAAATAACTTTAATATAGTGATGGTGTTTAAATTGTAAGATTTATAATAATAAATGCGTTAAGACCTTGTCACAACACAAAGTAAAAATCTTTAACCGTATTTATTGTTTTTTACCTGTTAAAATTGAAATGCATTTAAGCTATAAGAATATTTATTATGTTTTACTTGTATTTTTTTTCCAAAATGTAAGAAGTTATCACTTTTACAAACTTATTATCTCAGAAGATATTGGACTTTGCTTTTATAGGGTTTTACCAGTAGATAGAGAATAAAAAATTCCATATAACTGCATTCTTAACTCGATTTTGTAAAAAAATGCATTTATCTTGTTTTACCAGTAAGCAGACGAAATATGACTTCAACTATCCAACTAAACTAGTATGCACCGATTGACATTTTATACTTTTCAACTTTGTATAGGCGTAACTTTAGGCGTAACACACACAATTTCAATTACATTTTCCATACAAAATGGAATTGTGGTTTTCACTTGAAAACTTGGTTTTGGTGTGGACTTGAAAAGTGTGGAACGTCAAACGATACCTACTAATATTTTATTTTTTATTTTATTTATTTTATATAGATCGTGAGTAGCAAATAAATTATCAAAACATCACTCTTAACATAAATCTAGCACTCATTCAACCTAAAACAATATACGAGGTCCATCAATCACTCTGGGCGGAATTAGCTACCGGTTCGCCTTGCCCGTGCCCTGCGGCTGCGTTCATTTCCGCGCGGAACCACTTCCGCACAGTAATGAGCAATAACCGGAATCTATATTGATTGTGAACAACTACGCAATCGACAAAATAGTGTTTTAAAACTGGTTTGTTCGATCTTACAGATCACGTATGTAAAGAACCGGTTTTATTTAGATAACATCCTATTTCCGTAATGGTATAGTTGCATAGTTTTTATATATGCTTATCGATGGCTTAATTATCAGACATCGTAACTCCATTTAACCAAATTTTACAAGAGGACAAAAAACTATCCTCTGCGCTTAAATGTATCAAGGAAATATGTTATGTTTTTTTTTTAGTTATAGTATTTTGATTGTTTATTTACTCATTTTCAATCAAATAATGCGATAAATTTAATTAAATCTACGGTATTTTCTACGGTATTGGAAAAAAATTGATAGTTACGAATTTTGATAATTAAGCCATCGTTATGCTTCCTTGTCCCAGATCTGTGCGTAATATCAGGACTACAGGCATTCATTTAAAAAGAAAGGGTTAGTCTATATCGACATGTATGTGAAAACTGCCTATTACGGTCTGTTAGTTATATACATTGAAATTCTTCTAGCAAGTTCCAGGCATTCATATTTCCTCACAATGTCCTTACACCAAATAACTAAAACCATTCATATAAAAATATTGAAAGCTATCAATAGCGCTATTTTAAGAATAATTTTGTCACATGGCTGTAAACTCATGTTGAGTAGAAGACCTTATCCATACACAGTTTTAAAACATATTTTAATTATCAAATATGCTGGCTTCTTCGCTCATACTAAATAGGCTAGTGTCACCATTTTTTAATATGGTTTATATCGAAAGGTTACGTTATGCATAATCACAATCAGGAAAAATTTGTAAAATCCGTATATGCAAAGTTACAAATATACAAAAGTTGGTGGTAGAAGTAATAGAAAAGGATGCAGCCTGCACGACGTGACGTCATCTTCTATAAGGCGCAGGCGTGCGAAAGAGAAAGCGAGTGTCCCCACCGCACTATTAAAAATAATCATATCTCAATAATTTGACAATCAATTTTGATGCTGTTTTCAAATTCATGTTTTTATAAGCGTTACTTTTTAGGAACTATTACCATTACATACTGCTCAAAATCAAACCTTGGATAAAACATTATTCAAAAGTCGTTCGAAAGAGACAAATCATTCGATACTTAAAATACCTTTTGAAACTGTCTATGAATAAGGCCGTTTACGTTAATATATGATAAGATGAGGCAAAGATAAATTAAATAAATCCCACTTTAAAACAGTGATATGTCCTAAGAAGTCTGTTTCACACCCGAGCCAATTAGTGCAGCAAAACCAATGATATTTCAAACCGATGTCGCAGGAAATTCGGTAATTAATATTTACATGAAGATGCAAATTTATTAATTATCCTTGGTAAACCCTACTATGGAGAGGAAGTCGCTAATTTCTCACAGTATCAAATCATGTGATAGACTGCATTCACAGAATTCATTACGGTATTTGGTTCAAGGTTTGAGTCACGTGAGTAAGTGCACGCACAGCGTGAATAATAACAGTATGTCAATTGTTTATATTGTTTTTTTAACTATTGGGTACCAGTTGATATAGTCTTTTAAGTACCTATATTTAAAGAACAAATGATTCCTCGACTGATCGACGGATGAATGCCACGGTGGCGCAATTATACTACCGTATGATTGTAAATGACTTTATGCCCGATATGGTGATATCATCGCCCCCTATTATGAGGCGTAACATGGGTGTTCTGGTATACCTCTGCCTACCCTACCCATTCTGGGAAAAAAGGCGTAAGGGTATGTATGTGGAGCAAAGGTTATACACTTGTTTGTGACTAAATTATTGATACATCAATAATCGCGTATCAGCTGTTTGGTCGCAAACCGCACGCGAACTACCGAGACGGAGCCAACATTTCAAATAATGCACACCTCTGACTTACAGAAATCATGGGTGTATTGATAACCAATTACCACGCGTATCGACAGAGAAGAAATATGTCAACCAGAAACCTGAACACCTTAGAGATCTTTACAATAACTTCTATGGTAGGTATATCTATCTAGTTTGTAGAATAGTCCCGTGCTAGGCAGGGCCGTATATAAAATATGCCAGTATATTCTAATTTAAAGTTACTGTACTGTTTATATTTTGTGTATCAATACGAATGGACATGGCTTACGAAATTCATACAGAACGCAGACAGTTATTGTCTCGCATATCAACATAATAAATTGCTAATATAAACAAACACAGCTTAATTGCCGTTGTCATATTATTAAAAATTTATTTGTCAGCTTACACGGCTATTAGGAGTCGAAGCAAATTGTGTAACTCTTTTTCCTCAAATTTTATACAGGGTATATCAAGACTGCTACCGAAAACGAAGCCGGGTGGTAGTTTTAGTGCCTACAAACACAATACAACTAAAAATTTCGCAACACATGTTATACATACATATTTTCTGAGGGTGTAATTTTCATTTAAATATTGCTTAACTAAACTGTCTCAGACTAAAAACTCTCATGCTATACAGTATGTAATTATATAGGTATATACATAACTACATATTTGCAGTATTTTTTTCCTTTCTTCTTTCTTATTTTTAAATGAGCACTATTACAACGAATGTTTTTTTCGTTGTAATAGTGCTCCATATATTTCTATAAAAATATGTAGGCTTGTTTTTAGCATTTTGTCTTTAAGTCATGTTATATTTTACTATAATTGTGTTAATTAGTCTGTAAGCCTTCTTCAATAATAAATAAAAAATTCGTTACCACCTCAGCCTTAACCAAGAGACTGAAATTTCTTATTCCCACTGCGCAACTGAGATGTGGAATCGTTTACCAAACACAACATACGTCACTATATGACAAGATTACTTTCTAACCCCGTTCTATGATGTTCCACAAAGTAAGTGATCCTTATGACACATGAACTTACCTTTGAAACACTAGAACCAACTTACAAAAGCCTCAAGCTTAACTTATATTACAGCTACGAACTTCTCTAAGCTTGATCTAATGTTTCCTTTTGTGTATCTAAACATTATTACGTGTTTGCTAACAATCAGGGCCTTGTAACAATTTAATGCCATTTTCCAAAATCACTTAACCTTGGATATCAAAAATTTAATTTTAACAACCTCGTTTGAAACGGGCTTGACCGTAATTCCATAAAATATGTATTTTGAAATGTATTGTATTTAAATATAAAATTGTCGTGCAATAAAAGGGACAAATTGTATTGTTCACTATTCGGTGTGAATTATTGCAATTATACATATACATTACCCCACATTACGCAACTGCTGTGTCTTGAGTCCATTTGGAAGTACTTTCTTGATCGTGAAAACTAAGATATATATCTGTATTAAACCAAATTTAATGAGGCCGTACCTGCAATCTCCGGTGGCAAAAACTATCTTCACTTTGCGATGAATAACCTACATGTAACGCATTCGAAATCAACTTCAAATTATTAACAATTTACTTAATTTATGAATCCTATCAACTGTTTTTAATATTATGACTATACTGCACCTGATGGTAATCGCAAATGTCATCCAGGCAGAGTATCGAATGGCTTCAGTTGGCAATCCTATGCCGTGTGATACAATTACGCCGGCCTGCTATTCGTACGACTAACATTTCGGAATAAATAAGATACAGAATTAACATCAGAAACAAATAAATTAGATAGTACATCTCAAGTCTCAACACAATATCACATATGGGGGATAAAATAACAGCTAAAGAAATACCAAAGAGTATTACAAAGGAAACAAAACAAAGGAATACAATTGTCTAAATAAACCATGAAATAAACATCAAGAAAAACAAGTGCGTGGTGGCCTGTTGGTAAACGGACCAGACGCGGCTGCCAATATGTTCACGGTGGTCGCGGGTTCGAATCCCAGGGCACACCTCTGACTTTTCGGAGTCATGTGTGTATTGATAGTCAATCACCACGTACTATAACGGTGAAGGAAAACATCGTGAGGAAACCTGCATACCATAGCGATTTCTATGGTATGTAAAGTCCGCCAACCCGCACTAGGCCAGCGTGGTGGACTATATGGCCTAACCACTCTCAATCATACTCTCGATTGTAGAGTAGGCCCGTGCCCTGCAGTGGGACGTATATGGGCTGATACAGATACAGATAAACATCACGAGAATTACAAATAAAAAGCATGACCTAAATTCTTGATAAGTAAATAGTAAATTATAAAGAGAAATTACGGCACAACCGAAAACAATGTAAAGGTTTGTAGGCGCCTGTGAATTTAAATCCAGCCGACATGATATGCAAATTTTATTACGTATACTTAACAAGAGCGGAATACAGGTTTAATGACGTCATTTAAATTAACTGCCTGGCTTGTTTATTAAAAGTAATATTATATTAACGTAGTTCCTGGTTATTAATTATAATATGACCAAAGGAGTCTAATGCTGAACATTGGCCTCTAATTACTTCACACCTCAAAATGTTAATGGTTTTGATGAAAAATATAATTGAGTTTTAGAGTATGGGGAACCCCAAATTTTTTTTCTATTTTTGTGTTAAAATCTTAATGCAGATTACAGAACATATCTTCTTACCAAGTTTCAACAGTATAATTCTTATAGTTTCGGAAAAAAGTGTCTGTGTCATACGGACGGACGGACGGACGGACGGACGGACGGACGGACCGACAGACAGACAGACAGACAGACAGACATGGCGAATCCATATTAAGGGTTCCGTTTTTTGCCATTTGGCTACGGAACCCTGAAAAACATCCATTATCGTCATCTACAAGGTCATAGACAGCCTCCGTTGCGAAGTTGATGGAACGCCGACGGTGAAACGAGAGGTCTCGAGTTCAATTCCCGTACCGAGACAAATGTTTGTAAAGCCGACAAGTATATTTTGTGTCGGGTCGGAGAGATCGAAAAGCTTCTCGTGGATTATGATACCCACGACGCAAGACTTATTGACCATAATGTGTAGTTAATACATTGTATACGACAGTTGAGTGTATTTATTTACTTATTTATTCCCGAATTTAGACCTTCTTTAAAGGATTCCACAGTGACTTGTTAGAAGCGGTCGGCGGTCAGTGACCTCTCACAAGATACCTTAGTATTTCTTATTAAAAAAAATTAATACAGCCAAAGCTAACACATTAACAAACAGGTCTAGTGTAGTGGGTATCAGAGACTACTGTTAATTTATGTAACAAAAGTACTTTCATTACTCATTCATTATCCCTGGCATTTTCCCATTCGCTCCTGTATTCCGTCTTCTGACTCGATCTTTTTCACGTCTTTTAAATACGCGTCCTCAATTTATAGTAAGTGTGATGTGATTATAATGTAAGTTATTTTAAAGTAAGTAGTGAAGTATAACAGCATAGGTTGACGAAAATGATGCGATGATGATGACTATAATATGGCGTAACCACTCTCAATCGTACTCTCGATTGTAGAGGAGGCCCGTGCCCTGCAATGGGATGTATATAGGCTAATAAAGTGACGAATAAAAAAATCTACATTAAATATAATGTTGTATGCTGTAATACTATTATAAAATTTGCTTTTTACTGTAACATATTTTCGAAACAAATTAAACATTGAACTTTAGGATTTAGAATTACTCGTCCAAGCATTACTTTTTTAAAAATGCTTTTATTACCCTTAGCCTTTATTGTTGTCTATTGCTGATGCAGCCTATATTATTGTCCATTGCTGGATATTTGGACGCCATCCAGCTAAGTGGAGTGACAGTTTGCAGAATTCCATTTCAGCCAAATAACCTTGTTATTTAAATAAAAGAACGATATTTAAAAAGAATCAATTAATCGATAGCAACAAAAGAATGATCAACGTTCTTTTAAAAGATCTCATCAACATCACAATACCTATTAATAATGCAAATGGCGGAATAAAACAATTAACGCGCAATATCGTGCGCTTCAGCTAGATTGATCGCTGTTTATGCGCATCTCAACGGCAGGTATAGAGATAATTGAATTCTACCCTACAATGGCTTTATCAACATGTAAACTACTGGCGGAAACTATTTCTCACTGGAAATAGTTTACTTGAAATATAATGCATTTTCAATTAGTAAAGAACTTTGTTGGCTCAAAGCCTTGTTATAGGTTGCATTGCAAATAAGTTGGCTTCATTGTGATGGTACTATATTCTCACAGTAAACTGACAAGCCTTGCTGTTTCGATCGGTAAATGTGATTGGCGGAGAACCAATTTGGTAGCGAGATGTTCTTGTACGCCTGAATAGCAACCACTCTACGACATGGTGGAAAGTCCGTGACCCATGCATATGTGTCACGTTTTGGGTTCAGCCTAGGCATATCCGAATTTTGGGCTGGAAGGTTCTGGAGTGGAGGCCACGTAGAAGCCAGCGAAGTGTCCGACGCCAACCCACAACCTAACCTAACCAACCACGGATGACCTGGTTAAGGTCGCAATTAGTCGCTGAACACAGGCCGCTTCCAACAAGTCTATGTGACGATTCATTGGGAAGACCTATGTTCAACAGTGGACTTCCACTGGCTGAAAAAATATATCTAAATCTGGTAAGAGATATATATTTTTCGTGAATGAATGTTTCATCTGCATTATACTTGAATTGTAACTAATTCTGCGATACGTAAAGCCCATCAACCCACAATAGGCTAACGTTGTGGATTATATGGCCTAACCCTCTCAATCTTACCCTCGATTGTAGAGAAGCCCTGCAGTGGTGCGAATAAAGGCCGATATCGATAAACTGCACTTACTCATAATATGGATTGTAGTAATTTGTCGTAGCAATATTAAATTTCCGGCTGTGGTATTAAATATCAAGATTGGTTGGCGACATTTTGCATATAACTCACAAAGTATTGGAAATCTCGAATATTCTACGCTCGGCATCAGAGTCCGCTCTGGTCTTAGTGTACATTAGGCTTAAGGCCTTTGCGTCATAAGTCCCAATACGTGACTCAAGTGAATTTTCGTAACATTAAGAACAAGCAGCGTACAAAAAAAGCTTCTTTGTAAACATAATGTGCACAGGTGTTCTTGGAAAGATTAATGTTTAGTGTACGTTGAATTTTGTTTGACCTTCCATTGCTGTGTTGAATTTCACAAATAAAAAAATATTTGACCAATGAGTCCAATTTTTTTCTCACAATTTTTTGTACTAGAACAATGTAATGATGATTATAATAAGGGGTTTTATGATTAGACCAGTGTCAGTACTTAATTATTCGGGTATCACACTCTAATCATGCTGGTTAAGCACACATTGCTGAACACTCAATACAAGTCCTTTATTTAATTTTCGTATACTGTAAAATTAAGATAGTTAACTACGAATACACTCATAAAGACGAAATTACTACCAGAAATTATTACTTACGTAAAATCTATACGAATGAAAATATGTTCGCATCCTCTACCGTACTTCGTGACCATAAACTAAGTTCGGAATAAATGATGAGTGTCATATGAAATAGTATATTTTATATTTATTTATTTATTTTAAGATATGGAAAATTTATTTAATTATGTATTTCGGTTAGAAGGACATTTAAGCCAGAGTAACTACTGACATATAGAGACTTAACATCTTATGTCTCAGGATGACGAGCGCAGTGAAATGCCAAGCATTACTTTGTAATTCAGGGTGCTGTTTTGTTTTGCCATTGTCCATGAGCAGTCGTATCGCTTACCATCAGGTGAATGGCATGCTTGTCTCGCCATTCAAATATAAAAAAATGAAAACTTATACTCGTAACTTACTTCGGCTCTCGAACGTTCAAAATTAGTTTCAGATCATAGACGAACCCCCTGAGCCGTTTATTTAAGGTCCAAGACGACAACTAAAAATAGCCGACCTCAATCACACCCACTCCTGTTTGCCGCCTGACAGAACAAAGACCTTTACGCAAACCGTCTTGAGTCTTCAAAGTTGACGAAAATTAGAAATTCCACTCGTAAATCTCCATGCAAATTAAAGTTTGTATTAAAATCTATTCAGTTCAGTCTTAAATATTAACGTCGAGGTAATTTTGTGAAACATTTCTTAATTCGTATTCTTGGTAATCTTATTGTATTTAAATGAAGAGACACAATGGATTCTTCGATATATATCATTTAAATGCAGGCAATAAATAAAATAAACATCACAAGTTCTCATCGTTCCCTCATTACTGAAGATCACCCTCATTACCCGCTTTGTACGGAGAGAAACGGACAATAATTTAATTCCAACTCCTCCTATTAATTAAACTTTCTGATTAATTTCGTTGCGGGTTAAAGACAAGTTAGACATTCCCGGAAACTCGCCGAGCTTCAATGCTCGGTGTCATTACATTGCGTGCCACTGTTGATCCTGGCTTACAGGAGTTACAGTGGTGGGTGTGAAGGTGGGACAGTCTCCATACTGAGGATCACGACCATATACTATGTTCATCCATCATGCTTGGTCTTGGGTGGCATAGGCTACCACCAGCGGTCTTCTTTACAATGTGTTTGTCTTGCTTGGAGTAAAATTATATCGGCAGGACCAGTTAGAAATTTCTTGAATTTCAAATGTGTTTGGATGCCCGTTTAAGGTGTTATAAGCGTCCAATAGATACAAGATTCCAAATTAAGTCATATATATCGGAGTCTTAATACAAGAGAGCGAACCGATTCCACATGATCCCAAAGAACCTTAGGACCTCTTCAGACCGTATTACACCGAGCAAGAGTTACACAAATGATAAATAAACATTGCCACATTGATTGCGGTCAAGAAAAATCACAACACACATAGTCCAGTTACTAGACAAATATAAACACAAAGTGATGCAACAGACGAACTTGGTTTGAAAGTCAAGATCACTGAACAAGTTACCTCGTATTGCATCAACCATTACAATTACGCGTGTGTACGTTCTTAATGTATTTTTTCCTTGATGTAGTTATGTTACGCAACTATTATGTTTGAAGCTTCATCTTCTAAGAATTTACTAACAAGTATTTGTTTTTTGGAGATAGCACCGTCAATGGGGTATTTCAATTGTTTTTATTGCACAAGTCCAGCAAGCGAGCAAACAGGTCTGATGGTAATTGGTAAGTGATCCCTGCTGCCCATGAATATCCACAACGCTTGTATCATGGATGTGTTGTTTGTAGCCGGCCCATCAAATCGGAAGTGGAGGTTGCAGGAAATAGAGTGGGAAAAGGGAAGAAATATTGGAAATCCGGCAATCACTAAAGGAATGAGAAAAGGTACAGAGACTTTACCTTTTCATTATATTGGCGGGACAAAGTGAGTATATACTGAACCAGCTCATGCGCGTTTTACTGCAGGGCACGGGCTTCCTCTACAATCGAGAATACAATTGAAAGGGGTCCGGTTATATAGTCCACCACGCTGGTCTAGTGCGGGTTGACGGACTTTACCTACCATATAAATTCTGACACATTGCTACGGAATGCACGTTTCCTGACGATGTTTTCCTTCACCGTAATAATAAAGTGCGTGGTGATTGTATTGACAATCTGTGAATTGTCACAGATGACTCTGAGGAGTCAGAGATATGCCCTGGGATTTGGACCCACGACCACCTGTACGTGTTTGTAGACGCGTCTGGTCCATTACCAACAGGCCAAGACGCACTTGAATATACCTGATGATAAATGCATTACACGCGAAAAAGAATACCCACTGGAGAGGTATGATGCAAAACAAACCAAAAATCCTGGGTTTGAAACCAAATATACTCAGACTGAACCAAAACGGCGATGCTCTGGTGTGAATCCCCATGATGGCTGCCTAAACGATAAAGAGGAATACCACTACTAAACATATCAACTTAAGCCTCAATCATTTTTACCTGTTGAAAACGGCCTGCAATGCATATAACTCTATTTTAGTCACATTTCACATGGCCACCGTATATTACATAATGTTTCGAAAACAAGCGCTCTGATTCACAAAGCGTAATGGAGTTAAATATGGGTCAGTCTAAAAGCATAGACAAGCCTATTTTTAGTTGCAGACCGTCTAAAATCAATACTGAATCGGTTCAATTATAGATTGATTGTGGCTCTTCCGTGTTGTGGATTTAAATAAAAGAAAATAGGTGCGATTTCGTTCATTCTTACTCACACCAAACATTATCGTCATCAGCCAATAAAATCACTAGTCGGTATATATTAATCTTAGGTATTTTTATCATAGCTTAGTTGTTCTTAATATATAAAATTGTTGTATATGTACGTTGTGTTGTATTTAAATTTTTTCAAGAACAATACACTTACATTGGGTTTGTCAAAAAGTTATTCAGCGAGGCCCATGATTGCCCAATAACACTGGAGAGAGTGCCAAGTAACTGGAATCAGGGATGTTGGGAAGAAATCTGCCGAATTGTAGTGGGATTGGACATAGACATGTGATCTTGGAGCCCTTGAAAAGGTGGACGAAAATCGCTACGTAGTTGACGCCCACGAATTACAAGAGGCAACGAGGCAGACCTCTAATGAGATGGCGCGGTGACCTGGACTACTTCAGTAGCATATGGACGGCAACACCAATAAATAACGACAGATGGAAAGAGTTTAGTAACCTTTCCCAGCAGTGGGTCAATATAAGTGTTTTTGTAACTAAAAACCCCATTTTTTCTTTTTCTTTTATGTGTGTAAAACTTTTTACGGGGATCTATTGGAATCAGCCTACGTTCAACTATTCCCCCTTATTATTTCTCACTTCATCTATCCACCTTCTTACATAATTCTTGTATAGTATTGAATGGCGAGACTAGCGTGCCATTTTCTTGATACTAAGCGATACCAACGCTCATGGACAGTAGCAAACCCAAACAACACCTTGAATTACAAAGCAATCCTTGGCATTTTACTGCGTTCGTCATCCTGAGACATAAGATGTTGAGTCTCAATGCGTCTAAGAATTTTATTAATTTTTTTCATTTCTTTGTAATGCACTGTGCAATTCTCGATTGCGAAGGGTCTACATTCTTGCAACAGCATCGCAACGATCTATCAAAGTGTAGCCTCCATTCACGTTTCTTCGTAAAATTTCTACATATTTGTCAGCATATAGTAATCTAGCGTTCCCTCTCCAAGACAAGTTGAAATCTTGCTGAACGTAAGTACATTGCGAAACAATTGCGTCAATGCTTAGTCTAGCTTGCAAATAAATGTTCGAACTGTAGTTTTGCTATATAACTTGCTACCCATTGGCACATTGGGCACAGCAGAAACTCATCCAAAGGATATATAAGAGATTGAACATTTTATAGCAGCCGACTATTAAAATGCCTTCGCAAAAGTGATGCTTGTTAAGAACTTTTGCTAAATAATTCCATACTTGAGAATTTAGATGATGTCCTGTCTCTATGTATAATGACCGAGGTGGTGAGGACTAACTTATCTTATTACGGACGCCTATATCATTACCCGGTAATCAACTACACACAAGATTGTTATAGGCATAACAGATGCCTTATTATAGTTATATTACATAGCAATTTTTTGATTCCACCATCCGTATAGTTTGGGTGTGCGAATACTTTGTGGATGCATTAAAAATTAATTAATTGATATTTCCAGTAGCAGTATTACAAACAACATTACACATTTACATATTCACGAGATCTTTAATGAAGATGCAGCAATATAAACACATTTCAATATGTGTTATTGGTAACATCACTACACTTATGTCATCATTACACCAACGACATAAATCGATTACATACGATTTGTAATCGATTTTAAAACCTAGCTAAACAACATAATCGATGCAAATGATATAGCAATATTTTGACACACTATTAACTATTGTAATATTTAAGATTAGAAAATAGACTTTAAAAATTATTTTTATGCAGTCTTAAACGATATGCGTTAGAACGATTGCAACACTTAATTCACGTATAGCCCGTCTCGTTATTTCACTATCACAAATATGAACACAATACAACGCCTTGACATTACCGTAGTTGGCCACTTTGCTACTTACAAAGTAACTCGTAGTCACATAGTTTAATTTAAATACTGCAAAATTTAATTAGCATTCTTTTACTGAAATAATCTACACTAATATTATAAAGAAGAAAACTTTGTTTGTTTGTTTGTTTGGTTGTAATGAATAGGCTCAAAAACTACTGGACCGATTTTAAAAATTCTTTCACCATTCGAAAGCTACATTATCCACGAGTAAGATAGACTATATTTTATTTTGGAAAAAAATAGGGTTCCGTAAGATATTTGGATTTTTCGGACACAAACTGAAAAAAATCAACCAAAGAAGTTACTTATTTTGCGTACGCTGCCTAAACTACAAAAGATAGAACCATAAAATGTTATAATTAATTGTAGATCTTATAAATATCTACAAAAAAGTCCGGGACACACTATACCTATCTATGTCGAGTGAGGCACAACAACCACATTTTTATTTAAAAATCTTGAATTTTTTTTTGGACTACATTTAAACGCGTTTATTTTACTCATGCTATTAATCCTTATCAAAATAGATTATTTCATCAATAAGTACAGTTTATGTTGATAATATTTGGTCTTTGAATGATTAAAATTGGATGTTTGGTTTTGAAGTTGTGGTGAAATTAAAATATTACGATTTCTGCTGCACGGCCCGTTGTATAAGATATATATGGATGTTTGTGGAGAGAAGGGACATAAAGTAAAATAGAATCGAAGGTACGGGAGAGGGCTGGGATAGATCACAGATTTGTTAGGACGAAATTTAAATGCACGTTATAAAACGGGATGGATAATAAAGAGAAGGGACGGGACGGATTGGGAAGAGACTGAACAGGCGGATGAGACGGGATTGAGCCGGACAGTAGGATAGCTACGTCAAGTTTAGGCATACAAGAGTTTATACGAAAAACAACATGTATTTGGTGTGGAGTGGAATCAAAAAATATATGCACCACCCAGCTTCGCCTGGGGTCGGGCCGCTAGTAGTATTATATAAGGGGAATGTGGGCTCGTCCTTCCACCGGTGTCTAGTGCAAGCTAAAGTACACGATGTATAAGAATTAATATCTAAAAGTTAACACGTAAAATCTTTAAAGCGTTCAGATATAAATACTTCGCACTATGTGTTAATAAATAAATAATAATAATAATAAATTGAATAAAACTTCACATTGTTTCCACAGGGCGAAACCAATACTCTAATTTATAATTGTCTTAACTAATTTACAAATAAATAAATGACACCCAACAGCCGCATAGGTACATAGTCCTGACACAAAAATAAGATGGAGTCTTGTGTGAAACAAATCAACTACGAGAGACCCAAAGTTTCTCGTAGTTGATACCCACGACACATGTCTGACAAACACTCAGACCCGAAAAAAATATTTGTGGGCCGCCCAAAGATTTCTGTCGCTGCAGGGATCGAACCCCCGGCCTCTCACTTCGCTGGCGGCATCTAACCGAGTGCGCCACGGAGGCTGAAGTAATCGAAAATGCAATAGCAAAGTATTAAAAAGCTAGTAATTATGATCAGTTTTTTTTACCTATTTATTATCAAAATAAAAATAAACCACAACAGTAAAAATGCCGATGTTAATTATACAACTAACAACAGAAGTGAATGACAGCGTCCTTAAGCTGAATAAGTAATACAAAACGATCCAGCAGATTCGACCTTATTTGTTCCCACGTACGTATCTAACATCTGAGACATTATGACTGCTTTGTCCGCACCAGACCGCTTCAATGCTACGATTGTCTACAAACTGTTATTAACTAGCGTAATTAGTGAACTAAGACAATTCAAAGCCGACGGATATCCAGATAGCAGTCTCTCATAGCTTTAATTGTGCGCAATTTATACCTTAGATTTTTGTAAGGCTTTATCTAGAAGTGCTGCGCTTGTTAGAAGTTTTATTTCCTGTTAATTGAATGTTTTTATACGCTATGTGGGAAATTAAATTGCTAGGAATTTCAAATTCATCGGCATCCTTCCTTTAAGCTTTAAATTAAATTACTATTTAAATATTTATTTGTATTCAACAGTACTTTTATTAACAATTGGTTCTTGGTAAGTTCTTCTCAAAAGCTTGATGTCTATGATACAATTTTTTTTTTATTCTGTAACATCTCAACGCTTTCCTCTAAAACTTTCGCTGTGCCTGCCAAATATAAAAGAATTTCTGTCACCAAATAACCTAACAGCTCTTCTAGGAAAATGTGTGGTAGCTCTCATAAAATGCATCTGAGTACCATATTGCTCTCTTAGGATCTGGAAGAAGTCCCTTGTTTCTCCTTCCATCGTGGTCTCCCAAGTTACAGGCCTATCACAATCTTGAGGATACATTCTACAAGTTACTAAAGACGGTGAAGAATTTACTATAATTGTAGGTTCTGTTTGATTTGTCACTTCTGTAGATGTTACTAATGTGGCTGAAGATTGAGGAGCTGTTGTTAATTTTATTGTAGTTATATTGATAACTGAAGTCGCTGTAGATTCAAGTGTTGTTATATTCAATTGAGTTGATTGGGTTGTAGTATCATTATTTGTAGTTACCATTGTTCCTCCTGTGGTTTCTGGCGCAGTCGACGCCGTTTCTGTTGCGAAATCTGTACTCAAAGGAATTGTATTTTCATCAACGATAGGTGTTAGATTTTGTTTCTCAACATCAGTAGTATTTACCGTTGTTTTTTGAGTTGTTGTTGTTGATTCTGTAGTTTCCGCTACTGTGCTTGTGCTGTAGGTTAATGATAATGTTGAATGTATACCTCTGGTGCAATTAGTGTAGTTTGATATATAATGATTGTCAGTACCTAGTTTTGTTGTAAGTGCTGTTGTTGGTCGTGGTGTAGTGGTTGTTGTAGTTGTAGTTGTTGTTGTTGTAGTAGTAGTAGTAGTTGTGGTTTTTGTTGTAGTTGAAGTGATTGGTGTAGTTTTTGTATCGGTAATGGTAGTGTTGGCAGAGGTATTATTTGGACATTTTTCTTTCTCAACATTCGTATAATCTGGAAATGAAAAAAGCATTTATCACATTTGTGGCGTAACATAATTCAATAATTAGATGTTTATAAATCTTACTCTTTTTGTTATCACAGTTGTATTCATACAAATCACATTCGTCAAGGAACCAACGTTTATTTAAATCCTTGATTTCTTGACCGCATTGTGGAACCCATGTGTGATTGCAAAAACTTGCTAAAAGACATGGGTCGGGAGGCTGTTGAAATAATTATATCTATATTCTCTCACAAAAATTAATCGATTTCTATCTAGAATTGTTTAAAAGGCGAATTCGCCTATAATATCAAAACTTTTATAAGTCCAGATAAAATAAAAAAACTCACAGGAATATAATGTTGAAGTGACGGCAAAAATAAAGAAACAGCTACTGAAATAACAGACGATATTACTTTTACTGTTTTAGTTCATAAGAGCCACTAATCAGAACGTACTTTGACTTCAATCTTATTACCAAACAGAAACTGGATCATTTTTATTTTATTTTATTATTTGTGAAATTAAATTCCATACTTTACATTTTTTATGAACATTTCATTGTTAGGTAACTCTAATGTCAACATTTCGAGTTATCGCCATATTAAACTTACAGTAAAATTATTTACCGTAAATCAATTTCTATAGTGTTATTGGATTTATAGATTTCGTATTATTATTATAATAAAATATTTCTATTTGCTTTAATATTTTTCTAAATTATATTGCTGTTTTTATCCTTTAGTACCATGTAACATGGGCCCTACTATATTCATCCGAAGTTTTTTATACGATACGAATGTATCTACTGTAAAAGTTCGAATTTGTATAACGTACATCGCAACCATAAGTCTAGGGTTACGACCATAAGTCAATAACAACCATAAGTATATGTAGGCACATTCGTATCGTCGATCACTTCGATCATCATCCGAAGTTTCGAACTTCGTTTCGGATTAATATAGAAGGGCCCCATGTAACAACATACTTAGGTAATACACCATTAACGTTTTGCGTATGTTTGAAACAACGATCAAATACAAAGATGACTCTTGTATTACTTTACAAACCGTAGCGCCCATCATTAAAACAAACGCTTTTCTCGAAAGCTTAGATAACCCTCTCCATCTATAAACATAAATTGAGGATAAAGAATCAATGAGAAAAATAATAGAATTCTACCCTGGTAGAGCCAAGCTGTTGTCAGTCATGACTGAGCATGTATGTGCTGACTCATCTGAGGCGGTACAACTTAGATTATGCTCGATATCCTGTGACACAGGAGTCTCACGGGAGATCGACGTGAAGTGAAAAAGCTTCGCTGTCGCATTTCGTTCGGTGAGTGATTGCCGGATGCCCCTTTTCCTTGTCCCATCATTTTCCTTTCCCGCTCCTCTTCTGATTTGATGGGCCGGCAACACATTTATAATCCAAACCTCACTTACCATCCTATGACCTGTTTGTTTGTCTGAATCGATAATCTAACACCCGCACGAACCAAGTCCGGTAACAGTTAATCCAGTCTGATTTGTTTACAAGAATATGGTATCACCCAGTATATAATAGGCTAGTGCATATCTCAAACCTATTAAACTAGTGTATTTTGATGCTTTTTAAATCGTTCAATTCAAATAAAAATACAATAATCTTTTAGAAATGAGTATAATTAAAACAAAATAACTGCACCATCATAAACTACTCCAAAAAATCCGCATCACCTTGCCTTCTAGGTTCCTCCGCGAACCCTTTCACCACTTTGACCATCATCCGTCCATTCTTCATCACCGACACGCGTTTCAGCACCACCGTTCTCTTCTGCGTCACCACCAGTTTCAATGTGGTCACCACTCTACTGTGCCTCCTTTTTTTTCGAGGAGTTGGGGTGTACCTTCGCTTACCATGAAGCATGTGCCACGGCAACATCGGTATTGTAGTTCCGTATACTAGTTCCCGTTCTTCTTCCACGTATTTGGCGTCTCCAATTCTAAGGTACCTTTTCTTGGTCTTCTTTGCGTGGGTATGCGGTAATGTTGGACAAGCTGACACCCCGAAGCAGTCTGAGTAGTTTGTTATTATGAATTCTGAAAACAGATCAACTTTAAAATATAAATAAATAAGAATTTTCAAGATCACGCCTATACACGTATATGTTAAAAAAGAAAGCATTAGCAGATTCACACAAGTAAGGCAAGCGGGTTAGTGGAGACAGTACTGGAACCCGTTTACTAGTACAGCTGCGGGCAAGCGCTTAGCCTTATAATTTTTCGCTCCTGAATAATGCGCGATTACACCACCATCGATCAATGGCTTTTGTAAATACTGTCCTTTTACCCGTCCACTTACCTGTTTTATGGATAATTTCTGATCCATATGGCTTGGATCTTAGCATGGGTTCAGGCCTAGATGTTATAGTACGGTATTTACTTATCATGAAACATTCCTACCTATGGTATTTAATATTCATAGATTGTCTGAATTTGTAAATAAG
This sequence comes from Hyles lineata, assembly GCA_030180105.1. Lineage (NCBI taxonomy): Eukaryota > Metazoa > Arthropoda > Insecta > Lepidoptera > Sphingidae > Hyles > Hyles lineata. The sequence continues at coordinate 8,241,569 of JARJEE010000023.1, forward strand.
GACCAAAGCTTGACATCGTCATAAATCTAAATAAGTGACTAATATACTAACTTGTATCCCTATCACAGTTGTATTCAAACATATCGCACTCATCTAGAAATATTCGATAGATGTCCTCCTGTAATCCGCACTCCGGAATCCACGTGTGGTTGCATATGTCGGCTAACACACAATCGTTTAGCGGCTGAAATCGAAGAGAAAAGTTTTGGAACAAAGAATTTTTTTTTATATAATAATCCCCACAAATTAAGAGAAAGTATACGTATATAAAATCGCGTATAGATATATGTATATAAAATATATTTTTAGGAAGTCCTCTGCCAAACACAGGTATCTCAAGACTTTCACAATTAATTGTTTGAAGCCAGCTGCATTTCGCGAATTTTTCCAGCTTTCTTTGCCGCCCAGAAAGACTCATAGAAATGGAAATACTTTATGAACTTTCCAAGTTTTGAAGGGAATTTTTGCCATGCTTATTTTTAAATAACTTCCCGTATATACAAAAACCATAGCATCAAAGGTCTCAAAAAATATGCTCCCAAACACAATTACGGCTTAAATTAAATTAATTTCGCATGTCAATTTTCATTTCCCTTCTCGTCTCTGGCTATATTTTTTCAATTGTCTGTATGCTTCGTTGTATGAGTACAGTTGCGCTAATGAAACCGACTAGACTATCTGGATATTTGTGTTTCATACCGGCGTATTACTACAAATAAGTTAATTCTTTGCGTTCAAGGTTTATTTGAAATGATTCTTTTCGAAAGTTTTTAACAACCAGTACTTCGAATCTTGCACACCTGTAGGCATATAAAAATTATTACCAAATAAAATATGAATTGTATCTGGTCAATTAATTGGCCTAATTTTATATATATTTATTTTTATTTCACTTTCAAATCGTGACCATTTGCGTGTATGTTCACAATAAAGAAACTAAAAAACTTCTTTGAATATTTTCTTACTCTTCCGTTTTTAACATTTACTTAAAGGAACGCTCACAACCGCTACTCTAACAAGAAAATACTTAAAGCGTCTTACCCAGATAAAATGCTGCACCGAACGAAGAGGTATAAAAATAACTGAAAATATTAAAGGAAAATGCGTCTGCAATTACAAAGAAAAAGCTTCAACGATAGGGTTTTCAAACAAGAATTCTTTTACCTTGAAGCGACCTCCTTTGAATGTGTTTTACTGAAGAAATTAACTTGTATAGTGGGTTTCATCTCTCTGTCTCCCTCTCTCACACACACTCTTCCTTCCTCACTCTGTCTCTCTCTTCTGACACAGGTGGTCCACTGCTGAACATAGGCCTCCCCTAAAGATCTCCACATCGACCTATTGGAAGCGGCCTGCATCCAGCGACTTTCAGCAACCTTAGCTAGATGGTCCGTCCAACTTGCGCGTGCCATATTTCAATATAATTTGATATAAGTAGTATTTAAATACTTTCTTTGTTATTCATTTTCATATAATTTATACTTGACTGCCCCGGTAGCGTAGTTATACTACGGCACAGTCACAATGCTGATGGCTCGGGGTCGAATCCCGAATTGGGCGAAGTGATATTTGATTTTTCACTTCATTATCAGACCGATATAAAGTATTTATGACCGATGTGACGATGGGCTCACCCTCTAACACATCGTGGGAAGGGACATACTAGGCGAGACGTGGGTGCCCTGGTAGAACCTCTTCCTACCCCTGCTAGTAAAAAGCCGTGAGTGTTCATGTATGTACTTACATTTCAAATCAATAATAGAACAAAATTTAATAAGCATTGTTATAAATAAATTACAAGGGGAAATAAATTTAAAATCTGTTGCATAATAATCATCAAACTTCCCTTATTGAAGACTAGCAGTTTTAACAAGCAGCACTTAAAACTTGTCTACATTAATTAATTCTGGATAGGAACAGTTGAGTACCAAGTACATGTGCCAACGTATAGAAACATGTAGGCATATACTTGACGTGAAATAAATTGGACTGCCTTCTAAAACAAGATATGGTTACCAAAATTTTAACTGAAACTGAAATAAGAGCTACTAAGAAGAAAATATAAATATTGTTTCACTAACAATTAATATGGCCTGATCAATCTCAATCGTACTCTCGATCGAGGAGGCCGGTGCCCTGTGGGACCTATATGGGCTCATACAGTACAATACAGTACAGTAATTATAAGTCTATACCAAAAATAATGCAATTCAAAGTCAAATTGAAATGAATTCATTTTTTGGCCATCGTGATACATGTTTTATAACAGTGGATCGAGCTACCAGTTCAAAAGTATTTGAATTAATAGTATGATGAGCTAACAGTTCAAAACTTTTACATATAAACTACTAACTACTAACATGACAGCCTCCTTGGCGCAGTTGGTTTAAACGCTGGGTGTGAAACGCGAGGCCGCGGGTTCGATCCCCGCACCGAGAAAATATTTGTGTGATCCACAGGTATTTGTTTCTGGTCTGGGTGTTTGTGAAACCAAAAAGTCTGTCATAGTTCTTGATACCCACGACACAAGACTAGATCTTAGTATAAGGTCAGGACTATGTATGTGACTGTTCAGTGTATTTATTTATTTCTAAACGGCCGTATTCATAAACAGTTTATAAACATATTTTGATGATCGGATGTTCCCTTCTTCGATCAAATATATACTAGATACAGGATCCGGAACAAAATCACACGCCAAAAGTGACCGAGCGTGCTTATACTAATACATTTGAATTTCGCACTATGTAGCAAAAAGTCTTAAATTATAATCAACTTCAGGTAACAATATACCTCATTCCTTTAAATTAAGATTTATTATGTATTTGGACCATGCTAACATTAAATAAGTCACGCTTATTTCTGCTCTTATTTCTCTTGCCGTTTTTAGGCCGTTACTTATAATCTAGTATATAACATTATTTAGAAACATAAGAACAGATATTTCAGGTAGATCTCAAGAGGACGGGGTACCGGAAGATAAACTGAAGTAGGATCCTTCAGTAGACAAAGCTGAGCTGGGGTCGATGACGCGCCGAGGACGCTTTGTTAAACTCTAAATAGGAATTGTCCAGCGCGAACGTTTTGGGACTGAACTGAAAGTTTCACTTAAATACGTGTCAAATGATTTTGCAAGTACTGGGTATAAATTATTCAGCAATAAGTATGTAATGCAGAACTATTTAGGCATTTTGACAAAAGCGTGGATAAAGTTCTTCATATGAAGATTTTTTCTAGGGCTGCAAAATTGTTTAAGTATTTTGTTATTGGAAATTACAGCAGCAGAAGTAATCGAAGTGTAGAACAATACTCTAAAGTAAAGTATAGGTAGGTATGTATGTATGTATGTATAAGCCCATATACGTCCCACTGCAAGGCACGGGCCTATTCTACAATCGAGAATGTGATTGAGAGTGGTTTGGCCATATAGTCCACCACGCTGGTCTAGTGCGGGTTGGCGGACCTTACATACCATAGAAATCGCTATGGTATTCAGGTTTTCTCACAATGTTTTCCTTCACCGTTATAGTGCGTGGTGATTGACTATCAATACACACATGACTTCGAAAAGTCAGAGGTGTGCCCTGGGATTCGAACCCGCAACCACCGTAAATATATAGGCAGCCGCGTCTTGTCCGTTTACCAACAGGCCACCACGCAATTGGTAGGTAAATGATTGAAATTAAAATGGATGTAACTTCAATTCAAATGTTGTAGACTTAACTTGGTTATCACTTTAAACTGATCTTTAAAATATGAGTACTTCATATATTTACCTATTAAAGAAACACAATTTGTCCACATGTTTTATTTTTCATTATAAAATCCATATTTACATTTATCGTCACCTACATTCGCACACGCGTCGCGCTTTCAATATGTGTTTGCGATAAAAATGAAATATTTACAATGAAAACTGTATTTATTTCACATCTGATGGAATAATACAATGTCGTATTCATGTTTGCGCATTTTAAAATGTAATCTTTTAAACCTACTTTTGGAAACACCTTTGGAATTATCTGTGGAATTTATAAAATTGGAATCTCACGCTAATTTCTCCAATATTAGGAAATAGTTAAATAATGCAAACTTTTATAAGACGAAATTGCGTGCAATCATCAGAACTGGTTTTAACGTAGCTTTCATTTAAAGACTTTCCTTTCCTCTAATTATCTACTGCAAGCCAGGACCAAAGCAAATAGTAAAATGAATACGAGTTGGAAATTTATTTATATTCTACTTCCCTCCGTATTAAAGCGGGACAAAAACATGGACTTGATACCTATCTTCATACCTTAATAGCTCGGATTTAAAACCTTTAAACCAAGAGAAGCCAGCTGCAAAGCATAATGGAATAAATTATAGGCGACCTAATATGCATGCTGTTATTTAATTAATGAAATATAGTTTTTGTATTTATTTCAATGAAGGGCGAGAGGAGCATGCTGTTCCCCTGATGTTAAGCAATACAACCGCTCATAAACAGTAGCAATACCAAACAACACCTTCATTTACAAAGCCATGCATATACAAATAATACAAAGCATTCCACTGCGCTCGCCATCCTGAAACATAAGATGTTAAGTCTCAATAAGTCCAGTAGTTACTCTGGTTACAATGTCCTTCAAACCGAAACACAACAGTGCATTTACACTGCTGTTTGATGGGAGAAATAGATAAGAACCAAGGCGAGGGTACCTACCCAGATGGCCTCTCACATTGCCACCAGGAGAACCTCTGCATACCCGTTCTGGGAAAAATATATGAGCTTATTTATGTCACCGTTAATGGATGAAACTGGGTCTTAGTCACAAAACTGACATGTCCCACACGAGAGTTAAGCATGGCGCTATCCCGGTCGATGCCAGAGGCCGCATTCCTGCTTAATTTCCTCCACTTCGCCTAATTTCCGGTGTCCTCAGTCGGTCAAAACCACTAGCTCTATAATATTGATGCCTCTGTCCTGCTACGTTGACGCTTAGGTTTAAATTACCAATGGACTCATAGTATTTAGGTAAGAGATCAAACCAACTCATGAAAAGCTATAAGGCTATTACGGTAGTGCCCCCGCCAAGTCGAGCAAAAAAGCCGTAACATCCTTTCAAATCGTTTATGTTATACATAAAATAGATTGACTTGGCCATCACATGTAAACACAGTGTTACTACATATTATTATATTACATAAGACTGTTTAGTGCGATGGCCAAGTATATCATTTAAAACATCTTCTTCTTCTACCTGGCGTTATCCCGGCTGGTTCCAGGGACCGCCTTCCGGCAAATTATTCTTCATTTCGCCTGATCTTCGGCATCCTCAATAGTAAGGCCATTAAATTTATTTAAAACATCAAAGATTTTTAATATTGATTAGTCACTTTATAATGTTAACAACATTAGCTAATTACGTAACAACTTAAGACACCTCACATGACACAATCCCTTAAATAAGGACTGAATTAATTAACCGACTTGATATTATTACATGGATCTCACAACTTTTTACGAATGAGGAACTGAGTTTCGAAACTTATTTTTCTTTCAAAGTTTTGGTTTTAGTGGAATACTAGCGGCCCGGCCCAGCTTCGCCCGGGTACAAATAGATTTCTGTACAATAATATGTACGTATTATACATATAAACCTCCCTCTTGAATCATTCTATTAAAAAAACCGCATCAAAATCCGTTGCGTAGTTTTAAAGATTTAAGCATACAAAGGGACATAGGGACAGAGAAAGCGACTTTGTTTATTACTATGTAGTGATAACTAATTTAAAGACTTTCGGCTTTATTCATACATAGACAATTTTAAAACTAATTTAACTTATCGAATCTTTTGTCTTCTTCGCTACAACTACATTCAAAAGTCGTTCGAAAGGGACAAAATAATCGATAACTAAAATATGTGGGTTTTTAATATCAATGAATAAGGCTGTTAGAAGCTAATGGCTATGGCTAAATGAAATAATTAGCTACGGTCGATAAATCGCCCGGTTAGCTTTGTCGCCCGGTCAGCTTTGTCGCCCGGTCAGCTTTGTCGCCCGGTCAGCTTTGTCGCTTATCGCCCGGTCAGCTTTGTCGCCCGGTCAGCTTTGTCGCTTATCGCCCGGTCAGCTTTGTCGCTTATCGCCCGGTCAGCTTTGTCGCTTATCGCCCGGTCAGCTTTGTCGCTTATCGCCCGGTCAGCTTTGTCGCTTATCGCCCGGTCAGCTTTGTCGCTTATCGCCCGGTCAGCTTTGTCGCTTATCGCCCGGTCAGCTTTGTCGCTTATCGCCCGGTCAGCTTTGTCGCTTATCGCCCGGTCAGCTTTGTCGCTTATCGCCCGGTCAGCTTTGTCGCTTATCGCCCGGTCAGCTTTGTCGCTTATCGCCCGGTCAGCTTTGTCGCTTATCGCCCGGTCAGCTTTGTCGCTTATCGCCCGGTCAGCTTTGTCGCTTATATAAAGCGCAGGTCCGGCCGGGTATGGAGTACTGCTCGCACCTCTGGGATGGATCCGCCCAGTACCTGCTCGATGCCTTGGATGGATTGCAGCGGCGGGCCATCCGCATTGTCAATGATGCAGACGTTACGAGCAACTTAGAGTCGCTACAACTCCGGAGGGATGTCGCCTCTCTAAGCGTGTTCTACCGCCTGTATCACGGGGAATGCTCTGAGGAATTGTATAACTTGATCCCCTCCTCTCCATTCCTTACCAGAACCACGCGGGCTGGCTTGCGAAGCCATAGCTTGTCGGTCCAAACCATCCCGGCGCGAACCAAACGGTTCTATAATTCTTTTTTGTGCCGCACCGTCAGGCTGTGGAATTGTTTGCCATCTCACGTGTTCCCTCCTTCCTACAATCCTGGGTCCTTCCGCCGTGGTGTGAAGAGGCACCTTAGCAGGCCGGCATAATTGTTTCCATTGGCATCGGACTGCCGTCCGATGCCAATGGATACTCTGCCTGGGCGGCATTTGCGCTTACCATCAGGTGCAATGCCGCCACTATGCCGGGCCATTATAAAAAAAAAAAAAAAAAAAAATATTTACGAAATAACTCATACATAGGTTATATCTATTACAATCTTTAGACAGAAATAAACTCTAGATATACGAGAGGCCGCGGGTTCGATCCACGCATTGAAACATACACTTGTGTGATCCACAGGTATTTGTTTCGGGTCAGGACTATGTATGTGAAGTTGGGTGTATATTTATTTATTGATATACATTATAGATGGATAATCCCGGATATCCCGAGCAGACTACCATTCATGCCATATAACTAGTATCGTACCATACCGATTCTAAAGTTTTCATTTAAACCCAAAAAATTAAACTCTAACGCCAATAGCCTTTGCAAAGCCTTTAAATATACCAACATATACATAGTTTGAATCAAACCGTACGTTTGTGGAGGGAACCAAAATGTCATGTCTAATTGGCTACATTTACCTCAAGTACCGGACCGTTTATGCAAACCACTGGGTACGTCAAAGGTATCGGATATACGAATTTAGTAGCTATTAGTAATTTATAGGTATTTTAACGGGTAATTTATATGTGCGAATAGTAAAGCAATCTATTCTGATATGACGAAGGTGCTGGCTGTTATATTAAGAATAGAATAAGTAATTAGGATTTGAATAAGGATTTCCGAATTAGGATTTGAAATTTGAATATAGAACGGAGTTGTCAACGGCTGATGGGAAGGATGGCGAGGTCGGGAGATTTGTTTTATTGCTAATAGTCAGAACATAGTAACTACTTTCTCCGTGCTTTCCGGCGTTTTTGCTACACCTATTACTTGAATCAAGTGTAACAGCTTACATAATAAGTCCCATTAAATACATTAATATTTTGATCCGTGGAGCTTTAAAACTGGCTTCTCTGGCTGTGAACGTCTTTATCAGAGGTTATTTACCTCTTTAGTCCATTGATTTGTCACCCGCTTTACTACGGAGGGAAGTGGACAAAAATATTTCCAGGACCTATTATTTACTTCATGATTAATTTCGTTGCGGATGAAAGACAAGTTAGACTTACAAAGGCTTACAGGAGTTGCAGTGACGAGTGTGAGGGCGGAACAATCTCCTAACTACTTTCTCTATGAGGTTCGATTGGCCAGCCCAGAAATCGAGCACTTATTTCAAGGTTCACAGCCTATACTCACTGCTATTCTAAGTTAATAATACGAATTCAATCCTTTTAATTAGACTAGAAATAAGGAAGTAGAAGTTGGAACTCGGAAATGCCCTACAAGTAGGCTTGGATCAGCCAATGTCGCATGCAAGGCGAGCGGGTATGACACGTGTCAGCGGTATTTAGGCTAATATACCAGTAATAGTAGGTTGATGTGTGCAATTAATAGACATACAAGGTTGCTGCAACGCCCTGCGAAGGTTTTTGTAATTTTCTGACGAGTGGAAGTGTTTGGGATTGGAACAGGTATGTGCTGGGTTCTGGGTCTTCCATGGCCAACCAGTTTTAAAGAATAGTTTTTTGTTTATTTTTTCTATTTTTGATAAATTACATTTAATGAGACAATGTGAGCGTTCAAGTCTAGCAATTCATTATTTCAGTTACTTTAATATATTTATATACTCACATGCTTAAATAAAATGATACTAATAAAATTAAAGATTGTTATATTCGCATTATTCCTTCATTGTACAGATGTTAATAGAATTGTTTATTTTTTTCATCCATAAAACGGGTAGGTATTTTATCCGAGGTATCAAAAATAAGTTTAACATATATAAACTAATACCTTTTTCCCTGAAGGTATACCCACCCACATTTCGCTTTGTGATTCCGTCACACGATGTGATGGGGGCCAACCTATCGCCATATCGGGTACACATTCGGATATACAAATTCCTGACACCGAGCGGATAATGAATAGAAAAATCCTATATTACTTTGCCCGACTTGGGACTCGAACCCGAGACCTCAGCATTGTAACCACATGTAATCGTACCGTAGCTTAGTACAACTAGGCCACCGAAGCAGGAACAAGTTTTAGTTTTTCTACTGTTGCTTCCAGAGGCAACCAACAACCTAAACTGATAAACAAAACTTACATTAATGCAAGCAACACAGCCAAATATAAAATAATATAACGATAATTCCTTCTTTATGACATCCCATCATGACTATACACAAGTTCGTACATAATTCGTTCCACCTGGCACAACCAAGACTGGTGCCAACGCCTAACTTCCTGTTTAATTTCCTTCACTCTGCCTTGTATCTGTGTTGAGCATAAGTTTTCGCAGAATCTTATTTTAATTTTATGTTGAAAAGTTAATCAAAACTAAAATAAAACTAATTTTTACGGATTTTATCACGGAATTGGTTTAATTCTTACATTTTATAACCTCCCAACGTTTCGATTATTTTCAAAATAAAAATAAAATAATAGTATTATTAATGTATACCATTCACGTGAATCTATGAAACCATTACGTAGTTCATCAAAACTTTAACAAGCAAAATTGAATTAAGAATTTGAACTCGCGCCCTCAGCGTTCCTTAATCTGCTTAAGTAACAAAGTGATTTACATATCAATACATTTTAGGTATAATAAGAATATATTTATATGTACTGAATTGCGTTTTTAACTCACAATGATCATTTAAAAAAGGCGATTAGCATTGTGGAATCTCATGGAACGTCACTGAACTAAACGCATATCAATGCTATTTTCTGTGTATATTCTTTTTTTTTTTTGCAGTGAATGGTGACACGAGCATGCCGTTCGCCTGATGTTAAGCAAAACAAACCGCTCATGAACAGTAGCAAGACCACCTTAAATTACAAAGCAATTCTTAGAATTCCACTGCGCTCGCCATCCTGAGACATAAGATGTTAAGTCTCAATATTTTCAGTAGCTACTCTGGCTACAATTTTCTTCAATCCGAAACACAACAGTGCATTTACACTGCTGTTTGGCGGGAGAAATAGACATTGTGGTGGTATCTACCCAGGCGGTCTCTCACATATGACAGACCTACTACCAATAAGGTGCCATAAGTAATTCTTCCCAGTGTTTTCTTCCACCTCTATTTATCCCTTTTAATAGTAATTTATAGTAGGGTTGGCATAACTGAATCCGGTGCATAGTGAGTGATTTAACAATTATTAAGTAAGTAAAAGGCAACCCCGTACCAGCCTTACAAGAAATATTCCAGCCACAAGCAATGTCTGTTGATGCAAATGTTCAATTGAACAATCTACTATAACCTACCAGATCCTCGAACCCAAAACTTCATGGATGAACCATGTGCTGTCATTAGATTAATAAATCTTTTAAATAAAAATAGCAGTGCTAAAACTGACATAGCACGAATTGCTAAGGAAAACATCGTGAGGAACATGCATACCATAGTAAGTTGTAAGAATTTTTATAGTATGTAAAGTCCGACAACCTGCACTAGGCCAGCGTGGCGGACTATATGGCCCAACCAATCTCAATCGTACTCCCGATTGTAGAGAAGGCCCGTGTCCTGCAGTGGGACGTATATGGGCTGATACAGCGTACACTTGTATTCTTAATAAAGTATAGAAATTTCAGGTTTGACTAAGCTGTGCCGAGGCAAGACTTGAGCTATCTCTTTGATTTAAAAAGTTAGTTTTTAATTACAGTATCCTTTTGAAATTTCTCGTAATTTTCCTTCATCATTATTACCCTCATTTTGAGTAACAAGAAGAATATAACGACCTCTTTCAAGAATTTTCACAACGGCCTGTTTAAGTCAATTTCTTTACTCGGAAATAAACTTGCTTTATTCCATACTGAATGGTGTCGTCGCTACATAATTTAAATGCACGCTGCAAAACGATTTGCCTTATAATTTCACGAACGAGCGCTTTTTCTACATCGACCTATTTCTGAAAGTATCCCAAGCGAATTAAGCTTTAGAATTTTATGAAATGTACTTGGAAATCTCGGTTAGTTTTACAAAAGACTAATCTTCTATAGTAGTAATGTGTTCTCTGAGAGGCTTCTATCCCATCTCTTACGTCAAATCGTGTCTCTTACGCCTACGCTCATTAGTCATCCCTATAAACCCTTCAATAATAACTAAACAATAAACCAAAGTAATTGGTGAAATGTACCTCAACATATCTTTATCATAAAGGGGGTTCATTCTTTTTTACAAGATTAATACCAATTAGGGGCATGTCTCACTCATTACGTAACTCCCACGTACCGACGCGAATTGATTTTTGTTAACATCTGACCGATCCAACACGCATGCGCCGATAACTTGACTCACACAACCCTAAACGGACCCATCACACATGCGCGGTTTTAGCATACACCACAAAGTATTTTGAACTTTATAAGCTTGAAATTGGGTTGGATTTAGATAAGCAAACCCAGTTGATATTTTAAGACAATACGTCGTTATTATTGCAAATACAGACGCTCCCTCTGCCATACAAAACGGGAAACCTAGTCGCGGAAGGTTTTCTTCTTGTGTCTACATTTTCCGAAATCCACATTTTGCGACAACGTTTTGACTTTCCCGTACAGTACGTACGTCGAGTTAACTGTGTGTGTTCATGCGTTAGTTTTGATATAATTCGGAGGCCTTTTAGCCTGAAAAAGGTGTGACTAAAAATAGATCATTGGCCGATATTGTAGGGGAAATCTAGTGAGAGCTTCCCATTCATAAATTACATTCACTTAGTGTCGGGTCGCGAGGTAAAACAGTACGGGAGGTTTTTTGAACCGTGTGCATTGACTTTAGAGTCACCGGGTGGACTGTCACTGTGACAAATCGATAGTACCGGGGCCCCAGCCACGTCTTTCCGTTCGTCGAGCTAGAAGCGAAAGCAGGAGAAATGTAAGTTATTTAATATTTATTGTGTGACATTTAAATAGCATATTTAATTGTTGGTGACCAACCAATAATTAAATATATGGCTATGTGACCTGGTGACATAATTTTGTGCGACATTTATTTGCGTTTTTTTTTTTCGAAGTAAAATAAAGATGTGTAATTATATTTCATATATTATTTTTTTATTTGGTAGAAAAAGAGAATGAACCAATAGCAGCAGTTGTTTTATATTGTGGTTTATATTGATCGATTTTTTATTTGCCGTCACGTACTAAAATGTAGAGCTTTGTATGTCATCTTTATTTTATAAAAAAGGCCTCTAACTTTTCAATCAACATTTTTTTCATTGGAATGAGATTCTTTTAGATAACTTTTTAAATTATTCGTCGAAAATCAATCATCATCATTTAAATCATTTGGGTCGTTTTAAAAACACAATCAACAATAATATTTCTGAATCTTATATGAATAGGGCCATGAAAGATGATTTATAAATTGATATCTACGCGTTTAATGACGTCACCTTTTTTGGAAAAATAATCTAGTCACAAAATGTTTGTGTTTTCCAAATTAAAATAAGTGCCCCAAATAAAAAAATTACATGGTCGAGCATGTGAGCTTTCTGCAGACGTAAATCAGTATTATATAAATAAGTAGACAAATAGTAAATAAAGCTTATAAAATTACTTCAATTAGATACAAGAGATTACAAAAATATATGAAGAAATGAAAACACAAATGAAAATATTCAGAATAATACTTTTACTCTAGCAGTAAAGTGTCATTAAAGATAATTAAATAGTACTAGGACCTTTACTTAGATATTATTTTATATTATTTTTCATGTCGAGGATATTCTCAGAAGACATCTACATGAATAAACTTGTAAATGAAACGATCGAATATATTTATTATATAAAACATGTCAACGAAACTATTCTCTTAATACATAGTCAAGCAGTGATGTCATTAATGCCCGTCACAATTTTCCGAATTAATTTCTGATGCAAGATTTGATAGCCGACGACATGCCGGTCACAAAAAGTTGGAAATCGCCTTGAGAGATTTTTAAACCGAATACCTCACCTTGTTGATTGCCTGACCCGGCAGTTGAACTCTGACGGGTCACAGCATATATATGCTACTGGATCAATGATCCGACTGAGATACAAATAGAACAAATAAATTGCTCAGCAAAATAGTGCCTCCCTATTTCTTTTCATACATAGCACAGATATAGATAAGCTGAAATCTCCCTGCCAAGAAAAAAGGAAAGAAGAGGATGCTATTATATGTCATCTATACTTCGCAAAGCGATTTCTTAAATATTCCTAACTCCTCCTATTATTTAACATCATGATTACTTTCATTGCGGGTTAAAGACAAGTTAGGCATTCCCGGAGACTCGCCGAGCTTCAATGCTCGGTGTCATTAAAATGCGTGCTACTGTTGATCCTTACAGGAGTTGTAGTGGCGGGTGTGAGGGCGGGTCAGTCTCTAAAAAGCGATTTCTTATTCAGGGATTAAGCGTATTGACCCTACAAGAAAGAAATCTACAATAGCTATATATTAAATCAATAAATAAAGTACTCTCTTCATCTTCATCTATTGAAAAATGCAATTTAGAAAAATTATTGAAAGCGTAGTACTCGCGGGAACGGGAGGCGGTAATTGAAAAGCTATGCAACTAGGTCAAACGGCGTATCAATCACACAGGGGTTAGTTGTGTTTCAACATTTTAAAGCTATTTATAATTCAATGCATAGATTTAGTTATATCTCCATTTGGTATTACAGCCCAATTATATGGAGAGAGATTCTGGCGGTGAAAATCGTACGGCATTTTGGCATGACATGGCCATCATGAGATTATCGTGTTCTGAACGTGGTTCTGACAAATGATAACACGATGCAACTTTTGATATCCTTGCAATAATCTTATGTAAATGGGTCTGTAGAGTGTCTCGGTGGCGCCGTTGTGCTAGGGTAGGAATTCGCTGAAGTCTTGGGTTCGGATTCCGGGTGGAGCAATATGATATTAGATTTTCTATAAGTTATAAGCCCAGAGTTAGGAATTTGTGCTCCCTTCTCATCATCGTGAAATAGAACAGACAAGGCGAATTGTGATTGTCATGATAGTGCTCTCTCTCTGGCTACTTTTTCTGCTGCAATTTAAAAAGAGATGAGTTTGTGTATGTATGGTTTACTATTTAAATCATTATCATCTGCATCATTTTTATTTTATCTTCAACCACTGGCAGTGACTTTGTTAAGAGTACCTACAAATGCTTTAGCTCTATCAATATTGTATGCCTGTCAATGTCCTATGGTAGACCTATATGAAGTAACAGCTTGGCTGTTGATTTTCGTTCAGTGAGTTTGTGAGATAACCGGAGGCTCTTTACCTAGTTATATATTAATATCTATCCGAATATCAACCGTACAGAATAGTAAAATAGGAATCAGCTTTAGCGACTCTCAAATGTTTGTCTCTTGTCGGGTTCAGCTTTTTGTATATGATTTCGAGACAAACTGATAATTGTATCGATAAATATATGGAGACTGCATTTGAACTACTCAGATCTTAATACTGGGCTGGGACCCTAAGAATCAGTTACTTTCAATCGGATAACCATTTGCTCCATTTTCAGGTCAAACTTAGACATGTCTCATATATTTGTAAAAATAATCAGTTATCGCTACACTTAAAACACATAAAGAGCTTTTTTTCCAAATCGATAAGGCTTTCGAAACGCGACAATACACCACGCGATTTACTACAGCGAGTACGTATGCGGGCGTAGTCGATATCGAATTGAATTACATCTCTTTGATCCAGCTTTTTCTCGCGACCTCAATTTGTTGAATAAAAATGTAACCTAATTTCCAAGCTCTTCGCGAATGAGCACTATTGTGGATTGTCAAGCGGTTTTATGTCGTAAATAAGAATTCATGTAAAGTATATTAAACGCTCGCCAATTCGGTTGCCAAACGAGGCATTTATTGGCATAACCATCCTTTACAAATTAATTCATTGACAAAACCCGAAATGTTCGGAGTTCGGAATTTATTTATTTATTCACTTAACAACTATGAGTTGGTTCTACAGTAGTGATGACTATCAACTGACAATTAAATTCTCCACTGTATGATACGGTATCACCATAAACGTGGAACTTCATTGGATGCCGGAAAAAAATCGGACAAAATTACTTGGATTTTAACACCACAAAAAAATATGTGAAATATTTTAAGCCTCTTTAAACCAGAATGTTAGAATAAAGCCGAAATCTCTCAATTTATTAGTGGGTCTGTGCCCCACCATGGAAGGGTTGAGAGGTAGCTTTTAGAGGTAATTTTAGTTTAAATTAAATCTAAAAGATATCTTCTAGTACCTTGCCTAAATAAATAGACATCTTGAAATAGAAACACGTAAAGTTAATAATCAGACAGTATATAGAGCACATTTTAGAGCAGATAGAAGCTTAGAACTTTCATTTTGGGCGTTAATTAATGACTTTCTCTTCATCTATTTTCATAATATTTTTCAACCATGTCTGGATAATATTACTTCTTGTCCTATCTGTCGGTTATTGTATTAAATTACATATTGCACAATACGCAATACGTAGGAAAATCTCTCAATCTGTTGATTACTCTTTACGTAATCTTTTGTATGGTTTCCTCTTGTAGGAAGACTTTACAACACAGATGCGCAAGTTTCTCGCAAACGGTAATGGACTTCTCACTCATTTTTATAAAAATAATGCCACATATACGAGATATTCATAATTACTCGTTTTCATTTCCGAGTGTTAATTATTTCTTCTATCAAAGTCCGTCATAATATAATAGTAGATTATATGAAATCGTTAACAAATCAGCTTAAACGATACTGTTAAACAATCTTTTTCTTGCAATGCCTGGCCCCACTACGTATATGTATGGGGTTCGTACAAAAATATATTTACACAAATCGCATAAACATTTGCCGTATGTTTTTACCATCTTAGTGGTTTTTTTTTTTAATTGAAATTACCAAACAACGAATTAAGACAATATCTAACAATGTATCATAAACTAGGAGATTTTTTTTGTGAACATGTGCTATCATCATTCGTATTTGCTACAAGACAAAGCAAGAAACTATGTCAAGAAATATCTAATCCCTAGAAAATATTGTCTACTCAGGTTATTTCGAGACTGCTACCGAAAACAAATCCGGGTGGTAGTTTTAATGACTATAGATAAATTGCAATTTTTTCCCAATATAACGAGCTAATTTTTTGTTGTGTTTTTGCTATAATAATAATAAACTCTTGCGTACCATAGTTTCTTTGAATAAAGGCTGTTCATTATTATTTGAGGTAAAACGATGTATTTACCACCCAAATACGACGATAGGAAAAAAATTAAATAATCGCATTTTTTGCAAACGTTTTAATCACATTGTGTCTAAAATCACTAAAACTAGCACCTGGTTTACTTTTCGGTAGCAGTCTGGATATACCCATTTTAATAATCTCTCAAAAAGTAAATTATCCTATCAGGAACTGAAATTGATTATTAACATTTGATTACCGAAGACTTAAACAAAAAATTTACAAACAGACATTCATAAAGCTTAAGCCCTCAGGACAATAAAAGAATTGCTCGTAAAACCTCAACTCTTTCACTGTTAAATGAATATTTAATGTCGGTACAAAGGGATGATTAATTAAAGAGTTCACCAATACCCCCAAAATTATTTTTTTCACAAAAAGTATACCTTGCTCGAGCAAACAACCCAATTGTTTGCTCACAAAATGAAAACAAAGGAATAATTAATTGAATGTAAACCTGAAGTGGGCTAGGTATGTGTTGTATTGAGAAACATTGTACGCATTATACATGCGACAAGGTAATTCAGTGATTTTCAATAATTGTGCTCTTAAAATTTACTTGCAATACTATTGGTGGAACAAATAGGTTGTTTTCTATATTCTTCTGGTTTTTAATTCAAAGCAATTTTACAACAATAATAAATAAATAATAAATACACCCAACAATCACATACATAGTTCTGATCCCACACTAAGATGAAGTTTTGGGTCGTGGGTTTCAATAATTACCAGAGACTTTTCAGTCTCACAAACATCCAGACCCTACCAAATACCTGTGGATCACACAAATATTTGTCTCGGTGCGGGTATCGAACCCGCGGCCTCACATTTCACAGCCGGCGTCTAAGCAACTGGGCTACAGAAGCTGTCAATATAATATTGGTACTAGAATCATCTTACTTTTTTATTTTACAAAAGCGATTGCCGGAGGTTTAAGGGAATTTCCATTTGCCTTCTTTCTCTCTTCAATTCTTCACTCTCAAAGGTGGCTCCACAAGGGCGAAATGTATTGTGAGTGACACAACTCTACCTTCCTCCCTGGTCCCTCCATTAGGCACATTGCTCTAGATAGTTTATCACTTCCTAATTCCTCCTAGTTTATTTTTTCCTAATTCGCTCACTCTTTTCACCTCTATCATCTGTATATATCCCTATACTAATACCGATATATCTACACGTAATTATTTATATACTACACTAGCGGTTTTTCGCAGCTCCGCCTAGGAGCAGATACATCATACACTTTTCAAAATGCATGTCATAGCATGATGATATATAGTCTATAGTATTCCTCGATAAGTGACCTATCCAACACAAAAATAAGTTTTCAATTCGAACCAGTAGTTACTTAGATTAGAAGTAACAAAAAACAAACTCTTCAGCTTTATATATTATAGTATAGATTCATAAATGTATTTTTATGATCTTTATTTTACTAAGTTCCTAAAACAAGGTGTTAAACAATATCTGCAGTAAAGTAACAATACAACCAAATACAATGCCACTTTCAACATAATTATTCACAGCAATATTTATTAAAGAGATATAAATTATAATGGAAAGCATTATTTTTTCGTTCAAGCGCTACAGACATCCACAATGGAAAGCGATTTCAATTTACCAACGAATCTAGGCTATGCGGGAATTTATTATGCTGAGATTCCAAAGAATTCGAATCCAATTCCAATTCAAATACTCCAATCCTTGTTTATTTATAGCATTAGCAATCCATCTTTTCAAAGCACCTTTTAAAAATATGGTTGGCAATCTATAACAGCCGTTTTAAATCCCAACATTCCGCTAATTTGGAAAAGGATTACGTTTCAATTTACAACATTGACCTAATACGGTCGACGTCACATGTCTTTGAAATTCTTATAGTTAAATCTCTAGTACTTAGTATTTCTTCTGTTGTTTTCCATAACCAATAAAAGCAAATCGTCATCATCTGTCCAGCATAGAATAATTATATAGAAATCATCATCATCATAATTTCAGCTACAGGAAGTCCACTGCTGAACATAGGCTTCCTCCAAGAATATCCACATCAACCTGTTGGAAGCGGCCAAAAAATAGCAATATATACAAATGTTCACACTTAATTAAACCCGAGACCTTCGACTCTTCGACCAACCTTCGTTAAGCCAGCGTAATCTTATGCTTAACCCTATCCTGATATAGTTGATAGGTTGACATACTGTAATAAAACAAATATGTACAACATTTTTCACTCACTTGAATAAAATTTCCCCAACATACATAAGCGTATTGAAAAGGGAAATAAAATACCTACATTGATATGCATTGTAACAGAAATGTCACGGGAACATTTTCCAAGCAACAAGAGGTTTAAAAATAACGTAGTCATACGTAGAATAAAAATAAACAGAATGAAAATGCAAGATCCATTGACTGGTTCAGTTGAAATGTCAGTTATAAATGTCATATGAAATAAGCTGTTTCCGATACTGCCTTCGCGAGATTACCAAACGGAATAATAAATGTATGTCGCGTTTTGTATTTTGTGCGTGAAGCTCATTTTCTTTACTTAGCAAAAAAAATATTATTACGTAATGATACCAGCCATACTTACGTAAATAAAGAGACTACGGTGACAATAAGGTGCATTCTTTCATATATTTTGGTCCCGGTTTTGGGCTGAGCCAAATACGTAAAACAGAACACCGCTTCCTGCCCAGGATGTTTCGCAAGGCTATTGAAATTAAAAAACATCCAAATTTCAATAGGGAAGATGGCTTGAAGCTTGCACAAGCATGGGATCCAATACTACAATTAATTAAATCGGAACCCAAAAGACCAACTGCCAGACCTCAAGACACTGTGAGCTCCTTCTGCGTAGATCGGATCGCAAATACAGACTAGCTATTTTAAATTAATTTTTTAAATTAATAATTGTAAAATAAGGGTAGTTGAATTGTAACAGTCACAGAGCGGACGTCTAATACCTCAGTCCGCCCCGTGACCACGAAAGCTGTAAAGTAATCGAAACGTCGGGAACTCAAAAAATGTAAAATTAAACCAAATCCGCGATAAAATCCGTAAATAATAATTTTATTTCAACTATAGGATTAAGGAAAAAGTAAACAGCTGCGAGTTTATAACCTGGCCTATTTGTAAAAAATGACAACTTAGCAAGTGCGCAATTTTCCGGATCATCCTGTTTGTTATAAAATATGTTTATTATATTCGTATTATATTATATTCGTATTGCCAAAAACGCACTAGGCCAGCGTGGTGGACTATACGGCCTAACCACTCTCAATCGTACTGTCGATTGCAGAGGTGGCCCGTGCCCTGCAGTGGGACGTATATGGGCTGATAGAGATACAGATTCGTATTATAACATTATAGGTGTGTTTTGGAATATTTTATACAGCCCTCTAATTTATGAAAAGTGTGCTTAATGCTCACGATAAAATGCAACTCACAATTTTCTCAACGATTTTAAAACGTAAATTGTTCTCTGAAACAAAATTGAATATTCATTAGTAACTAAAATAGATTTCGTCAACCTGTAAAATATTTCAGTAAAAGCGATATAAAGCGTTAAAGGTCAATTTAATATACACAAAATATAATAATCGACTCAGACTAGTATTAGAATTCCCCAAAGCAATTTTACAGCAAAGAATACAAAGTAACTTTTAATAAATTCCCTTGTGAAATTCCATTTCTGATACACGTGCAAGCGTGGGAGTCAAATACCAAAGGTCCTCGCAAAACTATTATCATAGCTGAGTGAACATAATCCAGATCATTTTTCCAAGAGCATTATTGGAAATGGAACACTAGAGTTTCTTGCCCGTTCTTCTCTAGTGAAAACCGCTTTCCGAACCGGGTGGTAGATAAAAAAAAATGACTGAATCTAAATGATGTTGAACATTTTAATGGATTCAATAAATTATTTTCATTTTCATTTTTATTTTCATTTTCAATAGCAATTACTCTACAAGTAGTATGTATTTTGTATTAAAATTACAATTTTGCTTTGTCCATTTGGCAATTACTATTTACTACACATGTTCTTTATTCAGGTATTTGCCAGAACTTTTTTTTTTTTATTGTTGTGAATGGCGAGACGAACATGCTGTTCGCCTGATGGTAAGCGATACGACCGCTCATGAACAGCAGAAAAACCAAACAACACCTTGAATCACAAAGCAATGCTTGGCATTCCACTGCGCTCGCCATCCTGAGACATAAGATGTTAAGTCTCAATATGTCCAGTAGTTACTCTGGCTACAATGCCCTCCAACCCGAAACACAACTTTTGAACCGTAATGTGATACTGCTACTTTTATTGGTGGTAGGTCTCTTATATGTTTGCTTCTGTCCATGAGCAGTCGTATCGCTTACCATCATCATGCTTGTCTCGCCATTCCTTGCAATAAAAAAATACGGCGAGCAATTCTGAATGTTTCAGTTGTGAAGGAACAGCGCAAGACACTTTGTCAGCAACACCAACTATATTCTGTTATCATCCTTTGCTCTTACGTCTCATCATTCTATCCCTCAAAATAACTTAACGCCTATACAAAAGTACATGAATGCAGTATTCATGAACGAACATTTACAACAACAAACTTTACAAAACGCAACTTGCAAACTAAGTACACAACACAGTAACCCTATAAAACATGATTAAGAAACTTATTTCCTCTCAGCTGAACAGTTTGACCTTTGAACCCAATCTACTTGAAAGCAATTATGGAGTTCCGAAGGAGGGCACACAAAGGAGCCTCTAATGAAAGTATTATGAGAAAATAGAAATATTGTCTTTACCAACTGGTGGAATAAGGCAATTTGTCAGTTCAATGAACTGGCTCTAGGCTATTTTGTTATGCCTTAGGAATTAATTGAGTTTCAATTTTATTTTAAATGGCTGCTGATTCTATGTTGAACTAACTAAATTGCTACCTGGAAATTCATCTACCGATCACAGATATTAAATTTATGTTTGTGCAAAGGATTTTGATCTGTAGTTAATTACTATTGATTATTATAGAAATAGTTTTTAGGTCAGAAAGTAACAAACAGGTAATATCTGTCGCCGAAAAAATTAGCGATTGTATTAATACAAAGTTCCAGATCAAATCTTATTCTGTAATGATTATAAAATAAAACAAGTATACCTACGGAAACAATTAAACGCATTATCAACAAACCGAAGTTCAAAATATTTCAACTCCCAAAATTAGCGTCGAGCGCAGCAATCCCAATTCCAAAGACAGCCACAAATGTACCTTAAAGTTAGTATCTGATCAAAGCAATGCTTTCAATTCGAATTGAATCAATCGTGAAAGGAGATGTATTGCCAGCTAATTGTGCACACTCAAACACCATTCTGAAGTCTATTGACCTCGACCTGAGATCGGATTTCGGTGTCAGAGCACTTACGTGGATAACGAGGAATTCGGTTTGATTTATTGGATCTCTGTGAGCTTGTTACCGGATCTTATATACTTTTATTGGAAAATAAGAGTCGTAGAGGCGTTGGATTGATATCTTTGGAAGGATAATACGTAAGATAAACATTTTTTCAACAATAAAACGTTTGAACAAGGCGAATTACATTGGGATGACTTTTAACTACACAAAACAGTAGAGCTCTTAAGGTGCCAATGCCAAGAGTATGCCTTGTGGACAGAGGCAGTCTAATGAAATTGATTCTAACTATCGATGTATAGGTCAACATATGACTAAGCTTAGGAATATTCCATATGCCATCTTGATTTTACTGAATTTTATCTCTGAATCTTTCCATAGGTTTTTTTTTTTCTAGGTTTGATATAATATAGACTATTACTTATTTTGAGTATCGCCGATTTACTTAGCATATGTTTAGTGTGGTAGGTTTCTATTTCACCACACCGAAACAAATGTTTGTGAGCCCAAATGTATTTGTCTTGGGCCCACACCCGAGTTTCCTTGTGAGACTGAAAAGTCTTTCGTAGCTTCTGATAACCACGACACAAGACTCGATCTTAGTGTGGGTTCGGGATTATGTATATGACTGCTGGGTGTAATTGTTTATGAGTTCATAAACTTATTCTGATCTTTAATCTTAAAGGGACTAAACTATATTTATGTTTCATTCTCATTTCTTAATCTTCTTTACTAAAATAATTATCTTATACTAATACCAGCCCGACTATACCGACCTACGGATGTATGTATAACATAATCACAATTCTCTCAATATCAATAATGTTGATGACGTCACAGGGCGACAGAGGGTGGACTGGCGCCCGCCGGCGATGGCGACATGCCCGTGGGCGGACCGAAGACTCCACAACAGATAGCCGCCCAGCGTCGCTTGCAACAGACGCAGGCACAAGTCGATGAGGTATTTATTACTTTTTTTATAATTTTTTAAATCCGCTTGAAGGAGCAAGGAAGGCTTACTATTCTGCCTTAGTTGGGTAAGTTCTTTTTTCTTTTTACATGGATTACCAATTGTTCTGTGGTATACTGTGGTTTATATCATACAATAATATTTACTAATTCTAATTTTACACTTTCTTTTACTAAAACTTACAAGGGCTTTTTTATGAGTGCTGATAAAAAAATTGTAATAGTATGAGCGATGGCGTGTCACAGCGCTATTGAAACAGCTGTTAGTTTTTGGGTCGATAGAGTCCTGAAAGTAATACGTGTCATATTGATGGAATGATATTATGGCTTATAGGTTTCTGCTAATAATATGGTTTGGTAATTAGGTTAAGCAACAATGTTTATAATATCTAGTGTATTTTCCGCTTTTGTAAATAGTTCCACGAACTTGTAGCAAGAAGTGAAGTAGGTATAATACTTGTCTCCCGCGGTCAGTAGAGAAATTCATAATTGTAATCAATTAGATGCCTTTACAAAAAGATTTACCAAAAATACTACATAATCTAGATTCAGTTATTACTTTCAAACATACTCCTTCAGAACCACCAAACACAAAAGACAAAAAAATCAAACAAATGGCAAAAATGAAAGTGTGGAAAATTTTAGAACTATCTCGAACAAAGACAAAATCTACGAGTACAATATCCGAAGAGAAGTGGATACGAGGGGAGTCAGGAAATTAAACGTCCGCATACTAACTACACATGGCTCACAATGCTCATACAATGCGGCGCATTTTTCACAAAACTCTTCGTAATATGAGAATTCAACCTTGTAACTAAATGTATTGTTATTGTGCACAACTTTATGTGTATGAGATTGCAAGGTACATTCAACATTATCAACTTGTACAATCACTTTTACTCGCCTATTCAAAAGTCAGTTAATTTATTTATATCATATTTAAATTATTTCGTTTATAACATAGGAAACAACTTGAGCTGCTCTTACTTTACTGAAAGAGTTTAGTTTCTTAAAAAATATATTGTCGTAAAAGATGATTCCAAGTAGACAACATTTAGTTAAACCAATATACTGCATTTTTTGTTATAATTATCGTCGCAGGACTACACTTGTTGTAGGCAAAATCTAAAAACATTTTATCAAAAGTTTATGTAGTAGCCTTCGTATAGCAGTTGGTCGTTTATTTTGAAAACCACATTAATATTTCGGATCGAGGTAATAAAATATTGATTCCAAATGTAAACTTAATAATGAATACGTATCCTTTTGGCGACATTACCATCAAGATAAACACTAACTGTTTCATTGATTTAAATGTACGAAGAACATACACAAAACCTGAATATCTTACAAATAGTACTCCATAAAATGGATCTAAACTTATAGCCACAAACATAAACCCGAAAACGTGGCAAAACCCGAGGGAAATTTCACTCAGTGGTCATTCAATCGTTATGTACAACGACCGATATTTGAATATTCCCAGAAACTTGTTACATCAACAAATAGGACCTCAAATTTAGCGAGAGCTTCCCCGAATCATGTTTACTTTCCAACAAGTTGTTTTATTAAAATGGAATAACTTTGCTATCTCGAATAAAGTGCTTTGAACTATCTTTGGCGTTTTCGTTGTAAAGTTTAGCATAACTATGACATTATACCTATCTGGAATGAACTAATGTTAATATTACTTATTTGAAACTTAGACAGTTAAATATAGAAATAGTAGGAAAGAAGTTAGGAATACTAGCAGTAACGATGAATTATTATTGTCTTTTATGTAAAGTAAATCTTAATTACAAATATTTTCATAATTCGGTTATGACTTGTTTTCAATCCTCCAACATAACCTTTAAATTACTTGATGTCAGAGCTACTTCACTAAAATCTACGTCATCAAAAATAGTCTAATTTACTATATATATCCCAAGCGTTAAAAAAACGTTGCGAACATTTAAAAACTATACGGTCTAAATAATAAACGTCAGATTAACATAATATGACTTCCTTTTGAAGTGGCTAATATCACAGAGTACTTTGTTATATAGGATGTTAATATTGAGTGAAACAAAACATTGTTTCTTCAATTGAAATCCAAAATTCAGTCACCTTAATTCAGTTAAGCTCAAAGTGTTAGTAGTTTAGCATATTTATTCAACGATACACAGCTTACATACATATTGCCCCAATTACTCTCTGACCCGTTCAGAATCAAAACATGAAAACAGACGCACCTCCGCTGCCTGATTCACCTGCAACTTCTAAAAATACATACGTTTCTGACGAATATTTTTACCACAGAGTATTGTTTTTATGGAATTTTTTTAGTTGGATTCGTTTTAGTAGACGAACAACCCAGTAGTTGGTGCGTTTGTCTAAAAGAATTTGATATTCAAAACTGTTCCGGTGCAACTATAAAGCCATTTGAACCCTTCACATTAGGTATTTTTTGTTTCTTTTCTTTATTATTATAGTCAATGAATGCACCATCGTCCAAAGATCGGAATGTTTAAAGATCCATATAAAACCAATGAAATAAAATAGTTCTTCCATACATCCTTACGAGCATGTTGTAAAATCATGCCAGTAGAAGGATATTCGTATGACACATCCATCCTAATACCAATACTAGGTGTGAATAACGCTACACTGACCCTACCAAGAGTATCGATTTCCAGGGTCAATGTTCAAGTACTATTATACCTAGGTCTGTTTACGAGCAGATTAATGTGATTGCATCAACAGATGAATATAACTATATTTATTTATCTATACTCTTTATTGTACATATCAAGTTATATATTGATTAAAAATATTTATAAAATTAAAATAAAACAATGGGTGACCATATCGCATTGAGCGATTTCTTCCTGGCAACCTTTGGATGAATAGAAATTGAAAGATTGATAAATTGATAAATAAAAATATACGCTATAAGTATAACAACGCTGCATTTACCATTGATGCAAAACTATCATGTTGTCATGTTACTGTTTTTTACTTAGCTAAAGTTTATTTTGGATAAGTTGTTACTGTATTTACCAACTAGATTTTCTAATGCAACTAACTGATTTATACGACACACTGTCATGTCTATCTAAAAAGCAACTAGTAGTATCGTGTCACTAATATTAATATTCAAATTGTAGGTGGTTGATATCATGAAGACAAACGTGGAGAAGGTGCTGGAGCGAGATCAGAAACTCTCAGAGCTTGATGATAGAGCAGGTAAGATAGAAGCTAAAGTGCCAGCCAATTTTTTATTGCGTAGATCCGCCAAATAAGCAAACTGTTCCTCTGGTAAACGATCATCGTTACGGTATCTGGAATATGAAAAGGAAGAAAAAAAAACAAACTATGTGGAGTGAAGTTTAAGCCCTCCAGCACTCTCACTTACCAAATCTGTTACCAAAATAATAGCAAAATCGTCACTTTGTTTATTTGTTTTGTTTATACATTTACTCACACATTTAATCTAATTATGAATCAATTTATTCGTTAAAGTGAACTAGCTCTTAAGCAATACTCAAAGAAAGTACTGAAAAATCTGTCAAAAAACGTTTCGCTGGCCTACATAACTCTGAGAACCGCCATGAAAAAGACGTTGTTGGTCAAGATTTTAGAGTAGTATTTGAAACCCCCAGAATGAAATGCTAGGCATTGTAGGAGATAAACATTTTTATTTCGTTATACTGTACGCTAAATAGCCTTAATATATTAATGAGCAAGAAGTGTGCGTGATAGACCAAGCTGTATGTCGTTAAAGAAAAAGAAAAAAGGAGTGAACTTGATAAGGTTCGTAAGACTGTCGTTCAAAAAAGCTACATAGGAGTATATGATCAAACAGCTTCGCTGTTTCGTTTTGTTTTTCGGTTAGGTGAAAAAAATTGCCGCAAATACAGAGTAGAATATTCGTATTTGTCCGAATCCAACATGCCATCGTGAAAGATCATTTCTATGAAGGCAATATGTCCACCATCCAAATAAAGTATAGTTCACTATGACAGGCTTTCCATTTCATAGAACAATCTTTGCCCTATTGCCGAATTAAATTTTAAAAAACCCGTTATTATTTTACAGATGCATTGCAGCAAGGAGCTTCACAGTTCGAGCAGCAGGCTGGAAAACTGAAAAGCAAGTTTTGGCTGCAGAATTTAAAGGTAATAAAAATTGTTGACAGAGGACCGCTACCCATATATTGCATTGGAAATATGCGAGGAAGTCAATGTTCTACAGTATGCTTGCTCGTCTTGAGGATGAAATATGTCAAACAGCAAACAATGTAATGAATATTCGTAAGATAACCTACAGACTAACTAAGATATACTTTATCATTTCTAGAGTTTCTTGTCCGTTCTCCTCTAGTGAAAACCGCAAAAAAATGAACCGGATGGTAGATAAAAAAACGACTGAATCTAAATGATGTAGAACCTCTTAATGGATTTAATTTTTTTTTCACATTCTTTTTTTTTCACATTTATAATCAATTGTCAATTATTGACGAAACAGAGTATATCTACTAATTTTTCCTTCTGGGCGAATTCGCTTCTGATTGACTTCTGAGATGTTACCAGTAGGGAAAAGAAATTACAATTGATACACGACTAATGACGTAATAAACGTGTATGAACTGACTTATTCAGTGTATTGCGAATCTTTTCCATAAAACATTCATTAGATGCACTTTGGACGAATGCCAACTCCTACAATGCCAGCTGTTGAATCACAAAACACGAAAAAGTATTCAAGTGCGATGTTTAGGCCACAACACTTTCGCATGATAAGGAAAGAATATAAGTTTAGCAGACACGACAGTGCTTATATATTATTTTTATAAATTTTTAAACGCTTAAAACTGACTGGCTAAATCTCAGCATACGTTGAGTAGACTAATAAAAACTTGCATAAAGGTTGTTTGTATTATATTGTTGAAAAGTTGGAGTTGAAAAGTACTGCCTGGGTGACGTAGTTCTACTACGGCACGGTTACAAAGCTCAGGTCTCGGGTTCGAATCCCGGGTCGGGCAAAGTGATAATGGATTTTTCTATTCAATATCCGTTCTATCCAATTTGTGCCTGATATGGCGATAGGCTCGCCCCCTATCACATCTTAGGAAGGAACATTCAAGGCGAAATATGGGTGTCTTGACACCTCTGCCTAACCCTTCTGGGAAAAAAGCATGAGTTTATGTATGGAGGTACGTGTATATTGAAAATTTTTTGACCATGAAAGATGTAAATTGTATGATGACAATATGTATACCAAGTGGGTTTTTAAGAAGTTTGTAAGTTGGAAATTAATATTTAGACCTCTAAGGAACTTCAAAGTAAGTATTTTTCAAAACAAATTGTGTACACGTGGTAAAAACGAGAACTGATTACTTACTTGGTATAATACACCTAATATTTTAAAATAGGCATAGGTTTCTTGAGATATAACCGGTAGAAAATGTCATCAGACCCACACTATGTTTACTTACAAATATATTCTATTTAATTTTCTTAGAAAATAACAATTACACAAGCTACACGTTAATAATTCTTATTTGTTTCGATCATTTGATCATAAACATGGCTATTTAACTTATATGTACATAAGTATTTAAGTATGCATAGATAATTCATCGAGGTGTAATGAGAGAATAATTTATAAACAGCTTTGGAAATTATCAAATGGAACCTTTATAAATGTTAAACTTGATAAATATTTAGAAATTATAATTGTGTCTTAAAGGGATATATTTCTGTAACATAAAAAAATATACGATAACTTCAACAATAAATCTATCATTCTTAAAATAAGTGCTGAAGGCTCTTTGGCAGGGGAATGTAAATTAACTGTACAAATTGGTGGTCGCGGGTTCGGTTCCAAACTCTCGATTGGAGACGCGTCCCTTGTTGAACAGTACAGATAATATTAGTTTATATATATTTTCTTAGTACGACACCAATAATTCTCAGTCTAAAATACCACTTACCATTTCATGTGTATCAAAACAAAAACAAAAAATATTAGTAAAATGCATCTAAACCGCATTCCTTCCCACTTTCCAGATGATGATAATTGCAGCTGTGATCGGAATTATCATCTTGGCTCTAATCATCGGTACGTATATATTTTAACAATTTCATATACATACATGTCTCTTTATGTTTTTAGACTAATCATGCCATTATTTTCTCCAAATTTTCAGCCAACTTTGTGTGAACAAGTTTCGGTAACCGAAGTTTAATTTAGAAGTTACTTGTTATAATGTTAAAACCTAGTATATAACGTATGTTGTTATTTTTATAATTACATTATTGGTATGCCTATGTTGGTAAGTGGGCGAATTGTCGTTGTTGATAATAAGTGTTGGCTTTATCTGTTCTATTGTCAATTCGTATCTGTCTCTGTCGGATTTAATGCAATTTCGAAATCTTCTAGCCTCACTGTAAGTTATCATTCGTATCAATTGCCGAAGATCTTAACACAGACATGGAACACAACAGCACTCTGACATGTTGTACAGTTCACAAAAAAAGCGTCATATAAAATGCCATAATATGAACTCCTAAATTATACTCAAATGTGTACATAAAATAATAACATAATACTCTACCTCAATCATAAAATTGATATGAATGGTTTGCTTATAGTTAAGTTCAGCTTTATTTTGCAAATGTGTTACTCTTGTGTCTGGAATTGCTCTTCATATAAATATCTATTAATTTTAAAATGTAAGACGAATTAATTAACCATTAGACATGTAACTAGATCTTATAAAATGCTTGACATAATATTTATTCTACATCCAAGAATGCGTTGCTTGTTCCAGATCGAACCCCGTCTATTAGATTGCTTATAACTATACGAATATATGCGAGATATTAAAGATTAATGGAGAACATTAGGTACATATGACGCATTGAAATAGCTTTAACGTTAAAGCTTAACATAAATATATTAGCTGAGCTTTTAATGCTTATAAAGTTGACTACTACATTATAGTGGAAAATTAATGATTTAAATGAATTCAAAATAATGAAAACCGTATGCATTTTCCGTTATAACAATTTTAAATATCTTTTGTTCGGGAATTACCTACTCAATGTAGGGCTAACGCGAAAAAAATCGACTATATGAAGCCATCAATCAATTGTTTACATGCATGATTTAAAGTTACACAAAACAAATTAATACCACTTTACACGGTTTCATTCAAATGTGTTGTCTGTTAATTGGATTGTTAAAAAGCACATCAATTTTGCCACTAATAATTCAAATGTTTTGTAATCCAACCAAAGCTTTTTCGAGTACCGTTTTAATCATATTTCTTAATGTTTTAGGTCTGTAAACATCTTTTAAGGAGGATAACAGCTGAGGTATGGCTCAATATGGTTTGGATTAGTACCGAATTGTGAGTTTTAGAAGGAGATGTATTGTTTTTAGCATTGGTGGAACACTATTTATATTTTAATTATGATATAATATTAATTTTCTTTGCAGAATACCAACCAGCGGCAATGTCACATCAGTCTACATCAAACCTTTGTAATATGTTTTTTTTAGAAGTTACTTAGTGTTGATCGGTATATATCGTAAAGTTGATATCATATAATTATAACTGTTTCTGCCTCCAAATGTTCTATCTAACAATGTATCCTAAAATTCGTATATTTTCAAAATCACGCGTCTTAGACACGATTTGTTTTGTAACACTCGGCTCTGTGAAATATGAATAGTGTATTTTTAGATGATCTTTCTTTGTTATAAAATTTACCACTGAAATTGATACCTATTTGCTAACAATTAGATAAGGCTTGTAGAAAAATTGTATTATCTTTATGATATTTATTTTGTCACAGAAATAGTCGACGTTCTTGCGTTTTATTGGACCAATATTTTTTTAAGACAGTATATTCTAGAAAATTGATACTATTTGATAAACACCAAATTTATTTTTTGCTTGAAAATTTATTAATGCAACAGCGTAGTTCATATAAATTGGTGATTTTACTATTTGTAAAGACTTACCTACTCCGTGTTTATCTTGACATCTTTATGTACACAACTTTTGATTTATGTTTCTTAAGCGTTTAAAATAATTGTTAACATATATTTTGAACCCATTTATAAGTATAAAATTAAAATGTATAGTGTTTTAATCGCTTTCGTAAATGTAGCTATATAAAATCTATAACCGTGATTTCTATTTGAAACGAAAAATTTGTACTTATTCAAATTGTTGTTTGTTTAAGTGATCTAGGTTTAACTATAAGAATGAAATTCGTGCTATCTTACGTTTTTAAATAAAATTAATCGTAACTGGCCAATATTTTTAAAAATATATAATCTATCTGATGTAACTGTATCTAACACATTCGAGATATTTTACTGTGTGTATTTAATATGTGTAAAAACAGCTTCGTAGTTAGAAATTGTAAAATATAATCACATAGTTAAATAGGTGTTTCAAATGAGTATTCACTTACCAGTTCATAATTAAA
Organism: Hyles lineata; assembly: GCA_030180105.1. Lineage (NCBI taxonomy): Eukaryota > Metazoa > Arthropoda > Insecta > Lepidoptera > Sphingidae > Hyles > Hyles lineata. The sequence continues at coordinate 8,272,647 of JARJEE010000023.1, forward strand.
TTTATAATAAAGGCGGGAATAATAAGGCCAGTAATTTTCAGCAAGTTTAAACAATTATAATGATATTAGAGAATCATGTGTAGATAGTCGATTACAAATAGACCTTGTGAGAAAATAAAAAATATGTCGTGTGATGAATGGTTGAGCCGCGGAAGAAGTGGTGTGCTCATATCTTAGGAGTGAGTGCCCTGTCCGTTCCATCTTGATTCGCCATGTTTTTTATCAACTTACCTGGTCGAGATCGACTTTTCATTCAAATGTGTAAAATGCACTACGTTATTGTTGAATGTCTTAATAGGGAATGTATCTAGATTTGTAAGTACATGCCTCGGTTTCTGAAATACATTATTAGTAACATTGATTAGATTTGTTAAAATTTGTATTTAGAAATATTATTTGGCGGCTATAAAATAAGTATTTTATTTTTTACATTATACGTTTAATGTTTAAAAAAATATTTATTTCAGAATTTTATTAAAGTTTCACTGTATTTCATAAATTGAGGTTGAATCACTGTAAGGTACATTAAAACACACCAGAAAATAATTATAAGTATAATAAGATAAGAAGTAGGAATGTGATTACTTTTAATTCAAAATCATTAAATATAATCTACAGACGAAACCATTTAGGACTTAGATAAATAGAGAGTGTATAGAATTATATATACGGTGTGTTTCAACTAGTTTGTTTGTGAATGTTTGCCCTTCCGTATATTAACTTAGGTCGTGGGAGGAACTTGTAGTGATTGAAATGAATTTAAAATGATAAGTAGACTGTAGATTATTTTTAGTAATTTAGAAATAAGAGTAAACTCATTTTAGGTTAGATTTAAAGTAACCGTGCTTCTTTATCTGTATTTCCCTATACTTATAAACGTTGTTTGGAAACAAATCCTCAAAACATTAAATAACTATTGCGCATTTTTAAAGATCGCTTTGATGTTGCAGGTACCAGGTGCAATCATTAACCACCATGAAATGTTTTATAAATAATATACTCACAATTGACATCATTCACAAACAACGTTTGTAGGAAACAAATTTAAAATATATTAAGTACTTAAATACAGGGGAAAACATATAAATACATCTGTATTATGTATCTCCGATAAGTAATAAAGTACTTAAATGTTAATCAATTAAAATGTGGGTGTAGTTGTTTTTAAAACAATGTTAAAATATAATGTACCTAAATATTCATTTATGGCTTAAAGTGTTAGATACTTAATAAATTGAATAGTTTAAAATTACCGCAAATGTCTATTGGTAGATATCAAATTGAAATATCACTGTAATCCTAATCACATCATCAAACGAAATCTAAAATTAATGAATTAATAACATATTGTACTTATGTATGTACCAACATATTGTAATGATTGCTTCACTGAAATAAAGAAAATTTAATACCACTTGTCTTTTTCTTTTGCTTCTTGTTCCATAAGATTATTTGTTTTTCTTTGAATAAGTATATTTCAAGCGAAGCTCAACTAAATTAAAAATAAGTCTTTTAGACAAAGCAGATATAATAATAATTACAAAATATAAACCTACACGTAGAGTTTGCGAGTAAAGTTTTCCCAACCATCCATTGAGCTCAAAACCTAGTACTCATAAATATCAGAAACTATGACACACTTTTCAATGTCGCAGACAGATATTTCAGATTACATATGTTTTCCCCAGTGTGGGAATTAACCCTACGATCTCTCGTTTCTCAGAAAACAGTTTAATGAACTACGTCATTCGCTGTGAAACACACGCGAATATTATACAAAAGCTTAGCCATACAGCTACAGCGCAAGCGTTCAGATAGAGCTTTCTTTATTAGATGTAACACACCCAAATCGAATTATGTAATACCTGTTTAAAATGTGGTGGATGTGTGTGTGGATGCTGCTACTTCATAAATATTTAGATGGATTTTCAAAATTCTGGTATTCCTACTTGATAATATTTTAATATGTATTAGCCCTTAAACGTCCCACTATAGGACTGGGCCTCCAGCCTCTTCCTAATCGAGAGTGAGATGGAGAAGGATTGGGCTATATTATTTGAAATCGCTATGGTATGCAGGTTTCCTCCCAATGTTTTCGTTTACTGTTACACCTGGTTATCCGAAAAGTCAGAGGAAGAAGTTCAAATCCTACGGCACACCGTGGGATTTGAACCCGCGACCACTGTAAACATATTCGCGTCTGGTCCGTTACCAATAGGCAACCACGCACTTCCAATATTTTAATAGGCCAAAACCAAGCCAGAACATTTTAATAACACCTAGACTGATTCTATTTACTACACAGACCAGTAAACAAGATTTTACTATTAAGTTATTTATTAACATTTCATTATTAAGTTTATTTTTACGCACCAATATTGTATACTACATAATAGTCGAATAATCGATTTTACGCGACTAATTCATATTTTACAACTCTAGTTTAGCAACTGCAGCTGTCATTGTGAAGTTTCGACTTTCATGATAAATCTCCTTTGGTTTTTTTAAGTTTATAATAATCAGCTGTGTATTTTTTAAATCAGTGTAATTTATTTTTATTTAATAAACATGTAATTGTTCCGCTCTTTAGTTTAAGTTAAATTATTCTCGGTTTTTTCCATGTAAGTATAATTATCGATAATCAAAAAGTTTTAGCCTGTCGGTGTTTCGAGTATTGCACCATGTTATGAATAGTAAATAAATTTAATGAAACTATTATAAAAGGAACAGTCTTTTATGATGTTACAATAAATATGTATTTATTATATTTGCTATCAAAGCCACTTAAATCCACGTAAATTCCTTATATATTACTTTATTTCACATATTGACGTGTCGACTTTACAATCTACATAATATCCTCAGGGATGTCTATTTATATTTCTATTGTCATACAATGTAGTAATATTTTTTTTTTAATTGTGATATTATTTACTTAATAATAATTTCACTTATAAATGAAAGTCCCACTTTTAGACAGTACTGGTAACCTCACAAAAAGTAAGGTAGATATATAAAATAAAGTTAAAACTATAATATTTTTGCTTACAGATTAAAGGCATATAAATAGAGGCTATAGCAATGATTGAGCTACCTCGTTTAACAAGAGCCCTCAGGGCACACACACAGCTCGACAAACCAAGATGTTTGAAGCCAGTCATCGATCCAACAAAACCTAATTTGATCAGACCTCAAAATTTACAACAGTAAGTGTGTAATGTTTTTAAATAAGAAAATAAATTATGCATAACAATACTACTATGAAACAAATATAATTTCATATAAGATAAATTATTTCCTTATTTATAAAAATATAATATTTATTTTGATCAAAATAGAAAATTACTAATACAAATTATTATGATTGTTTAACATTTTAGGTTCAAGTCCTATGCAGACATACAAAACTACATCAAACAAAATGAACCAAATGCATCAGAACTGTTAAACCTCTTGGCTCAGTTAAAAGAAGCTTGTAAACTCCTCACCGGAGACCAGCCAGATGAAATTATTGAAGATGCAGCAGTACTGACATTAAGGATGTTCATTGATGAAGACATTGTGATGCTGAAGCATCTTTCTAAACTAAGGCAAATGTTTGGAACTGTTATGTCAACCACAGCAAACAAAATTTGTGGAGTATGTATTATTTATTTATTTACATTTTTATTGCAAATTAAAAAAAAAACAATCATTCTAATGGTAGTCTTACCATAATATACATATTTAAGTCTATTTATTTATTTGAATTGAATTAAAACAGTGTATACCAATAACATAACCATACCATATTATTACAAAAGTATTTTATGTCTAATGTTATAATATAGAAGAAACAATTAATGATCAACAATGGGATTTGGGAAAGACATAACTTAATAAATAGAAATATTCCATAAGATTTCCATAAACAAGTAAATAGACCATTGTGATATGAGACATTTCATATTTCAAAACTTATATTTTACAACATCCCAATCTAACATATTTGCAAACATTGTGACCAGTAGTAGATAAGTTACATCAAATAGCCATAATTTACAAAAATATTCATTTTCTTTTGCAGATTGTTACAGAAATATCCAATGACATATCCGAAGACACAAAAGATTACATCAGGACAGAAATGAGTGAATCAAATAAAGAAAATGTAAAACTCTGGGGAGAAAACATACAGTGTCACTACATACCATACAAACCTGCAAAAAAACCTCTAGCCAAGTTAACTAAAAAGCCAGCCACAGCCAGTAATTTTGTAAAAGACTTCTCAATGAAGTATGACAAACAGAATGTACCAAAGGAAAACACTGCGGCAAGTAAAGTTGATAAACCACAACCTGAATCAAAGGTATTACTATTCTTTTTATCAAATCTAATCTAATATCTTATAAAATTAAACTACTAAATATAAATATTAGTACAGCACAAAATACTGTGCACTAAATGATACAAAAAAATCTTCGCATTATGATTTTAAACAACAAATCAAGTCAAGCTTTATGCAAAAAATATAGCAAATCATCCATATTTAGTTACTCTTAAGCATTTATAATTCCTATTATTGAATGAATCCCATCTTAATCTGTAATTGACATATAACTTTGTATATTATGTTTTTAGTTCGGAAAAACTTGGCTGGAGTCAAAAATTCAACAGTTATATATAAACACAGAAGATATATCAAGTGCCGATATTCTGCAATCAATAATAACGTTACTTAATTCACCGCGAAGTAATGACGAGATGCAAAACGATCTATTTGAATTGCTTGGGTTTGATAAATTTGAATTCATTCAAGAGGTTTTGAAACATCGGCAAGATATCATAAATAGCCTTAGAGCACCTCCACCACAGCCAACATTGTCTGAAAGTAAGTTACACTGATTATAATTCATCAAATAACGCAATTTATTATGTTTGATTTCGTATATCATTACACACAAGTATACATACAATTTAAATAAAACATTTAATTCAAATGGCAGAAAAATAGATTCTAATTTCCCTATCTTTATCGGAAACTCGCACTCTAGTGGCAATGACGTCACAAGTCATGTTGAGCGTGCCTTTTCTGTAACTTGACAGTTGCTCTTTATTTTCTGTCCCGTTTCAAGAATCTTATTTCAAATAGCTTGATTGTAGATGCATTTATGAAACTGTGGTAGTTACGATTTTGGACAGCATTTCTTTTATTAAATACTGGAAAAGAAATCTATGTCATAGATAGCACATATTTCTAATGTTTCATTTTGTTTTTTTTTTTATATCACCCAACTTTCACATACATAGTCCTGACCCCACACTCAGATCGAGTCTTGTGTCGTGGGTATCAGGAACTACGAGAGACTTTTCGGTCTCGCAAACGCCCAGACCCGGAAGAAATATTTGTGGTCCGCACAAACATTTCTCTCGAAGCCGCGGCCTCTCGTATCACAGGCGGCGTCTAACCAACTGCGCCACGAAGGCTGTCGTTGTTGTATTAGGTGTTTTCATTGTGAAGAACCACACAATGATATAATAAATATACTATATTCTAGTTGCAGCCTCACTCCCCGAAAACAAAATGCCTCAATATCTATGCCAAGTGTCAGTTTTGTCAGAGCAGGAGAAAATGCTGGCCAAGTTAGTCAGGAAAGAAGAGAAGAAAGCCAAAGCATCAAAGAAGAATGATAATGATGATGAGGAACAAGAACTAAACATTGCACAGATGAGAGCTAAAAGGTTGGATGTGAATATTTTTTTATTAGAAGGGCTTATATTTTTAGATCTTCATGATATAGATAACCCAAAGCTTGAAGAGACATTTTGGGTTTTAAATAAAAATATTTCTTATAATTGAAAACTTTGTTAAAATTAATGTTTTTATTTTATTCTATAGATCTGGTGAACAAGCAAACAGGTCACCTGATGGTAAGTGATCGCTGCCGCCTATGAACATCCACAATACTCGCATCATGTATGGTTTATTGTTTTGTACTTTGGTATGGAGCCACCAAACAATTCAGTTTTTTTTTTTTTTATATTAATATACAACAGTGTGTCAAAAATTCTACAAACATATTTTCATGAGTAAAGTTGGTCCGCATTTTGGAAACGCGTTTTATATATTTTTATTGTACTTTCAGGATAGCAGAACTATCAAAACCAGTAGTGCCATTTTCAGCTACGCGGTCATCAAGCAATACTGATCCGGTGCTACAGAAAATATCATACTTCCAAACGAAAGTGCAGTATCCCAATGTTTATGATTCGTCAATATATGCCAAAAATTCAGCAGGTATATACATTTTCAATAGTGTTATTTCAACAAATACATAACACATTGTATTTAAAAAAAAATTACACACACCTCAACATTTGTATGAATTAAAAAAATTGTTAAAGAGAATACACCGAATGATGCTTTGTTCCCATTATACTGACATTGCTGTATAAATTACATAGGTATATTACGTTATCCTTCTGTTTCAGGTTTTGTATCTGGTTTAAAGTTGATCCTCCCAGAAAACGCAATACGGAAGGACACAAAAGAGTATGAAGAAGTTATTATACCCAAAAATGAGCCGGCTCCATTAGAAGTTGGCAATAAAAGAGTTCCTATATCTTCTTTGGATGAGGTAGATACTACATTTTTAATTTCATCATTACCATCATGCTCTAGAAATATGTCCTATGATTACTCAATAACTTTTTAAAAAAAATATTCATTCATACACTTTTGAAAATTCTTGTCATCCTTTCTATATTATATTTACTTAAACTTTTACGACCTTATTCATAGTTTTAAAACCTCTTTTAGCTATAGAATATTTTGCCTCCTTCGCTTATGATTATATCCTCCGTGGCGCCGTTGGTTAAACGCCGGTTGTGAAACGAGAGGCCGAGGGTTCGATCCCCTGACCGCCGCAAATATTTGTGTTCTCCACAGATATTTGTTTCAGGTTTGGGTGTTTGTGAAATCGAAAAGTCTCTCATAGTTCCTGAAACCCACGACACTAGACGATCTTAGTGTGGGGTCAGGTCTATATATGTGACTGGTAGGTATATTTTTAAATATTTATTACAGATCGGTCAAATGGCATTTGAGAATATCAAAGAGCTGAATCGAATACAGTCTGTTGTGTTTCAAACGGCGTACAATACAAATGAGAACCTGTTGATCTGTGCGCCGACTGGGGCGGGTAAAACCAACATTGCACTTCTTACTGTGGTCCATCAGATTAAACAACATATTGAGAATGATGTCATCATGAAAAATAAGTTTAAGGTATGTATATTTAAACTATATTATGTTGATATAGTCGCTACTTATTCTTTATGAACAAAATGTATTTCTCTCATTAAATAAAAGTATCAAAATTCGTTCAGTTAAAATCAGAAGATTGTTTTAACAATAGACTAATAATCACGGGAAAAATAAAATGTTGACCACTAATACATTTCATTTATTGAATGTCTAGTTTACTAAATAAAATAAAAAATATTTACTCTTAATTTTTTAGATCATCTATATAGCCCCAATGAAAGCTTTAGCATCAGAAATGACAGCCAGTTTCGGCAAACGGTTAAAAGGACTTGGTATTTTGGTTCGAGAATTGACTGGTGACATGAAATTAACAAAAACTGAAGTGCAGCAAACGCAGATGATTGTCACGACGCCGGAGAAATGGGATGTTGTTACTAGGAAAGGAGCAAGTAAGTACGATAAATTCCCTCATATAATCTTCTTAATGTCATATTTTTAACCGACTTCAAAAAAAGGAGGAGTTTCTCTATTCGACTGTATGTTGCTTTTTTTATGTTTGTTAAAGATGTTCTATTTATTTATTTAAATAAACAGTAACAGAAAAGTACTAGTAAATTCATCGATATTACAATTGCCACCAGCAACATGACTTATTCAAATTCAATGTTACCTTAAGCAATTTTGTTTATAAACTTTATTATACACTAATATTTGTCTTATTTACTAAACGGCTTACATTTTTTTAAATTGACTTTATGATAAGTAAAAACATATATTTTTAAGTAGATTTTAAATTAAAACTTTGTGCAAATTGCAGCGGATACTGAACTAGCATCGATAGTGAAGTTGATAATCATTGATGAGATACATCTACTGCACGGTGATAGAGGGCCGATTGTAGAAGCCATTGTTGCAAGAACGTTACGACAAGTTGAGTCTACACAGAACATGATACGAATAGTTGGCCTATCTGCTACCCTACCTAACTATCTAGATGTGGCTAGGTGAGAATATTATCGACATTTTGTATTTTACGATTCTCTATCTTGAATGTGAAGGTAAATGTCGACTTTCTGTACAAAAACGAAAACAAATTCAATATTTCCATAAAACTTGGAGATGTATTTTTATTTTTCTAATGATTATAAATTTTATAGTCCGGTCAATTTAGACATTCGAAGTTACATAAAGTCCCAACAAGCTGAATTTCTGTGAAGTTGTTCAAAACATAATTATAAACAATGTCTGGAAGTTCCCCATCATTCCCCTGTAAGGAAAAAATTTAATTCAAGGTCAAAGGTAAAAAAATGAGTTTTTCGCGATTTTCAGCAAAACGGTAAGTTTTATCATAAAAGTACCTCAGACAAAAATTGTAGATCAGAAAATTATCTATAAAAAATATATCAATACTTTTTTTCTTACGAGCCACCGTTTCTGAGATATAACGATTCTAAAAGTTATAAAAGTTGTTATCGTCATAATATGCACACGTTTCCACGCCACCTATGAGGTAGTGTACTTAGCGCGTTTTTGTTAACGTGGTTTCCCCAGTAGGCCTACTCCACGGGTCAGTTGTGATCCTGTTTAATGTAAAACTATTGCAAAATAACGGAAATTTTCAAAGATTAGGAAAGATAAAAGCGATGTAAATGAAAAAAAAGTGTTGAAGTTTATTCGTCTTATTCGTAAGTTTCAAATTCTTGTTCTTCTTCTTGATCTTCTTCTTGTTCTTCTTCTCCTGCTTCTTCTTCATCTTCATTTTGGATGCAAGTAAATTGCGTCAATAGCGATGTATCGCATGATACTTCGTCGGAGTCAAACGAATCCTCCATTGTTTGTGATTCAATATTAGAGCACGACCGGCCTTGACAATTTGTGCATGCCAAAGAACAAGACAGTCCGACTTTTTTGCAACCACATTTAGCACTGCATCCCTTTTTGCAGTTGCAAAAAATAATGTTCAGCAGTTTTTCCGGCGCAGGTGGAAGTAAAGTTTGAACTGGCTCTAATATATTGTTGACCAACTTCCAACCCCAGTCTGTAGGGTCTAGCTGATAACCAAGCCACACTTGAACTTGGTAATATACTCGAAAAAGATGTTGGTGAGCAGCAACTGAAGTTGGAGGAAGACAAGCTAATTGAACTTGTTTTTTATTTTTAGTATTTTTAACGAAACATGCATATCGATGTTTATCTAAACTGCTGTTTTACCCTTCCTGTAAAATGCAGATGTAAGGGTAAAACAGCAGTTTTCAAAATGTTTGAAAAACAAGATTTAATTCAATGTGCTGAAGTTTTTAAAAAAAGTGATTCAACTCAACAAGGAGTTATTACCAACGGCATCCGCTTTCTTCTTTCTATGTACGGAGCTCCTAAAAAAACTACCTGTTTAGATAAACATCGATATGCATGTTTCGTTAAAAATACTAAAAATAAAAAACAAGTTCAATTAGCTTGTCTTCCTCCAACTTCAGTTGCTGCTCACCAACATCTTTTTCGAGTATATTACCAAGTTCAAGTGTGGCTTGGTTATCAGCTAGACCCTACAGACTGGGGTTGGAAGTTGGTCAACAATATATTAGAGCCAGTTCAAACTTTACTTCCACCTGCGCCGGAAAAACTGCTGAACATTATTTTTTGCAACTGCAAAAAGGGATGCAGTGCTAAATGTGGTTGCAAAAAAGTCGGACTGTCTTGTTCTTTGGCATGCACAAATAGGGAATATGCATCAGACTTCAAAATGAGTCAAAATATTTTTTTTGTAATCTTTATTAAAATAGCAATATACCTTAAAGATATTTTTTTAAATTTATCAACTCTAAATCGGTAAAATAAATACTTAAAAAATGACATTTCAAATTAGCCGCGCAGTTTTTCCGAAACGCGATCTACTGCTTGAAAAGGAAAGTGACGTCAGAGGGCACGTTCTTATGAAGTTTTAGCTTATTGTTTTACGTGTGTTTATGAGTTATTTTGTGCTTTCTTTATACTATTAAATAAAATGGATTATTTTGTCACGAAATACAGTTCTGTAGCAATTCATGAATGAAACTTAATCCAAATACTACGTTGTTCATATCGTGCCCTCTGACGTCACAGCGAGTTTGCGCCAACATGGCGTTTAAATGCTTCGAAACTGATAGCAGTTTTTATTATTTTTTTGTACTTTTTTTATTGATATTTTCAAAGACTTATATTTTTTCCTGATAATGTAATAACATACAGAATTGATTAAAAATATAAAAAAATGGCATGCATATTCCCTATTGTCAAGGCCGGTCGTGCTCTAATATTGAATCACAAACAATGGAGGATTCGTTTGACTCCGACGAAGTATCATGCGATACATCGCTATTGACGCAATTTACTTGCATCCAAAATGAAGATGAAGAAGAAGCAGGAGAAGAAGAACAAGAAGAAGATCAAGAAGAAGAACAAGAATTTGAAACTTACGAATAAGACGAATAAACTTCAACACTTTTTTGTCATTTACATCGCTTTTATCTTTCCTAATCTTTGAAAATTTCCGTTATTTTGCAATAGTTTTACATTAAACAGGATCACAACTGACCCGTGGAGTAGGCCTACTGGGGAAACCACCTTAACAAAAACGCGCTAAGTACACTACCTCATAGGTGGCGTGGAAACGTGTGCATATTATGACGATAACAACTTTTATAACTTTTAGAATCGTTATATCTCAGAAACGGTGGCTCGTAAGAAAAAAAGTATTGATATATTTTTTATAGATAATTTTCTGATCTACAATTTTTGTCTGAGGTACTTTTATGATAAAACTACCGTTTTGCTGAAAATCGCGAAAAACTCATTTTTTTTACCTTTGACCTTGAATTATTTTTTTTCCTTACAGGGGAATGATGGGGAACTTCCAGACATTGTTTATAATTATGTTTTGAACAACTTCACAGAAATTCAGCTTGTTGGGACTTTATGTAACTTCACTCTCATTTTTTGGTCTAAATTGACCGGACTATTTAGTCCAAGTAGACATATGTATGTAGTAAGTATTTTATTAGCTTAAAATAGAATCACTTATCAAATTCTTAGTTTTGTATTTTTCATTTCAGATTCTTACGAGTGAACCCAAATATCGGTCTATTTTACTTCGATTCTCGTTTCCGTCCAGTACCGTTAGAACAACAATTCATTGGAGTTAAAGAAGTAGGCAGCGGTGGCGGAGCTCATCTTAGACATGTAAATATATTCCTTTACACATGTGTTCTAAACTATCCCAGATTAAATTTCAAAAATATCGATATGATTTTCGACTAAGTAGGAAGTAAAAATTGATTTTTCTAGAATTAATTTTTAAATTGCATCACGAATTACGACTAAGAACATTCCATTCAGTTTCTCATGGTATTGAATGTCTCATTATCTGCAACCTATTCACATCACCTTTCAAAGAGTTTTTCGATAGTATAGAGTTTAATTTATCGCTACCTTATCTCTTCTGCACTACTGCCATCACCCATCCTCAAATATCATCAACTCACGTATAATTTTCCAAGCATCATATAAATTTATAAGCGATAGCAGCCTCTTTACATAAAAATAACCTCCTATTTACATACATTATCTAAAAAAATCCAGATACAAACAATGAACGAGATATGCTACGACAAAGCGGTGGACATGGTCCAAAAAGGCCACCAAGTGATGGTGTTTGTCCACGCACGTAATGCGACGCACACGACCGCGATGATACTCAAAGAGATCGCTCAAAAGAAGGGCCACCTCAAACACTTCGAACCGGAAGATTCTGGAGGGTTTTTGAAGGCCAAAAAGTCGATAAGTAGCAGCCCTAATAAGCAGTTGGCTGAGTTGTTTGCGAGTGGGTTTGCTTGTCATCATGCTGGCATGTTGAGGAGTGATAGGTGAGTAATTAATGCAATGGTATGGTAATGAAATTATTTTTTATGTTACACTTGACAAGAAGGTCTTTGTAAAATTGGGATATTAGAATTGAAAGTATTCTGGATTTCTAAACCGGGATATTTGATTCAAACTTCAAAACATACAGGGTATATCAAGATTGCTACCGAAAACGAAGCCGGATGGTAGTTTAAGGCTTTCAGCGACTTCAGACGTAATGCAACAAAAAATTTTGGGGAAATAAAATAATATTAATTAAAAATTAAAAGACCGACTTCAAAGTGTACTACAAAGTAATAAATAATATAAAATTTCATTGTGCTAGTACACATTGATTAATTTTATTATTGACTTGACTAGCCAACAAATCTTAAATACGTAATATTTTGAAGGCGGGTCGCCAAGTGCCAAACAAGAACCAATTTAAGTAAACGTATTACAATTAATTATTATCTATTTATAGATCCTGTATTGTTGGGCGCTCAGTAAAATCCATATATAAATTAGAAACAAATTAATTTAACATATTGATCCTACGTGTAAATATGTTGAAATTTTAATAGAACTACTATGTGTCATGTGTGTGGACTAATTATAATAAATTGGATACGATAACAGATACAGTGGTCAAGGGTTTTAATTCCAGGGTACACCTTTGACTTATTGGAGTCACTTGTATATTTATATTCAATTACTAAGCACTTTAACAGTGATAGAAATCATAGTGAGGAAAGTGTTAATATATTAAGGACTTGCAAAGTAGTATTAAATTTTTCTATTAGTTATTAGGACGGAGTCTGGAATTTGTGCCAGATATGGCGATAGACTCGCCCCCTATCACACCAAAGGACATAACACACAAGGCGTAACGAGGGTGTCCTGATTGATACTAGGAGAATCCTTGCCTACCTTTTGGGAAAAAGCCTTATCTATATATATAAAAGAGGAAGGTGACTGACTGACTGACGTATCAACGCACAGCCGAAACTATTGGAGCTAGGAACATGAAATTTTTCACAGGAGTTCCTATTGTGACGTAGGTGAGCACTAAGAAGGGATTTTTGGAAATTCAACCCCTAAGGGGGTGAAAAGGGTAAAAAACTGTTGTATGGAAAATCGAAACCGTTAGAGTTACAATTGTCAAACTTGGCACTTTAGTTAGTCATTTAAAAAGGAATTTAACTGTATACTTTGTTTGTCTTAAATTTGTCATAAAGGGGTTAAAATAAGGGTTGAAGTGTTGCGAGTCTGGGGTGATTTAATGACTGTCAAATCCACGCACAGTCGAAACTACTGAAGCTAGAAACGTGAAATTTTCCACAAAGATGTCTATTGTGACGTAGACGAGCATTAAGAAGGGATTTTCAGAAATTCAACCCCTAAGAGGGTGAAAAGGGTAAAAAACGTTTGTATGGAAAATCGAAACCGTTAGAGTTACAATTGTCAAACTTGGCACTTTAGTTAGTCATTTAAAAAAAAAATTAACTGTACACTTTGTTTTGCTAAAATTAGCCCTAAAGGGGTTAAAATAGGGGTTGAAGTGTTGCGAGACTAGAGCGATTTAATGACTATCTAATCAACGCACAGCCGAAACTACTGGAGCTAGAAACGTGTAATTTTACACAAGGATTTCTATTGTGACGTATGATAGCACTAAGAAGGGATTTTTGGAAATTCGACCTCTAAGGGGGTGAAAAGGGTAAAAATCGGTTGTATGGAAAATCGAAACCGTTAAAGCCACAGTTGTCAAACTTTGCACTTTCGTTAATAAAATAAATCAATCAAAAACCAAAATAACTGCATACTGTATTATTTTAAATTAACCCTAAAGTGGTTAAATAAGGGTTGAAATTTTGTAGAACCGAACTGTCTAATCAACGCACAGCCGAAACTGCTGGAGCTAGGAACGTGAAATTTTACACAGGGATTCCTATTGTGACGTAGGGTCGTACTAAGAAAGGATTTTAAGATATTCCTCCCCCAAGGGGGTGAAAAGGGTAAAAAACGGTTGTATGGAAAATCGAAACCGTTAAAGCCACAGTTAGCAAACTTTGCACTTTTGTAAATAAATCAAAAACAAACATAGCTGCATACTTTATTGTTCTAAAATTAACCCTAAAGTGGTAAGGGTTGAAATTTTGTAGAACCGAACTGTCGCATCAATGTACAGCTGAAACTACTGAAGTTAGGAACTTGAAATTTTACACGGGGCTTCTTATCATAATGTAGAGCAGCGCTAATGAAGGATTTACTGAAATTCAATCCCTAAAAGAGTGAAAAGGGTGATATTGTGTAGTATGGAAAAACGAACCGTGAAAGGTACAGATTTCAAACTTGGCAGTTTAGGTAGTCAATCATAAACAAAAATAACTTCTTACTTTTTTGTCTTAAATGAGCCTCAAAGGGCTTAAAATAAGGGTTGTAATTTTGTATGCAAAATCGAAACCGCTGTTATTGATACGAAAATTCGTATTTTAGCTAACTATTATAAACAAGAAATTGGCGTGCACTAATTTTGGAAAAATGACATGAAGGGGATGAAGTTTTATAAAAAGTATTTAGGGTTCCGTGGGTGCAAAATAACCCTTAAAAATTGAGCTTGATGGTATAATTCAAGAACAGGATAAGGAAAGCAATATTTTAATTTTTACTAATTTTGTACGTTGTTCATGAGTAAGAGTAAGAGTTTAACATTTACGGGAGGGGTCAGGGAAAAAGAAGGAATGGACGGAAGGTTGTGTTGGAATATCGGGCATAAGCAACTTTTATTTTAAATATCTATAAGTGGGTTTCGCGCAAATAATACTCATAAGTAAAATTGTGCGTAGCTCTGGGATTATAAATTTTAGAGGGAGGAATTTATTATGTTTAACAGTATTTACTTATTATAGATAAATAATGACCAATTGTAAGATTTTGGCTTTTTATGTTTTAAATGGAGTAAAAGCGGGAAATCGTTGTTGATAAAGTAAGTAATATATATAGCCACATGATATGCCCAACAGGTTGCTCCCTAATAAATAGTGACGTAATTCGGAGTTTTAGAATTTTCTCAGTTTTAGGGGAGAAATGAGGACGTAATATAAAACATATTGTAAATAAAGTTAATAACGCAGACGAAGTTGCGGGCAAAAGCTAGTTTAATATACATTAAGACGAATTAATATTGCGTGTAAGACTTGCGTATTTTTCGCCAGGATGTTTTCTATCCATCCATTCATCAACCCAAAGGAAGTCCACTGCTGAACATAGGCCTCCCCCAATGATTTCCACAGTGACCTGGTGCCATCTGTGACCAGGATGTTTTACACAAATTAAATTTAAGTGAGTAAGTCATCGTGTTCGTCACTTGGCGACCCGCCTTCAAAATATTACGTATTTAATATTTGTTGGCTAGTCAAGTCAATAATAAAATTAATTAATGTGTACTAGCACAATGAAATTTTATATTATTTATTACTTTGTAGTACACTTTGAAGTCGGTCTTTTAATTTTTAATTAATATTATTTTATTTACTACTTTTTAGTTTTCATGTAGTCACCCTGTTTTCGTTTTTATGATAAAAACATCACTAAATCAGCTCAACCCGCCAGAGATATTGAGTACACCTATGCGTGGTAAGCATTCATCCCCCCCCCCCCTCTCGACGCCTTCTTCACTTCCTTTTTTTAATAAATCACATGCATTGAACCTACTAGCAGAAAAATGATTGCGTTGCTGCAAAATTTTGAGGAGTTCTGCTCTTCAGATATGTACTTATTCATCAGATCTTCACCATATTTTATGTCACCAACATTACATATCATTCGTTCCGAAGAAAAGCTATTTTAAATCAGTCATTTAATGTTGGACATGTGAAGTATGTTTATTTGTATATTATGTATGTATATTTATATATTCTCCCGCTACCATGCCCTTTTCTACTTTCCCCTTTCCATCCCCCCCTTTGTAGTAATACACTTATACTGAACCAAATGTAAAAAGAATTATTGCTATACTGTTCAATTTTGAGGAGTTCTGCCCTTCAGGTCCGAAGATATTCATCAGGTCTTCACAATAAAATTTTAAGTCCAACCTTACATATAATACTCTTTGACAAAAAAGTTATTTTTTGAATCGATTAAGCACTATCGGAGATATTGAGTATGTACAATTTTACCTATTTTCTACCCCCCACCCCCACCATTTTTCCATTTTCATCCACTCTTTGTAGTAATCTATATATATAAAAGAGGAACCTGACTGACTGACTGACTGACTGACTGACTGACTGACTGACGTATCAACGTACAGCCGAAACTACTGGAGCTAGGAAAGTGAAATTTTGCCACAGAGGTTCCTATTATGACCTAGGTGAGCACTAAGAAGGGATTTTTGGAAATTCAACCCCTAAGCGGGTGAAAAGGGTAAAAAACCGCTGTATGGAAAATCGAAACCGTTAAAGTTACAACTGTCAAACTTGGCACTTTAGTTATTCATTTAAAAAGAAAACGAACTGCATACTTTGTTTGTCGAAAATTACCCATAAAAGGGTTAAAATAAGGGTTGAAGTGTTGCGAGTCTAGGGTGATTTAATGACTGTCTAATCAACGCGCAGCCGAAACTACTGGAGCTAGAAACGTGAAATTTTCCACCGAGATTTCTATTATGACGTAGGTGAGCACTAAGAAGGGATTTTTGGAAATTCAACCCCTAAGAGGGTGAAAAGGGTAAAAAACGTTTGTATGGACAATCGAAACCGTTAAAGTTACAATTGTCAAACTCCGCACTTTAGTTATACATTTTAAAATAAAACTAACTGCATACTTTGTTCGTCTAAAATTAACCCTAAAGGGATTAAAATAAGGGCTGAAGTGTTGTGAGACTAGGGTAATTTAATGACTATCTAATCAACGCACAGCGGAAACTACTGGAGCTAGAAACATGTAATTTTACACAAGGATTTCTATTGTGACGTAAGGTAGCACTAAGAAGGGATTTTTGGAAATTCATACCTTAAGGGGGTGAAAAGAGTAAAAAACGGTTGTATGGAAAATCGAAACCGTTAAAGCCACAGTTGTCAAACTTTGCACTTTTGTAAATCAATCAAAATCAAACATAGCTGCATACTTTATTTTTCTAAATTTAACCCTAAACGGGTTAAAATAAGGGTTGACATTTTGTAGAACCGAACTGTTGCATCAACGCACAGCAGAAACTACTGAAGCAATGAACTTAAAATTTTACACGGGGCTTCCTATCATAATGTAGAGGAGCACTATTGAAAGATTTACCGAAATTCAATCCCTAAAGGGGTGAAAAGGGTGAAATTGTGTTGTATGGAAAAACGAAACCGTGAAATTTGCAGATTTCAAACTCGGCACTTTATGTAGTCAATTAAACAATAAAAATTTCATATTTTTCGTCTTAAGTTAGCCCCAAAGGGCTTAAAATAAGGGTCGTAATTATGTATGCAAAATCAATACCGCTGTTACTGGTATGAAAATTTGTATTTTAGCTACCTATTATAAACACAAGAAATTGGCGAGCGTTAATTTTTGAAAAATGGCACGAAGGAGATGAAATTTTATATAAAGTATTTAGGGTTCCGTGGGTACAAAAAATCCCTTAAAAATTGAGCTTGATAGTATGTGATATAAAATTGAGCATGAGTGTAAGAGTTTCACATTTACGGGAGGGTCAGGGAAAAGGAGGAAAAGGACGAGAGGTTGTGTTGGAATATCAAGCAACTTTCATTTTAAACATACTTATATGGGTTTCGTGCAAATTGTGCGTATTTCTGGGATTATATTATAAATTTTAGAGGCATTATTTTTTTATGTTTAATAGTATCTACTTAGTATAGATAAATAATGACCAATTGTTAGGTTTTGGATTTTTAAGTTTTAAGTGCAGACAAAACAGGAAATCGTTGTTGATAAAATAAGTAATAGACCACATAATTTGCCCAACGGGATACTCATAAATAAATAGTGACGTAATTCGGAGTTTTAGAATGCTGTCAGTTTCAGGGGAGAAATGAGGACGTAATATCTTATTTAGTGAAGTATAGATTTTCAAGTATATAAAATATATTGTAAATAAAGTTAATAGTGCAGACGAAGTTGCGGGCAAAAGCTAGTCTATATATATAAAAGAGGAACCTGACTGACTGACTGACTGACGTATCAACGTACAGCCGAAACTACTGGAGCTAGGAAAGTGAAATTTTCCACAGAGGTTCCTATTATGACGTAGGTGAGCACTAAGAAGGGATTTTTGGAAATTCAACCCCTAAGAGGGTGAAAAGGGTAAAAAACCTTTGTATGGAAAATCGAAACCGTTAAAGTTACAATTGTCAAACTCAGCACTTTAGTTATTAATTCTAAAATAAAACTAACTACATATTTGGTTTGTCTAAAATTAAACCTAAAGGAATTAAAATAAGGGCTGAAGTGTTGTGAGACTAGGGTAATTTTATGACTATCTAATCAACGCACAGCCGAAACTACAGGAGCTAGAACCGTGAGATTTTACACAAGGATTTCTATTGTGACGTAGGGTAGCACTAAGGAGGGATTTTTGGAAATTCATACCCTAAGGGGGTGAAAAGGGTAAAAAACGGTTGTATGGAAAATCGAAACCGTTAAAGCCACAGTTGTCAAACTTTGCACTTTTGTAAATCTAATAAAAACAAACATAGCTGCATACTTTATTTTTCTAAATTTAACTCTAAAGGGGTTAAAATAAGGGTTGAAATTTTGTAGAACCGAACTGTCGTATCAACGCACAGCTAAAACTACTGAAGCTATGAACTTGAAATTTTACACAGGGCTTCCTATCATAATTTAGAGCAGAACTGATGAAGGATTTTCCGAAATTCAACCCTTAAAGGGGTGAAACGGGTGAAATTGTGTTGTATGGAAAAACGAAACCGTGAAAGTTGCAGATTTTAAACTTGGCACTTTATGTAGTCAATTAAAAACAAAAATAACTTCATACTTTTTTGTCTTAAATTAGCCCCAAAGAGCTTAAAATAAGGGCTTAATTTTGGATGCAAAATCGAAACCGCTGTTACTGGTATGAAAATTCGTATTTTAGCTACCTATTATAAACACAAGAAATTGGCGTGCATTAATTTTGGAAAAAAGGCACGAAGGGGATGAAATTTTTTGAAAGTATTTAGGGTTCCGTGGGTACAAAAAATCCCTTAAAAATAGATTTGATGATACAATTTAAGAACTTCAAAAAAGCAATATTTTATTTTTCACTAATTTTGTAAGTTGTTCATGAGTGTAAGAATTTCACATTTACGGGAGGTGTCAGGGAAAAGGAGGAAAAGGACGAAAGGTTGTGTTGGCATATCGGGCAAGCAACTTTCATTTTAAAAATACATAAATGGGTTTTGCGCAAATTATGCGTAGTTCCGGGATTTTAAATTTTAGAGGGAGGAATTTATTATGTTTAATAGGATCTACTTATTATAGATAAATAATGGCCAATTGTAAGGATTTGGATTTTTAACTTTTAAGTGGAGATAAAGCGGGAAATCGTTGTGGGTAAAGTAAGTAATAGGCCACATAATTCGGAGTTTTAGAGTTCTCTCAGTTTTAGGGGAGAAATGATGACGTAATATCTTATTTAGTGAAGTATCGATTTTCAAGTATATAAAATATATTATAAATAAAGTTAATAATGCAGACGAAGTTGCGGGCAAAAGCTAGTATACTTATATTTAATGAAATGCAAAAAGAATTAATGCTGGACTGTTCAATTTTAAGGAGTTCTGGTCAGCAGATCCGAAGATATTCATCAGGTCTTCACCAATTTTTTATGGGACCAACCCTGTATATCATGCTTTCCGACAAAAAAGAAATTTTTAAAATCGGTTCCCAATTGCCGTCGAAATCGCGTAACAAACATACAAAAAAAAAAATTCAGTCGAATTGATTACCTCCTCTTTTGAAGTCGGCCAAAAAAGACAGATTTTTTTTGTTATTTTTTTATATGGTCATATTTGGGTTGTAAATACATTGTTTTCTCTAAAATAATATTGTATTTATAAGGACTCTAAGGCATAAAAGCGTTTAAATTATTATTTTAACAAAAACTATAGATTTGCCACCCAAAAAATAGTTTAAAAAAACTAAAAAACACGCTTTATATAGAAAACCCAACTAAAAAATAGAAAATAAATTTTTCAAAATTTGAATTAAGAATATTGTATATAAGAAAAAAATATTTTTTATTGTAAAAAAGCGTTGGTGCATGTATTCTTTTTTTTTTTTTTTTTATTGCTATGTATGGCGAGACGAGCATGCCGTTCGCCTGATGGTAAGCGATACGACCGCTCATGAACAGTAGCAAAACCAAACAACACCTTGAATTACAAAGCAATGCTTGGCATTCCACTGCGCTCGCCCTCCTGAGACATAAGATGTTAAGTCTCAATATGTCCAGTAGTTACTCTGGCTGCAATGCCCTTCAACCCGAAACACAACAGTGCGTTTACACTGCTGTTTGACGGGAGAAATAGACACTGCGGTGGTACCCACCCAGATGGCCTCTCACATATGAGAGACCTACCACCAATAGATATAATTATTTTATCGACAGATATAAGTAGAAGGATTATCATTTTGATAATATCTTAAAAAGCACCCCACGCTTTTTTTACAATAAAAAATATTTTTTTCTTATATACAATATTCTTAATTCAAATATTTAAAAATTTATTTTCTCTTTTTTAGTTGGGTTTTCTATATCAAGCGTGATTTTTAGTTTTTTTAAACTATTATTTATTTTCTACTTTTTAGTTTGGTTTATTTATAAGAGCGTTTTTTCTTATTTTCAAATGTCTGTCTTATCAACTGTCGATGGTAGGTTTTAGGCCGACATCTATGTATGTATACGAAACAAGACGCAATTACCATAAGAGTCCCTACGCGCATGCGTAGTTCGCGCACTAGCCCTCTCTTACTCTCATGCAAAGGATCCGGAACGAAATTAATGAATCCTGGCGAATCTAATCAGGATAATCATATATTTTAATCGAATTATTGTATTGTCATCGGTCTTTGACAGGTGTGCAAAATTTGAATGAAATCTGTCCGTTTAAAGTGAGTCAAAATCGCGTCTTAAGGAGTCGGTTACAAACATACAAACAAACATACAAGTGAAGCTAATATAAAGCGTGTAAAAATGACGATATTTAAAAAATGATAAAAGAAATTGGGTTTGTAGTCACTAAAACTACAGCAGTAGCAGTTTTGATACACCCTGTATAAAAATGGAGCAATTATACTACGTACTATCAATCACTTCTATTTTATCGACATTTGACACATAAATACTTAGGCTTACATTCAACTATTTTAATTTACAGGAATATGGTCGAGAAATACTTCGCTGAAGGATACATAAAAGTTTTAGTTTGCACGTCGACGCTCGCGTGGGGTGTTAATTTACCAGCTCATGCTGTTATAATCAGAGTAAGTTATTTTTCTATAGTAACATAAAAACGTCTCGATATTTTTTTGTTCATTCTTATGCGATACGAAACTATTTTATTCACAATTTTCCTTATTCCATTTTAACTAACGCATATAAATCTAAGTGTAGTTCTTTTGCACTTAAATGTATAATAAAAATGTGGTTTTCATACACTGCTTTCCTTAAACACTTCGCAAAAATATCGATTACTTCGCCAATAAAATAACAACTAAGTGTAATCGAATCTTGTTTATCCTAGGGCACAGAGATCTACGACCAAAGTCACGGAACATTCGTCGATCTCAGCATACTGGATGTACTCCAAATCTTCGGTCGAGCAGGTCGGCCGCAGTTCGACACTTCAGGCACCGGCATTATAATTACAACTCACGATAAACTCACGCACTATCTCAAGTCGATGACCAATCAGTTCCCGATTGAAAGTAACTTCATTAATCTGTTGGCTGACAATCTGAATGCTGAGGTGAGATTTTTGTTTAAAATTTACA
Organism: Hyles lineata; assembly: GCA_030180105.1. Classification (NCBI taxonomy): domain Eukaryota; kingdom Metazoa; phylum Arthropoda; class Insecta; order Lepidoptera; family Sphingidae; genus Hyles; species Hyles lineata. The sequence continues at coordinate 8,294,770 of JARJEE010000023.1, forward strand.
GCGTAAATGCATTGTTATGTTTCGGTTTGAAGGATATTGTAGCCAGAGTCTACTGGACATATTGAGAATTAATATCCTTTGTCTCAGGATTGCAAGCGCAGTCATGCAGAATGCCAAGCATTGCTTTGTAATTAACATCAGGCGGAGGGAATGCTCCTCTCAGAAGTATTTAGATGTGATTTTTTTTTTTCAAGTTAAGAAATAGTTGGCGAGATGTACTAAGTTTAAAATGAAGTAATAAGATAAAAATCATTTGTCGAAAACTGTTATAGATATCCCTATATCTTTTTCCCATTATTTTTTTATTTGCCCATGATAAAGACAAAGTAAAGTTATCAGGAAAATTATTATTTAATTCTGAATGTACTAAATAGTAAGTAATGTTTATGTTGGTTTTTAGGTGGCTCTCGGCACTGTAACAAATATCGACGAGGCGGTCGAATGGTTGAGCTACACGTATTTATTCGTCAGAATGAGAATCAATCCGCAGGTAAATAAACAAGCAACGATTATATTATATTTGTAGTTAATTAATATCAATGTGGCACATAATTATTATTATTTTAAAATAAAACTTGTGATAAGTAATAATTACGTGATAAATAAATTGTGAACAAAGTTACTGATTAAACATTACGCTCTTGCTGCTGCTAATGATTTTTGGTTTTTACATATATTTCTTTTGTATCATATACCTAAAAAACTTAAAAAGTATTCTGAAAATACCGACTTATTTTTTCCAAGGTCTACGGCCTAACATACAACGACGTGCAAGAAGAACCGATGTTGGAGACTAAACGCCGTGAATTCATCACAGCGGCTGCCATGCAACTCGATAAGACGCATATGATTAGGTATAATGAACGAACTGGTGATCTCAACATTACTGGTTAGTATTATCACTTTATTCATTTTTTGTTACACGGTATCTTCTTCTTCCTGGCGTAATCCCGGCCGGTGCCAGTGTCCGCTTTCTAATTCTTAAATCTTCGATATTCCAATAGTAAGGCCATTGACCCTCATATCTTCCTTGACGACATCTATCCAGCGCTTCTTTGATCTCCCTCTCGGTTAAAATTTTACTAAATGATATCTAAAATAAATAATCATAGTTTTAATTGCAGTTGTTTTAATTTTTAATATTTTTTTTAATCTGCAACGAAACTTCATTTATAAAAAAAATATATATAAGATAAAGATTATCGACGTTAAAGAAATCTTTAGACCTACCAAGGTGGTGTCAAGTAATTTAACAAGTTAAGATTTCTAGCTGACTAGTACCGATCGTGTTGTACTTTAATAACACCATGTTTCTACCACCGGTATTATCAAAAATAGAATTTAAAGTTCCTTTTTTCTGTAATTAGTGTTCGATGTAATTCTAATGTCAATTTGTCAGATTTGGGCCGCACTGCAAGTCACTACTACATAACGTGCGAAACTATGGAAGTGTTCAACTCTATGGTTCGCAAATCTATGACACAGGGATACGTTTTGGAAATGTTGACCAGGTGTTCCGACTTCCAACAACTTAAGGTATAGTTTAAGACTTTAAAAAAAGTATTAGTCTTCATGCGTTTAATTATTAAGCTAACCGTGTCTCCCATAAGATTTAATAACTAGTAAAATTTCAGGACAAATAACAAATTTTTTAAATCTTGTTCAACATTTTTAACGAAACATAGTTATTTCTATCCCTGGGTTCGTATCGAAATCATTTCAAATAAGTGTTCAAAAATAACCTTACACAATAATTTAAAAATAGCAATTCTTATTTATTCAATAACTTTCAACTCCTTTAGAAATACAAATAATATATCCTAATTTAATTCATAAAATATATTATCTAGGTGCGGAAAGAAGAGCTAACAGAACTATGGAGTCTACACGATCAGTATTGCGAGCTCCGTATTGAAGACCCGCCGGAAGACATACACTGGAAAATAAACATTTTACTACAGACTTACTTATCAAGGGGAAGGGTCAATGGATCCTCTCTGCAATCTGACTTGAATTATATTAGCCAAGTAAGTGTTAATTATGTATTGTAATAGAGGTGGTCGATATTTTGTAGTTTGATTGTTGGTTAAAAGTTCGAAAAATTACCTCGAACAAAATTAGAACTGATGGCCGTTGGGGCCAAAAGGTGCTGTATGAAAATATCTTACAAATAGATGTAACGTTATCACTCCATGTTACTTTAATTTATACCATTATAAATAATATCGATAAAACAAAAAATCGTTGTATTAAAACCATATCAAATCGATTATAAGTAATGTTGCTTATTTCAGAATGCAGTTCGTATAATAAGAGCGCTATTTGAAATAACGCTACGCAAAAATAACGCATACATGGCCGGTTTATATTTGAAAATGGCGAAAATGCTCGAACTGCAACAATGGGACTTCTACAGCGACATGCGACAGTTCAACTGTTTTACTATAGAGACGTTGAAACACATCGAGTATCCGATGCTGAAACCAGATCAGATTCGAGATATGGACTGGAAGGAGTTGGGTGAGAGATTTATCGATATCGATAGTTAGGAACACAAGTGATAACCGGTGACTTCCGGCGCAAGCCATTAGTTTGTGACACATCGACACTTTACATCACCGTGGAAGCTACATTAACGATATTTTTGTATGTTATAAATAAAAAATAATCATACATACTACGCCACGTTCAATTTATTCGTATAATTCTAAAATAGACATTCTTTGAAAATATCATTGATTTCATGGTTATTTATAATCAGCATCTTAAAAATATTTATGAAGATACAATATTAGCAGAACATCCTACAAATAATTCAGTTCAAATACGCACGCCTCTTCACCAATCTTCGTAATTGCGAAATAGGCTCTAACTGTTTTACGTTAGGTTCAAATTACCATTTATTAAACAGATGTTAATAGAAATTTCATACTTAAATATTTTTCAGGTGATCTAATACGTAATCCGAAGAATGGACGACATCTAAAGAAATGTGCCGAAGAATTTCCACTACTAGATATGAAGGCTAGTTTACATCCCATCACGAGAACCGTTCTCAGGATACGTCTCACAATCACGCCTAATTTCAAGTAAGATATTGTTTCATACAACTGACAAGTGTTGTCTTTCATTCGTTTGGAGAATATGCTGATGGACTTATCGATAAATATACATGGACTATATCGATGTCTAAAAATAGATCGTATTTAAAGCGTTGTCAGAACTAGCGCTAAACCCCTATTATTTATCCCAAATTGTTGCCATTTATAATGTCAGACCTTTATCCTCAATATATGGCAAACACATTCCACTTTCCTAAAACAATTCAAGAAGTTTGAATACATTCACATGTAAGCTGTTATTATTTTTCAGCAGATAATCAATTCTGAGCTGCACATTTGAACTTTATAAAAACGTAATAATGTAGTATTATCATGTAAAGTATTCATCAAAGAAAGCTAAAGTAAAAGTTTACAATTTACAGATGGAACGACAAATACCATGGCAAAGCGCCTGAAGCATTTTGGATATGGGTTGAGGACCCGGATACCGACATTATGTATTATCACGAATACTTCCTCATCACCAAAAAACAGGTACATCATATTAGCCGAATAAAAGCCGTTCTGAATTTCGATTCGTATATTTATGATTTAGACGCACAGAAAAGTGATTAGTGACAATTGATTTGAAAAGTAATCACTAATAGAAGGTTAATATTTATACACGTGATTTTCTATTAATATTTACTTATTTTTCAGGTAATCACGAATGAACCGCAAGAGCTCATAATAACAATACCAATACAAGAACCTCTGCCGCCGCAGTATTACATCAGGGCTACATCAGAAAGGTACAATCATGCGTTTTATTAATATATTATTTTAAAATACTTGTGGTCCACACAAACATTTATCTCGATGCGGGGATTGACTGTCAATTCGACAACTTTTTTACCAACTTCGTTTTTTTACCCTACTGTATTATTTAACCGATATAGTCCTGTAGTTATCTTAACCTCATGGAGAAAATTAAATTAACCTAAAGGAAAATAATACTATTAAATATTATTTTCAGATGGCTAGGATCAGAGAGCGTACTTCCACTGACATTCCAACATCTGATTTTACCAGAAACGCATCCTCCACATACGGGTAAGTAATATATGATAAATTCGATGTATTTGTCACAGTTCTATAACTTTCTAGTTAAATATATTAATCCTAGTTTTATTACTAAGATCTCCTTTAATATTATTTCATTATGTATAAAGTAATTTAAAACAAAATAACAAAAAAAAGTTGTAAAATGTCAGGAGTGTACGAGTTAATAACCATAAGCACGCACTTTTGCGTACCATACGCACTCATTTGTACGCACTGTACGTAAACTTCTAATACATAGAGTTATTCAGAATAGAATATCAAAGAAAATTAAATAATTCACTTTATAATAGTATTTTTTTAATGTGTATTGTACATTTTACATTAACACTTTCGCGGACGGTCTCAGTTCAATTTGTATTCTAATATGACACAATAAATTGCCATACAAATATATTTGGCGTGTAAATACGTTGTGTTCTATAATATTGAATGTTAAAAAGACAAAAACGTTTTATCACGTTATCGTTTGCAAACGTCGTGTCGTGTGATATGTATTATGATGGACACAACGTATAATAACGTATGTATACGTTGGACGTCATTATACGTTGTGTCGTATCAAAATCTCAAATCATGACGTACAATCACGTTGTGTCCGCGAAAGTGTTAATAATGTATATTCTAATTGTAGCACTATTCTTTATCCCTTCCAGATCTCCTAGAACTTCAACCGCTACCAGTGACTGCTCTGAACAATCCATCTTTCGAGATGCTGTACAACTTCACGCATTTCAACCCGATACAGACGCAGATATTCCACTGTCTGTACCACACCGATAACAACGTGTTACTAGGCGCACCCACTGGGTCGGGGAAAACTATCGTCGCTGAAATCGCTATGTTTAGAGTTTTCAATCAGTACCCAAATTGTAAGGTATGGGTGGTTTATGGCTTTGTATTTTGGGTTTGAAAATGCTTTTTTAAATGTATGTTTAAAGTGGATTTGGGTTCACTTCGATGTGGTGGCTATACGATTATACTATTTAAACAAAGGCCTGGAAAGATAACAAAGCATTCGACCTTTCTCATGACTTGTCTTGGTACACATCGATCAATAGAAGTTACTTTCTGAGACTGATTCCTTCTATTGATTGCTCTGGCTTTTATATACATTTTGATTTTGTTTAAATAGCTCTAGTGCTAAATACAAAGCTTTGCTGGACTTCGAAAAAAAAATATAAACGTTTACTCAGGAAATGTATATTATCAGTTTGTTTTGTATTATATTCTAGGTTGTATACATTGCTCCTCTAAAAGCTCTCGTCAAAGAGAGAATCAAAGATTGGAAACTACGTCTCGAAGAAAAAATGGGCAAAAGAGTTGTCGAGTTGACAGGTAAAATGGATTTACTTAACATATTTTAAATGTTAATACAAAAATTTTCACTGTAAGTCAGTAAAGTACTTAATTCCTCCTTTTGAATTTTCATACATAAAAGGATGAAATAATGTGTTTTTATTTTTTACTGCAATCAATGACGAGACGAACATGCCGTTCGACTGATGTTAAGTGATACGACCATCCATGAACAATAGCAAAACCAAACACCATGAATTACAAAGCAATGCTTGGTGTTTCACTGCGCTCGCCATCTTGAGACATAAGATGTTAAATCTCAATATGTGCAGTTACTAGCTACAATGTCCTTCAAACTGAAACACAACAGTAAATTTACTCCGCTGTTTGGTGGGAGAAATAGTCATTGTGGTGGTACCCACCCAGGCGACCTCTCACATACGAGACCGATCAATTCAAATGTTTAATATATTAAGTGTAATTTAAACAAAATTTTGATACTTTTTAATGACGTAAAATAATGTACGAATTACAATTGTTACCAGGTGACGTCACGCCCGACATTCGAGCAATAAGAAGTTCGCACGTCATAGTAACGACACCGGAGAAGTGGGACGGAATAAGTCGTTCGTGGCAGACGAGGAATTACGTCCGCGACGTTGCGCTTATCGTTATCGATGAAATACACCTTCTGGGCGAGGATAGAGGGCCTGTACTGGAAGTTATAGTATCGAGGTAATGTTTACTAATTTTATGATACAAGATTCTGTTGCTGGGAATAGGAAAGCAAAATTTCTCCATCTTTGTCAAATCGATGTTATTTACTTCTGCTTATGTGGGTTTGTCACTGTCTGTTTGTGGTTTGTCTGTTTCTGCTGTTTTACTTTCCAAAGTTATAGATCATAGCAACATTTTAAAAAACTATTACTTTTCATATAGAATGAAGAATGGAAGATAGGGAGATGTTAAAATAATTTACGAGAATAAACTGACAAAGACCAACAACGTAACTATATCTAATGTTATTTACGGGTATTAATAGAACCGTACTTAAAAGACAAGGGTTCGCACTAGTTCATCAGTTCTTTACCTCAAACCACTAGCATTTCAAATTAATTCATTTTCAATTACCTTCGCGAATGCATAAAAAAAAAATTTGACACATAAACCTAACTGTAATATTTATTTCACAGGACGAATTTCATAGAATCACACACGTCTCGTCGACTGCGAATCATCGGTCTGTCCACTGCGCTGGCCAACGCTAAAGACCTCGCCAACTGGCTCAATATCGGGGAGATGGGACTTTACAACTTCAGGCCGTCAGTCCGACCCGTGCCCTTAGAGGTAATTGTAATGATTTGTCTTAAAGAATTACACCATTTATCTTCACTATTTAACTTACGTTTAACTAGATTATGTGGGACATAACGTAGTGCTAGAATGAATGGGTACCTTATAAACGTGCTAACGTAAAACAAGTGCTGTATTAGAACCATCTTAATGATTAATTAATCTTAATCATTATTAATTCTTAAATTAGCTAGTACTACAAATCCCCCAAAAGACAGTATACAAATATCTATATAAATTTCCTCCACATGTACATCTACCAAGCACTAACGCACACCTTATCTTTTGGCCATAATGCTATTTAATCTACAGGCATTTTTCCTACTTTAATATTTCTCAATTTTTTATCACAGAAACTCACGCCTTTTTCCCAGAAGCGGTAGGCCGAAGTGTTAGGACACTCACATTTCGCCTTGTATGTTCCGTCCCACGATGTGATAGGTGGCGTGCCTATCGCCATATCGGGCACAAATTCTTGACTCTGATTCTTATTTTCATCACAATTGCAGTATATTAATATTCAATATACTGTCCACAGGTGCACATATCAGGGCACCCGGGCCGGCACTACTGTCCGCGCATGATGACCATGAACAAGCCCACGTTCCAAGCCATCCGCACGCACTCGCCCGCCGCGCCCGCACTCGTGTTCGTGTCCAGTAGGCGACAAACTAGGTACCGACATCACGATAAATATATATCTATACATATCTGTGTATTTTAAGAAATAGGTTACCTAATTTTATATTTATCTGGCATGATATTTTATAGTTTAAAACATTTTAAAGTATAGACATACTTTAAAATGTATTAAATACAAAAAAAAAAGTTAGGTTTAGATACACGAATAACTAAGTTAACGTTTATAAACACTCGAAACTCAAGAGTAACATCAATAGAGTAATATTATGCAATGAATTTAACACAAAGAAAAAACTCAACGAAATCTCACCTTACATTATTTTTTCAGGCTCACAGCATTAGATCTAATTGCCTACTTGGCAGCGGAAGACAATCCCAAACAATGGCTTCACATGAAAGAGTCTGAAATGGAGCAGATCTTATCGAATATTCGGGAGTCTAATCTCAAACTGACTCTGGCTTTCGGCATCGGCTTGCATCACGCAGGCTTGCATGAAAGAGACAGGACTACCGTCGAGGAGTTGTTTATTAATCAGAAAATTCAGGTAATATATTTCATCGCATAAGTGAAATTAACGAACAAAGTGATTTTGGAAACTTATCACAAATTGAAGACACTGTTTCTGTTTTTGCATGAAATATCCACATTATTCTATTAAAAGTACCATGCGCCCAACGTCAGATAAGAAGTCAAAATCAAAAAAAATAATACAGTTAAGTTTTTGCAAAATCCAATAGACCTTGAATAAAACTCTGATCTAGCAATTTAATAAATCAAACAGGTATTAATCTGCACGGCAACATTAGCGTGGGGCGTGAACTTCCCCGCTCATCTCGTGGTGATCAAGGGCACGGAGTACTACGACGGCAAGCAGAAACGATACGTGGACATGCCCATCACAGATGTACTGCAGATGATGGGCAGGGCTGGACGACCGCAGGTTAGTATAATCGATTTTAAAAATTATTGATTAAGAAACTAATCATATAGTTCAATATCATATAGTTGGTTAAAAAGTTAACCGATTAGGAAATCAATCGATTAAAATGTTAATCGATTAAAAAGTTAAACGATTAAAAAGATTATCGATTAAAATGATTATCGATTAAAAAGATTACCGATTAAAAACATTATTGATTAAAAATATTATCGATTAAAAAGATAATCGATTAAAAAGATAATCTATTAAAAAGATAATCGATTGAGAAATCGATTAATTTCTTGTTCGATTAACTTTTCTCTCTCTCTCTCCAATCGTTAACTCAGTGCTGAGTATCGTGACATGATATGAAATGTTAAAGATCTTCTTGCACCAAGCATCACGATCTTGTCTGATGTGTCTGATGTTTCCAATTATCTCTCGAAAATCAATGAGCTTGTAAATGATCAGGGCTCTCGTATGAACGTGGCGAATAGGTCGGCAGTGTTGGATATAACGCAACGGGTGACATCTATAGTTTCACTACTAGCATTAAAGTCATCTTGCAATGAAACCAAGTTGGCCAATATGCAACGCGAATTAGATCAGTACAAACGTCATGATACTGTCGGAAATAATGATTCACTTTTCTCCGAACGACTTAAACTTCGTTTGCCGAAACCTGCACCGCTCGTGGAGTCGCGCGCGCCACGGCCGTGTATTGTTGCATGTCCGACGGACGAACGGTCAGCTGATTTGGCGTCATCGTCCGCAACTAAACAGGCGCTATTTAAGGCAATAAAGCCAAGTGATGACGGATTCCAAATTGTAGGCGTGAAAAAAACCACGAAGGGTCGCGTCGTGCTTCGTGTTGCGAATGAGCAACAAATAAAAAAACTCGAATCTGTCGAGGCAATTAAATCGGCGGGACTACGTCTTGAAAAACCCAAGGGACGCCGCCCCCGTATCCTCGTTAAGGATGTGCCATCCTCTATGGAAGATCGTGCTTTTATTACCGCACTGTATCGTCAAAATATCAAGGACGAATTGCCAATAAAGGAGGATGATTTCATTAAATCCATTAAAATCGTTCGTAGACGTAATTTAGATAACGGGCGTAAATGGATAGGCATTGAGTTAGATTCCGAGATAAGGAAACATCTGGCGGACACAAAAGAGAAACTATTTATTGACTGGGCCACCTGTCGATTCATTGATGACTTAGAAATAGTGCGTTGTATGAATTGTCAATACTATGGGCATGTGCAAAAGTTCTGCACAGTAAAAACACCTACGTGTGCCGTCTGTGCTGAAGCACACGAGACTAAGGCGTGTCCGCACAGTTCAAACACAGATTTTAAGCCAGTATGCGCACCATGCAAGCGCTTTAAAAAACCCCACGATCATCGCTGTGGGTCTCAGGAGTGTCCAACATATAACTACAAACTCCAACAACTATTTCTCTCGACCCAGTACTAACTCAATATGAATAACTTTACCATCGGACAGTTAAACCTCCATAATGATAGGGTAGCAACGTCGGAATTAGATACGTTAATTCGCGAGTATAAGTTAAATATCGTACTAGTACAGGAGCAATATCAACATGCGCGTATATCTAGTAAGGTCGTACAACTTGATAGCAACTCACGAGCAGGTATTTTTGTGTCGGGTTCAAATCTTACTGTAACCTCTGTGCGTAATCTAATGACGTCACACTGTGCTGTCGCTGAGGTGTCTAGTCCGATTTGTAAGGTTTATGTAGTGAGCTGTTACTTTCAATATTCAGATCCTGTGGGTCCGCACCTACACCATCTCCGCTATGTCTTACGGTCCCTCGTTGGACATAGAATTATTATAGGTGCTGACGTTAATGCGTCATCTGTTCTTTGGTATGGCAAATATCGCTCCACCGATACCGAGCGACGTCGCGCTGTAGAAGATTTCATTGCAGAGATGAATCTAGGAATACACAACACACCCGATGCACCACCTACTTACAGTAGCCCTATGGGCGAATCTTCTATTGACGTCACACTTTCTAGTGGGGACGTTCGTATTGATAGGTGGCGCGTCCTGCCGGACGCGTCATGTAGTGATCATCGCCTGATTGTGTACGAGTTCGTGCCTAGATTGACACATGGTCCTGTCTACAATAATTCAAATTTTAGGTATAAATCAAAGGGTGCTGACTGGAATTGGTTTAGCACTTTATTTGCTCAGCATGCCAAAGACTTCGCTCGCGATGATTTATCAGCTGAATCTTGTGCCGAGATTATGTCGGACACGTTTACGTATTGTGCGGACGTCACCATCGGTCGGGGTCCCATTGTGGGTACTCGTAGATGTGATTGGTGGAGTGTGTCCCTAGTCCATCTGCGTAGAACTTTTCGCAGGGCGCGTAGGCGGTTTAACAGACTTAAAAAACGCTGCGTTACTGATGAAGTATTTACATTTGCTTTTAATGCACTGAAAGTTGCCAGGTCACATTATAGAGCCGCCGTCCAAAAATCTAAGGGTAACTTATTGCGAAAAATTGTAGCCCGGTTGGAAAAAGAGGGTCCGTGGTCTCCCCTATACCATGAATTTAAAGCAAATAAGTCAATCGACTTAGCCTACATAGATAACTTAAAAATCAACAACAGTTATACAACTGGTATTGAGGAGACAACGGAAGCTCTGTTAAACTCGTTAATACCTGACGATTAGGTTGAAAATGACACAGTATATCATAATCACATTAGGTCGTGGGCAGCTGAATTGCCAAATTCTCCAATTTCGAGTCTTCCAACGTTTGACGAATTTATTAACATTGTTAGATTATTGCCTCTTAACAAAGCCTCCGGCGAGGAAAAAATTTCTAATAGGATGATTAAAGAAGCGTGCAAATCTGCCGGTGATGCCGTATTAGCCGTTTTTAATCGATGTATTGTTGAGGGTGTATTTCCGCGCGTATGGCGTTTTGGTTTTATAAGAATAATACCTAAAGGAGGGGATAAATCCCCTCAAGATCCTAAATCATACAGACCCATTACGCTCTTGCCGTCATTAGGAAAACTCCTCGAACGCCTTATTGTTCCTCGACTGTTACCGGGTGGTCCAACTTTCCACGAGAAGCAGTTCGGGTTTACTATCGGTAAATCGACTGTTGACGCGGCGATATCGGTTCGTAGGGCGGTGAGCACATCTGAACACAAATATGTGCTTGGTATCTTTCTTGACATTTCCGGTGCATTCGATAATGCCTGGTGGCCAATGCTGCTTCTTAAGTTGAAAATACGAGGTTGCTTCAGGAATATTTATTCGCTTATTTACTCGTATTTCTTGCATGGAACAACTAAATTAAAACTTGGCCACCATGCCGTGTCGAAGCCACTTACAATGGGCTGCCCACAGGGCTCGGTTCTAGGTCCATATTTGTGGAATTTTGGCTTTGACGACTTCCTCTCTATTCCCTTACCATCGGGATGCTCACTAACGGGCTATGCTGACGATGGCCTCTTACTTATACAGTCTAATAGTAGGTCGGGATTGGAAAGTATGGCTGACACGTGTTTAAAATTAATATCTGAATGGGGTGACCGAAATCGCTTAAAGTTCGCACCACATAAAACGTTCCAATTACTTCTTAAAGGAATCTTAAAATCGCCACCACGTATCAAGTTTAATAATACAACTGTCAAGAGAAAGGAATCTTTTTGCTATCTTGGCTTATTTTTGGAAAGGAATTTTTCTTTTCTTGAGCATATTAAGAACGTCGGGGAAAAATCGAAAAGGAACTTTTTCGCTTTGACAAGAATATCGACATCAACGTGGGGACTATCTTTTAATACATTAAAAATCATCTATGGAGCAACTTATTTAGGGTGTATATGTTATGGATCCCCCGTATGGGCTGATAGGGCTACTATCGGTGCTGTGCGAAGAAAACTGCTCCAGAGCCAACGTTTGGCGTTGATATTCTTGTGTAAGGCATATAGAACTGTTAGTACCGAAGCATTGCCTGTCCTGGCGGGTGTACTTCCAGTCGATCTGGAGGTGCAACGTCGCGCCGCCATGTATTACTCTACTAGGGAGAATATGGATAGAAGATTTTTAACTCCACGTGAAATTTTAAAAGTTGACAGATTATTTAAACCGCCTTCAGTGGTATATAGCGAACTATTAGATGAATGGCAAAATAGATGGGAGGTATCTTTGAAGGGACGTCATTTATACCAATATTTTCCTTGCGTGCGTGATCGTTTGACAAAGACTTGGCTAGATGTCGATTATTGCGTATCACAGTTCCTTACGGGCCATGGTAACTTTAAGTCTAAATTGTACTCTTTTAAGCTCGTTGATTCGCCTGCATGCCCATGTTCAACACCTAATCGCGAATATGAACAGTCCGCGCATCATATACTTTGGGAGTGTAGTATTTGGCACAATGAGCGTAAAATCATGTTTGATAGTATGCAGATATCATCCGGAGTCGTATACTACATGGACCTAGTGGAGACTAGGACGAATTTCCGTGCTTTCCGGCGTTTTTGCCATACATATTACTGGAATCAAGTATAACAGCTCACACAATAGGTCCCATTTATATGTAATAATGAATTCCGTGGTGCTTTACAGCTGGCTTCTCCGGCTGTAAAAGTCTCTTTGTGAGGTTATTTACCTCTTTAGTTCAATGTTTTGTCACCCGCATTGCACGGAGGGAAGTGGACATTATTTATTTCCAACTCCTCCTATTCATTTATCTTTCTGATTAATTTCGTTGTGGGTTAAAGACAAGTTAGACATTCCCGGAGACTCGCCGAGCTTCAATGCTCGGTGTCATTACATTGCGTGCCACTGTTGATCCTGGCTTACAGGAGTTGCAGTGGCGGGTGTGAGGGCGGGACAGTCTCCAAGCATCACGATCTTATGCCAGCCTAATTGCTCTGTGCCGCGGCATCTCCATTTTCTGGACAATGAAGTCCGTCCAACGAATCGGGCTATATTCACGTGGCCTCTTGCCCTCTATTTTGCCAAGTAGAATGGTCTTTTGCAAATCAACTGAGGGTTTTCGAATCACATGATTTTGATGGATTCTACGAATCACGGTGGTCGACCATCATTCGGTTATTTTATTGTTATTTTGAACTCCTCCAAGATGGATTTGTTGGATCTTAGAGCGGTCCAACATATGGAAAGCATAGGCGTATGCTATTGTATAGTTAGCGGCGGCCAACACCACATCTCATACGTACCGACCCGCTTCACATCTGCTGCTTTAAGCGTCTTTAAGTCTTTAAGTTTCGGCAGCAAAGAAAAATTTATAATATAAAGTGCGAACTAGGTGGACTTGTTTTGCGCATGATGTTCCGATGGTCCATACTTTTGCCAATTGGGTCATCGCGTTTTTTGCCATCGCTATTCTGCGGCGCACCTGGGTTTCAACCGAACCATTGCTGGAGATGACTGATCCTAAGTAATTTAACTCCTGAACAGTTTCCAAACCTGAACGGGCACCAGTCTGCCTCAGTTCTCTCGCTTAACTTTTTATCGATAAATATCTCAATCGATTATCTTCTTAATCGATAAATATCTCAATCGATTATCTTCTTCATCGATTAATATCTCAATCGATTATTTTTTTCAATTGATTAATTTCTAAATCGATAATCTTTTAAATCGATTGAGAAATTAATCGATTAAAGAGTTAATCGATAAATCAATTCATCGATTACAAAGTTAATCGATGAAGCAATGAATCGATTAAAAGTTAATCGATGAAACAATGAATCGATTAAAAAGTTAATCGTAGGAAAAATCAAACGATATGATCGAATTACTGTTCACATAGTTTTAGTTGAGACTGAGTTATCTGATTAAAAATAATTATTCAACAAAAGAATACTATTTTTAAGGTACTGTAAACACGTGACTAATTTCATTAATGTTATAGGGGAATTAAACGTGTTACCATTTACTAATATTTAAGAAACTAAACAAACCGAAACAGAATATGATTATTATTTTCAGTTCGACAACGAAGGAGTAGCGGTGGTGTTAGTTCACGATCAGAAGAAAAACTTTTACAAGAAATTCCTTTACGAACCGTTCCCGGTTGAATCCAGTTTGCTGGAAGTGTTGGCCGACCATCTTAACGCTGAAATTGTCGCTGGTAGGTTAAAGTTTCAGGTAGAGAAGTAACTTGTCCTTTCTACTAAACGAGACGTTTGTGGGTTGCCTTGTGTGAGGTTTGAGGTTCAATTCCTTAGTCAGGCACTCAGTTTAAAATATTTTTTTCGGCATAAGCAATATTTTGATGACCATTAGTCCTATACTGTGACGGAAATATATCAAGCTTAATTTCTACATGAGACAAGAGTCATACTGAAAGCTGGTGATAAACTCACAAGCTAAATCCCTTGACATTTTGATAACTTGACTTTATTATATTCATTTAACTCATTTTACATCAAACCTGCACTAATATGGAAAATGAAGATATTATAAGAAACATCAAATCACATGGACACACTATATTAAATCTCTAATATATTTTATTTCAGGCACAGTGCATACAAAACAAGATATTCTAGACTACATGACGTGGACGTATTTCTTCCGCCGATTATTAAAGAACCCTTCATACTACAATCTGGAGAGCATAGAGCCTCAGGATGTCAACTATTACCTTTCCAATCTAGTGCAGACTTCTTTGGACGCACTGTCTCGAGCTAATTGTGTTGAAATTGAAGAGGTAATATTATAATTACTTTTAATAAATGAATAATGAAATATATTTTTTTGAACATATTTATATTCTCCATTATTTGCTCGTGTGTATGTATAAAAATATTTTTTTAGGAAATTGACCAAAAATGTCAAAAAATATTTAAGTTGCTATAAGTTAAATATTATTCAATAATTTTTGCTACATTAACTTCCTGATATGATATGTGGAAAACCACACTAATTTACTTTACACTAAATTTAACCATTGCGGTTTTTTTCTTTAATACCCTGTACATATATAATTTGCGAATAACTTGTAGGACCAACGCACAGTACACACGACATGGATGGGTCGCATCGCGTCATACTACTACTTATCATACAAGACTATGGCTCACTTTACTGCCAACTTGCACGCTGGTATGAGAACAGACGATCTGCTGAGAGTTTTGTCAGACTGTGAAGAGTATGCCACATTGCCCGTCAGACATAACGAAGATATACAGAATGGGTGGGTATTTATTAATTTTTTTTTAAATATCAAAATCACATTAACCTTTTAAAGTGAATAAAGTTCAAACAAAGGCAAAATCGATAACTATTTCGGAGAACAAGTAATAGTTTTTTTATATAATCGAAAACGTGTTTAAAGTTGGCTTTATTTAATTTATCCTTTAAACAAACTAATGGTTTTCATAGAAATTGAAGTTTTTGTCACTTCCACTTGTTTTGTTCTATTCCGGTGTCATGTGTGTGTTGGGTGTATATATTTTTATTTTATTTCAGTGAACTGGCCCAACACTGTCGTCTACCCGTCGATCCTCTTACCCTCGACTCGTCGAATGTGAAAGCATTTTTGTTACTGCAAGCTCATATGACTCGACTGCCGCTGCCTAACTCAGACTATCTCACTGACACCAAATCTGTGCTGGACCAGACTATTAGGATTATGCAGGTAAATACATATAATTACAGTAATGATAAGCTAGTAAGAGAAAAAGCTATTGTAATAAATTTATTTATTTTTTTATATCATTAAATGGTGAGTCGAACATGTTTGACTGTGATGAATGAGTGAATGGCATGCCATTCACTTGATAATAAGCGATACAGCCACTCATGGACATTAGCAAAACCAAACAACGCCATGAATTACAAAACAATGCTTGGCACTTCATTGCAATTGCCATCCTGAGACACAAGATAGTAAGTCTCAATATATCCAGTATTTATATAATTGTTGTTTATATTACTCCCAACCTTTTATTATATCAATAAATTTTGCTACCAATAACAAAAATATATCTACAATATCGACGACAGAAAGCAATCTTGTGATATCTGCAAAAATTCAACTTTACACCAGAGCCAAAAAAACTATTTAAAAAATAAAAACTTCTAAACTAGAAGAATTGGGAATATTTTTTAGTACATTTTAAAATAAAACTTTCCATTTTCACGAAGCCATTCAATGCGGTGTATTCCTTTTTTAATTGAATGATGTATAAAACTTCTTTTTTGCATTTTTCGAGATACGATAAAATCGCTTTCCTGCGTCGATATACACTATAAACAACTAATTTATCCCCCACAGGCGATGATAGACACATCAGCAGAGAACGGATGGCTGTCCGTGTGTCTGTCCTGCCAGATGTTGATGCAGAGTATTGTGCAAGCGCGCTGGCCCACCGAGTCTCCGCTCACAACACTCCCACACGTGGACTCACAGCATTTGTACCTGTTCTCGCATATGACCAGGTTAGTTATTGTTAACCGACTTTAAAAGAGCAGGTTCTGTGTTTGACCTATATACAGTATGACCAAAAAGCCATGTCCGATCCAAGACGCGCATTTGGGTTACTCAATTGTAGTATCAAATAAATACGAAATAACATAACATAATGATTGCAAGTTATAATACACATTTTAATATTAATATTACTAAAAAGTGTTAAATTCACACATTCTGACAATTCTAAAACGTCGCGCCGCACGTTACTTGTTACGTACGTGTTTGTCAGCAGTGTAATGTGGGTTTCCATATCTTTTTTTAATTTTATTATTAAGAATATTTTTTATTATAATATGTGAAACGGAATATTTTAAACAGATCATATTAATTATGACTGATAACACCTTTATCGATGGGGCAGTTTTTTGTCTATATAATTATACAAACCAGTGGCGTAACAATAGGGTGGCAGAGTGCGCGAAATGCCACGGGCCCCCGACCCTAGGGGCCCCCGACCCTAGGGGCCCCGGCCTGGACCTGAAAAGCCTTAAGCAGGGAAAGAACCTTACATTTATAGCCAACAAAATTAATAACCAAAAATATTTTTCTTATTAATTGTTGGACTAGTTTTATCAAATGTGGTGATTGAGATTTTCACAGTAAGGGGGTCCCATCATCTTTGCTGCATTTTTGCCACTTATTAAGGAGAATAAACTTGTAGTGGGCTTTCCCAAATCTAAGTCCATTATTTTTCATGACTCTCGGAAAGGGCCCCCTACAGAGGCCCATGTAATTGTGCGTTGCTATCGATTCTTCGATGAAGTTTCCTGGTATTTTATTTGATAGCTTGAAGTTTTCAAGTTATTTGATGGAAGTACCACGTATTGGTACTTCAAAAGCCTAAAGCCTAGATTGGTGAAGGCACGTTGAGTGGAATGGGGCCCAACCTCGAGGGTGCCAGCATACCTTGCCGTAGATTCTATGCTAGAGTTGTACGATTGATGACCCTTTATGAGTGTCCCGTATGAACTGAGTCTCTGAGCAGACGCTGTGCTATAGTCTTTTGTAAACCGCAAACACTAGTGGCGCAGTGGATGATCAGGTTTATCGCACAATTTCTCTGAGGTGGCCTACGTCTTAGCAGAATCGGTCTCAGGCGCCATCGACGCCAAAGAGCCCCTAGAGGTGTACCAAACGAGCCTCCCTGTGCATAATATCCGTGGAGAAGTAGCGCTTTAGACTGGATAATTCCAGTGCTGGTGCATGACCCGTTGTGCCAGTGCATCCCGGCTTCTATCAGTGATTGAACTGGCGCCACGGCGCGGCGCGACGACACGGCGTCCCGCCTGACACGCAATGCTGTCATGTCACGTCGATCTTCTGTGAGCCAGTGGTACCGCTCCTGACGAACCTACTCATTAATCCTGAGTCATGGCTGACAACAGCGTGGCTCTACCACTTCCAAAAAAATTACCAGTATACGCCTCGACACAAAAAAGGGGGCCCCATCCGATAATTTTGCCACGGGCCCCGGCTGTGGTAGTTACGCCACTGATACAAACTTAGTAGAGAACCTCTCTAGTGTGGGTAGTCTCTTACCATCAGATGCATTAAGAATACTTTGTAGTACTACTATAAAAAAAAAACTAAAAAACATTAGTTTAAATGCAGTAAAAATTCATATAATTAAAACTGTTTTGTTTGTCCAGAAGCTACAGAATATAGTATGGCAAAACATTATATATTAGTCTGTCATCGAATTTACTTTTTTTTTTTACACGCTTTATATTAGCTTCACTTGTATTTTTGTTTGTTGTTTGTAACCGACTCCTTAAGACGCGATTTTGACCCACTTTAAACAGACAGATTTCATTCAAATTTTGCACACCTGTCAAAGACCGATGACAATACAATAATTCGATTAAAATATATGATTATCCTGATTAGATTCGCCAGGATTAATTATTTTTATAATTGATGACCATTGCTACTGACCACTAGATGGCGTATAGATGAACATAATTTGCTATTGACTAACAGATGGCGTGATAACGTCAATAATGAATGTTTGCACTATTCATCGCTAGATGGCGTTAACATTGTATTCTTCAAGTGTCAAATGTTACTACTGACCAACAGATGGCGTTATGTTTTTATAAATTATAAATAAATAAACCAAACTAAAAAGTAGAAAATAAATAATAGTTTAAAAAAACTAAAAAACACGCTTTATATAGAAAACCCAACTAAAAAATAGAAAATAAATTTTAATAATACTGAATTAAGGATAGTGTAAAAAATTAATAAGAAAAAAATATTTTTTATTGTAAAAAAAAGCGTTGGGTGCTTTTTAAGATATTATCAAAATGATAATCCTTCTACTTATATCTGTCGATAAAATAATTATATCTATTGAAAACATGCACCCCACGCTTTTTTTTACAATAAAAAATATTTTTTTCTTATTAATTTTTTACACTATCCTTAATTCAGTATTATTAAAATTTATTTTCTATTTTTTGTTGGGTTTTCTATATAAAGCGTGTTTTTTAGTTTTTTTAAACTATTATTTATTGCTATGAATGGCGAGACGAGCATGCCGTTCGCCTGATGGTAAGCGATACGACCGCTCTTGAACAGTAACAAAACCAAACAACACCTTGAATTACAAAGCAATGCTTGGCATTCCACTGCGCTCGCCATCCTGAGACATAAGATGTTAAGTCTCAATATGTCCAGTAGTTACTCTGGCTACAATGGCCTTCAATCCGAAACACAACAGTGCGATTACACTGCTGTTTAACGGGAGAAATAGACACTGCGGTGGTACCCATCCAGATGGCCTCTCACATATGAGAGACCTACCACCAGTAAATTACTTCTTAGAGCCTGTTAAATATTCAATTTTTCAGAGACACCAATAAACCATGTACTATGCTGAATGGTTTGAAAGTGGCCTGCATGAGGAACTATGAGCTCTTGGCCAAGTACATGAGGAAAGAGTTTGAAGAGAATCAAATTGAGCAGATTCATAGGGTAAGATGTTTTCGTATTAAGTTATTTAGGAGGATGAAAGCATGACATTAATTAACTACATGATGGCCGCTTTTATTCTTTTGAATTACTTCGAAATGAAGAAAACCTACGTGTTAACAAAAAAACAGCTAGTTATTTCATACAATAAAAAATTAAAAATAAATAGCTCCAAACAGTCACCACACAGTCCTGACCCCACACTAATATCGAGTCTTGTGTCGTGGGTATCAGGAACTACGAGAGACTTTTCGGTCTCACAAACACCCAGACCCAAAAGAAATATTTGATACAAAAAAAATATCTGATATATTTTCATCTTTCAATAATTACATTAATAATGTTATTAAAAATCTATCGAGAAAAGTATCGATAATCTAGAACACTTCAATTACTATACTTGCACCTCTGGCTTTATCTAAAGACAATTTTAAAACCTTTTTAGCTATCAAATGTATTGTATTCTTCGTTCAAACTGAATAGAAAATTCGTTCGTAAGTGACAAAACTTGGGCCTGACTAAGGCCGCTTGTGGACAAGTTGATAAAATAATTTATATTGTTCCAGGCAATATGCGACTTGCCCACATTAGATTTGAAACTATATATCCGCGGCCTTTGGTTTGACGCGGATCACGAGCAAGACAAAAGGATACCACAACCTATCACAAGAGATCAGTGGATTCCCATACACGCCGAACAGGTAAAGAGTATAGTGTTCTATATGGTCATAAATTGTTAAAAATGTCGGTAAAAAAAGTAAAATCAAAGTATTTTTTTTCTCAATGGTTGGCGAGAAAACGATGCCTTTCGCCTGATGGTAAGCGATCAGACCACTTATAAACTGTATCAAAACTATACAACACCATGAATTACAAAGCAATGCTTGGAACTCCACTGCGCTCCCCATCCTGAGACATACAATGTTAAGTCTTAATACATACTTACGAATTTTTCCCCGAAGTGGTAAATAGAGGTGCCAGGACACCCACATTTCGCCTTTGTAATTTGAAAATCAGCGCTCTTCGGTACTAAGTTCCCGACCAGTAAACGCCGGGTCGCTTCTTATTGCATTACAGATCATTGTTAATTGTTCTGTAACTGTACCGTCCCATGATGTGACAGGGGCGAGCCTATAACCTTTGGATTGTATGTACAGGAATACACTCTAGTAATAGAGATGCAACGCCGCGGCGGCAATCCTAACAACGTGTTGTGTCCGCGTTTCCCGCGAGGCAAGAACGAGGGCTGGTTCATAACCCTCGGCACCGTCGACAACGGAGAACTGCACGCACTCAAACGAGTCCCGCCTAAGGGCACTGCACAGGTCACTTTCTACACGCCTTCGCAACGAGGTTAGTTGTAATTTGTAATATTTCAAGATAATTAAATAAAAAAATAAATAACACTCAACAGTCACATACATAGTCCTGACCCCACATTAAGATCGAGTCTTGTGTCGCGGGTGTCAGGAATTACAAGAGACTTTTCGGTCTCACATGCACCCAGACCCGAAAGAAATATTTGTGGGTCGCACAAACATTTCTCTCGGTGCGGGGATCGAACCCACGGCCTATCGTTTCACAGGTGACGTTTAATCGACTGTGCCACGGAGGCTGTCAAATTAAAAAATACCATGCAGGATAGAGGAAGATGATATCAATCTTATGAGCAAAAACTACTGAATACATAAAAGGTTATCTGGCCATATTGAAATTGGCTGGTCAGAATCTTATTGGTCCATAAAGTCAGGATTTCCTATTAGATAATCATAATCCAATTTGTTTAAAAATTCAAACAGTCAATGTTTTTCTACTACTTACCTGCATTGGATCTAAAATGGTGAAGGAAAAGCTCGTGGGAAAACCTGTACCCATACTATAGCACTAAGCCAGCGTGGACGACTATACGGCCTAACCCCTCCTAGAAGTTATATAAAATAATAAACTGACTTTACAAATATTCTATCATTTCAGGTCGTATAATATACACGGTGTACGTATTAAGTGACAGCTACATGGGACTCGACCAACAATACGACCTGCAATTCGAAATTATGGATCCATTGCCACCAGAAAACGTCGAGAAAGTGTATGACACTACAAACAAGATTATTATCGAATAAATGATGTAATACATTATTTCGTACAATAAATTGTTATTTATCAGTTGTATAAAGTGAGATTATGTATATATCGATGATACTTTAACCGATTTTTACAGGAACTTACACTAAATAATTGTTTTGACTAAAAAGCAACATACAGTCGAATTGAGAACCTCCTCCTTTTATGAAGTCGGTTAAAAATATCTATCTACGGCTATCTTATGAAAGGAAGATAGCTGCGCGTAAACTACACACTCATGAGTATTAAAAAACTAAAGGTTCTGGATAAGGTAATGTCATATACTTTTTAAATTATTGTATTGTCATCGGACCTCGACAAATCTACAAAGTTTGAATGAAATCTGGCCATTTAAAGTGGGTCAGAATCGCGCCCAAAGGAGTCGGTTACAAACATACAGACAGAACCTAATATAAAGCATGTAGAAAAGTGCCTATTAAATATTTTTATTTATTTTTTTATTGAAATGTTATAATTTTGCTTTATCTATTCTCAATGTATTCTTGTCCATTTCCTGTCTTTTCTGAAGTTTTTTTGAACATATAGGTACCTGCATTGTCCTGTAGTCATATCATAACAATCAATGGCAAATTCTTTTATAAATCGCATAGGCATACAAAATGAAACTCATTGAATAATTAAGAAACTTTATTTTTATGCACATTATTCACATTTACAAAGCTACTACATAGCCATTTATATAACAACTGTCACTTATTTTTAGTATAATATGGAGGACTGCACATAATTGAAATATTGCAATGTTCAGGGTTTTAACAAGTAAAAAATGTGGCATGCCATTCATCAACCTGATTGTGTCCAGTTTGGTATTCTGTAAAATAAAATATATGACAAAAAATCAACACTTACAAAATATGTTTGTGATATTGATAGAAAAACATTAATAAAAAAAGGTTATTAACTAATATTTCAAAAAATATTCTACAATAAGTTGTGTTACTAAATATTCATAAACTGCTTCACTACATAACACAATCTTGGATGGTTAAACATTGAACAGAAACATATTATTGTTCTCATTTTTTCAAGCCATTATAGTCAGTCTATTACCAAATTGTGCCAACTTCAGCTAAAAATATTCATTTTGTGATCAGAATTGTAAAATTAATATGCACAGATGGCTTAAATAGGCAGAGTAGGTAATATTAAAAGCATTTATCCAAATGACATGGTTTTTAATATTTAACAAGTCTAGAAATATGTGTCACATAGTTATACATAGGATGCTGACAAAAAATCTGCTGAAAAAAAATCCAAACAAAAATGGATTCTATGATTAAAATGATGATATATTTAACTCAAATGATCCTTAATTTTTGTAGTTGAAGATGTAGTTAAGCCATTTTCTGAAGACTAGAATATATTCAATTGACACAAGCATGTGGTAGAGATCCTCTTAAATAGCTTACAACATGTTACAATATTAGACCATTTCATATACCTATATTCTGACATTTTTTTTTATTTTGTATATTTATTCAATATGTATAGAATGTCAATTAATACAAATTTACATGAATAATTTTCTACAAACATCTACAATTATTTATGATTAATTTACTTAAATTACAAAAATATCACACAACAAATATGTTAGTCAAATTGAAATTTTACAAATACTTTGAAGCATTAGGTTTTTTACCCTATTGAAGACATCTAAAGTTTGAAATGCAAAAAAACAAAATCGAAAGTAAGCAAAGTTGGGAAATTTCTTTTACAAAATATTAAGTTTTGTAAAAAAATATCTGCACATTCATTAAATGGTAGTAAATAGTGTGTTTATAAATTTTACCAGCGCTATGATCTGATTTTATAAATGAAGCATGTTATGCAGCAAACAAAAGCATTTTTTTATCAATTCCATTGAAAATATGAATGCATATTATCTTATTGGATTTTATTATTATTGTGCATTTTATGCTATTTTTTAATTTTATAATCACATCAAATACTACCATTTAATTATCCATCCAAAATTACAATCCAATTATAGGAAACAGGCACATTTCTTTGGTGGGGTACACTCAAACAATATCATATATTGTTGGAGTGTCGGCGCTCTGTTATTTCTTTTTCTTCTGCTCATACTCAATAGCCCTGTGTTCGGAAACAATCTGCCTTTCCCTTGTCAAAATACCGTCTAACTGTTCTGTAAATGCATCAAACGAAAACTTTGTTTCGAACCTCTTTAACCCTGCTTCACCTAACTTATCTCCTAATTCAGGGTGTAGCACCAACTTGCTCATTGCTTCAGCAAATGATTCACTGGTTGGTTGACATAAGAATCCCGTAACCTCATTCACAATTGTCTCAGTGGGCCCACCACTATTAACTGCTATCACTGGCTTTTTGTAGTACATAGCTTCCAATGGCACAATTCCAAAATGTTCATTTGAGGGAGTATACACAAGTGCCTTGCAATTATACAGCAGGGCTACCTTCTCAGCGTCTTTGGGTGATTTCATAAATGTAACTTTATCTTCAATGTCCAGTTCAGTAGCTAAATCTGTCAATTCTATGTAATGTTCCATGTTTTCCAAATTAATGGGGTCAAAACCTCCTGCCATTATTAAATGGACTTTGTTCCAATCATTTTCATTAAGTATGTGCTTTAGTTGTTCAAAGGCTCTTAAGGCCAGTTGTAGATTCTTCTTTCTTTCATACCTGTTAATGGATAGGAATATGAACTTATCTGTACCAACAGGAACTATCTCTTTCAAAGGTTTTGGCTCTGCTGTTTTAAAGAACTCAGTGTTTATGGAGGGGTAACAAATATCCGGAACATCTTTTATGCTTTGAAATGCATCTTGATACACCCTCGCTGTGTATTTACTGTTGACTAGAACCTTGTCTGCCTGAGCAGTGGTCAGCTCTTCCAGCCAGTTCAAGGGCGCTCTGTATAACTTCTTCAAAAAGCCGCCTTCAGAACTGAGCAACTTGTCAGGATGGTGGCAATAGAATACAACTCTGAACGGTCCTCGCGCCATTTTTATGAACGGAATGCATAAGGAGATCAAATCGCAGAATACTAGCGTAGGCTCTTCAGCAGGAATGACGTACCACGCTAGGTAAACAGCTGCGTACACCATGCGGACATACGCGCAAGCCGCTTTAAACCTACCAAATATAGACCGAGGAATCCAATCTCCCACCACGGTCACAGGAAACGTTCCATCACGTGTCTCGGCAAAACAGTGCGTTGGATCGTGATGATTAGTGTAAAAAGCGACTTCGTGACCCTTCTTTTTAAACGCTAATGCGGCATCCAATACCAACCGCTCGGCTCCGCCGATACCCAAGTCTGGATGGAGGAATAATATTTTCACCATAATTACTAGTTCTGATTGTTAATACATTCAATTGCACAAGGTCACTGAGTAATTTTTATTAAAACACGTAAACAAAGTAAACTCCGCAAACCAAACATCAAATATTTTTTGACACTAGTGGACACTAGAGTACCACCCAGATTAATAACGTGTAATCGATATGATTGACCCAATGGATGACGACGGAATTTTTAACATATCGATGTATGGAATTTGGATCACGTCTGTGATTTGAATTATTATTGGAGACGTACTAGATGCAAACCAATGCAAACTTTTGCAGTTCTGGCGTTTATATAATAATTAATACGTACACGGTCCATGAGGCTGATACCAAATCTTAATATACACTCTTTAATTTAACCATTGTAAAAATCGATTGTATAATTTTATAAATCGGTTACACAAATCAGATCGATTATAGGTCTACCAGAATCTCATGGCATAAAATTTAAAAAAAAAACAATGATTTTTATGTGGCAATACCATCGACGAACAGCTGATTCAAAACTTGAGTTATGTCCATGCCTGTATAACCTCTGTATTAAATATTTTTCCGTTACATAATCTGTGGCACAATTTGATCGCCAACCAAAGCTGACAGTTGCATCCAGCTTTCACCCCTCGCGCAAACCCTGCATTCCCCTCGGTCGCCTATCGCTCTTTCGGCGTCTGCGCCGCCATTTTGGCCGCCATTACAAGTTGTCAAGTTGTTTACGTTTGTTGTTTACTGTGTTACTGGGATTTTATAGTTCTAATCTTTGTTAAATACAAAGATTGTATTCAAGGATTTGTGAAGGTGCTGGAAAAAATGTGAATATTCATGTTGAGAGGAGCTGTTCATAAAGTGGCAGCAGAAAATATGATTTTACTTTTCTCAAGAGGCTACATCTGTACCAGAAATAAAAGCTATATCAAGACAGCCTTACGGCATTAATATGCGACCAAGACACATAATTCCGATAAGCTTTTAAGAATTTGGAATTAGAGACAACAAATAATTATATTTTGCGAAATCAAAACCCAGGTTGGTTACTCAAACAAAGTACTTTATACGCTTATGTTTTCATATTTGATGATAATGGTAACTAAGTATACTGTTTCTTTTTTTGCAGATGGAACCGATAATATTGGTGGGGCGAATTTAAATATATAGCCAAAAATATAGTCTTGTATAGACACATATCTCATTAGCAAGATATAATTGATGTCTATGAAACTGATTGCCTGCGTACCAAAATGAGTTACATAAATTAAATGACCAATATGTCATACTTGAAACAATAAAGAAGATTAAGGTATTTGATAATTGAATATTCATCAAAGTATTATAATAATTTAATTTAAAATGAAAATGAAATCTAAGGAAATTGACTAATTAATGTCCTTTTAATCATCAGTTTTGTGAAAATTGTATCTGTATCAGCCCATATACCTCCCGCTGTAGGGCACGGGCCTACTCTATAATCGAGAGTATGATTGAGAGTGGTTAGGCCATATAGTCTACCACGCTGGCCTAGTGTGGGTTGGCGGACTTACATACCATAGAAATTCTTATAAATCCCTATGGTATACAGGTTTCCTCACGATGTTTTCCTTCACCGTTTTTAGTGCGTGATGATTGACTATCAATACACACATGACTCCGAAAAGTCAGAGGTGTGCTCTGGGATATGACCCCACGACCACCATCAACATGTTGGCAGCCACATTTGGTGCATTTACCAACAGGCCACCACGCACTTCATGAAAATTATTTTATAAAATATTATAGTAAATAGTAATCATTTTAAACTCAAAGCAAGAACATTTTAAAGTGATGTGTATGTTTTAGTTCTAATTGTATCTGCAAGTCAAGATTGTCAATATCTCAATTTATTTTCAGGTCAAAAGCTGTGTCAGAGTTTTCAGCAGAACTATATCTGCTGCTCTCCTTTACACAACAATTTTTTGTAAGTATTGAAAAATCATATAATCCGTCTGTTTTCATTGATAGTTAATGTTAACTTAATTCACCCTGCATTAAAAGACTTGGTTTGTGTTCATGAATTTGATGAAGATTACTTTAAGCTTTTGTTTTGTATCATATAAAGCAGATATAAAAATTGTAGGAAACAAATTTTTGATTTCTCATGTTTATGATTATGCATTTTGCAACTTGTTAACAAAATTAAATAGAATCAACTACCCTATTAGTAAGTCAAACTCAAACTATATCTTTTTGTAATCATTGATATTTTTCATTCCAGCAACATGTACCGATGAAAGCTCAGTCAGCTCGATGACAAATAAGACTACTGCAATAGTGGCCTTTTTTTAAATAAAAACTACTAACAAGGCAGTAACAGAAAATCCTGAGCATCACACATTTTGGCCAGAAGCAATAAAAACAAGAAAAAGTCAGTACCCTCTATAAAAAACAACTATTACTCGGTTAAAATGGTTTATGAGGGTGTGGAAGTGTTTAAAATCAAATTAATATAATGAGACACAGATATTTTAATTCAGACCCTATTGAAAAGAAAATCAGACAAGTTAGTATAATTATAGATACAATGATCCTAACTGCCACACCCCCAGTTGAACCTTCAAATCTTTATTAGTTACAAGATTAATCACAATTCATAATAATAGTTTCAATTGGTAAGATGATTCGACAAACCCAGCCATAATTTTAACTAATTATTCGAAAATGGAATTGTTGGATAGTCAAATCATCAAAAGGAAATATGTGATATTGGGAATATACTAGAGCAGGCCCATTGAGAAGGTACGAAAACTCACTTGCGGGCCTATGCTGCTGGATGGGTAGTAAAGAAAGTAACTAGTTACGTAAATGGTTGTGAATGCCAAGACAAGTTAACGAGAGATCTTCCATCTCTCATCTTGGCATTCACAATTGGATCAGTATTTGAGAATTTGAGATTGTTCATAAAATTAGGCACAAGTACCTATCTGAAGGAGCAGTGATGCTGTTTAACAGCTAATGCTGATAACAGTGAAATCTGGAATAATATGTAAAAATATATTTTCTTTAATTATTCGTTGTAAAGAGTATTGACACTTCTAGAGTAATGAAAATTACGATGTTATCAAAATTTCAGCAAAAATATTTATTATTTAAGTATTAAAAAAAACATTAAAAAATAAATCGTTTAATAAATATTTTTAAGTGTTTTATTCACAATCTATCCATCTTTCATCTAAAAGTTACATTTACTTTATTATTTTGCTAAGTTTCTTTGGATTACTTTAATGTGATTTATAGAGACTTGGCGAAATAATAAAAACGATGAAAAAAATTACCCAGTGCAGCCGCGCGCAGCGCTCGCAACAAGGCTGAATACAATCTACCTTTGCCTGTATTACTTATCATATTTAAAAATAATAATCTTGATAATCTGTCAACCGACTTTCGTGATCGAATGACAGAGCGGCTATGGCTAAAGAATCTATAGGCGAGTTAGCCGTCTGTTTCTAGTTGGTCTGTGGTTATGTCATTCGATGTGAATATTTTAAAATTTCTATCCTTTCTTAGCGAAAAGGTACAAATTAGTTCTACAATCACAAGTGCGACACATTGTTTACAAGGTTTATCGCTAGATCCGCGAATAATTTGGTCAATTTTAAACAAAATCGTCGATTAACGACGTCGTTTTAACAAGTAAGTCGGAGTGAATAGTTTTGATACTTCATTTTTTTTGGTTAGTGTTAGATATGTGTATGTGTTTTATCGTATATTGATATCATTTTTTGAAACTAAACAGTAATGCATTAAATACCTATTTACAGGAGTTTCCAGAGATATTAAATAAGGAACGGTTTATTATTATTCCTTTATCTTCATCGTCTTCACCAGAAGATTTACAGGAAAAGTATTTAGAAGTAAGCTCTGACTAAAGTGTTAATGAAATAAAGAAGACTGGAAATAAAATTATACGTTTTTATTATACAATCTTGCATCTTTCGTATTACATTTATCGAATCTAATAATTATTTAAATAAAACCGACTCATAATCAAACTACTTACAATTTGGAAATTGAAAGTTGTTTGATTAAGTGAGAACAAACAAGAAGAGATAATTAAAACGAAACTTGTGGCTCGGTACCACTATTTTATCTACGTTTTGAAAGTACCAGCGCTCCATCTATATTATAAATACTCGTAAGACTCGTATGTATGTTATAATTTAAAACTGAAAAAAATCTTATTTGCCTATTTTAATTGGCTATAAATCTAAAAGTACAATTTTGAAGTAATTATAATGTTTAAATAACCTTTATATTTTTACTTAAAACATTACGTAATTTATTTAAAAAGTTGTACTAAAAAAATAATGTCAATTTGAAATAAAAAATAATTAGAATTATTGAAAGTATCAAAATATGTTCATCCAATTACCCCAGTGTTGCAATGCGTAAATTCAAATTTCCCAAAATGCCATGAGATTCTGGTAGACCTATATTACGACTGGTGTTTACGATTACGTGTCCTTTTTTTACACATAACTGAAGATCTACCTGAGAGATCTACACTATTGCCATTTAAAACGCAAAGGCGCATATACCAATAATGTTTCTTATAATTTTTATATCTCTCGGCTCAACTGAACTCTGCAGACATCATAGCAGACATCAAGATTTAATCTATAGATCTTCTAAAACGTCTTTAATGCTATTATTCGACTAACTTAATTAGACGAAAAGGGTATAATGACTTCGAACGAACCTTGACACAGTTCAACGTAATTTAATTACATGATTTTAATAGCTAAATGAAATACAGTTTCAATAAAATTGTTTATTATTGTAAAAAAAATGTGATTAAAGCTCATCTTTTCTGTCAATCTTCACGAGATCAACGTGGAATGTAAGCGTTGCAGACTTTGGTATCTTCGGCGGTGCCCCAGCTTCGCCGTACGCCAGTTCTGGTGGGATCACCAGTTTTCTTTGTTCTCCTTCACACATACCTATTAGGCCCTGGTCCCATCCCTTAATTACTTGGCCTGATCCAAGGGTAAACGTCAAAGGATTTCCTCTGGGGATAGAGCTATCGAATTCCGTTCCATCTTCTAAAGTACCCTAAAATAGAAGAAACCCGCAATATTAGTATTCCGTACTAACCATTTAGAGGTTATTTAATATGATATTGTAATCAGAACGTGATCAGAACGAACAAATTACCGTATAATGCATATGTAGTAGATCTCCCTTTTTACTCTTCATGGGACATTCGGCAGGTCGCTTTTTAACTCCAATTTGTAGCTTTTTAGGTGTATTAGCTATAACTACATGTGATATCACACTCATTAGAACTATTACAAATAGTATAATTTTACACAAAGTCAGAAGATTAGCATTCATATTGTTTATTATAAAAACTACAAAATAGCACTTCTAAGACTAAATAAAATAAAAGGGATTGGTAGAATTTTTATCACAATTTCTAATCAATAGCGACAGCCGACAACTCACAACTGACAACTAGAGATGTGTCAAATCGATTTACCTTGAGTTATGCCTAATTCGAGTTAACTCGAATTAAATTTTCCCCAACTCGAGTTTGAAAATCGCCGTAAATGAACATATCAAGTGAAAGAGAGAGAGAGAGAGAGCGCCATTCGTTTATTGGGTGCGCGCTTTAATACTCCAGGTACCATTTTGTGATAAAAAGTACCCTATGCGTTGAGTCAGGGTATTAGCTCTCTCTATACGAAATTTCATTAAAATTTTTCTAGACGTTTGAGCGTGAAGAAGAGTTTTTATAATATTAGTAGTATATAAACTATAAAAACCTTTTGATTTCAATCCTACAATTACTACCTAAGAAGTTAAGCTATGATAATTGTCCCAACAGAGATTTGGACAGAAGAACAAATATGAGAAAAAGCGATTTGTATCAATCATACACTCATTTTTTTCCTACTAACTCGAGTTCAATTCGAGTTAACTGAATTTCAAGTTTCAACTCCATTTAATTCGTCTTATTTATCCCGAATTGGCACATCACTATGACAAAATATTACCCGATAACCAATTTGCGAACTGTCATGTCATAAATCTGTTTTGATCTGTTTCTTGCTTAGGTTTCTTGTTTATTTTCGTGAACCTGTTTTATGATAATGAAATTTGAATTCTGATAAATATTAGTTGGTGATAGTTTAATACGTATTGTTTTTACTTTATTGCCTTTGCAATAATCAACTTTGTTGTGTTTATTCTGCTTTAACAACGAACACTTTTAAATGCCTAAACCATAGGTACTAAAACACAATATTCATTATTCTGGATTGTGATAGAATATTAGTTAAGATGAACCCGTGTAATCCTGGAGAGAGAGAGTATGTCAGAAAACTACTTAATAAGACAACAATAACACCCAGTATTATTTCATATATAGAAACATTAAGCATCAACATTGATCAACCTAATTATTCCTTTCATAAAATTAGTGTAAGTATTGTTGATTACTTATTTATCTGTGAAACTAGATAACTGAGAGTAAAGCTATTGGTCTACTATCCAACTAAACTAACAGGTACCGTTTGACATTTCATATTTTTCAATTTTAAACATATTTAGACAAGCGTAACTCACACAATTTTAATTTCGCTTGCCGTAAAGCCACAATTCCATGGTTTTAGGCGAAATGTTATTGAAATTGTGTAAGTTACGCCTGTACAAAGTTGAAAAGTATGAAACGTCAAATGGTACCTGTTAGTTTAGTTGGATAGTAATGCAGTGATTCTTGCCCATTGACCTCAGGAAGTATCTCAAATAGTCTGCAGACTCATGCTATGGCCAGCCGTAAAATAATTTTGCATGTTTATAGATAAATATATAGACCCATTATATATTTACATTTAATTACTGTAACATACAACCAAACTAGCCAACAAAATGAGTGATCAATGACTTGACATTTTTGCAAATGGTCCCTCATGATTAAATGGTTAAGAACCACTGCTCATTGCTCTCGTTGGAGCAAATAAGGGCTGTGAACTGATAAGTTTCATACAAGGCAATGTATGTGAAAGCCTTTAATTGGAGACTGGAACTGTCTGGGATAGAAATAAAATTAACCAATAATTGTGAGTGCTGTTAGTGTCAACACTACCAAACTAGAAACAAAATAAGTGTGGGACATTAGTCTCCAGATATAATAATTTACAATTTAAAATAATAGAATAATATTTTTGTGTTCCTAAATAGTTGCATTAAATGAAATTAATAATATGCATATTTTGTCATTTACTGCAAAAAATTAAACAATGATCACTTGCAAAGGTCTCGAGTAAAAATATATTAGCACAAAATGGTCACTGATAAGGACTTATAAAGGCTGCAGATATTTGCTTTAACCTCTAAGTGAGCCATAATAACAGGTCACAGAGAAAATATCAGGCCTGAAAATTCCACACCAGTTTTTTTATTTCTGTGAATGGTGAGAAGAGCATGCCATTCGCCTGATGGTAAGCAATACAACTGCTCATGATAGCAAAACTTAACAGCAGCTTAAATTACAAAGCATTCCACATTCGCTTGGCATTCCACTGTGCTTGCCATCTTGAGACATAAGATATTAAGTCTCAATATGTCCCGTAGTTACTCTAGCTACAATACCCTTCAAACTGTAACACAACAGTCCGTTTACACTGCTGTCTTTTAATTTGTTCCTTTTGTTCAATATTCTCTATAGCTGAAGGTGTTGATGATATTAATAATTTGTTTGCAGATAAAACATTGGAATGCCAGCCAGGACACACTTTTCAATACAATGGCTGAATATTTTACCTCCGCCTTGATACCGATCAACCCACATGTGCAAGATGAAGTCGTATCTTTTTGGACTAGCAACCTGAATCTTATACTAAAAATAATTAAATTAGAGTTTAAGTTCTTTTATGACAGAGATTTTTTCAATGTTGATATTGTCTTCAATGACAGAATGGCAAAAGATTTATTTACCAAAAATGAAACAGAGAGCGATATAGTATCGGATGTTGTTAGTCGCAGATACAATGACGAGTTGGAATTGGATTTATCGGATTTTCGTAATGACGCACGTAAGGATAATATTTATATCAAGTTGTCATATATTTCCACCCAAAGAAATAATGCACCACAATTTAAAAAATACATGTTAAAACATAAACCTTCAATCAAATTTCTTTTGATTTCCAGAATTTCTGAAGAAGAGAATTGTTTTCTTCAATATAAATATGTTGTCGTACTTCAAAAGCGTTATGCTGAAAGTGGGAAAACTCACAAAGTCGTTGAATTTAAGCAAAAACAATCTAAAGTA
Organism: Hyles lineata; assembly: GCA_030180105.1. Lineage (NCBI taxonomy): Eukaryota > Metazoa > Arthropoda > Insecta > Lepidoptera > Sphingidae > Hyles > Hyles lineata. The sequence continues at coordinate 8,328,403 of JARJEE010000023.1, forward strand.
TGTATTTAATCTGTAAATTTTCATGTGGTATAAATATTAAAAACTTTTGCATTTGAACTGCCTAGGTGGCGTAGTTGTACTATGTTATGGTTACAAAGCTGAGGTTTCGGGTTCGAATCCCGGGTCAGGCAGTGATATTGTGTTTTCAAATTCATTATCAGCCCGGAGTCAGGAATTTGTGTCCGATATGACGATAAGTTCGCCCCCAATCGCATCGTGGGACGGACAATACAAGGTGAAATTTAAGTGTCCTGGCACCTCTGCATACCCCTTCTGGAATAAAAGGCGTGAGTTTATGTATGTATATATAACATTTAAATCTTCTCTAAACCATTGTTAGGTTGGTGCAATATAGTCATAAATGTTGTATGTTTTGCTTCTAGTCAACCACCACTGCCGATCTTAAACTTCTTTATGAATGGAGAAGTCACTGCTTTAAACCTAAGTAATAATAATGTGAGTTAATTAATATTAATCATCATTAATCTGATAAAAAAATATTCACAATATTTGTATTTGTTCAAAGGTTACCATACAGTGTAGTTTATACTGACATATTTATGAAAATTATTAACAGTTTAAATACTAATTTCTAGCCCATATACAATGTCAGTCCGCCTCTATAAAAGTTATAGCTAAAGCCTAAAAGTATTTTTTTCCTAAAGTTACATCTTTTTACAGATAAATAGTTTATCAGATATATTTTTAAGAGAGTTATTTGCTTTTAACAAGAAAATTACAAAACTATGGTTGGAAGGCAATCCCCTATGTGACGAATTAGATACTTATGACTACAGCAAGAAGATTATACCGAGGTTTCCGCGGTTGGCTGAATTGGTGAGTAAATAATATGCAGTTGTGATGTGTTTATGGTCAACGGTGCTCTATGACACTTTCCCGCCAATTTGTTAGATTAAAAAGTTAACGGAAAACAGTAGTAAACCCGCTTCTAAATCCTGAGACATAAGATCTTAAGTCTCAATAATATTTATCAGCTACATGATTATGTAAGTATGTAAAGAGTGGTGTAATAAAACATCAATGCTTATTTTCAAAATCGGGTTCGAACACTCTCCTGAAATTTTGATTTTTAAAAATGTATGTACCTATGCAATTTCTGTTTCCATCGAAATATGACTCAATCTCTTTCACATTTTTTTCATTATTCCTCATAGTTCGGATTTGGCCATCTACGCACACTTGAAAAATTCTCCTTGCATATCTCTAAACATCGTGCACAAAAGTATTTAATTAACCAAAGCTGTTTAACCTTACAGGACGGAATAAAACTTAATCAAAGTCGAGAGTTGCCTCCTTTCGTCCGAAATTTTTTAGCAACACCGAACCGTACCACACAATGTGTGGTCAGCAAGTTCATAACGAGTTATTTCAAAGCCTACGATAAACCTGGAAGACCTGCAATCAATGTATTTTACGATTTAGACTGCTCGTTTTCTATATCTACTCAATTTACTCGTATGTATTTTAATTAATTTTGTTATACAGGTGTCCAAGAACTCAACGATAATACGGCAAAGATAGACTCCGATTTTTCCGATTCAATTTTTACAGCCTCCGTGGCACAGTTAGACGCCGGGTGAGAAACGAGAGGCCGCGGGTTCGATCCTCGCACCGAAACATATTTGTGTCCTCCACAGCTATTGATTTCTGGTCTGGGTGTTTGTGAGATGGAAAAGTCTCTCGTAGTACCTGATACCCGTGACACAAGACTGGGGTCAGGACTATGTATGTGACTCTTGGGTGTATTTATTATTTATTTATTTGTTACTGTAACGTGACAGCGTGTTCTATTTCCCGTTACCGTATAAAAGTTGAGTACTGGGACACCCTTTTAAATATCTCAAGTTGCATGCAGCACACGACGTCGCGTGAAGCGGCCTATTACGCTATGACCGATCACGCGACGTGGCCTCACGGTCCCATACAATAGTGTTTAGGGTATAGAATGGTAGCCGTAGCCGTTGACTTTGGTATTTGTGTCGGCCACTCGGGAACGATATTACGTTTCAGTTGGGATCGTGGCCTGTCAACAGGCAGGGCACGGGCCTTCTCTACAATCAAGAGTACGATTGAGTGTGGTTAGGCCATATAGACCGCCCAGCTAGCCTAGTGCGGGTTGGCGGACTTACATACCATAGAAATTCTTACAAATTGATATGGTGTGCAGGTTTCGTCACGATGTTTTCCTTCACCGTTATAGTGCGTGGTTATCGACTCTACACATAACTCCGACAAGTCAGGGGTGTGCCCTGGTATTCGAACACGCGACCACCGTGAACATATTGGCAGCCGGGTTCCGTCTGTTTACCAACAGGCTCCCACGAACTTACATACGCAAATAACACAGATTCCGTAAAAAAACACAACATATGTGTTCGCCGCAGTAAATAAATAATGTGGATTCAAGAATAATTTTCTTTTTTTTTTGCAGTGGCCCAAGAAAATGCGATGTCATTATATAGTCAGAATGGGCGAAACTTCTGTCAAGCTTATGCAAAGCCGACTGACGAACTCAACAAAATGATTTACCTTCGCCGATCGCCCGTAGTGAAAAAAATAAGGCAGCTGCCAACAACTATACACGATCTTAGCTCATTCAACGTATACGTTTTGGCACACGATGTAAGTTTTCTTAATGTTAAAAATCTTATATTAAAGTAAATATTGTTTATTTTAGTTGTGCTAATTTTTCAGGAGGCATACTTGAACCTCCTGTAGCTGACTAAGAAACAATGATTATGTTGTAGGTACTAAAACACAATTTGCAAGCTAAGTTTTCTGCAAAACTTATTATATTGCCCTATTTTTCTATTTGAACAAGATATTCAATTTTATTTTTAAATCTCAGTTTCGATTGCAGACCACATTAATATGTTTGTTTTTCTTTTGTTACAGACTCAGTTCTTAGTTTTGGTAATAGATGGTCTTTATTTTGAAGCTCACAACAATATGAACGTGCATGTAAAATTCAGTAGGACATTCACGTTTAAAACGTATCGCAGGAAGTCCACAGAACAGCATGTTGTGTACTGCATAATGAATGATATGCTCTTCGTAAGAACTCCATGGAATTATGAAGTCAAGAACTTTAGGGTGAGATATTTTTTCTTCAAAGATAAAACATGCAACGAGTGGTAGGTCTCTCATATATGAGGCCGCCTGTGTAGGTACCACTGAAATGTCTATTTATCCCGCCAAATAGCAGTGTAAATGCACTGTTGCTTTCCTCTTGGAAGGACATAGTAGCCAGATAATTCATGGTGTTGTTTGGTTTTGCTACTGTCCCTGAGCGGTCGTTTCGCTTATTATCAGGCGAATGGCATGCTCATCTCGCCATTCATTGCAATAAAAAAACTTTTGCTACTATTTGGTTCACACAAACATTTGTCTAATTCCGAGGATCGAACCCGCCAGCGTTGCATAGCCGGCCTCTAGCCAACTGCGCCACGGAGGCTCTCAGAGGGTGTGTTTATTTATTTATCTATTTTAACTGGTGACCACATTCATGATTATTTATATTACAGGTTCCATTAACCAGACCAGATGCGCCTATGGCTCTTGTCGATCCCAGCATAGAAGAAAGAGAAGCTATGTTGAAAGTATTCCTCAACATCACGAGTTTAAAAAAACATGTAGCTATAGAGTAAGTTCCATATATTTGGAGATTTTATAATTTTGTTTCTCAAAATGATTACACAGGTGCATTGGCAACACATTGGTGGTGAATGTTGCCCAAAAAAGTTTGTCGAAAAATACTTGATGAATATGGGTTTCATATGTGTAAATGCGCCTTTTTTTCATAAGTTCGGCAAACGAGCAAACAGGTCACCTGATGGTAAGTGATTATTGCCGCCCATGAACATCTGCTACGCTAGAATCACGTATGTGTTGCCGACCCATCAAAACGGGAGGGCAGCAGGAAGGAAAAAATATGAGTAGAGGAAAGAGGTATTGGGCATCCCACAATGTCAATCACCGAACAAAAAGCCCAGTTCATATCGATCTCATGTGAGACAGTGGTACAGCCCTGGACCAGCCCATTCATGCTGAGTCATTCATGAATAACTGATGATAGGTCTCAGATATGTGAGCAGTGAAAATGTACTGTTTTTTTTTTTTTTTTTTTAATTTATTATTTGAAATATAAATACATAATTTACAATATAGCTACTAACAAACCACAGAGGTTTATACTAGAGCTAACAGAGTTTACAACAGCAACAATACGACAGTAAAATGTACTTTATAATATCAATTAGCACTTCACAAATGCATGGTAGGTAATTACAAGTTTAGTTGACACTGTAGATACATTATGCAAAATAAAGTTATTGATTGTTAATAAAGAACGTTTTCAATTTATATTTAATATTAGTAGGTGTAATTTTATTAGCTAAGTCGGTAGGCATATCATTAATAAGTCGAGGTATAAGGTATTTAGCTGTTCGCTCCCCGTACGCATTGTTTGCGCTCAGTGTAAAAAGTCGGTTTCGAGCTGTTGTTGTGTTCCGGTTTGAAGGACATTGCAGCCAGAGTAACTACTGGACATACTGAGGCTTAATTTCGTATGTCTCAGGATGCGAGCGCAGTGAAATGCTAAGCATTACTTTATAATTCATACTGTTGTTTGATGCTTCTACTGTCCATGAGCTATCGCTTACCATCAGGGACGTCATACTCGTCACGCTCAATAAAAAAATGAGATAAATCACAGCCTGAGAAAATGTTTCATCTGCTAAGTTCTGCTTATTTTGTGCTCTGTACCTATTCCATAGTGTGCAAAATGATTATGTTTGAATAAATTATACTTTTTTCAGAATACTAGAAGAAGCCCAGTGGGATATGAGGCCAGCTTTAATAAATGTTACAAAACAAATAAATAAAAAGGAGTTGTCGCCTAATGATTTTGAACGCAACAAAATCTACGATCCTTATGCGTTTATGGATGAAGATTAATAAAAAATGTTGTCTATCTAGGTAATTTTATTACAAAGCCCAGAATACCTAAAATATAACTCACCTAATACACAATATAAAATCATTATTATTTTATGAGCCACGAAACTACAATATGTGTCTATTTTTTACAAAGTATTATAAGTGTGGACGAAAACTTTATTTTAGAAATAAATCAACATTTAGGAATAGAATCACCACTAGGTGTTATGTTTAATTTACATTATGATGGCTCAACTAGTACCATTTAAATAAAGTTTATGGGAGTAGAACCCCCATGTGATTACCCTCGTACCAAACAATCGGGACATATGAACAAGGTTTAGTCATGGACAGAAATCAATGGATTTTGTGGCAGTGTTTTCTCTTGTAATAAATACATAATAAACTTAACAGTATATTGAATGTTTCTTATGCAAAGAATGAAATTCTATAGTATTACTTGAAAAATACTTTTGCTGATTACTGGTGCATAATTGTGTGTTTTCTTTACAAAATCATACTAGATCATGGCACTGGTGAAATAAAAGTGACATTAATTTTTACAATACTAATATTAACTTGGCCGACTACAGCAAGGAGAAACAGCAAGAACTGAGAGAAACTCGTAAACATTATACTAAAAATCTAAATAATTGATACAGTAACATACACTGTATTCGTATACAAAATAATAATCTATGTTATTTTTTCCGAAAACACGGTAATATTAGTCTGTTGAAACATAGACCAGCATTTTTTGGCATTTTTCATCTCGCAATTGGCAACACTGAATTTCAGTCGTCAAACTACAGCTACTTGTCAAAAGTTGTTTTGCAACAAATAAAGAATTTTTACCCACGTTTAATTCCAGAATACTTATAAAACAGACCATGTCTAATAACTCTATTAGCCAGTCTTCCAACATGCCTACTATTGGAGGTATCAACCAAGGTGCTATACAGTATGTCAACAATTCTTTGCAAAGTCCTCAAGTGCAATCTGGGACAGTGCAAGGGTCTCCTTCGCAGCATAGCCCGATGGGGGCACAAGCGCAGGTTGGTGCTAAGGGTAGTCAAAGTGGTGGTGGAGATCAAAGTACTCAGGTGAGGGTTAACTGGGTCAATCGCTTTTCTTTGCAATCTGTGTCGGATTAGGCTGTGCGGAGTTTGTTATTGTTTGTGTTTGCACACTACAGCTCAGAATAAAACTAGAGTAAGCTTTGCTGACAAATAAGAAATGCTTGAAACAACCTTTCGTCTGTATCATGGTCCGTTATCTATTAGGACTATGTCATAAATGTCTTAGTTTATTGCGCCTACAAATACTACCCGCAGATGCGTGAAAATAATTATGCGGGGCCACCTTTAAGCCCGGGGCCCATGGCGTATATTATATCTGCTATAAAGCTAATCCGGCACTGGTTGTGATGTGTTTTTGTTTGGGTATAAATCTTGCATGTTTCTGCTTTAGTGGGTTTTAATAAGCATGTATGCTTCGTATAGTTGGCATTTAATCTGGTTGCTTTTAATGTTTTGCCTGAAGGTTGGGATTATACAATTACATGCTTAAACATAATATGTTTTGAAAAAATACCACAACTATGTTAAAAATTTACTTAGGTAAATGTGTAATTTGATTTGTCTAGATAGATACATGAATAAGAATTTCTTGTTCTTAACAGAGTTTCAACCTATTTTCTCCTAAAAATTTAAAACAACAAAGTTGTAGGGATATTAAGGTACAGTAAAGGTTTTAACCACTAACCACTCTCAATCGTACTTTCAATTGTAGAGTAGGCCCGTACCCTGCAGAGGGACGTATATTGGCTGATACACATACAGAATGGTTTTAACACTAACAGCACTCTGCATATATGCATTACACCCCTTGGTATTCCCTATTTACTATTCAAACCCAGGCAAAGTACAATAAATCTAGGCTTGATTTGCTTACCTCCTTACACAATTATCCTAACACAAACACTGCTATATGTAGACCAAAAATACTGTTTAACAGATGCCAACATATTGACTTTATACTTTGCTTTATAGTTTAACATGTGATACTTTAACTCCACACCATCCCTTCCACAATCCATCTTCTATCTTCAAAAGCACAAGCACACCAATAATTTTCTACAAAATGTAATTTTTTTAAATGTCTCAGTTACTCAGCCGCCCACGTCTTCGAGAGTTGGTCCGTGAGGTAGACCCTACAGTGCAACTTGATGAGGAAGTGGAAGAAATGTTGCTGCAACTCGCTGATGACTTTATTGACACCTCACTCAATGCTGCATGCTCGTTAGCCAAACACAGACATGCTCCTACTGTGGAACTAAAAGATGTACAATTACATTTAGGTAAGATAATATTTAAATGAGAATCCTTTATTTGTAGCATCCAAACATAATTTTTTTTATTTTTGTTTTTATTTTTGTAATAATTTAAGTAAACAAATATAATAAATACACCCAACAGACAACAACAGTCTTGTGTTGTGGTTATTGGGAACTGTTCGAGACTTTTCAATCTCTCAAACACCCAGACCCAAAACAAATACCTGTAGATCACAACTGGAGATCGAACCTATCACCTCACGTTAAACAGCTGCTTCTAAAACCAAGTGCCTATACATGACTTTAAAGATTAGATTACAGTAGCAATCACAAAGCAAAATATCAAGATTTTTTTAAAGAAATGTGTTAAATCATGGTCATCATCACTTTTGCAAGGTTCTGATATTGTATGTTGTATTTTTTGCAGAACGACAATGGAATATGTGGATACCAGGGTTCGGCAACGACGAGTTGAGACCATACAAACGAGCGGCCGTGACCGAAGCGCACCGACAACGCATGACCCTCTTGAGAAAAACAATAAAGAAATATTAAATAAGCGTCAATTATTTTGTATTAAGTGTAATTCAATAAATATGTTTATTAAAAAATTGGTATACTAATTTAGACTTTTGTTATGATAAATAATCAAAAGTTTTTCAATAAGTATTTTTTTATTAAAAATTCAGTTGCTGAAAATTGCAGGAAAGGATAACTTAGTATGCACATCAATTGGTGTTTTTGGGTAGTGATAGTGTATTCCGTTAGATGTCGCTAGTTGTGTTCCATTTTAATTAAATAATTTTAATTATTATTCTAAAAAAATATATCTTAGAGCATAAAAAGTAATAACAAGCATAATTAGTTTGTTATTAACTAAATTTAGTAATGGGATAAAAAAAAAATCTTTCTCATAATATTTTATTAAGCATACCAATAGATGTCGCTACATTACTCATAAAATTACAAAAGGTTCTGTACTCTCCTGCTATTGCAGATGTGCGCAGAATGATATGGACTTATTACAAAAAATGCAATATGTTATCTTCGTTAGAGATTCTAATTGGGTATTTCTTTTTTTTTTAAGCAGGTACCTTCATTGATGTTTTCTATAACAAAAAATCAATGAAGCTACTACCTACTTAAAACAAATGCAACTACCTACATAAAGTAAAATAGTACGTTTTTGACAGTTTCCGTGGCCAGTTTGCTAACGCCGCGGGCAAATTGCGCGGCTATCGGTTCGGTCCCTGCGTCAAGCCAAAAGCTTGTTGGATCAGACTTGATGGGGTGAGTATCTGCCTTTTGTATTTATTTATTCAATGTAGGTATAAGCTAAGCTAATGGAAAGGAGAATGCCCATTCTACTATGTACCTATCGGAGCGATTTTTTTGTCCCATAATAAAACCTACTTTTTTGTGTACGGAAAAATATACATTTTCAATAAGTATAAACATAATTGCGACCCAGGCCCGGAGTTCTTGGAGAAATGAATTTGAAGCCACATAAAAAATATTTTTGTCTTCGGCTATGTGAACAAAATGTAAAATATGACACCAATTGCTTTATTTTATAAAAAAATATGTCGCCCGGGATGAAACAGGACAACGTTAAAGGACAAACCAAAAAAAATGCTATAATGAATTTTAAACAGTATCTGTACCGGGATCAACGATATTTTTCACCGATACCACGAATGGGCATTCTCCTTTAACTTATAACCACATGTATCTGGGCGTTTTTCAAAAAAGTTGACCGTTACGGAACCGGAACGCTATTATTTTTAGTATTGATTTTATATTTTATTATTACATTTTTGGATAGCATATTAAATGAGGTTTTTGGAAATATCAATTGTTTTATATTCGAATAAGCAGTAAAACAAAAAAAACATATTTTATGGAGCTCGCAGGGCAGAAGTAGTTCCAATTAGTAACATTTTCATATGTCTTTTTTTTAAATAAAAACCAAGTATTTTCTATTTTTTTAATAAATATCTTTTTGTTTAAATCAGTTACATTCATTATAACAGCAAACAAAAACTATTCATAGCATTTTACCCCAAATTATTGATGAAAATTCTTCCGATTCGTAACATTTGTTTGATAATGTCCTCAAATTATTCTCTGTTGTGTAAAAAACTCAAGGTATAAAACTAAATCTCTTAGAAAAGCAGGTAAAACATGACAAAATAAACAATATTTAGTTGTTACGATAGTAATCTTCTTCTAAAATTACAAGAAAAATAAAATTTTCTAGACCAAGTCCTTCTTTAACAAATTACTAACTGGATTTCTTAGTTACTAACAGGAACATAAAGTTGAGTTCACAATACTAACTTTTTACTACTGCTCCAATTTTAATAAATAATTGTTTTTAAGTTAAATCATAAATCACAGATATCAATTAACAACATCGCTTAAACTACTTAAAATTATTAAAAAAAAAACAAAACATAATTCGCCCTAGTCAGCCTTTTTACATAACACATATCAAATAATAACTTTGTACGCCGTAATGTTTACGCTTCTGTCAAACTTTTAAACTAAAAAGCCTTATTCATAGACAGTTTCAAAACGTATTTTAGTTATCGAATGTGTTGTCCCTTTCGATCGAATTTTGAATTTACTTTGAGCGAAGAAGACAAAACATTCAATTGCTAAAATAGGTTTTGAAATTCTATGAATATGGCCGAAACTCTCCAAAAAATTATAAACAACTATCATGCCGTCATTAACAGCCTGAGAAAACTACTGATAATATCAGCCTGCAAGTTTGACACGTGTTATTTCATCATGTTGTGATAACTAATTAACATATATAGTTAAAATTAACCTTAATTTTCATCAGATATATTAAAACAAGGAGGACAGATGTAATCAAAAAAGTTTGTTCCACTGCATTTCAGATATATATCACTTTTACAAACCATGCACTTGATTTTACTCTTTACGTCCTTTTGACACAATTTACATATAATGCTATTTTTTTAAGGTTGGTAGAAGAAATATCTTTGTGCAAAAGTGACCTCGTACTTACTTTTTTTGGTGGTGGTGGGGAGTCTCCAGGATACTTAACGCGAACGCGTTTTTTTACGCATTTGGGACTTGAGGTTGGTGCTACTGGAAGATCACAGCTATGGCCTCCATCTTCGAAATTAGTATCAATATCAAAACTTATATTAGTAAGATTAATCAATTGATCATTCAACAACTGCATTCAACTTCTGATGTTTTTCTTGTGCCACATTATAATTGGAATAAATCTTTTTCTTCGATCAAATATACACTAGATACAACATGAGCGCTTAGAAAATGGCACCAAAAAAGAGTGCTTTAAGCACTCTTTCGCCTTCAGTCACGCACCGACCGTTGCTTCTAAAACGTCGCATAACTTTAGACAATATTATGTGAAAAGCTACTTTAAGCACCAGGAATAAAGTGGAATTTATGTTAATATATTTGGAATATGTGATCTTTTTGTTTAATTTTTTTCATGTCATGCATCGGTGCCACTTTTTAACAGAACTTTTACAGGGAACTGTGTATCTAGTGTATATTTGATCGAAGATCTTTTTATTTAATTTACTCGTTTGCTGCTTAATTTTATTTATTGGTATAGTTTCTTGATTAATTGATGTTTTCTTTCTTTCTTTCTGATTTCTTTTCTGTTTTCTCCACTGTTCCCTTTGCTTTTTTTCTCATTATCATCTAAATCAGCAATTTTTTTCTTTGCTTTTTAACTATTTCTCTTTGTTTCTGTTTATATTTTTCATATTTTTCGTTGTTTTTCTTTAACTTTTCTCTAAATCTCCTAGCTCGTTCAGCTCCGGTAAGTGGCATTTTTGTTTTTGTAAATGTAGGTTAGTTGTTACAATATTCACATTCGTCGTCCGGAAAATGTTCATAAATAGCGAATAATGAACAGGTTTGGCACCAGACAAATGTATGATCCAAAAGATGAATTATTTGTTTGCCACTAAAAATAACAAAATGAATTGGTATTCCGTTGTTCGTGTCAGTATTAGTGTTGCAGTTATAACATTTTCTTGATAGTATAAAGTGTGTTATTTTCCATGGCCACTTAGTTATTTTAAGTAGTCTTAAATCTTTGCGAGTCAAAAATTTGTCAATGTCCAGAAATACTACCATTATTTCCAGTAAGCGTGTACACTTATTCGTGTTATGTCGAAAACCTGCAATGCAACTTAAAATTTATTTTCGAATGCACCGTGTAGAATACTACAAAAGTGGCTTCAATTTGAATATTTCTAGTGAGTACCTTGCACAAACAGCAAATCAAGAAATACTTAAACAACTTTTACGGTTATTTGCTAAATATAAATGTACGGAATTTCCGTGTTATAGTATAGTCTACCCGCAATCATGGCGCTTGCAACAACATCGAAACATTAACAGCTAAGAAAATTATACTAACGGAAATCCCTTTGTGAATATTTAAGAAAATACTTAATTTTTATTTTACTGTGTACTCGACTTTATAATTCCAGTTAGTAACAAAATCCATTCCGGCTATATGTAACGTTACTTATCTGACGTTACGAAACTGCATTTTATAACTTCACATTAATATATTTTGTATAAAATAAACAAAAAATATAATTCTAATAAACTTCAGTTATTTTTAGATACTTAGTGCTAAGCTTTAAATAATGTTCGTGTTAAAACAATAATATACTTACCTTCAAAATCACTGTACTAATCGGAACACGAAAATGCTAACAAGCTATTCTGAAAACTAAGTAACGGTAATCAACCATTAAAGGCCGGAAAAAGACACGACCAACCATTTTAAACTGTCAAAAATTGGTTGCTAAATTAAAAATAATATCTGAATTACTTGTTTATTTTTTAAGTCGACTAAAATCGTCGTTACTAATTGGAAATTCCGGTATTATCAAAATTCGAGGACAAAATTAAATTTGATTTATTTACTTATTTTGATACAATAACCAGTTAAAAGACATTGAAACATATTTTCATATTGTTTTACCACAAACCAAGTGACTTTACTATAAGCTTGGAGAGAATATTTGGGAACTATGATACTTCAAAGTGAGCAATGTATGCATGGGACATCGTGAAATTGGGGGGCATGTAGTTGCATTTTAATTTTTTTTTTAAAGTATGATTTTATTTTTAATGATTTTTCTATGTTAATTTACTTTTATTGAAATTTGCTACCGATTGCTATTTTTTACGTGAAATTTTCACTGATAATTATTAAATAATATGAATGAGAAGTCAGTGGACATTACGATTTAGCCGTGGTCAAAAGATTTGAAAAATGCCCATCTAATTACTTATGTTATTTCAAATAAAAAACAGGAATATTCAACACACCATTTATTTCATAATTAATGTGAAAGACGATGTCATACACTTATAAATAAACACAATAATAAATCACATAAAAATCACAACTTAAAATATTAAGTCACATCATAAATAAGTAGGCAAACATCACGCAATACTGGTTCAAACAAAAATCACAGATTTTTGTGGTAAAAACTGCAAGTTTACTGAACAAAACAAATTCATCTTTTATAAATCATAACAAAACTTTTGGAATGTTCAGAATGGTAAATTGATAATAGTAAAAAAGTACGCCGAAATTCATAATCAAATAAAGTATTAAGGATCTTAATTAATAATCCGTTCATCTACGTTGATTAGCTAAACACCAATAATCACTATAACTATATTATCTACTCCAAATAGATTGCTTTAAAAATGTCTTCTCATTAATCTATTACTGATTGTGACATGCTGCAACCTTTGTTTCTCGTACAGTGCAACAAGTTAAGCAAACGCAAAACAATGGTGGACCCAATGTCTACACTGGGTAAAAAAATGTTGAAAATATTATAACTTAGATCTAGGTCATGGCTATGCCACGTGAAACCTGCTCGATAATAATGGCTATTTAAACAGCATCATCTGATAAGGTTAATGCTCGTTAGTACTACAATATTCCCCGTAGAACTACGCCGGTGTATTCATGTTTATTTTAAACCCTTAACCTTGGAAACGCTGTCTTGTGTCAACTAATTTATCATTTATAATTAATTAGTCAAATTTCCCAGTGGATGTTTACTTCAACTTCCATTGCCTTCTCATAAAAATTCCACTCGAAATCACTCATTCACACTGAATAAATATATTTGCCAAATTGCAAACTCGATTTTGATCTTTTAAGTACCTATATTGAGACGACTATATTAATTAATAAGTCACTAGGCGCGTGTTTTATACTGCTTTTAATTTTAATGCCGCCATTTTGATCCTTTACGACCTTCAAACCGTAACAGCATCGTCAACAATTATCGCCGTATCGTTTGTTATTTTGTTGTTGATGTTCGGTTTTTGTTTTCCATACTGTTTTGCTTTTGCAAGCATATGTATGGGTCCAAAGCAAGCGTGCTTTAACAATTTACTACTTGTGAGTTTGATTTACGCTTCACATGCCGCCTCCCGTTTGTCGGGGATGTAAAGATGATCGGATGAGTCCACTTTCTTCCAGTGGAGTAACTTGGACTTGATTGTCACCGGCTCCTGTAGACAAGCAAAGAATATAGTTTAGTAAAAATGAAGTGCATTTATTATTATAGCTATCACTATTGTTGAAACAAACAATTTCATCTCAGTCAAGTTCCTTGTTTGGTACATGTGAGGTGGGCTGATTCATTGCCATGTTATAAATCCATAAAGTATCCCCAACGTCTAAAAATCTAACAGATAATACAGGCCAACCTGTCAAATGTTATACAATAAAAGCAGAACAGAATAAAATATTGTAAATCGACAATACGGTATATACAACTATTTTTATATGGGCATCCAACAGAATCTAAGCGAGTGAAAGGCGTACAATACTTTCGCCATCCATTCTCAAGGTTCCATGGTGTAATGGTTAGCACTCTGGACTTTGAATCCAGCGATCCGAGTTCAAATCTCGGTGGAACCTGATTTTTTGTTAATTTACTTTTTAATTGTGACAATATATTATTTTCGCATTCTACTTTTCATTCCAAAAAGTGATTCGAAAAAGCAACTCTTTATTATAAAAAAGTTTTCTGTAAATTTTATCTATGTCTAATAAGAAATATTGTCGAATCGTTATCCATGAACAATAGATTGGAAATGCTACAATATGTTTATTTTGGCAAAAATATAATAGACATGACGTATTTGTGAGTTAAAAATATAAATTAGCATAAACCACATCCGTCTGGTGTATTAATATTGTGCATACAAAATGTTAATTAATAAGCGCTGATAGCCTTTATATGCAGATAAGGAATGTTGGCGTCGAACCAATCATGCGTTTGGAACGAGACACACCCTGGCTACGTATGCTGACGTATTCTTAGCAACATCTTGCTTTATCATTTACGTACTAACTGTTCTTAAAATAAACCATAAACATTTATTTACAATAAATTCTTATCAAACATAAGAATACGTGCAAGATTACGCACTGGCTGGTTCCCATTGTCATTTAATTTAATTAATTTATATTTTTGGTAAATACTGCCATCTATTGGAGGAAAACATAACTGTTCCGAATGTTTTGGCGAGTAGCAGTTGTTTTGAAGCAGTTTTTCTATTAACATAACTTGTTTTAGCTACTTTATATTTTGTTTACAATTAATATAAATGGAACCTATTTGCAAAATTAATATTACATGTTAATAATTTATTCACATATTATATAAATGTATACTGTTATGCGCGATTTGAAACGGATTCCGCGGTGATTTTCAATAATATTTGTGTTACGTAAGTATATTCATTGAATAATATTGTTGGTTATCGTAAATACAGATTTTAGAGCTCACACGCCGAACGTATATGAAAAGTTTGCCTGAAATTCAATGCACATAATTATTCTCACATCGTGAAAATAGGTGAAGGCCCGTAATGTTGAAAACAAACGGTACATATTAATGGATTTAAACTGCTACAAGCCTGTACGTTGTTTGAAGAAACAGTCCATCGAGTTTGATAGACAACGTAACATTATTAGCTTGATAGATGATGTTTTGAAGAATATTAATTTTGCTATCTGTTCTGACTTTCTGAAATACATTTATAGGTATATATATACCTATTTAAAGAATGTATTTTGTGCGTTGTTATCGATGTCTGCAATTTATCAGTGCATCAAAATATTTGCTTCCGTACCTACTTGAAGATTTTTGAGTGATTTTGGAACTATTATTATTATTGTTCGTTAAGTATTTTGATAAAGTGCGAAGTTATCGCCGAGCGATGGTTGACGACTTGATAACAAACCAGTCTTTATTTGTGTTATTCCCCTTTACTTTGCATGTCCAAAACGACATTGGCTTTATTGTGCGGTTGCGCCGAATATATTTTGATGATAAATCTTGCTTTGCTACTCCTATACCCATATAGTCGATTTTGCCATGTCTTGGGGAAAATAACATGAATGTGGTTTAGTACATACATACATACATAAACTCACGCCTTTTTCCTAGAAGGGGTAGGCAGAGGTGCCAGGTCACCCACATTTCGCCTCGTTTGTTCCGTCCCACAATGTGATAGGTGGCGAGCCTATCGCCATATCGGGCACAAATTCCTGACTCTGGGCTGATAATGAATAGAAAAACCCGATATCACTTTGCCCAACCCGGGATTCGAACCCGAGACCTCAGCTTTGTGACCGTACCGTAGTACAACTACGCCACCGAGGCAGTCATGTGCATGCATGCGTGTGCTTTAGTGTGATGTTTTAACTAATTCTTAGATAATTATTCGTGGTATATTCTTGATAACAGAATAACTGAACTAGGTCTATTAAATACATTTTACTGTCTTATTGTTGCTGTTGTAAACTCTGTTAGCTCTAGTATAAACCTCTGTGGTTTGTTAGTAGCTATATTGTAAATTATGTATTTATATTTCAAATAATAAATTAAAAAAAAAATACAATAGGATATAATATACTAGTAGATATACGGAGCTGTAATATATTCAATCAACCAGTAGGTAACTATTCCACGGTTAACGCATTTGAATGGCATGATGAAAGCCGTGTCCACAGTAAAGAAATTACTTGCTCCACTTTTTAGGTTTCTCGTTTTTACTGACTTTAAAATGTCACGACCTTATTGTTTACACAATATTGCGCACTTGTTATGATTCAGAAGGTGTGGTAATCATTTATATTTCCATACTCATGATTGGTTAGGTTTAGGTCTAGTTATAGTTTTATAAGACACGTGATAATGGCAAGGTACTAACAAATCCGGCTTGATGAAAACCGGTGATCTACGCCTACGCACACTACACAATAAGAAAGCGGTGTTTTGTTAACTCCATTATTTTTTCGCGCAACAATATATCTGATATTTCAGAACAGTAAGATAGTTCCTCTACTTTTATATCATATTTATCAGAAGGTTACATTCATACACTGAAACTTGGTAGTACGGGCAACCCTGTAAAAAACTACATTGCTTCCTTTAACTACATATCATATTGTAATAAAAACGTTTAAGACCATTTACGCTCATAATATTATGTTATAAATTATATAGGGAACTGCCAAATGAGGATGCCATTATAAGATTGTGATTTAGGGTAAAAATAATCCTGTTATTTAGACTCTTAACGAACAAAGTCACTAACAAATCGCCAAACAAAGAGAGATAACGAACCCAACGTCGAATAATCTTATAAGTAGCAAGTAGCAGAACAAATCCTTAATAATTCTTTAACTACGTACTAACTTTAATTCGCATTCTTATCAAACACAAACAGCTACTGGAATTTTATAACGCTATTTAAAAATATTTTAAAAGCGTGCACTAAAACAATGAATGAAATAATCATAAATAATACAATTTCTTTATATTGACTTGATAAGGGGGCTGTTAGTGACCGTTTTGATAAAGTACAAAAAGATATGATAATAGATTTATTGATATTTATTATTATTGAAGTATTAGGTTTTTGTCGTGGGGGCTACCGTTCGACCGTCAATCGACTGTTTTATCACGAGTACAAACTTCAAAGGCTTGTCGCTTTAGCAATATTGTTATTTAGCAATAAAATATTATTTGGATTATGAGTCTCATTGGTCCGGGAGGCATATTTATAAGTCATATGAAGTATTCCATTCCAATATCAGAATATTGAAAATATTTACCAGACTGTAGGAAAGGAAATAACATTATTTATAAATCGTTTTACTGCGTATATAAGCATAAAATAATTGTTTGCAATGAGACAATAAAATATAAGAAAATATTGTTTTACAGCGTTAAGTATTGAATTTAGTGCTCTTTATATTTTTTTGGCAATGACCATGGTTCTTATCTATATTACTTATATCTTCGAGCTATAAATCAAGTGACATGTTATTAGAGATTTACTAATTCTGATAATAACGATTAAAGAAGCATTGCTTCATTTGTGTATAAATGTATATTTTGTGTAAGGCTACCCTAAAGCATGTACACTGGGAAAGCGTTGTAAATGATAATATAATATACTAGCGGCCCGACCCAGCTTCGCCCGGGTGCATATAGATTTCTTTACAATAATATGTACGTATTATACATATAAACCTTCCTCTTGAATCACTCTATCTATTAAAAAAAAACCGCATCAAAATCCGTTGCGTAGTTTTAAAGATTTAAGGATACAAAGGGACATAGGGACAGATAAAGCGACTTTGTTTTATACTATGTAGTGAAGACATAAATTATAAACAACATTTTAAGATATAAATAACGATTGATGATTTGAAATACCAATGGAAATTTAATTATGTGTGCATTCTCAATTCGTTTTATCGTTTATATTGGTTACTACATCAGTCGTCTCGGCATGTTGCCAAATATTAAGAATTGGGTAAATATTAATGAGTAACCGATTGAAAGTATGCGTCAGTATATAATTAATGGTATAAATATTGACAAGAAATTGGCAAGAATATCTCCGTGATTTATTTTATTCATTGAGCCCTTAAAATACCAATACGATGTCCACGGTCACGTTTGAAGCCAAATTGACTTGAAATTCCCGTATTAAATCTGTCCTCTAATTTTATAGTTACATATTATACATTATAAGCAAAAACACAAAAATAAAAACGTACAATATTTGTTCTTTATAATAATAGCATAGAGTAGCAAGAGAAGCATTGATCGATCTCGATCGAGGGGCGGAAGTGTGCAGTGTGTTACTATCACTTTATTTTCACCCAGTGAATGACTGGTAGTTGTCAATTACTAGGCGACTGGTTCTACCATCTTATTGGTCTACAGTAAGAAAAGAATTCCATCAGAATTTTACTACCAACTTTTTACTACTGCCCGATTATGGGACTAGGAGTTTCTACGGGGTTATTACTATAATTTAAAGTTATCAGAAGTTGTTAATATTTGACTATGACAATAAAAATACATCTACAGCTCTCTTCAAGTCTTCAAATTACGTTTGCGGTAGACCAAATGCCCTATCAAAGTAAACAATGGAAAGTTTAACTTTGCCAGCTGCGTTCACCAACACTGGTGTCTGGTATATAGTTTGAATAGTCATGTTGTTACACAATATGCACATCTGCGCATACCTCGTGGTGAAAACAATGCGTGCTCAGCCTTTTGTCCGGTCGTAATGAGATCAGTGTAAACACAATCTAGTTATGAGAATAGTATCTATGTATTCTATAACGGAGGAATCATTAATTATGTGAAATACAATTTCATTTCGTAACTCGCTGGTGACGTCCTTCGTATGGTTTGTTGAGTCAGTATGTTTTGGGAATGTATGGAATTTGTGCGAGAATCTGTTGAGTCGACATTGCTTATTAATTTAGTACGTTGCTTTAAATCTTGTTAGAAATAAAATGAAGTAATATAACGCAATACGAGATACAGCCCATCCGTATTGTTTAATTTTAAATTTATAATGCATTAGTAATAATCGACCATGATTTACACATCCGATATCATTGCGAGTGAAACAATTTTATTCAATGATGAAAATTACATAAAGCGAAAATTTCGATATCAAAATCTAATTTAAAAAATCAGGAAGCATTTGTTACCAACTTTTGTATCACATTACCATTGTCGGACAAAGCACTGTTTTTCTAACATTACGTAGTGGCAGTTTTTCCTGCACTTTCAAAGCAATACAAAAGGTTTGCAAACAATGTTACAAAGGAGTGGGGATTGTGGAAAACGAAGTATATTTTCCTTTATTCTAGTTTGTGAGTTATTCTTTATTTTTATTAAGTCCTGTGAATTCTTTATTATACTTAATTTATGAATTATCGACTGTGCTCAACATTTTCCTCGTAAAAATTTGCGGAAATGTTTTTGCATATCAAAAAAAGTAATTGTGCCGTTGGCCAAATTAGATCTATGGCACACAACAATTTACCCGCTTAGAATATAATATAAATCCAAAATCCTTATAACAGTCATAATGTGTTTTGTTATAGAGGATTTTATTAGGATTAAAAGTGATTAATCAGGATCACTTATTAATGAAGGCCGTACGAGTCATGCAACTCACTCGTGATATATTTATCGATTGTAGACATAATTCTATGGACATATAGGGTAACATTTATCATTGATGGTTATCAATGATAGTCAATATAATAAGTCCTTGTAACACATAGTAAATCATTGTTTTACGAAGCTTCCATTGCACTGATGTCACGGAACGTTGCATTTGATATTTATGGGTAATATTTGGCGCATGCGAATTGTGAAGCGCTGAGTCGTATTCAAGTGAAATACGCGGAAAATGTGGTGAAATAATAACAAGAAAGCAAACTGAATGTGTAATAATTGCCTTTAGTAGTAAGACCAATGGGAAGCAAATCGGTATTAATGAATCTTGCAGTAAGCCCTAACTAATGATTGGTCAGTCATTTCATCATCAACGTACCCTGCCCCAAACAAACATCATTCAGACAAACAAAACGCAAAATAAACTTTTCAACTGTAATTTGTAGCCCCCCAGCCTCTTACAAGTCTCAATCCACGTATGCTTATGCTAGATGAATGCGTCGATAAGAAAAAATAAAATAATTTTTAACAAACTTGCAACAAAGGTCAAGAAGTAAGAATACTTTTTTTCATCAAATTCAGTCAAAGAGATAATTGAATTAACAAAATTACTGTTACAAATTATAGACAAATTCCCCAAATAATAAATAATTAAGGAAAAAATATTCAAAATTATGACTCATTAAATTTTATTGTATTACATTTCCCTTATCGCGATTTTGTCTGACTTCTTGAAGGCCACTCGTAAAATGACGTGTCTCAAACCACGATCAATCACGTAGGAAGCAGTAAAATTCTAGAACTTCTTTTGTATGACTGTAAGTCGCCAGTATTTATTACCGCTTAAAAAAATAATGTAGAAACATTATGTAACTTTCCTTATCGTCTATAATTACCGTAACTAAAATGGTAATACGATAATTTGTGAATATCGAAATCAGAGACTTTGATAAAGAAAAGACAAGGCGAACATCAAATCTAAAAAAAAATTAGGAAGTCTAAATCGTGAGGCAAATGCGAAAAATGTACAGTCCAATTAATCATCTATACTATTTTAATATAAAGTACGTCATTAACCCAGTCAGATATAGTCCCGACTTCATTCATTTTCATAATAAAATATTTAATGGAACGTATCCTACTGTCATTATTTCATAACTCATAACGCGTAACATTTCCATCATAGCAATGGTGCTAATAAATTCGCATTGTTTTTCACTACGACATGTTAAACAATGGTAACAAGAACACATAACTATTAACATTATTATCGAATTGTTGTCAAACACATTTCGATTCAGAAAAGTTTGTTTACGCAATAGAACCCGGCAATGTACAAAGTCAAGGCATTCTAGATATTTAGCAATGTAATTTTTTCACGATTATTTTGACTATACTAGCGCAATTTTTCCGTTTATTTTTCTAGATGAAGAATCATGGAGTAGAATTGTTTATAATTTTAAAATTTACAGTGTCACTTTTATGTAATATTTTGCTTTAACATGCCTTTTTCACAGACCGTTTGAGTATCACAACATAGCATAAAAGAAAATCGCTTCCCGCTGTCTATCTGTCCCTATGTATGCTTAGATCTTTAAAACTACGTAACAGATTTTGATGCGGTTTTTAATCGATAGAGTGATTCGAGAGGATGGTGTTTAAGTATAATACATGCATAATATAGTAGAGATATCTCTTAGCACCCGGTGGAAGGTGGGCCGGGCCGCTAATTCTTTATAAATAATATAAAGAGGAAAGTTTTGTTTGTTTGCATTGAATATACCTACTCCAAAACTACTAGGCTGATTTGAAAAATTCTGTCACCATTAAAATCCTACACTATCCCTGACAAACATATGTAATAGAATATTAACAAAAATGAATCTGCTCCCAGGCGGTGCCGGTCCGAGCCGCTAGTCATAAATATGTGTAGATAGTACATATTTCAATCATTCTAACTCTTCACATATGCTTTTAAATTTATCTCACTTGTATAAAGTCACTTAGGGCAGC
Organism: Hyles lineata; assembly: GCA_030180105.1. Classification (NCBI taxonomy): domain Eukaryota; kingdom Metazoa; phylum Arthropoda; class Insecta; order Lepidoptera; family Sphingidae; genus Hyles; species Hyles lineata. The sequence continues at coordinate 8,350,288 of JARJEE010000023.1, forward strand.
GTGCAAGAGCTAACGTGAATAAAATTCTTAATTTGTGCTCAACACATTTAATAAAGGACAACACAATACAAAAATATAAAATTGTATATAAAAAGCATAATTTACTAAATATCACAAAACCACATCACAAAAGCGATTTAATACTTACATCTCAAAGTGAAACAGCTATTGTTGTTAACAAAATCAACGGAGGTTCTTACCTTAGCTACGAGTTTTCCGTCATCTCCGATAAGGAACTCTTCAAGGCCGAAGACGAGAGGTGACGCGTTGCCCAGGTGGAAGATCCTCGACGAAGTGCCTCGGGTAACTCTGAACTCTATTGTCTTCGCCATAAGGACGTTCGTGATCATATAGACTGACTTCTTGCCTTGCAGATCTGCGACAAAGTCAAAGGTCATATTGATTCCATATTAAGAATATAGGTTGGGGAAAGGTAAACCTTCGAAGGAGTTCAAGTTGAATCTTATTTAGATTGTGCTTTGTTTTATGTAGTTTAAAAATACTGTTTCAATGTAATTTTATTTATCGTGATAATATAAAAAGGTATTCTTGTTGATTGTTTTGTTTTTGTATCTTACTGCGGTTGCATCGAGGACCGATTTAAGTTTAAAAAAAAATGCAAATGTATTCTAGTAACATAAAATGCATCAGCCATAACCTATTACTGTTTTATTGGGTTATGGAAAATCTTTAAGCTTTCATTTTACTTTTACTTCTCAAAATACAACACCTCCTATCACTACATTATTCCGAAAATGTTGTCAATGAATGTTGAGAAATCGTACATCCATTATTTTCTGTTAAGAATAAGACAAGAACAATACCATGAAATTTATTTTTTTACCTTATGGTACGCTGTATGAAAAACAAACAAAAAAATTAAAAGTTTTCTTTGCAAACTTGTTTAATATGTTGAATCAAATGTTTCAAAAATCTTTTTGGTATTTAATTTGTATAACAAAATATGCCAAACTATTACCAAGACTACATTTTGTAATTTGTTAAAGAGAGTGTCAAAACTGCACTAGGTCCGATTTAGCTTTATCTTTGTAAAAAATAATCTTTAAAGGTATGTTTTCTTATCTTTTTCCAGTGTTTCAAGGTGTAGGGCAGGTGGATTATAATTACACTAATATAAAAAAAACTGATTTTATTACCGATTTTATTACAGTCCGTGACCACGATAGTAAAGTCTTTGAAAAGATAAATACATATTACAAATCCATAATACAATCTGAACTAGTTTAATTTTAATTTTCAAAGTGTAACACTCGCGTAAAGATAAGCAACTATTAAATAATCAGACCACATTTTTAATGAGACAAAAACTAAGGGGTAAGACTCTACACAGGGAAATGACCGAAACACTACTGTAAGATCGAGTGGTGGAACAACGAGATGAAATATGCGGTCTATAAAATCTCAAAATGAGTTTTATGTGGTTATTACAAACCAAGAATATTTCGTTTATGCGTGCAGTAAATTCTCATGGTCCACATTTTCTTGAGCGTATATTCGTTAATTCGAATTTAAACTTTCCTGTTTACAGAAATTGTAATTCGTAAAAGAAAAATTTGTAGATGAACGAAAAATAGATTTTCTGTCAATGCTTTCGGGGAATTACCCATTCACGAGAAAATCAAGTTATCCAAATCTATCTAAAACAGGCAAAATTGTTAAAACGAAAAAGAATCTACTTTATACATTTTTAAAAATGATAGTGACGTAAACACTGTCTTTTAAGGAAAAACTCGTTTCTTTTTTGGCATTTGAAATAGTGATCATCATCAAAAGTGATATTTTGACAGACCAAAATATGTTTTTAAGATTACGTATTTTATTATTAAGCCACATTTACACGGAGAGGGATGCTGACCTCGAAGATACGATTATCGTAAGGATATAAAAATGTTAAATCGCATAAACTTTTGGTCAACAACTTTTTTATGGCGGTTATGTCATGCGATAATGGCATACGATTCTCGTCACGAGAAACTCTCCCTCTGTATATAGCGTTTGTACATAAGGATTTTGACAAGAATTCGTTTTTTATGTGAATGTCCACCAAGTGATAGACCAGAGGACTGGGCTTGAGTCTTATTAATTAAACTCTTAGTTGTAAATGAGCTCAGTGTATTTTATTGGGATGATTTTTTTATGTGGACTAAAGTTTAGACTATTATTGATACTTGGCTTTATTTATTATAGTTTTAAAACCCATTTTACTTATCGAATGTTTAGTCCCTCTCAAATGATTTATGAATTATATTTTAACCAAGAAAACAAAAAACTGTCTATTAATAAAGCCAAGTATCAATATTTATCTTTTGATTCTTCTAAAATGACCTTAATTGCCTATACAGTGTATTACTGATGTTATTTTGTGGTTAATAAAATCTCAAAATGAGCTTTATGTGGTTATTACAAACCAAGAATATTTCGTTTATGCGTGTCGTAAATACGAATATTCCATATTTTCTTGAGTGCATATGCGTTGATTATAATTTGTATTAAAATAGATTTTGGTATCCTTATCAATATTTATTATATTTTGACACATCAAATGTTTCTAAGATTACACAAAAAATCGTATTATGTTTGAATGTCCACCAAAATGATAGACTAGGGCCTGAGTTCTATTAAAGAAAATCTGGGATGCATTTTTTATGTTGACTGGAGTCTAGACTATTATTAATATATCTTATTCATAGACACTTTAAAACCATTTTAGTTGTCGAATGTTTTATCCTCTTCGACCCACTTTGGATTCAGTTTGAACGATTTTAAAAATGTCTATCAATAAGGGGCCCTACTATATTCATCCGAAACGAAAATCGAAACTTCGGATGATCGAAGTTTATATACGATACGAATGTACCTACATATACTTATGGTCGTTATTGACATATGGTCGTAACCATAGACTAACTGTTACGATGTACGTTATACAAATTCGAATTTTTACAGAGTAGATACATTCGTATCGTATAAAAAAACTTCGATCGTCCCAAGTTTCGAACTTCGTTTCGGATGAATATAGTAGGGCCCAAGGCCGAGTGTATATAAATGATTTGTACCTTTGTTGTTATCCACGTCCAAATAGATGTTGTTGACGAGCTCCTTGTCCCGCGGCACGGAGTTCCTCGTAAAGTTCACCATGATCACTCGCACTTTGTTCTTGATCGACTCGTCTTGAAGCGTGATCTGGAACACGTATCGTTATAAATAACGCGCTTGCAACTCGGGTGAATACCATCATGTAAATACAACTTCCACGTTTCCAAATGTTTACGTAAGTCGACTATTTCACAAACGAGTTCCTGTTTGCAATGAGTTTTTATGTTATCATTTTCAGTTACAGGAAGTTTTATTTTATTGCAATGAGTGGCGAGACGAGCATGCTGTTTGCCTGATGGTAAGCGATACAACCGCTCATGAACAGTAGCAATACCAAACAACACCTTGAATTTCAAAGCAATGTTTGACATTCCACTGCGCTCGCCATCCAAAGACATAAGATGGTAAGTCTCAATATATCCAATAGTTACTCTGGCTACAATGTCCAATACGAAACATAATAATTCATTTACAATGCAGGGAGAAATAGACATTTAAGATATTAAAGTTAATTTCAAAATTGATTCTCTTTGAATAATCTAATATTGAGGAAAGTATGTGATAAGTTCATAAGAGTATTTTCTTCCTACTCTGTTATGAGTAGGAAAACCTTTCTGGGTTGCCCCCATTGTAAAATTATGAATAATAAGTAAACATTCGACGACATTGTACACAAATCACTCCACTTACGGAAAACGCATGACACATACGTGATGAATAACTTATAAAGCAAACTTCTTGATCATTCTCTTTTAATACCAACTGAGTAATTTTAATCAAAATAAACCAGTTCTAATAAGAACTTTTATAAGCGTCTACAAACCTACGCTTTGATCGAATATCTCTTTAATGCAATGCGCACAACAAAACACGGATTTAAAGTGCAATAACATCAATACTGATATATTTAAATTAGGATCGTGTATTTTTATCGCAAGTAGCAAACATTGCTCCATAAATAACTCATGAGCACCTGGTTTAAATCAAATGGCTGCCCTCGTTCTACAGTCAGTATGAGCTTTCGGCGTCGATACACCGTATTTACCTATATTCTTGTTAGTAGGTTTCGTATAAATAAGAAATATTGATTTCTCTAATAAATTATATAATATAAAACCACAAAGCTGAACATGATCGTTTCCCAAGATTCTATGAGGAATCCACGGTTTTATTTCAACGTATACTTCGAATTCATGAAAATGGACGAATGACTTCAATTGTTCTAGTGTTGATCATAGGTAGTAGATTGTTCAAGTCGTTTAGCATTTAATGATCTTGCCTGTTGTTATAGCAACGGCAATCCACGTTGTAATGTGCTGCTTAAGAACATGGAAATACAAATACATGGAATACACAAATACATACATAAACTCACGCCTTTTTCCCAGAAGGGGTAGGCAGAGGTGCCAGGACACCCACATTTCGCCTTGTATGTTCCGTCCCACAATGTGATAGGTGGCGAGCCTATCGCCATATCGGGCACAAATTCCTGACTCTGGGCTGATAATGAATAGAAAAGTCCAATATCACTTTGCCCAACCCGGGATTCGAACCCGAGATCTCAGCTTTGTGACCGGACCGTAGTACAACTACGCCACGGAGGCAGTCACACAAATAGCGGTTATTATAAAGTTCTTTAATCTATATATTATAGTTATCATATGATCATGATATGCTAATCTTATCTAAACCATACTAACGTTTATCTATACGTTTAACCATTAACTGTGTAATATTGTTATTCTACGTGCAGTGTGCACTTAACAACCTTTTCAATGTGTACTTTAAAAGGTAACTAACACTTTATCGTAAATGATAATAGATAACATTACTAGGAAATGTAAACTTATTTACTCAATTTGTTACCACTGCGCCACTAGTGTTTAATTAGATTTCGAATTCACAAAAAGTAAAATACATTTGTATTTTATATCGTTACTTAAATTTATTTAAAAAAATATCGTTAATAAGTTTTTTAAATATCTACATCAGAACGAAATTAGGCCTATCAACTTTCTTACGCTGTATATGAATTTGAGCGACGAACACCGAGTTAACCTCAATGGTGACGAAAGATTTTTAAACGTCGGACTAGAAGTCATTGACTCCAGTCCACACGGCTAGCTACTCTTTTTTTATCCAGAAAGGTGTCGAGTATCGACAATCACTTGAATCGTCCACTGAACTATAGTAAGATAGAGTGATGGGATCCATGAGGAACTTAGTTCATCACCATGCAAGTAGACTTAGAACAGTAAATAACACTACTCTTTAAATAAAACCTATGGAGCAATTTTCTAATAAAAACATAAATATACAGCACATTTAAATAGTTTTATGGCTAAAGTTGATCAGAACGGATGTACGTAAGTGATATGCGTGTATCTCATATCCAACGCATGATGAACGAACACATCAACCCACCGCGTGACTTCATTTTGTATCCCAATGCACTAATGAACCAATAATATTATTTGTTGTGTTTATTTTCTTTCAAGCAACTAAAATGTACATAATATATTATGTGTGTGTTTTTAACTGTAGTAAATAATTTAAATTGATTTTTGTAATATTAATTTAAAAGGTACTTACCTAAATGAATTCTGTGTTCTACTGTTCACCTCAAGAAGCTTATACCCAAATGGAGATTGCATTCCCTATAAAACACTGAAGCTCAAAAATATCACCTTGTATGACGTTGCTTTTGCCTTCTATCCTTTTCTTTAGAGTGACAATGAATGAACATGACTTTTTGTTCATTCATTTACTTGAGCTTCAGTGTTTTATAGGGAATGCAATCTCCATTTGGGTATAAGCTTCTTGGTTCACCTTGAAAATAGGATTCATAATGGTTGGTAGTATCTATGCCGTTTAAATTACATAAAACACCTCCAATTGGTACAACTACAGTTCTATTTAAAATAAAAACAGTGGAAAAAATCGATAAGATACTCGGTAACGGAAAGTGTTGAGTGCCGGCACGTACACCCGTGAACATTCACTATGCGTCAAGCATCAGTTTACGACTTACGTGTTCTTTTTGCGTAGCAGACTAAATTACGATGGTACGATTATGAATTAAAAAAACTAGTTTAAGTCGAAAATAGGTATACGATGCTTAGAGCTTGTATTACTATAACGTTTTGTAGGTATTCCATACAGTGAATCTATACTTTGTTAAAGTATATATAGTTTTAAATTTTATTTGTGATAATTTAGATAGTACTTCTAAAGTTTCTTTAGCTCGGCGAAAAAGAGTCTATTTTTAATGACGGCGCAATGATGGAATTTAAAACTAAGAATGTCAAGTTATTTTTTGTTGTTGTTAATAGTGTTGTTTATTATAATAAAAAAAGAAATATGTACCTAAATGTAAAATTATTCAACGAACACAATGGTATTTTTAATAGTATTGCCATAATTGATTTTCTTTAATGTCAATTGTCACCGCATTATACTCTTTTTTGCTAAGCTATACTATTTGGACAGATGATCTGGCTAAGGTTGCAGGAAGTTGGATGCAGGCCTCTTCCAACAGGTCATTGTGGAGATCCTTGGGGGAGGCCTATGTTCAGCAGTGGACTTCCTGTGACTGATATGATGATGATGATATACTAAATTAAGATTTAGTGATGTGGATTCCGACCTTAAACAGGCTTTACCACATTTTATCAGCTAAAATTCCCACAGGTTTTTTCCAAATAATAAAATGTGGATGTTAACATTATATTAATTAAAAGTGGAATCTGTGTACTAAGAATACTTTGAATAAAGCGATTTTGGAGGACAATATGTTCAATTTAGAATTTCCAAGTTCATTTCAATTTCTACAAGTAAATATCAGTTTGTTTAATGTTTACCATAACTCACAAGTTGACAAACATTTGCTATTATTACATTTTCAAGAAATGTAATAATAGCAAATGTTCTATATAAAATCAATTGCATGTCTATCTAGACATAATATTAGTATTTAATTGTCTCTGAGTATTATTTTAAAAAATTGTATTATTTACTGCAATATGAAAAAAATGTGTTTTCAATTTCTTTACTTATATTTTGATGTAATAAACAATGTACTTAAAAAAAATGGAACTAAAACTGCAGTAAGCATAACTCTGTACTTACAATAAACTTGTATCAATTGGTTGCATTGCTGAAGGGTCACAAACAAATAAATATGCATGAACACTGATAATATTGAAGTCAATGAATGTTAATAGTTGTTGCAGGTTTCATTTTAACTGATACCAGAGATTGATCAAGAGTATACCAATATAATATTGCTGTCTATATTAATTAATAGTCCTTAAATTAATTTGCATTATTCTCCCTAACTACTTCATGTCATTAAATGTGTCTTGAATCTAGCCAGTCTCTGTTAAGCATTAGAATAAAATAAAATTAAGGATATTAAAAGAATTACAATGATAATCATTTATTATTATTATTATTTGGCCTTATTCAAATAATTCTGATTTGATTCTAAATAGTAAACATGGGAAATCATCAACTTATACCACTGACTCTCCTCATATAAATATATTTTATGAAGATCCTTGTACTTTATAGGCATTGATTTAATTTAGAAAAATATTACAATAAATAATATTATATTTAAACTATGCTCATTATCAACATCCTGCTATACTCCTAAATATGTAACAATACACAATGACAAATAAGTATTGAATTATAATTTTCTATTATTAAATGTTTGCTATTGAGTATAGACAGCTGTGAAAACAATAAAAAATAACACTATGTCAAAAATAATAATCCATGTTTAATTAAGAAAAGATGAATTAAAATTAAATTGTAAGAATCAAAATATGATTACAAATAAAGAATTTTACTTAGTAACCAGTATTATAACATACTTTATAATATTACATCATACATTAATATCCAGCATAATTAGCACATCAATAGTTCAAGATGGAGAATTCTGATAAAAAATGCACCTAAAATGTACATGTTTCTTCCATTAATTTCATGAGACTATTGTGTGGCATTCATTAGCAAAACATAAACTGGGCCATATGGGGATCACACAATGCACACATGTCCTCAACATAGTTTTAAACTGATAAATAATTCATAGTGAACTATGGCTAGGTATGCCATTTTGCCAGGCTAGATTGAGCAATAAATAGTGTAAGTAAATATGAAACAGATTTATTTGAGTTAATCAACTTCTGGCTTCTTAGGTTAAATACAGTCCCTTTTTATTTTTTTATACAAATCAATTGTTCTTAACTTTTACATGATTATTTAATGTTTCTCTTGACAGGATCACGCTTACGAAACTTTCGAATACGATTAATTAGCGTATAATGACTACATAGGTAGTATATTTTGATTTATAATCAATAAATTAATTTGTTATTTCCGTACCTATAATATCAATCAATTTAAAAGAGGCATGTGTTGAATGTTCATTGTGTTTGTTCGTTCGTCTTTAGGCGAGGGTCAAGGTCATTCGTCCTGGATTGTATGACCTTAGCCGACCGAAGCTTACCTAGCAATTGCTAAAAACCTAAGGAAGTATTTTAATAAACTCACCTTTACACTCTCATGAGGGAATTTAAAGTCAGTCTCCTGGAAGTCTCCCTGATCAAGCCACTTCACATAGTCCGGGTTGGATTTCTCTTCATTTACATTTTTTCTCAGCTCGCCAAGCGGCGTGAACATTTTACCGTTAGTTTCTTTCTCATTTGGAACGAACAGAGACGTCACTTTGTACAAATCGGCTTCGGTAATGTGAGGGATGCACACCAACTGGCTGCTGCCGATTTCGGTTTCAATTTCCTCTCTGATAAATGGCCAAGCATCTTCCAGCTTCAATGATTTTAAATTCTCCAAGCTTACATCTTTCCTTATTTCATGTGAATATAAAGATTTCACAACTACTTTCAGTTTTTTCGGCATTTTAACTTCTTAATTTTTCCTTTCACAAAAGAACAAGCGTACTATCCACTCAGTTGTCAATTTCAAACTGGCTTTTCGTCGCATCGCTCGCCGATCGCACCGGCGCGGTTCTCGTAATTATAGACAGAGATGGCTATACATTAAATCGATACTATAGCTTCTTGTGGGAGTAAGAGAGACAACAATTATTGTGTTACCATACATCTGCCACAATTTTACCCGATCGTCATTACGGAAAATTCATATTATGTGATGAACTAATCCCAAAACTGATTTGTTATTTCTTTTAAGATAGTGTGAATATGATGTGGCTGCAATTTAAGTAAAAAAAGTCTTGTGGCAAGGCGTCAATGGCTAATGTGCAAAAGTTTGTTGTAAGAAATAGGTTTACGCAAAATATTATTGTTTATATGGTTGTGGAATACAATCAATTTTATTTAAATGAAAATGTAAAGCGCACCTATTAATTAAATTAACAAATATTCACAATTGTTACGAAAGGTGACAAATCTAGTAAATCTTTTTGAATTTTATTAGCCATCAGAAGGCATTTTTATACTTAAAGGAATAATCAGATTAACAGGAAAATCGGATGACGGTGCAGTCACGGCATCACCAGCAGCACGTCACGCATCCGTCACGAGTTTTTCACGCGACCGCAGCGTTGTGTAAAAGCCGGCTGCATGCAGTCTACACGAACTTGAAGTTCGGCCAAGACAGGACACGCATGGGTGACGCTCGCTGTTTTTTGTGAAGTCATTAACATTGCATGACGTAATATGGCGAATGAATTTTACGTATCTACCTACTTAAAGCATTAGTCAAAGAGCATCACAGTTGATTGTGCTTCATTATTTTCTTTCTTTATTTTATCACGTAGCATGCTTTGTTCTCTTTTGAGATTCGGTGTCGTTATACAAGCCGAAGCAACGCATGTTTGCTCGTTTGCTGGACTTACGCAATAAAAAAACAAGTGAAAGTCACAATTGTTTCTAATTAAAACAATCAAAACCATTCTTTTTACCCACTCAATAATGAAGTTAAACAGGGTATAATCACAGAAATCCACATACAAGCACCCACGCGTGCAGTCCTACGATAGTAAGATAGGTACCTACCCAGACACATTAGTATATTGACATTGGAATTGCTTTTATTTTATAGATAGACCCTATATAAACACGAAGAAAAAATATTACTAAAATATACGACTAAATATAATAAAAAAATACGTGAACAAAAATAGTTTTCAAAATTCCCGGTATAATGCGTCAAAATGTCACGTAATCGGTAACATCTTGCCGCCTGAGCAGTGACGTCAGCGCGCTCCGATCACTATTTGCAGTCACGTGATGATAAAAGAATAAAAAAACTAATATAGTTATTTAATAGATAACGAACAATTAGGTCAAAGTATTATATTAGGTTTTAAAATATTGTATTTAATGTTTAAAAAATAAATTACTTAATACGAATTTGTAACATGAGTCAACGTTCCTATTATATCCATTCCCAGCAACTTTTGTTTATTTTCACCCAAGACATGATACAGGGTGAACATATCATGCCGGGAATTAATTCCAGACCTGGCAAGATAAATTAAATTTTTCAGTTCGAATAAATGATATGATGATTCACAGTTGGATTCGGACATAGAAATCGAGACTAGGGCCTTAGTCAAGTAAATACATAGTCCTATACTACGACAGAAAATTTAATGAAACTATTATATTATTCATAAATATTTATTATTATAAGCTTAAAAATAAAACATTGCAATATGTTGCTGGGCAATGTACAAGAGAGAACATTACATTACATGATTTATTACAAAATCTGGAATGTACATATTTATTAAAGCGCACTACACACCGAAGGCGCCGACGCAACCGGCCGGCACATGTCGACAACATTTTGTTGGCGGGCTATTCGGCGGCTTCACTCATACCATGTTTAAACTTTATTGGCAGCAGCATATTTGGGCTTGATGTGACATGAACATTTTTATGACGTTGTTGAGTGTCGCCGGGCAACTGTCTGGGGCAGAGTATATGCCGCCAACATGTCGGCGGGTACTCATCGACGATGATTCCTTTCTTATAGGCCACCGGGTAGTGATGGCGGGCTGTGCCGACGGGCCGGCGATATATAGTAACGTACTCTATGGGCCGGCGGCTTTGGTGTGTAGAGAGCTTATATATTAATAATCATCGATATTCAGTAGAACATATGTTCAATATTTAGAAAAAGAATACATTTGTGTGGATAGAAAAAAAAATAATACATAAAAGAAAATATTTTCCTATACAAGCTACAGACAATATTAATTAATTATTTTCCATTTAAGTGCACCATAATGCAAATCTACAATAAAGTGTACACATAATATGCCTTTCCATATTTCTGTACAACTCCCTGCATGATGGAAAGACATAAAAAGGTGGTATCTATTTTTTACCACAATACAGTGCATATTGCATAGAATTCCTTTTGAAACATAATATAAGTGTGATGGTACATCTAAACATTCAATCTAAGGCTGTAAATTTTAAAAGCTAAGCTCTTTATATCATCTATTACATAGTAAACAAATTTCAAATTAATAAATTTTGTTAGTGATTCAATTGTGTACCTTGTAGTATAACAGTAATCAGTAAACACAGTTAACCCCTTGGTTACCTATCAAATTATTTTAAGTGGGATAAATATACAATACTTCTGATTTGAAATCTTTATATTTTCATTCTTTTTAATACTGAATGTGATTGTAATATTATTCAGATCATTCATATTGATTTGTTAAAATAATATTATGTCAAAATTACATCAATATTTCCAATATGCAATTATATGAACTGCACTTAATAGTAATCCTTATTTTATAAGGCTAGTTAGCTCTATTCATATTCATAATTACAATTAAAAGTATAATTTTGAATACAAATACAAAATGAGAATTTCAAACTTAAAAATAAAGCTTTTATAATTTTCTTTTGTAAATAAACAAATATAATAAGGCTGTATAATTATGAAAAATAGTTTAACAGTATGTCTAGAAATTATATCTATATACAGTTGCCAGACTTAAAATTTCCCTAGTATTGAGGAAAAGAGGCAGGTTGTTAACTACAAAAATAGAATTGGGAATATTATTATTGAATGGTTAAATTATGAGCCAATTTAGATTCACACAATGTTTAACCACAGTTTTGGAAATTTCTATGAATATACATTTCATAGTTTTTTCATCTTCACATTCTCAATTCTCTGAGTATTAATAAGTTCCATTGGTAATATGATAGCCTTTCAAGAAAGTCATATGCTCAATCTCTGCATGCTTTTAAGATATAAAAATTGACTGTATACTGTTAAAATACTTCGCACTATTTTAAGACCTTTTTATTTGCACAATGCACCATTCAAGAATAAAATTAAGTTGTCATTTAACTGGCAAAAATAATGTAAGTATTATTAATTACTTCTTATGTACATTTGGTGTGGTTGATTGAAAAACTGATGATGCAGACATTAAATTTTCAATGTACTGTCCCAAAACCTGGTTTTCCGAGCGTAGCTTCAAGTTTTCTTCTTTGACTGAGTCAACCCTCTGCGAGAGATCTGTAAAAATAAATTGAAGATATCTGTAGAGTTGGAAATTGGAATGCTGATAAGCAAGACAAAAGTTTATGGGTAAACTCCATTCCACAAAATCTAAAAACATTCTAGGTGATAATCCTGTCCAAATGAAATTGAATATAGCTAAGGATGGCCAGCTGTCGAAATTTGTTCATAATTCAATTTTATAGAGGTGTTAAGGCATAGTCTACCACACTGGCTTAATACAGGTTGGCTAATGATGTAGGAATATTATTTATATAATACTAAGTACTAACATATATTTTACTGGTGGTAGGTCTCTCATATGTGAGAGGCCATCTGGGTGGGTACCACCGCAGTGTCTATTTCTCCCGTCAAACAGCAGTGTAAACGCACTGTTGTGTTCCGGGTTGAAGGGCATTGTAGCCAGAGTAACTACTGGACATATTGAGACTTAACATCTTATGTCTCAGGATGGCGAGCACAGTGGCCAAGCATTGCTTTGTAATTCAAGGTGTTTGGTTTTGCTACTGTTCATGAGCGGTCGTATTGCTTACCATCAGGCGAACGGCATGCTCGTCTCGCCATTTAAAGCAATAAAAAAAAAAACATACATGTTGATGATGTCATATTTCTTGTACATAGTTACTAAATAACTGGACAATTATACTTAAGAAATACCATCAAGAAAACCAATTATTATATTACAAATTTATTTTGATTTATGCACTTTATAGTTACCTATGTTTATACGAATAATTTATTCTTTGTACTAAATAAATGCATCCTAATGCTTACCATCTAATGTGTTTTGTAGCTCCAAAACTTGTGATATGAGACGTGCTTTTTCCTCCTGCTCGTCGATCCCGGAGTCTGGTTCAAAGCTTGCTGGTCCATTCAGTCCAGGACTGGAGGATCCACCAGTGTAGGAACTCGGCAGGGAATCCATCGATCTACCATGATCCAAGTGATTGTTGTCCAAATCATCTGTAATTATCACTTGCGGATCGTCATCAGCCAAAGGAATGTTATCATCATTACACTTCTGCATTATCGAGGACATGGATTTATACAGTAATTAGCAGGAAGTGCGAAAACTTTTCAAGTAAATTGGGTCAAGAAATCGATTTTCTTTGGTTTGTTTGACGTTTTATTATTTGTCTGTTTGACAGACGCAAATCAATGATTCATGATTGCCATAATATTCTGTGTCAAGATTTTTCTCTGCAGCTAAAAGCAGGCAAACTATTATTATTATTCTAAATTAGAATATTTAGCACAAATGTCTGGTTTACCTTCATTTTAAATACAAAATAGAATTTTGAAAACAAAGAAAATAGATATGGATGTCTTTTGAAAACAAACGCTATTTAAAAATAAATACAGGAAATCAGAAGTCTAGGCATATAATAACTTTTCGTCTAATAAATTATTTTTTTTCATATATTATTCAACATTTAAGTCTAATATTTGAAACTAACTCGTATAAAATTATAAATATCATAGCATCAACAAAACGTACTGTCAAACCAATTGTGATTGTGAGCCGTGAGGAATGTTTTGCAATACGATTATTTAGACATTTTTATGTGAAAACCAGTGTTAAAAGTTATAAAATTGTATCAAATAATGGCTATGGCCCTCAGAAAAACGTCTACAGATATTTTGTCAGCAGCTAAATGGTTCTTGCGAAGAGGTTATATTTCATACCTTAAAAATATTTTATAAAATAATTAGCTTCAGTCTTAAACCAACATCTTATTTTAGATTTTCGAGCCCTGTCTACATTGCCAGAGAAGGTGGAAGAGCCTCAACAGCAAGACAATGAAGAGAAACCGCAGAGACGAGGACCGAAAAAGACAAACCCAATCTTAGAATATAGACATGCATATCCGGAATTTCTTCCTGACCCAAATCCTGATTGGAGAAATAGCCTTCGTGAAAAATTGGAGCGAGCTGATATGTTACACCGTAGAGAGCAGATTGATATCCCAGAGTTCTATGTTGGTCTGTATGATATCGATTTTGTATTCCATTTTCAACAAGCCATTGTTCTTAGTAGGACTTATTGTATATGTTCTATATTCAAAGTATAAATTTTATCTTTCAGGTTCAATTCTTGCTGTCACCATAGCAGATCCTCATGCTCAAGGCAAAACAAATAGGTTTGTGGGAATATGCATTGAACGCAAGGGATGTGGTTTGCGAGCTGAGTTTACTTTGAGGAATGTAGTGGACCATCAGGGTGTTGAGGTAATGTTATAATTACAAATTACAATTATTAAATAAAAATGAAATGAAAAAATCATATTTAGCAGGAAGTTTTCGAATTTATTACTAAATAATGTTTTTTTTTTGTTTAAACGTAGGAACATAATCAATATTTAGTGAATTCAATTGTGTGTTTTAGAATTAAATACAATAATTATCTGAATATGTACTGTTTACATGTTGCTTAATTTAATTTTTACAATAGTTTAGTTATAATAGGAAAAAATATATCAGATATGTATTTTTTTAATAATATCCTCTTATTTGAATGTAGCAATATTTAGAAATATGTCAACAATTGCTATAATCAAAACAAATATTTGTAGGTGAGGTATGATCTGTACGATCCAACAATCCAAAAGATCCAAGTACTGCGTCTCGAGAAGCGTCTTGATGACAAACTGTTTTACCTGAGAGACGC
Organism: Hyles lineata; assembly: GCA_030180105.1. Lineage (NCBI taxonomy): Eukaryota > Metazoa > Arthropoda > Insecta > Lepidoptera > Sphingidae > Hyles > Hyles lineata. The sequence continues at coordinate 8,365,625 of JARJEE010000023.1, forward strand.
CCTTCCCGAATACAGCACCTTCCCTCTGGATATGGACCCTGAAATCTTGCCAGAAGGAACACCAGTTCCTGTTAATCCTGTACAGGTATATAAACTTTTTTAATTTATTTATATAATTGAAGATATGTTGGTGAAATTCATTGTCATAAATATACCTATATATAGACATATCAGAGTATGTGTAGTGTATGTGTATTTTAGAGGTGCAGTGCACCAGTGGAATGTTGTGTTGACAGTGCCACTGCAAGTGGTCATAGCAATGATTTTGATAATGCCTTTCTGTAGTATGGCAGAACGCTTAGTAAAAAAATATAGATAAACTATTCTACTTATCATCCTTTAAGGATAAAAATAAATTCTTCTTCTTTGCAGCCCATATTACTGCTGGGTATCAGTCATGTCATTCTTTCCAGTTTTGCATGTGTTTTATCCACTTAGTCTCAATCCTACAGAAAAAAAACTTTTACTTAAAGTTAATATATTAGCATTTTTCGTTACACCCAGTTTGAAAAAATCTTATACGTGATGCAATTTTCACAGCCATTTTATTAACACACCCAATGTACTGAAGGGCTTATCTTTAGTTTTCATACAATGGTGAATTTAATTGTAATAAAATATTATTTTGAATTTCTTACACCTTGCATAGTACTATGTTATTGAAAAGTAGAAATTCATTATTTGATATTGAATTATCAACAATAATAATATAAAAAATGTGTGGTGTATGGGCGTTGGCGACGCATAAGTACCCTGTAGCTCATGTCTGAAATTATGATTAACAACATGGCTAACTTTAAATTCTAAAATATCTTTAGGTTTTACAATATTAAGCCTAAAGGTATTCTGTATGTACATTCAAAAATCTTTTCTGACTGCTGTAAATTGTAAATCTTAACTAGACCGGTATCATAGGGTTTTATATTAATTTTAATTTATTATGTATATGCTTATTACAACAATTCAATCTTGAATACTCTAGGTGAAATTAAAACCAAAACCTTGGCTAGAAAGATGGGAAAGACAAGAGCTCAAAGGAGTTTCCAATATTGAAGAATACCTAACAGAGAAAAACAAGCGCACACGCGAGCTGAGAAAAACACCGTGGGAGAAATACGATTTGATGAAGCAATACCGGTAAAATATTACTGTTTTTAATCCTAACAAAATTCAATGTTATGCATATTGGAAAATGTCTATATAATTTGAGGTATTCTGATATTATGCATATTTTTTTATTATTGTCCTGAGATTTTAAGACGATAATGTTATTTTTCAGTAAAACCATACCAATGGAGGAACAAAGCGAGATTTGGGCGGAAGTCAATAATCAATTACAACAACTGCAGCTGGCTCGTAAGAAGATGTCTAGAAAACGCACCTTTAGCATGCCCAAGACCAAACTAGGTTAAATTGTTGTTAACTCATGATTTACACATAGGTCGTAATAATAAATATTTAGCGTAATAAACCAATCATTAAACCGGTGTTTTAATTCTGTCTTCAATTTGTTAATATTTTTCATTATTTAGAGTGACATCTATTATTAAGAAATTCAAGTAAAGTTTTACAAAGAAGTTAATAGATGGCAATGCGTTAGAAAAAAATTTTGTCAATGGTCCAATAGATGGCGTTGTACAGCTATATTTACGTTGGAAGTTAATACAGTTCCAACACCAATTAAGTTTTAAATTACTAGATTTAAACAATTGATGATCAGGTCAGTTATATTAAAATTAATATAAACAATAAAGTTGTTTTCCAATAGTTTAGGTAAAAAAATTACCTATCGTATAACAAAAAATCAATATAACTTACTACTTGTTCAAATCCATTTCAAATAGACCTCCAATAGTATTTTTTTGATAAAGTTACGAATCAACCGAAAGTAGTCCTTATTGTCTAAATCTTATGAGCTGGTTGGATATGTATTCAATTTGGTCGAGTTATAAACGTTGACTGCGTGCAGTACAGTTGGTTTGGGGGAAGTTTGTTGTTCATGAATGCACTTTTCGTGTATTTATACGTTTTACAGAAAATACAGCAGAATAGTTGCATAAAACAAGTGCAGTGAGTGTTGTGATAGTGATAAGTAACTTTTCTTTGTGTATTCAAGTGCTGTTGTTGGACCTATGCAAGTTTGGATGCATGCACCTGTAGCCGGGTAAGTTATTTTATGTGCTTAATTTTGCGAATAACTTCCATTTGATTTGTATTTAGTGAAGCCTTATAAGAAGAAGAATGCCGTAATTGTGCCGTAATAAGCTCTACCGTTATAGTAATGTACGCTTACGGTATCGTTTCTTTAATTTACTTGGCCACAGTTTTGGTGTCATAAAACTGCAGTTGCATTTCTTTCAACCTTGATTTATCGATTATGCGTCATTGTAACTGGACGTTATGTTTCGCCTTGATTTTGTAATTATTACCTTATCAGTTTTTGCCGTTTGTGGTGACTAGCTGTTCTATTTATATTTAATCTTTGGATTTATTACTCATAGTTAAGTCAAAACATTATATTAAAGTTTATTTTTACATTGTGTTCATTTGAGTACTTGATGTTTTTGAACTCTACATTGTAGTCATCCTCCTATGTGATTCAAATAATAAATAATACCTAAAAGTGTAATAAGTTTGGGGCCATTAAATAATTATAACTTTAAAATATTAAATTTGTATCTACTTAAGTAAGTACATTACAAATAAAAATATACTTATATCAATCCTAAAATAGTTTCTTAATAATAAAACAAACAATCAATAAACATATCTAAAAAGATAACATTTCCCAAAAAATATCTGTGTGATATAAAATAAAATATTTAAATTGTTGTCTCATGATGATGTTAACAGCTGATCAGATTGGTTGCATTCTTTCATGATGTGATATTCAAAAATTCTAGATGTTCGTTTGTTTCTATTACTAAAGGCTGTTAAATTTATAAAGCTAAGTATTAAAATTATGCTTTGCTTCAGTGACATACAATAGTGTGTTGCCGTAAAGTTATTAAACTTATGAATCAAAGCTATATTATCTTGTAAAGGTTAATATGTTGGCTTTTTAAAAGTAGGCTCTATTTTATAATCACATGTCTCAGAGAAAACTTTATGTATTTGATGATAGGAGTTAATAGTTGCAATGAAAAATCATGTGTATGGTACTTTACAACTTGCAATACTCATATCTGGGACAAATAATCTTTATTGGGCTGCATTGAAATAGAAAAGTTTTATATACTTTATTTTATAATAGGTAAACTTATGCAAACATAATTAAGTATATGAAATTCTGAAATCAATTCCAATTACACAATTTCTAGTATTGTTTTTTGAGTATGCAATATTCATCTAAATTCAAAATAATAACATTAAATTCCAATAGCATTTGCCTACACAGCTTTAGTCAAGTGACCATAATATCAAATTTCTTAGTAACTGCTTAACAGTCCACAGTTACCATAACTAACAATTTGAGTTTATGTGGACCATATAGTATTAAAAAGCGTATTGCTCCTAATGTTAAAAAAACAAATACTGTAATTTGAAACAATATGGACAATATTTCCATTTATAATATTGAGATGTATTTACACAACTTGGAAATGGTAGGGCTACGGCATGGCTCAGTTTGAAAGGGTAGGCTCGTCCGGGTGGAACCGCTATCTCACATGATAGTGACATTAACAGACGCCCAATACCCCTTTCCTCATCCCATCCTTTTCCTTTCCCGCTCCCTACCTGCTTTGAATGGCCGGGAACACCTCTATTATCCAAGCATGTTGGATGGTCATGGGCGAAAGTGATCTCTTACCAGCACTGACTAGTTTGCCGGACCTACTTTACATGTGATAGGTCTCTCATTTGTGAGAGTCCACCTGGAGGTACCACCGCAATTTCTATTTATCCCGCCAAACAGTAGAGTAAATGCATTGTTGCGTTTGGGTTTGAAATACATTGAAGCCAGAGTGATTACTGGACATATTGAGACTTAACATTATATGTGTCAAGATGACGAGCGCCGTAGAATGCCAAGTATTGCTCTGTAATAGTGTTTTTTTGGTTTTGCTACTGTCATGAACGGTCGTATCGCTTACCGTCAGGTGAACGGCATGCTCGTCTCGCCATTCGTCTCAATAAAAAAAATGCTATAAAAAACATTGCTTACAAATTACAACAGTGTTAGCAGATAACACCCAAACAATTTACTGTCTTGTCACATTACAGCTGACATTAAGACATAATAATTATAAACAAACATTGCCATAAAGCAACTCATACCCGAACAGTACTATCTATTCACAGCACATCTGACCCTGTATTAATTAAAAAGTTACTATTAAACAACTTTATTATCAGACTACGGAGTTAGTCATGCCGTATTCCGTAGTTCACGGCTTCACGACGAGTTCAAAGGTCGCCGACCGATAATCCAATCAGCCGGTGACAGCGACTAGGCTAGGTAACGTAACAACGCCACGTAGGGTTGCGACTTGCTGGGGTGGCCTTTTCCGGACGCACTTTATTAAGTTTTTTTATTGCATTTCTGACGATATATTTTTTTGTGGTATACATGACGTATACTCATTGAGCTACTATTATTACGTACGTATATTATAAAAACTAGTGTTACAACTAGGTGTGATCTGTTCAGCACTTATACGCTCACGATATTTGGGGATTAAAAGTCTATTCTCGGCGTCTGAAAATAAATGGGAGGGAGGGAGCAGAGAAAGAAAGGATTCTTGTGTTGCTGACAATCTCATCCATTACGAAGTGATGTCACGAAAAGTGACAGTAAAACATACTTTAGGCCACGTTTTTTGTAAATATTGGCGCTACTCCGGTTGAACCGTGTCATACGTACGGAAGTTGGCTAAAGGAAGCATTTGCCACTTTTAAAATGATTAAGTAGTTTAATATTTTTGCCTCCATAAAATAAAAAAGAGGAGAACTGTGTTATTTTTGAGTGTGTTTACGTGGGGTCTTAGTTTTTTGTAAACGTAAAAAATGCAAACTGCGATGCTTCTACGCTAATCCATCTGTCGCTAAATCTGCTCAAGATGTTGTCATTTTTTGCTCGTGTTGGCCTTTAGGGCCATCGACGAAAGTGTTTTTCGCACATTACAAGACGCTACTTAAATTGGACACATATGCCAACTAAAAGAGTTTAAAAATAGCATAATTTATAGCTCATATAGATTAGAAGATCGTCGAGTCGATATACAACGCGGGTCACTGGTACTCACAAGATATTCAGAGTAACAAAAGTTTGGACCCGCATGCGGGCTGTATGGCATGCTTTTAACAGAATTCTCCTGAACCCCGCATGCAAGACTTATCGACTTATCTAATGTGAATGAGCTATTAAACAGACATTCAGCATGAAGGATATCTATGTATAACGTAACTGATGAGATTTTTAAATAGTTATAAAATCCCTTATTAGGTAAAAGTTCCGTAACCGTCCAAGAATAGTGAAGCTGTCGTTTATTTTGATGTAGCACGTTTACACATCTTACGAAACCGGAAGAGCACAATAAAAACAAAATGGCGTCGTAAACGATGCGCCTGAGCACACCACCTGATTGAAGAGTGTCACTGGACTCCGGGATTTTGGTTTCAATCCGATTTTACAATGATCGAAATAGGCCACAGTCAGACGGGTTGAAATACTAGACGATTGTTTACGGTCTCTGAGTCAAAATGTATGCGATTAATTGTTGCACATCATTGATGTTGATATATGGAAGATAAGGAGTAAAAGGGATTAAGATAACGATAATGCATGATAGTTACTTATATTTAGCACTAGTCTTTCCTATCTTGCACGCATTTCAAATATCACGAATTGATAACTCTAATATTCTTGAGGCCTACTATTATGACCAACACTCCAATTCCCAACAGAATTATATCGGGCTTCAGTTTCAGTGGATATATTTATAAACGTCTGTATATTTTTCGATAAGAGGAGTAATAGCAATCATTGATTTTGATTAGTTGACGCTAAATTTTTACACGAGGATTGAGGGAGAAAAAAAAACAGATTATGTAGTGGTAAATTATGTTTACCCATGAAAATCCACATCAAGAGGAGTGTGGTGGCACTCCGGACTTCTGAAGATCGTTGACCTTCCACTGGTCTCTTATTTAATCACATGAAACGCTAAACTAATACATCACGTTTAGCTCGAATGCATACATTTACCGCAACATGAAGATTATGATCCTTGTGTGCTTTATGGAGTTATTTTTACGTGACCATCTTTCCTTTTATGTTTATGAGCCATTAAGTAAAACATTTTTAATATCAAGATAAATACTTTTGAACCATTCTTTGAAGTTGCGCTTAGCTTGAATGCTGATGACAGTAAAATATGTTTTGCAGTCGTGATTTCCTTCAAGTATTCCGGAAATAAAAGCAAATGTATTTTGGAAAGAGCTGAGTTTTGGCTTATGATTTATTGCTTAGTATGATTGTTATTCGAAGTGCATGAACATTCAAAGCAATATTGGTAATTGAATTAAGTACTTTATAATATATAAGTAGTTCTTGCTTGTTACGAGCGGCGTGTATGGGTAATGAACTTGACCTGAAATGTACGGCGGAGTTAATACGTGTAGATTAGTATTAATCATAGCTAAAGTAAATAAATCTACAGTATAAGCTGCATATATAAAAGCTATGGAACAGTTTGCCGTATTTATTTTGTGTGAATAGTGAAGAAGCTTTGAATCAAGCCTATATATTTTCAAATGGCAAGAGCTAATCGTTTATCACCTTATGATCATCATTGGATACTCTTTCTAGAAGGCAACGAACTACTTACCAAGGGTAGTGTAGTCTCTATTGAACCAGTAACTGCAAATGAATTGATCGCTATTTTAATGAATAATTTATCTGTATCTTAAAAATCGATCCAAGCCTCTCCAATCCCCAGGGGCTGTTAGCATTATATGAATGATGTGCCCACATTGCTACAATAAGTAAAGATTTTTAACAGAAGGTTGGGTACATAAGATTTTTTTTTTATTGTATAAATATTTTACATATAAATAAACAAAGAAACATCAAGTAAACCTATAGTTATTTGTATGTGGTTTATTAATCACATCACGACACAAATTGAAGGCGCTGAAAATTATTGCCGGTTTTAGTTGGGATTGCATAAAATAATTTTGCTCAGAGATGCGCGTACCAGATAGCATATCAAGTCAGAAGGTCGTTTAAGTTCCGCGTTGACGGCAAGAAATTATCCTATCTAGTGCAGTACTTGGTCTGTGCCGCTTTCTAAATTTAATTACCCCGCCTTTTCCACCTCTTGTTCGGTAGTCGGTAGTCTACGCATTGTCAACATTCTTCCGCGTCATTATCGCAATTCTATAACGTTCAGTCCGCTTCCTTGGTGGATATAGGATCTTCCAAGGTATCGTATGTGAAATATCATATAATCATAATATGTGAAATGCTACATTTAATGTGTCAACATCGCAGAAATTGTATTCCATTGCAGTGAGTTGCAAGAGTACTACGTGTGGAAGGACACTGTGCGTGATAAATACGAGTAAAATTTTCGTACGTGGCTTAAAATTGTATAAAGATTGTATCAAGATATAGTTTAGAAGAAAATGGTAAAATTAAAAATGCAAAAAGCGTGGGCTGTTTCCGCCCGGGATCGAACCGGGGACCTTGTGCGTGTGAAGCACACGTGATAACCGCTACACTACGGAAACGATATGAGTGCTAACGAAATTGTCGTAGTATAGGCCTGTGCATTCTAATGTGTGTTTATTCTTAGAACCATATAACTAAGATTTGGTTTACGTACGTAATATTTGCTATATATCTCTATTACTGTGTACCAATATATACTTACGACAAATATTTCTGAATTATTAAGATAAGTAGGTACTTAAATGTACCGAAAACTTTTTAGTTATGTTTTGTTATGCACTTTTTAACAGAACTACAAAAAGAGAACTAACCATTCTCACCATTTAATTAACAACGGACCAATAACAACCGAAGTATTACCCAGCTAATTGAAACAATGAACAAGCGTTGAACAAAAGGATCTTCAGTTCAATCAATAAGTGTTGACTCACAACTTGCCCACAAAGGGCCGTTTCGATGCCTCAGCACGCATGGTGGGTGCTAAAATGTTGTACAAAAAGTGATGATTTTGTATGGAGAAAGAGCCTTGAGCTGGGTCGTTGGTTAATGGGCTTTTGTATCTGTTTGCTCTTGTATGTTCGATGTACACACTACCCTACATGCCGAAATGTAGTTTTGTATAGTAAAATAAATAGCTGCCCTTATCCCCGATTACTGGCTATGTTAAGTTGTTACAGGTTAGGTTATAAGTAATTTAAATTAACTACATTATGGAACCCCGAAAGCCATGGCGGGACGATCTTGAAAACTATAACTGAGACTGCATGCAAATTGCTCTCAATCAGAGACATGTGGATAAGTTTAGGAGTGGCTTTTGCCCAGCAGTGGGATCTTTTAGTTTAATACAATAAAAATTAAAAATAAGAAACTTGATTACATTAGTGATAGCAATTAGCTCGTGAAAATATCCGTTTATCACATTCGGAGATATAGTTGTAAGCTCATGGATTTAACTCCTATAAATTGCTAGTAAATGACGATGAAGTCATAATAACAGTCTTTACATAAAATATTTTAATACAATTATATAAATATGCAATATTGTTTCGTAACGTCAATTACAAGACAAATCTATTGCCGTCGCCTAAGGCTTACAGCTTCGTAATGAAGGGCTTAATAATCGTCTAGTGGTTCTGCGATGGTGTGTCAAGTAATTGAATTGTATAATGGGTGTATAATGTGAGATAATGGTTGCGCAAGCGCCCATCAGCTGAGCATCAATCGAGTGCACTGCACCAATCAAGGACGGTACGAACTTGAGTCTGTGATTTGAAAGTACAGTCGAGTCTCATTAATACAAACCTGCGATAATTCGAACCTCTCTATAATTCAAAGTTATCACGAGTTCCCTACAAAATCTCTTTATATTTCGAACTAAATCAATACATTTTTATACACTTGGTAATTCGAACTAAAAAATCATCGCTATATAACAAAACGACGCGTTAATTCGAACTCGACGACTTCCAACACTCGACAATTCAAAGTTGCAGAGAGAGAAAGAGAAACTATAAATGTTGGAAGATTGCTATTTATTGAATAATTGAGTATAGTATTCTTCACATTTTTCTTCACCACTTCTCGTTGCGGGTTAAATACAAATTAGACATTCCCAGAGACTCGCCGAGCTGCAATGCTCGGTGTCATTAAGAAGAGAATTCGTTATACGGGTGATTCTACGATAAGAGGTAACTTGAACGGCAATCAATATTTAATAGGTTTTTTATTCCATATTGTCCAATCATTTACAATCAATTACACCATTTTAATGTACTTCAATGAATAGAGTCACAATTAAATGCTGAAATATTATATTTTTTTCTGAAATTGCCAACAAAGTCCAAAAAAGTATCTACCCTGGCCTGTCCCTTTGCCGATTTTAGTTAAACTTTCTGCCGTACCTAATTTGTTTGTATCGCTTTCTAAACTAAAGCATGGTAAGTATGCATTTGAATAAATATACTACAATAATTTTAAGAAAAAATCCAACAAAGTATGTTTTTTGTGTATATTTTCTGAACTTAAATTTTGTCGCGTATTTTTTGTGTCTTTACCCTGGCAAATTTTGTTCCACTACAACCAACATAAAAATAAAACGGAAGTATTGCAAATTCCTCTCAAGGACATCTAACGACGTGAAGTTAGCCACAAATGACAAGCGAGCCGTTAGAGGCCGCCATTATGCTAGTTGTCGCGACGCGTACGTGCGGTGTAGTGGTCTCGCAAAGTCATTATATCTCTCCTCTGGTAGTCATAAAAGTTATATTAATGATTTGATTCATTTGTGTAATATTACATTTATTCAATAATAGTGTACTAATTCAAGTGGGATATTTAATTAAGCCAAAAATGTTATACGTCGATTACAATATTTGAATTTATCATGAAAACGTCTTTCCCCTGGCGTATTTCCCCTGCCAAGTTAATTACTACGGAGACACTTACTAGCCAAGGGAGATAAAACATATCATATAATGTAGTCACAAAGTAATTTAAATATAGTTAGATTGTACTGAAGTCAGATTTATACATAATATACCGTATATTGAAGTTTAGTGGTGGTAAGACTTATGTGTCCGCCCGGGTAGCAACCACCGTCCACGAGGCGTAAAGACCGCCATAGTGATCTCCGTAAGGGGATCGCGTTCCGGGATCAGCCAATTGTTTTCCGGTTTCTCTGAGGGCATGAGGTTGTACCGTGTGGGTATTTTCGGTCGTTTGTCGAAGGGAGGAATGTTGATCCGCCGGCGAGGGAGACCCGTAGAAGCGATTGTCCGCTAGCCGCCCGCGGTATAGTACAGGGGCCCAATCGGGGCTAACTACCTCGGGAGACTGCCTTACTTGTCAGAATCTTGGGTGGGTCCGTCGTGCCGGTTGGTGACCGGAAGTGGGATCCCGGCGGCCCATCCCGAGAGGGTACCCTTCCGTCCGGCGGATCAATTCGCTTCCTGCCGACCCTTTCGTACCAGTGCCCATTCGGCCTTCTTAGTGCTCGAACTTAAGCTCCTCGTTGCCTCCTCACCAATCCCATCCTTTCTACCATGACTGCAACCAAACAGAGCAGGTTCTTCAGCGGTGCTTAACCCCACCACCGTGTTCACTATGGAGTTCATTAACATCCGCGGACTCCATACGAACCTCAATGCGGTCTACCACCATCTCGAGACGGCCCGGCCTGCTTTGCTCTTCCTAACGGAGACGCAGATTCGTTATCCGGCCGATAATTCTTACCTGTTGTATCCCGGTTATTTGCTTGAAGTAAACTTCAAGCCTAAAGCCGCAGTATGCTTGTATTTTTGGTCGGACATCCGCTGTCGTCGTTTCCACTGCATTAAGGACCCCTCCTTCTCCGCTCTGTGGGTGCACGTGGATCTAGGTTCCCTGAGCCGCATCTCCCGTCGGCCGAAATGGTGGTCTTGGGGGATTTCAATGCTCGTCACGAACTGTGGCTGGGCTCCTCCAAGACTGATCATGCTGGCAGAGCTGCCCATGTATTCGCTCTGACTCATGACTTGACACAACTGGTGAACCAGCCCACCAGGATCCCGGATGTGGCGAGTCATGCGCCTTCTCTGCTGGACCTTCTGCTGGCGAGTCACCCAGCCGGGTACCGTGTGACCGTTAGTGCGCCTCTGGGCACTTCCGATCACTGCCTGGTTGGGTCGTCAGTACCGTTCGCATCACCTCCAGGTCCCGTGCAGGTTAGGTGGAGGGTCTGGCATTACTCGTCGGCAGATTGGGATGGTATGCGGGAATATTTCGCATCTATCTCTTGGAGGCAGCGCTGCTTTGAGGGTAAACATCCCTCAGCGAGTGCCAACGTTATTGCTGACGAGATCAGACTTGGAATAGAATATTACATTCCTTCCTCTGAGATAAACAGTAAGGGTCGTAGACGCTCCTGGTTTAATCGTGCATGCGCTGATGCTGTCTGTGACAAACAGGCGGCGTGTCGCGCTTGGATCAGGGGTCGCGCCATGAAGGATCCCAATATCAGTTCCCTCAAAGAAACCTACAACCGTGCCACCAAGGCCTGCAAGAAGGCCTACGTTAGGGCGGATGCCCAGCGCGTTAGAAGGATTGGGCGTGCGTTGGCCGATCACCCAACTAGCAGTCGTGCTTATTGGAGTTGAGCCAGGGCCGTTCAATCTAACTTCTGCCGTCCAGCGTTACCGCCGCTGAAGTACCCAGAAGGGACGCTGGCACACAAGCCGCAAGAGAAGGCCGCTGGCAAATCTCTTTGCGGCTAATTCCCGCCTCGAAGACCGTGGTTCCCAGACGCTGCCCACACTGCCTGATTGCGGTTTCTCAATGGCGGATATTCGCATCTGGCAGTGTCATGTGCGACGTGAGTTACGGTCTCTCGATGTGCGGAAAGCCAGTGGTCCGGATGGGATACCAGCGGTGGTTTCAAGAGCTTGTGCAGCCGAGTTGTCTCCTGTACTGACTCGTCTCTACCGAGCGTCCTACCGCACAGGTGTTGTGCCGGAATCTTGGATGGAGGCCTGGACAAATGTATTAAGACACGTTAATTTAATTTTTTTTTATAATTAATAAAAGGCTTTAAGGTGAAAGTATTTAAAAATATCAATAACTAATAGTCTAATAAAATAGATTTTCCGATTAATAGTTAAGTGTAATGTTTAATAAAAGTTGATTTTATTAATTTAATTCATTATTTCATTGCCCGAATCTCTCCCCTGGTCTAATAAATATCTACCCTGATCTTGACGTCTCTACCCTGGCCTCGATATTTACCCTGGCCTTCTAAAAAGTAATAAAATATGTGTGAAGTGACCTGCCCTTGGGTGAAAAGGTTAATCAATGGGTTAATTAGCATAATTTAACATTTTCATGAAAAAAATCCAACTTTTCTCCCTGGCCGCATCTTCTATGGGCTCGAAACCTCTTATCGTAGAACTACCCATACACGTACTTTAACTAAAATATCAAGACGCATCTTAGGTTTTAGATAGTAAGTTATGATAAACTCGTTTGGGGAGTTCAGTGCACCTAAGTGTGATTAAAGTTTGTTTGTGATATCAAAAATGAGCTTTATTTATCTGACAATTGCAGGGGGAATATTGTCCCTATACGTGTTTTTGGGTTTTCGATTTCAAATGCGAGAAATAATTATGTTATGTAAATGACATCCATTCTGAATTCAGATATCAGATTGTTTTTGAGACTTTCCCGCCCAATCACCCACCCTTGCAACTCCTGTCAGTCAGGATCAACAGTAGCACGCAAACAATTGACACCAAGCTCCGCAGCTCTGCAAGTCTCTTTGGGAGACAAGTCTGTCTTTAACCCGCATCGAAATTAATCAGAAGGACAAAAACAAATACAAGGAGTTGGAAACAAATAACTATAAACTTTCAGCTTATTTATTTTCCTGAATTTTCAATATTGCTGCCAGTGCAAGTGTTCTGACCTGTTATGCATAAAGTTGTAATCAAATGGCCATAATAATTATCTATGATTATACTACTTAGTATCTCACCAAGCGTAAATATTGAATAAGCCCAAGAGATAATTCAAACAAAACCTTGAAGTGTGATTACTATTCATATCTTTACAGCGCGGAATCTTGTTTAATATATGATAATGACCCAAATACTTTACCTACAAATGTGCGTTAGATTAATGCTTCTGATTCTCTCCAGCTGTGCATGGCGCCTTCTTGTCCTACATTTTAAGAGGTCGACAGATGTGTCCAAATATTTATGTCATAATCGTTATGGCATGTGTCAATGTGCTATTTGAAAAGCTTAGTTGAAAAGGTAGTCGAAGCCCTCAAACATTTAAGAGGTTTGAGCAATATTTTGGCACCCGTTGGTTATTCAATACATGTGATTTTTCAAGTAGTTATATGGCTTTACTAACGATGTCAGATCAATAATGCTGATTAGTTTTTGCAATTGCGTGGTATTAGATGCTACGTTCTAGTTATCTGAATGCTAATATAGAATGTGCGATAAAATGTTTGACAGTAAAAGTACATACTTGTGATAGTACTTATAAATGAATTGTTCCGAATGTTATCATTTACAATTGATCTTTCAATGGCTCTAAAAATATAAACAGAAGTTAGGACTCCCAATCAATACATTGAAAAAATGATTGATATGGTATCTAAGTAAATACTCAATTCAGATATTTTTCAATTCATTCTTTACTTACTAATTAATAGTACTAATTACAACTCACAAATTATTAGTGTCTGTAGTAGAATATTTAATTTACTGCTCAGTAATTCCATTGCTTGTTACTAACAAAAAAGAAAATATACTTGCTGTTTAAACCCCCATTAATTAAAACAGTACGGTATAAACTTTCTTGTTATGATTTTCGTTAAAATGCGTGTCTAAACCCCTCGCATGTTTATAAGCCATAAATACTATTAACTTTTGGGGTGGAAGTCTTTATAGGGGTAGTATGAAAGTAATATTTCGTATTGCCCTTTTTTGGGGCATATTAGAAAGTTTCACCAAAACGCCGTGAATAACTGTACAATATGTGATATTTTATCTCTAGCATAATCACGATAAGAATATATGGTTGCTATCTGTGTGATACATGCCATCGGTTTTTTAAATGTTATGCAAATTGACGTAACGGGTTGTAATATTTATAAATAGGTGAATGATTTAGTGGTTGTCAGTTGCGTTGTTTATGTTACGCTTGACCATGATTTTGTGGGAGCGTTGTCGTGTTTAAATATGCTGTCAATAAAAAAATGTTTGGTATTGGGGATTTTCTTTCTTATTAAAATTCGAATTATATCAACATAACCGTGAATTTATTTTGTTACAAAAATGGCAAGCTTTCTAGTGATTGGTGAATGGTTGTCGATTATTTGATAAAAGCTTAGTCTCTTTTCTATCTAATCCTCTAGCGACCTCCTTACTATGCTTGGTTTTACTTTTTTTTTTGCTCGCTGCATAAGGTGACTGTTCATCTTGTACAGTATATCGTCGACTATAATAAAATAATCATCAAAAACCGTTGGAGAGATGTGCAACTTCTATTTCTTGGAAAATATTTATTGAATTAATTTTAAGCGCTCGTGACCGTACCTTTTTTATTGTTTCCTCACGACCTCTGCGGACCCCTCCCACAGTCTTCCGGCTCTCAAGCTTGCATAACACTTTCAATAGTTCTGATATATCTGTGATCTCAGTACTCCATTGACCCTTACCGTCTCGATCTGAGCAAGAGTCGTTTGCATGTGATCTTTCATTTCGATGTCGTCCGCCATCTAATATCTCACGACACCGACTTTCTACGACGTTTTTAAAGGTCCCTCCTTTTCTAGGGGGTTACTCTGTGAAACGATACGAAGTTCGAATATTCGGATGTTCGATCTCCGGAGTAAGATGTAAGTTTTCCATTTTAAAAACCAATACTATTTTATATTATACTTATTATTTTCTACGAACTTAGTCTATGGCTACCAGGATTTCAACATTTTGTGGAGTATCTAGATTTCTAAACACATTAGTGAAGTTTTACGGACGGCGTCCGAACATTCGAAGTTCGTATCGTTTCATAGTAACCCCCTAAATCATGTGTGGATGTTGCGTTTTGCCCGTGTTTATGTAATTTTCGTTTTTAGTTACGTGATTTCGTAGTTTTGTAATGTGTTAGATTGGTTTCCTGTAAGTGTTTCTAATTGATTGATCTGCATAAGTAATATCCTGTGGTCGAGTTCATTTCTCTGTATTTATTTAATAAATGGACAAGCTATTTAATGTATTATGTCAAAAGTAATTTAATGTATTTTATAACAGTTATAATTAAGTGTTAATGTATGCATAATGCAAATTAGCGTCCATATGACAATGAATCAAATTTCGTATAGCAGCTCTACTTTTATTGATAACTAGCGGCCCGGCACAGTTTCGCCCGGGTGCAAATAGATTTTTATACAATAATATGTACGTATTATACATGCAAACCTTCCTCTTGAATTACTCTATCTATTAAAAACAACCGCATCAAAATCCGTTGCGTAGTTTTAAAGATTTAAGCATACAAAGGGACATAGGGACAGAGAAAGCGACTTTGTTTTATATACTATGTAGTGATAATCAATATCACATTGACTATTCCATTCATAGTTAGTAGTTACCTTGAACTGTCAGCTCTTGTGAACTGTGTCAGAAAATAGCGCAAGACAACTTCCTTGCTAGACTATTAACGTGATATATTTTTTGTAAAAATATACTTAATACATTTAAACCAGATTCTGTAAAGATTTGTAGGTTTACGTTTAGTAATAGACTTTTTGTGTTTCATTAGGATTACGATGAAATGTTATCGTATTACCTGTATATATTAAATTATGTTATAAACTTTTTCTAAAAACTTATGTAATTGCAAATGGTTCTGTTCTTTTGCGTGTGTTCTATATAGATGATTTCTAATATGTAATTTGTTATATTGTATCGTGAAACATAAATAACTAATTAATCTAAAGCAGATTTATATTAAGATAAATCCTACATAAATAGGCCATGCGGGCGTAGAGAATCGATATAATAATAAATAATGGATGGACGTGCGAAATCGCATGCGCCAGCCCGCCGCATTGCACTATTAAGGTCTGCTACATTGCACGCGAGTGTAAGGTTACGGGCGATGTTATATTGCCCTTATGTGTTTGAAAATGCTTTTTCTGTGATATTACTAATAAATACATAATACATACACCCATCAGTCAAATACATAGTCCTGACCCCACACAGATCAATTAAGTCTCGTCTCGTGGGTATCAGGAATTACGAAAGACTTTTCGGTCTCACAAACACCCAGACCCGACACAAATATGAGTTACCAAGACCTATTTTTTAGATACAACTTTAACCATTCCAGAATGTTCTCCATACCGTGGCGGGAGTCTTAACCCTCTCGATTAGTTTACATTACACGCATGTAGTGCGGTTAAAAATAATCCGTAGTAAACACGACGTATTGGCAGGGTTTATACACTTGTGCTGTAATACTTGTAAGGAGATTACGTGTTTGAGTGCTGTTTCACGGTCATTAGATGTACCATGTGCGTTTAAGAGGAGAGATTTATTGAAAGAATTAAAAGGCATAGGGTGTAGGGGCAATAGGTTTATAGTGAGCTCGAATAATTTTTTTAAATTTTTTTTATGAATGGCTAGACGAGCATGCAATTCACCTAATTGATACGACTAGCTCGTGGACAGACGAAAAACCAAACAACACCACGGATTGCAAAGCAATGGTTAGTACTTATTCCATTGCGCTCGCCATCCTGAGACATAAGATGCTAAGTCCCACTATGCCCAGTAGTTACTCTGGCTACAATGCCCGTCAAACCGGCACGCAACAATGCATTTAAACTGCTGTGAATATTTTAATTATATTTTCAGTTGTAATAATTATATAAAAAATGAACGTGCTGATATGAACGGTATGGTCGTCTCGCCATTGATATCAACAAAAAAATGTTGATTATATTAAGATGTTTTACAGTTGCTTATGCCATGCTGGTCAGCCGGATGGCTCAGGAGCAACATTACATCTGTGATCGAAGTCTAATTCATTCAAGTAAATGTAAATACTTACGCTTCCAGATAACACTGCTTACAAAACAAAGCTGCGGTTTACACACAAGATCACTTGGTATGACTTGTGCTGTCAAAACACACAGAGGAATTTTGTACTTAGTGCTTTGGATAAACTTCATTTTATGGAGTTTATAATACGCAATGTAGACTTTAAATATTGATTGCAATAAAACAAAACAAAACAAACAAAAAATATTATATTTTTTAGTTTTTATATATTTTTATTTTATTTTATTTATTTGAAGACATCCAATGGTAATTACAATGTTTTTTAAATTTAATACATAATTGATTTGGTATCATGCTTAAAGTATTACCTGTAGGTGCCACAACATGCATAATATAATTTTGGAGTCTAAGACAAACTTAACATTAAAATTAAGGTGAAATTAACAAGGTTATTTAGAACACAATTAAAAAAAACAGAAACGTAACAACTCCGTGAATGACATCATATCATAATCAGACTAAACATAATATTATTATAACAAAATGACATACTTCTAAAATAATATAACTCCACTAAGTGCTAAAACTTAACTAATTACAAAAATATATATGGGTTTATTAGCTTATTTAGTGGAATAAAAACGGTTGAGGACGAATTCCGGAATCTTTTCCCCTAGAACAGGATAATGTTCCGTATATGATTGATTTTTGATTTGATATTCGGGATGTGGTTGCAACGAACATTTTTGTTAGTATTCCTACATGATACGAATAAAACTTAATATTTATTTATTAACTAACATTTGTTATATAAACGTTAAATCGATTGAACACGTTCAATTACGGATAAATATAACGTATCAAACACGCTGTCATTTAATACGACTTCCAGGTTTAGCACATGGACGAGTTATCGCCTCGCCTACTTTACCTGAAGGCTTCCTTGGTATTTATATAATTGCTTGTAAATCTTACGAATGCTACTATGCACACTACAGAAGTTAATAGAATTAAGTGTGTAACAGATCTTTCAATTGCTAAGAACACATCATACAACACATACGCAATGTTTTCAATACAACTTCTTAAACTTTGTCATAAAAGTAATGTGCTTTCTATCCCAAATATTTAAATTAAATATTTGAGATTCTGGAATTCTATACGAAATGACCATATTGCATTTTCTGATACGAAATCAGACATGTATCTTGCTGCAGACAACTTCTGATGGCAAAATATAAATAGTAAATAGTTGTGCGTTTGTTTATGTGTATCATTTATCCACCGTTCCAATGGCAACATTCTAGACTTATCAACATTTAATTTAAACTTGGCTGTTATCTTTGAAAGGTAAATGGTTCCAGTAGCACGACAGAGACTGCGTCGCGCGATTGAAAATATTGAAACGTTAGAACCAAGTGTTGCAGCTATCAATTAAGTGTGGGTACTGAGATTGACAGAAGAAAGCCACAGGGAAATGCTCTGAACGGCGAAAGTGGCGCGTTCAATCGTTAGCTTTGTATAAATCCGTTGAATTATGTCCAATGGTACGGCACCGGCCTGAATAAATGTCAATTTGTATCGTCGTGTTGTGGCTGAGAGGAATCGATTCGACACACCGTCAACATGTGCCGGATTGTTGGCTAATTTTTGAAGAATAGGCTCAGGAAGTACTGAAATAGTTGTTGTTGTCGTATTCATGCTATTGTTTTAGTGTGATCGATAGAATTGAAGGCTTTACGCAGGTTTTCTTTTAGCTAGAAGCCTAATCTGTATGACCTGGCAATTTTGTTTACATTACAATAGTTCATTTTATTGTTTCTTTTTGAAGTTTAGATCATAATCAGATGTATCATACAATAATATGGATAGGGTCGCCTTCTATCACATCATGGTACGAAACACACAAGGCGAAACGCCGATGTATGTTAGTATTCTGTGGTTTATATATGTATAAACTCGTATGTCTTACAATAGATATTGAGGAGACCGAAAATGAATATGGTCATAAAATGGGCATTGAAATACCATCAAAATATAATCACGTAAATTTCACTTTGCAACAAAGCTTCATTGTTAAAAATCTTTACTGTACTCAACCACACGCACATCACACTTCGCTCGTCGAGGGCGTTTCACATAATGGCCGATAATGGCTTAATATTTAATCAAATCCATCAGCTATTGTTATGTACGTGATAACCTGTCATTATCACCTCCCATTTCGCGCGTAACCGAGTGTTAACCAAACTAGAACATAATGGTACACTCCCGCATGCATGCTAATGTTATACGTGTTTTTAATTATGCATGTTTGGTTCGGAAGTTGTAGTTACCCTTTTGTATATCAATGTTTGAGTAGGGTTCTGCTGTGTAGATTCTGTTGATTTTGTAATTTTGGTTGTTCATTTGCAATGGATTTAATTGGTTCTTGTTGTAGATCACTACAGTGATCACTCTCTCAGTATAACACTGGCTCAAACTACACCGACCTCAGGTGTGGGCGCTTGTCTGACATGCTCCATCTTTTTTTATCAGAGTGTCTGTACCGTCAACTACCTGCACTAGTGATGGTATACATTGGAAATTGTACTATATTTATTTGACAGGTTCAAACGCTACACTTTGTGATAATTTAGTGTTCATATAGTATGCTTAGTTCAATTTGATTTTTGATCAATAGGGGAGAGATCAGTGAATTATTGAATACTGTATGAAATTAATAGCCAAAATAACTCTGGCATCAGAGAATTGAACCTACGCCATGTAAAAACCCATCCTAAATACCACGGAATATTCGTTAATGTTTTTTATACTACAGGAATTTAACCAAGGGAACGGAGTAATCTAATCATTACGTGTCATTATGATGAGTTGGGAGCAAAAAACGGTGGTCTCCAGTAATGGCCGAACTCGTGACTTGGTAAAAAATAGATCATAATTAGGAATGTAATGCGCTACGTGGAATTAGATGCATCTTATCATCTTTATTAATGTCAAAATGTAGTTTGATGATTTTGATTAATGTGGTGTTATGAAGTTTTGTCAACCTGATTGCCGCAATTTGGTAAAAAAAAAATAGTAGCTTTAGGTTGTAATCTAATTAATATCATAGAACAGGAATGTTGCTTGTTCATACAACATAAGTATTACCAATATTGTTTAAAGTAGTCCAATTCGCCGAAGGTTATTTCGACATCGGCCTAATCAAAGTTACAGAAAGTTGCTTGAAGTATGCCGCTATGAGGCCTAGGTTAAGCAGTAAACTTCCTATGACCGAAAATGAGAATTGTTTTAGTTCTTTTCTTGGTGGTATAGAGGCGTAAAATCAACTACAAAATGAAAAACCAACCTACTCCATTGTATTTCTTTTTCGTTTAACTGTTGTCATTCATCGTTACTAGTTTTATTAGGTGCCGTAGGAACCACACCTCCCTACTATATTATATTTACCGTGCACCACCCATTATCTACATCCGTATCTCGAGGGGTTGGCGTTTTTGGAGTTCCCCACGGTATAATTTACGAATGCCTCAATAATTTCACCGAGAAATTACCAGGGCCGCGTGTGGTCGTGTCTATAATCTGTCTATTTTCGGAACGAAATATAATCCCATCAACATTATGGGAGTATATCTGAAGTATATCGGATGAGATTGAATAGAAATTGATCATTATAAAAACTACAGCTATAAAGATTATTTGAATGATGCAACCGAAAGGGGAAATGTCTATCAAGTTTTAAAACATGTCAGGAAGGTCCATATAAATAGTAAGCGGATGTGCGATGAAATCACGATGCATTCATATTGCATAAACGTTATTTTTGTTTCATGATTTTATTGGAGTAATTTTTATTCTGAATCGACATCTAATGAAAGATAGGTCATGTAACGTTAATTAAAAAAAAGATTTTTTTATTTTAGCTGATTTTAATGGTTGCATTATGTGGCCGCTAGTTCCAAGACGTAATCAAAATCGTTTTAATAGACTTATTAAACACCTACGCAGTTTGCGTTGTAATAGGTATTGTTCATAATTCACAATCAGTCATCAGATGTACATTTTCAACACAAAAAATCCAATCTCGGTAAAGTTATGTTTTTCTAATCGTATAACCGAATATGGATTCTTCGATATAAAAATCCAAACTAATAATAAAACAATGGGAGCGTCGACAGCCAACAAGACTTGAAGTATCATAATTTCCACCCGAACCCTCAAAGAAAGTAAAAGGCCCTTAATTACATTGTTATGAAAACACATATTGTAAATACGCAGTGTAGGGTCGAATATAGAGTTTGTACAGCTGTTTAGATAATTACAATGTTGGATACAATACCTTGTGTTTGAAGTTGCCCTATTTAGTTAGATTGCTGTATAAACATTAGAAACATGTGTTAGGCAAGCAGGTGTGTAAGCGTCAGCTGAAGATGTTACACAACGCACTTAGAACATTATAAGGTCGTCTCTACCTCTTTGTGCTGTTGACCTATTTTGATTAACTATTGTGAATACTAGTCTGAGCATAGCAGACTCATTAGATAATACTAATAAAGACCTTAATTTCTATAGTGATATTCTAATTGACAAAGTTGGTAATGATTTTGGTCCAGTAAATGTAGTATTTTTTTTAAATTGTGCTTTAGATTTTATCTATACGCAGTGGTTGGATCGTGTTATTGCCTAGTAGTCAACAGGTGGCTTCAATATTCTCAATATAATATCAAAACGGTCATCGTAACTAATAGCAATTTTGGAATCTCGATTGAAGATAAAATCTTCCAACAACTAAGCTACGTTACTGACTTCCAAGGTTTTTATTAATAACTTAAAATTAGTAACGATATGATCAATACTGTACTATTTGTTTTTGTTTTTGCGGAGGCAATAGTTATAACTTATAACGATGGACTCAATAGATAAAGTTCTATAAAATTAGCGAACTCGTTTTAAACGCTTTCAACTTCAGCATTACCAAAGGTTAACACTTCAAACATTATCGCACCCACCTTCACTTTTACTCCTACTACAATGAACAATAAATATGCATGAAGATTGCTCGGCATTTGGTTGCACCGGTCGGACACCACAAAGGTTTCTATAAAACGGTAGTTGTAATGTAAATGACGGTTCGCCTTATTGTTTTCGTCGTGACGGCAATGACTTAGCGAGCTTTCCCGTTCGGCCCCGGCATTTGTGTTTCTGGGATACGGCGTTTGGTTCAGATGCAACAGTAAAACGGGCAGCGCAGCATCTGATCAATGCTATCGGCCATTGTTGTGTCTTTTATGGTTTTATAGCTTTCAACTGCTCCTAATAATGTCATGTCTGTTTTGATACAAATGTAACTGTTGTTTCTCTCGATTAATTAGGTTAAGAGAGCGAGGAATGAAGATTTGGGTTAGTAGTAGTGTTGCCCAAATGCAAGAACAAGACGAGACTTAGCCAGTCTTGGTCTTGGTCTTGCGCCAATACACCTGATCTTGGTCTTGGTCTTGGTCTTGCGCTCCCAGTCTTGGTCTTGGTCTTGGTCTTGCAGCAAGAGTCTTGCAAGTCTTGCAATTACCTATTAGTCTATTACTATTTATTAAAGTTTACTTTAAATCTTAGAAAAACTTACTAGAATGAATTAATATGACATCTACTACCTATCCTTAACATTTTATCCCAATCATAATACTACTTGCGTGATCAGTATAATGTATTCATTTTCATTCTAAGCACTCTGAAACTTATTTATTCTTTGGAACACCTGTAGGTACTCTTAAAATTCGAAATTATTTTGCATGAGTATACCTACGCCCTATGGCGGCAATCAAATAGTGTCAAATGTTATGATTTCGGCGTGGCGACAACGATTGTTTTAGATTTCAAAAGAAGCCGCCGGCGCGTGTATCATAACCATGTACTTCCGAAAAGCGGCAAATTTCTTTGAGAAGTAAGTACAAAACCTTTGATGCCGCATTATCAAAGTGCCGATGGTTAAAACATAACTATGCATGCACTCAGTTTGATTTTAATAGATATTTTTTTATTCGCTATGTTTATGGTATTAGTCGTAATGCGCATAGGTCCAGTTTTTCATATTCTTTGATACAGTTTTTTGCGTCTCATAGAATTCCTAAGCGTACCTACCTATACACCGAACTGTTACACCTAACTCAGTGAAATAGCGCTAAGTCCTAGCTGCAAGACGCAAGAGTCTTGCAGGCTATGTCTTGTTCTTGCTCAAGTCTTGCACGGTCAGTCTTGGTCTTGGTCTTGCTAAAAATACGCGGTCTTGTTCTTGGTCTTGGTCTTGCAAAAACGCAAGAACAAGACCAAGACTGCAAGACCAAGACTGAATTTGGGCAACACTAGTTAGTAGTAAGAACTTTTTGCATATTCAAACAGAATATTTATTAAGAAATGTCAGTTACTTTTTTAATCGTTTAATTGGAGAGATTATCATCATAATCAGCCCGTTGTAGTCCACTGCTTAACATAAACCTCTTCCAAAGTATGCCAAACAGAGAAATGTCATTTGTTAATTAGAATATTTGTACGATATTATTATCCAGACATACTTCTACATTTCATATTAAACCAGTGAAGAAACATCGCTGTCTGATTGTTTGTGTTTTACGAACTTTAATTAAAATGACATAGTGCATTATTTCATCTGAATACCAATTCCACGGGGCTTAATTCTTATATTTGCATCCACAATACCAATGAGGCAATCCGTGTCTTCAAAAACTATATGTCATTCTTTTGAATGCTACTGAGCACCATTATTATAATATTGGTTATGATGGATGATGTATGTGACATTATACGATAGTATGTGTTCAATACCACACACTGTAATCCACTGAACCACAAACGAGATATTGCAAGTTTGATTGTTAAATTACTAGTAAATGTCTTTGAAGATTGTCACGTTATGTAATGTACGAAAACAAATATAAAGAAGTTTAATTTAGAATGAATGTGAATGGAGGACCCTACCCTACCCTTGCATACCTTTGCATAGAGGATACCTTAAATTGCAGATATAGGCTGCAATGTAGAGACTGCTGTTCATAATCAACAGTATAATACTGATCTCTTTGAACTAGACATTTTAGTTTACTGCTTGTGTATTTACTAACTTGTGTGTTTATGGTGCATTATAACTGACGCCTATTCAAAGTTGAGTGGCTGAATGATCGTTTAACTCGCTGATTTCTTGTTTATGTTCAGTAGAATTGTCTCTATTTGTACAATTTGACCCTAGGTTATTCTGGCGAAAGCTGTGCCAAGTGAGAAATTGCAGAAAATCGTTGCACGCTCTTGTCGAGATCTCATGGTGAAAATGATTAATGAGGCCACTAGGTACTAATAATAACTGCACAATATCTTTCTAAATAATTGGTTCAATTTAATATAATTATTTTTATAGTAATTGTTGAACCTCGTTTGAAAGTTATGAATGGCAAATGTGTCAAATTATTAGTATTGATTAATGATACCGATAACCAATACATCTATCGTCGCAATAAGAGAATGCGAGAAGGAAGAAGAAGAAGTAATTTTGACAATAAAAGAAATGTTGATACGGTAAGTGAATGATGTTTATTGTTAAGCAAACAGAAACATTTCTTGCTGTATGTGCAAGGGCAAACAAGAGTAAATGATGTTCTTATCGTAATTGCTAATAGGACTTCCTGTTAAAATTATATTGACAGGAAGATAAAAATAAACTATCATGAGCTCGCATAATTATTATTAAATTATGATATATAATACAATTTCATGAACTGAGATCGATTAAATCTCTATTAAGCCAAACAGTGTGTAATTGCAGCCAATTAAAGCATAAAGTCTAAAAGCATACACCACTTCCGCCATTCATTAAAGAGCATGACACTGTCTCGGTCCAGTCATCCGCAGTTCACTTGTCTCGTATTACGTGATCGTGCGTATACTATCTCCACTATCCCTTACAAAATACTATGTCATCTAAATTGTCGTGATCGGTTACTCGTCACGTAACAGCGTTTTTCTATAAGATATCGTTTTCATGATGGACTTTACACTTGTTGGAATGTTTGGATGGCGCTTTACCGTCTGCTTTGGAATCATCAATTGGCCGCTCTTGAGAACATTACATTATGTTTTTTCTTCTTCATTGGCTTTTCCGAGAATTATCACAGTGATTTGCCAGAAGTATCCTACATGGAATTCAACAGTTTCTTGTGACCTATATCGGGTCGTCTATTCACATATGTTCAGCTGTTGTCTTTCAGTGTCTGAAGATTATGACGGTTTATTACGCAGTGTTGTAATGATTTGAATACAGCGCTTTATCTATTTATATATATGAATATATATTCCTTCTGAAATATATTCGTGACCATTTACGACTATCTTGGTTAAAAGCAATAAGTACATGTTGTTTATAGTTCTCTTTTCTTTTTCTCCAATATTTCACTCAACGTTATTGTAGAAGACAAGGTTTGTCTGAGTCCGACATTGTTAGCGGAACTCACAGTGCAGTTAAATTGAATTCTCGGCGTCGTCGCCACTTGCAATTAGGGTTGACCGAGTTTGTGTTAGATTGTAAGGAATGCGCTAATAGGGAATGGTTGCTGTTTCAAGATGTTGTTAGTTAAAAACAGACGATTGGCTTGGCTAAAGGGATTAGCTTCCTCTTCTTTTGATAATATATTTAAGAATTTTGGATAGATAAAACTGATCTACTAAATCATCTTCTATTTTGGCTACAGAAAGTCCACTGGTGACCATAGGTATTCCCGAAAGATTTCCGCAAAGACTTAGTAGCAGGATGAAATTAGCGACTTCCAACTAATAAATAATTTTAGGTGAATTTCTTAAGTGTGATAATAAAATGCGTTACATTTTTGGTTACCAGACCGAGTCTAAACAAACAATGTACGAAAGTAAAACGGTAGCCACTCAGGTATATTCTAACTGCACTAATTACAATAAAATTGTTAAAATTATTTAACGAATGCACTGAATAATGTATTCAGAGCGACAGTTAGTTGATTCTCATGCTAATTGCGAGTACACACTCACGTGGGACTTTACGACATTATTGAACCCAAATATTTGTGTTTAAATTTGAAAATTATGCGACGATTTACAACTGTGGGAATCGGGAAAATAGTTTAATACGCCTTTTGACAGAATTTAACTGTTTTTTTGTTGTTGGATTTATGGCGGTTCCATTCCCTTACACGTGCGTTAATTTGTTAAGAACGAGGTAATTTGTTACATGGCAACATTTCTCGTATTATGTTTTGATTAGTTGCTTTAACCCACTAGAAATGTGTGTCTGTTTGATGTAGGGTTTTATTAATCATAATACATAGGTATCGTTTACTGACCGTTAGTTTTGCAGTGTGTATAATAATCAACTGTAAGCTGTTACAGTGATTGGAATTGTAAGTGCTTAAGGAAATTTTAGAAATTGTATCATTTTGGCAAAATTTTACTTTACTTTAGTAAATTATTTCCTCATTAGTTTCGCTATGAATTCTGTAAAACCTGTTGCAGTACATACGCTAAATTACAGTCTTATCTACGCTTCTTAACCTGTGCAATAAACTCGGCTTTTGTAGTGTTTACTACGGCACTGGCATTAAATGTGGAAACTACACGGTGCTCGGACATCGAGGTCTTATTAAAGGTTATGGCCAATACGATGTACAGTTATGTGGAATCGATGGCTCGCTGTACCTTGCGCCGTCGCTGCCCATTGTTTAATTGGACACTGCCATGAGAATTCAATGTGAAGTTTTAATTAAGCGATTTAGCAATACGATAAGGCAATTAGTAGCACAAAAGCTTGGATTAAGACTGTAACTTGACTCTAAGATGTAGCAATGTTTGGTAGAGTAGATGGTGAATAGTTACTTTTTAAATAAATGTGTATTGTTGGCAAATAATAAAAGAAGTTTTATTTGATCAAGGCATTAAAAACACATCAGTATGTCGGTAATAATATTGAGTCCCTACATAGTAGAGCCTAGGCCAAAACTTAGTAAGGAAGAGAATACGAGTCTTATAACTGAAGTAACTGTAATTCGGAAAAATGAAGAATATTGTGTAGGAAAATGAATTTTGATACTGACCAAGATATTATCAGGCAGAAGTAGTAGAACTACGTCAAGTTAATTCGTTTATAAATCTTGTTATTGTAGAAGTTGGTTCACAGCCCGCAGGTAAATTATACAGAAAACGTGCATTAAATAAATATCAGGCTCAATTCAAGTAAATCTACAAGGACCGAAAGTATATTTAAACTGCATTCGCTCAATTCAACGGTATCATAACGATGCAGTTTAAGATAAAGTGCTTTTAAACAGAACATTCACAGCTACGTCGTCGGTCGCATAATGTGCGCCGATGTGGTGTCGCTTTATGGTGTTATTAACTGTTCCCACTCACATTTGCACTTCGATTTACTTATAAACCATTACGAAGATGGAAATAATTAAATTTATTAACACAAGACGTGGTTTGATGTCCGTTGCTGTGGGAACATTGTGGCAATGGGAATTATGGCGCCTTGTGTAATACGTTATGTAGTATTGTAATGCTTTATAGGTTTATGAACTGTAATATGGTCAGCAAGGAAAATTTGTTTTGTTTAAGATGAAATATTAATTCCGTGAAGCGTATGCCGTGATTTTAATTTAACGTTCTTTTCGATGTTAGATTATAGGAAAGTATTCAGTGCAAGTATCAGTAAAACATTTAAGGTCACAATGGACTATAAAATTCATAATTTACCGTTATACAATATTCTGATTTCTGATAAAAATCATAATTCTAACACATTGGGAATATTAGGTAGACGTTTATGAACTTGAAGTACAATTGAATGAGATTCCCTCGATATGAATATAGCGTCACACCAATCTCTCCAACGCACAATTCACACCGCAACCCTTTATTGAAGAGTTAATAGTTTATTACTTCAAAACACACAACACTTTGCCTTCAGCCTTCAGACTCAATGACGCAGGTGGTTAGACGCCGCCTGTGAAACGAGAGGCCGTGGGTTCGATTCCCGTACCGAGAGAAAATTTTGTGTGCGGCCCACAAATATTTCTATTATGTGTTTGTGAGACCGAAAAATCTCTTGTAGTTCCAGATACCCACATCAAAAGACTCGAACTTAGTGTGGGGTCAGGACTATGTGTGTGACTGTTGGGTGTTATTTATTTATTTATTAAACAGATAGCAAACAATTTATCTAAATCTGATAACAATAGAGTAGTTAAGCAACCCCGAGTTAAAGAGGTAGCAGAAGTGTGTTAAGTAGCAAAAGAAAATTGGAAAGTCCCACAAGCGGGTCATACATATCAGTAAATGCGCGTAAACGTAAGATTGCATCGTGACTGATGCCATGGACGTTTGCTAGTTTCACACTGACCGACAGCCGAAGGCGTGTTGAGTGCCGTGGCTATTATCGATAGTCGGTATCGAAATGTGGGCTTTATAGATAGCGTGGTATAGGATTTAGAGGACATGGAGATTGGATACTTACCTTGAAAAATATTTTATAGCTTTAAGTGTTAAGTGAAGTACGTTTTCTAATTGGTTCTACTGTCAACTTTTGTCGAGCTCTAGTTCAGTCGTATTATTCTTCCAATTTTGACAATCCTCTTATAGTCGAATAGGAATTATAGTTGACTATGTTAGTAACGTTTGTTCACTTATTTATGCATTTTAGAGGATATACTTGATTAATTTCAGGTCCCATTTGTCTTTACTTTGCCGTTTCCTCAGTAATTTGCTTTAATACCTTGTGCCTCTGTTTTATTTATATACAGAAGTGAAGGTGCAATATATTATATTAAATGATTGGTTATGCAAAATTACTTGAATTGTGATGGATTGTTGATGCAGGTGGCATGCCGACGAGGGTGGTCTATATTCATTGATTGAGGCTACGATGAGGTTAAGTGGGTTACACGAACAAACAACTATATTTTTTAAATTATTATAAAATTGCAAGGATCGGTGGCCTCATTGACATAAGAGATAAGCGTTTGGAAACAAAGCTACAAGCCTAAATATAACCATTTATAATGATAGTTCTTGTGACAACCCCAAGCAGAAAGCGGATAATGTAGAAGACACGATTGAGAGGTTACATGTTAATAATATGGTTGTATAACGTTTAACACTATAGCTTCCTATATTTCAAAACGCATACCAATTATGCGTTTGACAGTCAGATTCATAAATTCTTCTTTTAAAGTACAGAATTCCCGGTGGTATGGGCACTATCTACTCACATTATTAGATTGACTAAATGATGCCGAGACGTGACGCACCTGCCCAAAAATTTAAATAGTAGTCGTATATTCTTGTGTTTTAGTTTCCAATTAAGATTATTTAATGTCTCGGAGTCAGACAACTGGTTTCCAAACATGCAGTTCCAAGTGTTGTGTTAATTGCAACAAGTGTGTCAAACGAGTAGGCGCCGACTGATTGACAGTATTGAGCGTTGATTACTTGCGTATGGCCAAGTATTTTAAGATTTTTGTCTTAGTAATTTATTTTGCAAATTCTTGAGAATATATTTTGATTCTGGAGTATGGTTTTCAATGGTACAATTAGTTGCGGGTTGTGAAGAACTGGAATATAAGATGACAACTGACAAGCGTATCGCCATAGCGTAATTTTAGATTGTTAAATGCCATCTAACTGTCCTTTGCGAAGTCCTAACAATGCACTTCTCAGAACTCAACCAGTTCGTCGAAAACGATTGCATCATAGGTTTCTCTATGGACATGTATCTATACACAACGTTTACTAGTTTCCCGCCTTCTAATCGTAAATAAATATGGCACAAGAAAGGCTACACAAACATCTGAAACCGACGAGCCATACAGGTGTGAGGCGACAAGACTAACTCGTATTCCATGGAAATGGTTGTAAATGAGATGCAATGGCAATAGTAAACTTGACGTTAAAACGTTCCACATTGCGCAACTGTTAACCGTTCCCCATTGATCCGTAATTAGATTAGTTCTCATGTCGACACTTTGGAACTCTTTTCTACGTTAACTGGACTGACGGGCGAGTCTCGCCTGTTATTTGCATGTTTCATTTATTGTTGTGTATGTTGAATTTCGGCGTCTCGTAAGTGCATGCTATTACATAACTATAGTGTAATTGTTGTGAAGGTTGTTGATCTCACGAACTTCTACGTGATGTCATTTGGGAAACTCGATATGTTGAAGATTGTAAGTCATCGTAGAGTTTTTTTTTAAAAACACGTGCATTTCGTAATAAGAGACATACATTTGGTATGTGTTGAGATTTATCGAAAAGAGGAATATTAAATGTATCTATTTAATCTTAAAAGTACAGCACAAAGCCAATCATCAAGTTATTTAAGTTTTAACATCTATTACCGAGTTTACATTTAATGATACTAAAGATTTCGATAGGTTTGAATATTTATCTTCTCTTTGTAATACAATTAATGGAAATATAATAAAACTTATAAGACGTTTTGTAACATCTTATTATAGTTTCCATCGTAGTAGTACTAGTTAAGAAATAAACGAGCCAAATTAATAAAACACATAAAAGGGATGTCCTGAAATACACTGGCATCTGGCGACTTGCCAGTGCAGCTCCGGTCATCGCTTAGATTAGAACATAAATGGCGGTCCGCTATAACCTTACCAAATATTCACATTTAAATTAATTACAAATATTTTATTATTAAAAATGTATATAGATTCAAAAGCCGGTCTGATAAAGAGTATATTTTAAGAGTACGTTTGGAATATAAATTTAATTTTAATTATGTAGTCGCTTAAAACGCCAGTTAATAAAGAGGCTGCGAGTGGCTGTAATATAATTTATTCCAACATCCGTTAAAAGTATTTTGAGCTGATGAAATATGAATCTGAATATTTATAACATAAAAGCCACCAAAACCACGGCTTGCAAACCTTCAGCTTACTTCACTGATCTATTTTTATAATACAGTCTTGTAATTTGTTAAGTCAAAACA
Organism: Hyles lineata; assembly: GCA_030180105.1. NCBI lineage: Eukaryota > Metazoa > Arthropoda > Insecta > Lepidoptera > Sphingidae > Hyles > Hyles lineata. Next base: position 8,396,886 of record JARJEE010000023.1, read on the forward strand.
AAATTCTGGTGCTATAAGATCTATAGAAATATACTGATGTATGGGAGAAAATAACCTAAACTAAGCACTTAGTTACAAACGACTTGTGTAAGAATGTCTTTGCTTTTGATCTTCCTTGTTTTACGTTATTCGGATGCTTGGTCTATTTTAATCTTCTGCTAAGATCTTTAACCTTGGCTTCCGATGCTTGTATTTCCACTTAAATAATAGATTTTATACTGCACGTATGGACATACTGGCCGTCCTGTATAGGCTGTCCATTACTGGCTAAATATGTTTAGTGAAGGTGCCCTTGAGGACGAAGGATTTTTGGATTGTAATTATTAGATTATTAATTTAAAATACTCAGTCAAACATGATATAGCCATAAAAAGTTTTTAGTTAAAAGTTCCCCTTTCTTAGTATTTACATGATCAATCCAAATCTTAGGTGATTTAATAGATATGTCATCAAATATCACTGCGATCTTCCGAATCCTGATATGTTTGTCATGCTTCAGAAGAAAAGATACAAATACGATACGCCTAGATACGCGTATCTTTCTATCTTTCGACCGGGTCGAGTCGAGCAAAGTCCACAATGTTGCCACTAAGTCTCTTGTGTCCCTAACAATGAGTATTTACGTCTCTTTTGTGTTCACCAAACTTTTGTCTAAAACTGGAAGTTCTGTCAATATTAGTTTTTCTCCTTTTTCGGTGCGTCGAGTTTCCGCTCAAAGGATGCTCACGTGACAGACAAACGAGCTTAATGACGTTATGTTTTTTACTTTTCTTGTATATGTTTCTTTGTTATGTCAACTTTAATAATTATTTTTTGTTACAGGTGCCGTCCCAGTGTAAACGATATAATGGATTGTACTGTTTAGGTAGGTATCATGAAGCTAAGTGATAAATGAAATTTTACATGTTAGAGAGTCCTTTTTATTGTTTATTGTACAGGAAAATAAATTTCTAATGGTCATAATATTTCCTCTTTTAGTGATGTATGAAGAATGAACATGATAATAGGTGAAGTCTTTATTATTAGAAGTCCCTACTTTCAAGCATAAACATTCTATTACGTTAACAATGTGGTGGTCAAACCTCAAAAAGTCAAATATTTGTTGAAAAAATCAAGAGTCATGCAAATGTGCGGTAAGGAAGCAGAAATGTTTTATTTTCACAACGTATATTTGGAATACGACTAAATAACATTTATTTCAGACACATTTTGTAAACTGAAAGTAATTTATTAAATCCGTAAAAATCAACATCTTTTACATTGAATATAAACTTTTAGATCCACCATTTTCGGAAAGCGGTTTTCACTAGGAAGGAACGGTTTTCAAATACCATAAAATAAAAGCATTCGCAGACGTTAGGAAATTGCACTGTAACTGCTAATTTGAAGCAATTTCGCCCGCAGGTAAAACAGAGTTATGTATAAAGACATCTTCTTCACGGTAGAGTGGGTTCGAAGCCCGGCCAAGACAAAGCCGTTTCACGCTCCGCGGCCCGTCCTGTGGATGCTCCAGATCTATTTTCTGATTACTACCATTGCAAGGCGAAACTACCAGATGTAAAGCAAATTTATTTGAGCAATTTAACTCGGTTCGACGTAGGACTTAATGTTCTTGTTTTTTATTTTTCATAGCGCTAATATTTAAGTATAAGGTGCTATAGAAATGAATGGATTCTTCAGTGACATAAAAATTTTGTAATAAAAAAGCAACATACAGTCGAATCGAGAACCTCCTCCTTTTTTCTAAGTCGGTTATTAAACAATAACAAACAAGGATTCGCGTCGACTACGGTATAGTGAAGACATTCGCCAACATATTCATTGTGAATATTTATTATTGTAAGTGTTTATAAATTTAAAAATATATATGAGCGAACAAACAGGAAACACCGTCTACTTTTATTAAATAGGACATCCAGAGGAAATCGCCACACAAACGATATTTTCTTGTGTTCCAATAAATACACAATTATCATGCTTGGCCGCATTTCTCGCTTCAGTTATTGTACTTATCAGTAAGTGCTCGTAATGCACTTTAATAAATGGTTTGAAATCACTTTATACCTTACCTTACCTCTTCTTATAGTAGAAAAAATATGTAAGCAAATCACATTTATGATAAATCAGGTGTGCGGATCACTAAAGTCTCGTAGAAGATCTCGCAATTCGCTTAGACCATAGTAAGATAATCAAGAACAATATGTAGGATTAGACGTATGAATCGTTCAGTCAGGTTTTAAAATACGTAATGCGTAACTATTGCACGATCTCAATATCAACAAATAATTATACATTAAAAATTGACAAATTAGTTTCGTATGAATTCATCAATTGTTGGACAACTTATGATCAAAGAAGTATAAACTATAAAAGCTCACTATGAAAGCATAATCAAGATAATTTATTACGATGAATCTTTACGAAATAAATTATCTTTCGGCATCTCTGATTATATAATTGAGTCTGTTCTTTATCTCTTAATTCAGTATAACAAAGAGTAATTATACATACTGTCATGTCAGTTCAAACAACGCGATGAATATGGATGGACGCAGCTTCCGATTTGTAGGTGTTGTGATGTAACGCTGCGACAAATTTTGTAACTGGGTGATTGTCGCGGCAAAGAATATGGTGTGTGTAGACGGGACAGATCGCGCTTTTTATATATGAAATAATTTGCTTTGATGTGGACTTCTTTTGTTACTGGTACCACCACAAATGTATTTACGTTTAGGATTTTTAAGGTATATCGTTATTCTTAGAGTTTTTGATTTACCGGTTTCTGACCTTTGAAAAGAACATAGATCGAAGTCTAATAAACTAGACGTCACTTTACAGGACAGGTAAGATTGCCCGTAGTAAATAATACTTGTAGTAATAAAATGTAATGACGATTAATCACATCCTATTTCATCTATGGCACACATGCTACTTGCAGATCGGTTAGAACAAAGCGTGCGTAGGCGGGCCTGCAGGCAGCTGCGGCCGAACCTAACTGTCGTTGGAGCAAGCCATTGGTACTCAAAGTAGTTTATGGCGCCCTCGGAATCAACGACAAACTAAGACAAAGACAACGACAAAAAAAATTTAAAATTAAAGCTTCTGGATCTAATTTTAGTAGACTAAGATTAATTTTTGTTTCTTACGTTTCACTTAAAATAATAAGTACTGTATCTGTATCAGCCTATATACGGAGCAGTGGGACTGCAGAGCACGGGTCTCGTCTACAACTCGTATGCAGGTTTCCTCGTGATGTTTTCCTTCACCGTTATAGCGTAGGGTGCAGCGCGGCGTTTGGTCTGCTACCAACAGGCCACTACGCACGTTTTTACGTATGAATGAAAATAATCTTAAAAAATCAGGTTTTAACTATCAATGTTTCTCTTCCGCTACAGGAAATACATTGCTGAACATAGTTATTCTCAACCGAAAGGGGGCTAACTAAAACCAAAAACACACAAAGGGATCAACTAAACAAAGTTTGAGGTCCGTTGAACTACTCTGAATCCGTATTGTTACGACCGTAATGTCGCCTATGACTGGCAACTAACGATCATTGCAACCGAGTCGGCTGGCGAAGTGTTATGCGTTTCTGATGAATGATTTATAAAAATAGGCTTGGCAAGTAGTTTATTGTTTACGACACGCTTCAATGGTTTACGCGTTATGAGACGCTTGGGGCTACTAAAACTACAGTTTGAGTGTTTGATGTATTGTTTACGATCAAATTGGATAGTTCGATATTAGAAATTGTCTTTAAATTAGATATTCCCTCATCAATCCCATTTTACAAGAATATGATAAAATGTGTTGGTCAGAGACAGCGTTATTTATCAATGAATATTCTGGATTTTTTATTGCAATAAACAGTGTGACATATATGCAATTAGCCTGATGGTAAGCGATGCGACCTTTCATGGACAGTAGCACAGCTATAAATGACAAAGCAATGCTTAGCATTCCACTGCTTTCGCCATACTGAAACATAAGATGTCTCAATAATATGTCCAGTATTTTCAAAGTTCTATATTATACAGTTAGTGCAGTAATATTCTGTCAAGTAATAACCAAAAAGTTTTGGACTTCAAATTATGTATGTACAGTATAACATGATTCTTTAGAACAGTCTGTTCCTAGATTTTTACTTGATCTTTTCTTTTTGTCACAGATTATGCAAGTTTCCATGCCATTAAATATAATTGTAACATCTAAAACCAGATGCGGAGTTTGATGGTGTGTTTAAAGATCGGGAGAGGAAGCGGCGGCGCGCTACAGGCGCCTGTTGTCTGAAATATTCCGGCGACGATTTTTTTATTGTACGCATTAGCGTTAGTCGTGATGCAAATTGCAATTTGGGATGTCTTGGTTATGGGTTTATTTTGGAGGCGCATTTCCCTATTCATTAAAAGGGGAAGTATTGGGTTGCTGACACAAATTTTAATTTTAGCTAAAATTTGTGCATCGGGCATAAGTTTTTCGTCGCGTAGCAAATTAAAGGGCTTGCGTATAAGTTGTGGGATGTGAGATCGTATTTACATCTCATTTTTTTTAAATTGTAACTGTGCTTTTCTATATAATCATATCATCATCATCAAATATTAATATTAGAAATATAAATTTCATATTAGAAGATCACGTCAATACAATTTTAATTTAGATGTTGTATTATTTTATCAAGTACATACAAGTGCATCTCGATACAAAAAGTGTACATCATAAAGCAATCACGATGGAACACGGAAGCACGAAATTTCTCTCACATCGCTGTTACGAAGGTACTGTGGCTCATTTGAGGCTATTTGCTCCTTGAATCAGAGCAATGAATCTGGTTATAATATACATTCTTTATTTCTGGTTGATCTCATACTCGAAATCCTGTTTTGGCATGTAGAAGAACGTAGTGGTTATTGTGCATTGGGATACATTACATCCAATGTCACGAGTAGATGAAAGGACTATTCTTAACAATAATAAATTCTAAGTGGTGTTGCTCCTGTTTATGGGTTAGTGGGACATTTACTATCAGGATAATGTCTTGAATGATCTCATTTTGCAAATAAAAATATTTGTATTGTATTCATTTTCAGGCTTTGTGATTCAAAGCATTATATATATCTTTTATTGTGACGCTCTTCATAATCAAAGATTTGGCTAGTGGCTATAGCTGGCTATATATATGGATGGCTTAGAAATGTCTATTATGAAATCAATAAAATAAAAACATTATGTTGTTTTGCTCTTAATATAGTAGCCATTAAATTGAAATTAGAGTCATATACATATTTGTTTTCTTTTCTGTAACGCCTTTGTAAAATATGGAGCTATGAAATATTTATGCTAATTTAATAATATCGATGCCGCTGTTAGGCAACTGTTTTATGTAACAACCGTAATTACTTATGTCATTAGGATAGGAGTATTAAACCTTATTTAGTATTACTACCTATGTATTTGACTTTCCTTCGTGCCGGCTTATGGAAATATATAATTTATTAGTGAATATCTTAGACCGTATAATTTTTCTCTTTTTCGTTTTCAGATAGAACATTCTGGTATCATTCTTTATATTTAGCATCGCCTGTACTAACAATCTAGATTAAACGAAGATTTACAATGTTTGCTTCCTTTTCCACACTGAATCTTCAAGACTAAGCCACCATGGTCATCCGTAAGAAGTCTTTAGACCCATTATCGTTTGAGTTACTCGTCACGTAGTCATTTGTGTGTAAAAACGCTGGACGGGAAACGAACACGCGACGTCCAGAACAAAAAGACAGATTAGTCTCAGTTCTTACCCGCTTTGGTATGTGATTGGAAATTAAAATCAGCTAGGGTGTGTTTAGTGAGGCGATTGTTATAGATGCATTAAGAGAAATTGTGGTTGAATGATTCTAGCTGCTGGATACATATTGCATTGCTGGTGCATACGATTATGCGTTTTTCTTATCGGAGCTGAGTGATTTTCATCCTATCTGTGGTTATACGGAATCAGCGCAACATAACGGTTTATCCGTGTAATTGTGCTGACAAAATTGCGGTGGATCGTGGAAGAGTTATCTTCACAAAGATTTGGTATAAAAGTTAGAGCTCAAAACAATAGTATTAGCGTTCAATTATACAAGCTAGAACAAACTGGTATTACGAACAAATTAATTCTAACTCAATTAATAATTGGAAGGGACTTGCGGCCGTTTAGTTTAGTTGTGAACAGACAAGAGCTGATTAATGCTTTGTATTAATGTAATGATAGCTTAACTCACATAAAATTACTGGCACGGTTGCTAACTGATTGAATTGTAGCAAATTTAACATTAGTGTGGGTTAATCGTAGTGATGGCATTTATTGCTATTTCAAAATAACTTCACGAACTGGTCAATTTGCAAGTCATAGCAAGTTAAACATAGCTGCTATTACTAAGTACTTAAATATTTATATGATACAAGTTTCATAACGCGACTTAGTGAGCAAACCAGCATTTACTGAACACTCGCTCAGTTAACTTTTAGTTTGTCCAAGTTAGATACATTTTTGATGTTGTAAAACAAATATCTATACATCTATTTCATTGTTTAAGTGTGTTTGTCTGGTATTTTTTATATGAGGAATGTATTACCAAAACAATACCAGTAATTTTTATTGATTGGTAAAATAAAATTTCTTTCAGATATCTGATATGGTTATTTGTTAATGATATCCATAGGGCGTTAGGCCTGCAGTAGCAAGTCAAATTAATAACTCAAAAATAAGAACTATATAGCAAATAAATCAATTTGCTTAATTTATTACTAATTATCAGGTAATGGGCACAACTAACCAAAGAATGTTGCTTGAAATAACAATATTACTTTAGTACATACTTAGTATAAGTTTAACTGCTAAGTTTTAATTTAAAGTAATTAAATTATACCATGTTTATATAGAAAATTATCTTACAATAACAAAACACTCACGATTGGTATAGCAGGCTTCTAATACTTCCAAGTATTTATGGTCAATTGAATCACCAAAATTATGTCATATTTCACCTTCACACGCACAATACTTATATCATTATTTAGAATAGACTTGCGTGATTTACAGTAATTCAAAACAATTAAATAAATAAATAAATAACAGCCAACAGCCACATACATAGTCCTGACCCCACACTAAGATCGAGTCTTGTGTCGTGGGTATCAGGAACTACGAGAGACTTTTCGGTCTCACAAACACCCAGACCCGGAAGAAATATTTGTGGGCCGCACAAACATTTCTCTCGGTGCGGGGATCGAACCCGCGGCCTCTCGTTTCACAGGCGGCGTCTAACCAACTGCGCCACGGAGGCTGTCAATTCAAAAGTTCAAAGAAACAAATTGGCGGTATAGAATACAGATAATAATTTGTTTTGACAACTCTAAACTCATAGCGTTTTATTTCTGCACAAATGCATTTAAATTATGAGTTATCAGAATGTCACACAATACACATATTTATTTTAATTTTATTTCCATCGCCCTAAGTTAACCATTGCCACAGTTTGTTATAAAACTTATATGTATATTGTTTATATTTGTATTTAAAACTTTTATACAACACTAACAATAATTAAACACTGTAATACACAATGTCACTATATGATTATTCTATTACAAAATAAATTACTTAAATTATTGTTTAACAACGCAAATCGCGAACGTAATGAAAGTTAGTAGAAAAAAAAACACGGCATCCGCGGCAAACCACAAGTACGCGTGCCGCCCAAATCAACCAATATGCGTTTATGCAATAATCGCTCTAAACGTCTATAGTCTCCGTAAAATCAAATACTATAATTGCATAACGCCGGTCTTTGCGCTATCCATTTCACTCACTCTTTAATAGAACGCACGAGATAGCTTGAAAATATTAGCCGATCGGCGCGTGCTGCGTATTGTGCATCGTGCTTCACGAAATGTAATAACCAAACGGTTTACGCGATTTATTTAGCAGTTAGCAAACATAACCGTTTGTTCATAATTTGCGAAAAGTTATATTTGATTTCACTTGCGTAGCTTGACTGCTACAGCTATTTATTCCATCACTAGTTAATCGGGTCGATATTGAAACTGCGGTGGTTAATGTAAAGAAGGCTTAAGGAGGGAAAAGGTTTTAAGAGTATTATATTTCCGCTCTTATTACTTATTGCCAAAACTAAACAATAGTTCTTTCATACAACTAAGTAGTTTTGTTACGGTTTGTCCGATCCATTCATTTTGCCAAAGACTATTCTCAGTGTCTTAAATTTTTATAAAAGTACCTCTCGTACTTGATATATTCAGATTGATAGCGACAATTTTAATTATAATATTATGTATTTTTTTCTAATTGAAAGAATTGAAGGGAAGGGAAAGGATTCAATGAAGAAATTTTAAAAATAAAGATGGCTAAAATTAAGGCATTGAACCAGGTCGAAAGAAAAAAGTCACAAAGATATGTATGAATACAGTATGAGCTAGCAATATCAATACTTTATAAAATAAAATAAAAATACAGTAAAATCAAACTGCAGCAGATCGATTCTAACCAAAGGTATCTAATGTCGAGTTATTTATAACTGGTATCAATAGCTCCGTCTGAATTTATATCCAGTAAATGGCAACTCGAGTTCCGTTCGGCATAAGGTCAAGGGTTACCGCTCAGAATTGATTCAATAAGTCCGACGTTCGTTTATAGAACTCTGCAGTTAAAGTGCTTTCTTTGTAGGAAATTGAATGAAGAACGAGTAGTCAATATCGTGTGGAAAATACCGTTACTTCAGTTTAGAAAATATTATGGAAAATAAGTAAAACTGTTTTGAAAACCGTGTGCTATTTTTTCCGACTTTACTGACAATTAACTCAATTAAAAGCTTTAATTATACGGGACCAATGTTTTGCGTGGCCCTAGCGCCATCTATCTTCATAAGTAAAATTATATAAAATAGGACACATTTAACCCATTCAATGCGGCGCACGCCGATCGGCGTATTATTTTTTCTTACTCAGATGCTGACAACGCCGATCGGCGTAATGTAGAGTTGTTTTATATTTTACCCAAATTTGATTTTTTAATTATAAAATATAGACCAATGTGTTTATAATTTATCAGTGAAAAGCCTGGTACAAATAGTTTCTGGATATTTCAGTTCTAGAAAAGTTGAGTTTTCTTACTCAGGTGCGGCAAACGCCAATCGGCGTTTACGTTAAGGAGTATGCCGCATCTGGGTAGCGAGAGCAGAATTTGCTGCCGCATTGAATGGGTTAAGCTAGATAGAACCACGGTCGTTGGCGGATGAATGAAGGGTTATCCGTCCGTAGATAAATGTAAGCTGATGATGTTTAATATGAAGACCGCGTAAATATTCTTTTATGACATTACTCGGCTCTCTCTATACTTTGTCAATAAGGATTCCGACGTGATCAAGTTTCATAACTGATAATTTGATGGTCCGGGTTATAAGTCATTCAATTACGGGATTCAAATAATACTGGAATCAAAGGAAAACCACACAGATACAGTTAGCAGAATAGAATTTCCATTAAAACAATCAATATTCCAATCAAAACGTAAACAAACACGGTCAGTGAGAACAATACGTCGGAATATTGAAAATATTCGTACGGCTGTTGATTTATGTCGAACTGAATTTCACCGGAGAAAGCGATATTATGCCTTGGTAGGCGACGTCTGACACAGGAATGCTAGTGGGAAACAATGGAACCGCTATGATACGAGAAATGGCTGATACGTACCTATTTATGGTGGAATGGAAATACTGTAAATCGGCTTTGCAAATATTTTAACTTATTCATGGTTATGTTGTTTGCTTTCTTGTTGTGTTGTAAAACCATTAATATTTACATTATTTTATTTTTATTTTGTTGGCTAAATCTAAAGCTAACAACTTATCGTTTTCGTCCATGTTATTAATATAAGTAGGGTTTATCTGAAGGTTTTTATAATTACACGGAACGTACTTTTATACGGCTTTCGTCAAATCCCAGATATGCTATAGGTAAAATTATGACTATCCCAAAATAAATAGTGTTTATCAGAATGGAATTTCATGTGATGCAATTAATCCCAAGTCTTGAATCCAACTGATTACTGCGTCACTCACGAATCATGTTACTAAATTAAAAATGTCAACCATTGCTCGATTCCTTTATTGAATTCCAATTTACATCCAAGTTTGTTTCACAATGCCACACAGAATCCCAAGATGGGATTAATTCTCGTCGCGGTGTCGGTTGTACAGATTTGCATCATTCTATTCAACGAGAGATTTGTTGCTTATCGGTTGTACAAACTCGGCCACTACGGACTTCGATTTAATAGGATTTGTATGCACCGGAGTAAATAACGTTGTTATGAATACGGATTTTACTTCGGCTTAACGTCGGATAAACTTGGCCTGGACATGATTTTACATTATTTATTATTGAGGAAATTGAATGTGACAGATTGTTAGCTGGTAATGCGGTAAAATGCGCTGGCGGTGGTTTCTCTCGCTTAAGTAAGAATTTAAGGAAGTTGTATATTTGAAAGCCAAATATCACCTAAAAATAACGTACTTAAATCAATTTTGAAGACACATATTCATGGAATTCATGATACTTTGGTGAGATGAGATTAAGAAAGACGTACTGATCTAGTCCATTCCGCTGGCTTAATGCAGATTGGCAAAGTTCACGTATCACATAAATTATTGTAAAGATCTTTATGACATTCAGATTTTCATCTTACAATATTATCTTTCATCATGGCATGGCGTAGTTATGAATTATCAAATGTACAAACATCATATATTTTATCCTCTAAATATGAGGTCGTGCTCGTATTAGGATCGTCATGGTACTTAGAAAATTCTCATCTCTACAATTATACACGTTGTGAAAAGGTCTTCCACCCACTGCCTTAAGCTCACGTGTTGAAATGTCGGCACTACTGATTCTTTTATTTGTTTTTCATTTCTTATCTTGCTTAATAAAGATAGCCATTAAACATTCTACTTTTGGCGAGACAATGTGTTAACATAAATAGCACACCACTGTTTTGTTTATGGCTTTTCTACATTGTGGACCATGGAGAAAGTAGTTATCTATTTATATGCCATTTTGATGTGATAAATGTTCGTAATTGTCAAATAGATCTAATCGCCCACCTTGAAGTCAATAAGTATATAAGATATAAGTTCAAAAGTATCTCAATTGATGACGCTGAGGACTGAATAGAGCTACGACAGCATATGTGAATCTTGATCCCGAATGGGATTACGCACGAAAGAAAGACTACTAACAAATCATTATCCTTTTTTTTTGGACGATCGAAGTATGAAGTGGACGGTGTAGACTATGTACCATCTAATAAAAGTGAATAAGGTGCGTTGGGGTAACATCGTAATAGTAATGTGTAAAGGGTAAAAAATAACTCATATAAATAAATTATAGAAGTTTACGTTTTTACCCCTCCCATCATTATATTACCCCAATTCAACTTGCGCACCTTGCGCAATAATTTGTGCAATGTTGAATCAAATTTGTAAGATTGTATACACAAAAATGTTGTCGCGTAAAGCAATTGCAGCTAAGATCAATTAAATACAGTTTTTATTACAATACTCATTGCTTTATTGATAAGTAAGAGTGAACTTTCAAGTAATCGTAAATTAGTTAAACAAGCAAGTCATTGCGAATTTGTTTTATTTCTGTTTTATAAATAATAGATTAATTTATTTTCATTCTACATTTGCTTACATGTTCAATTTTGGCTTGGAGGAAAATTCTACTATCATTTTAAACGTAAAATATCTTACTTAATACCAATCATCTTCATTATAAACCACAAGATTGAAACAAACTGATGAACATAAACTTTCCTAAAACATTTAAGTATATAAATATTTAGCACCTGCTAATGCGACTCTAATTTTATTCGAAACACGTTTAAATTAGAGATAATTGAACCAATTGCAAAAAGTATTCATGCGAGTAACACAACCGTACTTACTTTAATTCTCAATAAAGCTGGATCATTTACATAACACTTTCGCAACTGATATGAAAGTTAAAAACGTAACTTTAGATACCAAAGAGTCAACACCAAACAAGGAAGCATTGCGCGGCATTCTCAATCGCATAGATAAGACTACAGGAAGGGGCGCCGCAGTGGTAATGTAATCAAAATATTCGCTCTCGGGCCTCCCACGCGCATTGTCTGCAAGAGTTATTAGTCCCTAACAGTCGGCCTGGCCGTTTGTCTAGCCGACACTTTCACGCGTGCACAATGCCTGCTAAATGACCAATTTAATGACATCGACAATGATAAGCAGTAAATTACACTGCGCATTTGTAATCGTTCAGTTCTCGCTTGCTCTTGTTTATCTCGGCTTGTGTTGTAAGCTTGATTAAAACTTCTGTTACTGTAATAATTTGATGTTTTCTGCTATGGAATGGTCGAATGCCTTTGAATTTTATCTTAATTACTGTATTGTTTATCACAGCTGGATCAATAGTGATTGAAGGGCATGCAGCTGCCTAATTTTTGGCGTGCCCTTTACAATCAGAAATTATGTTGAACGTTATTGTTTCGTAAGTAATTACTATTTGGGGAGTTTCAGTTTGTAATAAAGATGCTGAAGGTTATCTTCTGTTGCTTTATCCACGGTCTAAAAATCATTGTATTGATATCGGATACTCTATATTGCCACGATTCCCACTTTAAAATGTAAATTCACGTCGCACCTGAAGGAATTACGTACATGTGATCAATGAATGTTGATACAAACTGGGGAGAGTCAGAGGAAAATCCTATAGATGTATGAATACAAGCGTCCTGTACCTGTACCTGTATCAGCCCATATACGTCCCACTGCAGGGCACGGGCCTACTCTACAATCGACAGTACGATTGAGAGTGGTTAGGCCATATAGTCCACCACGCTGGCCTAGAAAAAGCCAAGCGTCCTATTATGAATTTAATTTTAATATGACGAGAGCATATATAAACTGGTTTGTATTAAATACTTACTTAGATGTTGTGTATAATGCTATTTTTTGCTAGCGATAATTACGACTTTTAGACAGTTAAAAGCATTAAGATGATTCTGGGCGTTCCCGTCACAAATTATGATATATGGATACATCACAGTGGGTTCTACAATCAAAAATACAGCTTCGTAAACCGTAAGTCCTTGAAATCGTTATTTTTTGTATAGCTTTCTCGATGCCTTTCTAAAATTGATAGGTCGAGGTTAAAACACATCACGATAGAAATCACCTGTGTGTACATAAGTTCAAATTAGGCGTCCCTTTTAGTTTTGGGCCAATATCGATCGGACTGTAGTTTGTTCATGCATTATTCATTCCTTAAATTTTAAATTTTTGTACTTCCCGGCTTTTGATTATTTTACATCTCTCGTGGCCACGGGGCGGAATCAGACACGGAGTAATATAGTTGAGAATCTTATTGGGAGTAATATACCTACCTAAATTGGGTCTCGGTGTAGCCAGTGTATATTAAAGCAAGAATAGGCCAGGTTGATAGCGGTAGTACTGTGGGTAGTACCAAGTATTCCTGATACAAACTGAACATTTTAATATCTGTTATTATTCATTTGAGCATTTGTAGGTTGGAGTATTGAAAGCTATTCTTAATTCTCCTTCGTTTCTCGTAGTTCTGTAATCCATTTTATCGGTACATGACACTGCAACTGCATGTCGATTTAATGTCACTGAAATTCATCCTCGAGATTCTAGAATTACTATTCAAATACTTGTATTACATTTAAATGAATTTCAAATCTATAGGATTAATCTAAGTTTGACAATATCCGGGTTCCATTTTGTCACATTTGTTCGCATCTATTTGTTAGGAAATAATAATTTATAAGACCAAATCGGACTTGTTTTAGAATTGAGTGACGGCTTAAGGTTGTCTGAGCTTTAGATAATTCAGCCGTTCGCTTCTGACAGATAAGCCACGTTCATTGAACAATGCATTCATTATGTCTGTAGTTTTTGAACTATTAAATCATAGTTCATTATCGTATGTAATAAACGAACAAAAATTACTCTCAAACATTAATCTGAATTATGAAGCCAATATTTGCAAGAAGTAATCTATTTTGCCCTTATACTACACGTCTCACTACTGTTTTGATTCTTTTCTGAAGTTTTTCGTTTATCAAAAGGCAAAATCAAAAATTTGCTCGTATCAAAATATTCAGAAAAATGGACGTACAAAAATACTTGTGAAAAGGATCTAGTTTAAAATATTTCTTAATACTATAATTGGTTTACTCCAGTTGGATGTATGTGTGTACACTGAGATTATTTTACAAGCTTTTAGTGAATTAGGTCAGTGCGGTTTGGACTTTAAACCATGTCCCGAAACCCCATAATTTGACAGGAAACCTATGGCATGCAGAGCGATATCCGACAAAGTTAATATGTACGTATTTTTTTCTCATTATATGGTTATATATTTTTTATGCATATATAAAAATATTGCGAAAGTTTTTAACTTCTTAATAAATTATATTAAAACATAATAAATTCAAAATCAATACGGCTTTGCGCAGTAGTTTGCACAGTAATAAATTTGGTTAATCTATGCAAGCATGGCTTTCATTTTCAAGTTTATATTTGCATTTATGATATCTGAAACGCGTAGGCGAACGGACACGTCGATTAAACGTACGTTACGCTTCGTACAAACGATTTATGAGAGAAGGTCGCACTCCATAAATTGCACTTTCGTTTTCGAACGATCAAATCTGTCTCCCCATTGTTATATCGACGACAGTTATTATTGATGCTGATGATAGTGGGAAGGAGATCCGATCGACCTATTACGCGGTAATAGAATTGTTAATTTGCAAAATTTAACCTACTTATGTAGATGTACTGGTGTAAGATATTTCAGCCATGGGACCATTAAATATGCCCTATAACTTAACAGTCTAAATACACATCTAGATTTAAGGCAAAGTAAATGTAATCCGATATAATTTAGAAATTTAAAGTATTTACTAGATTTTAACTGTCCATAGATGTCCAAATTCATTTTGGTAGACAATAATTAACAATTTAGAAAACTGTTTACACGCTCATAATCCAACCAAATCCGACATTAAAAAAAGAAAGGAAAAAACTTGCCCACGGAACCGCAAGCAGCGAACAAGTCAATATTGTCTAGAAATCGCACAATATGGAGCCGAAAAGCCATAACGGGAAAACGTTTATCCCTTAAACGGGCCAGATACCCGATCATATCTGTACAGTGGATCACAATTTAGCGAGAAAGGCACATATCGCGTTCGTGATCCCCCATAGACAATCGCTTTCACAAGTCTAGTCTCTGGGCAGTAAAGTGTCATATCAATGCCAACTTTGTGATATTTAGTTGATATGAGAAATTTAAATTCACACGGTGCTATTTATGGCACGGAATTTGCTTAAAAGTGTCAGCTTAACATGATAAATTTTGAACTCCTTTTGTGAAGCTAGCGACTAATTTGTAAGTGATATCACTCGTGGACATTTTAATGATAGTCATGAGCATGAGGTCTTATGTCAGATACCGTGCTTTCGTTCAGAACTTTGCGCTGAGCTTTGAAACACGTTTTGCTATAGAATATATATTTTCGATGTTATTGTTGAGATTCTTAAAAATCATTGACCTAAATTCTCAAATTGTCTGCAATATAACGTAGGTAATCAATTAATTAAGTAAGTATTTAAATCAGCTGTTTTAATAAGTGTTATATCAAAGAGCTATTCTAGTGAAGTGCGTCAGTCTTATATTTATATCGGACATGCTAAAGTCACAAAACATCCTGCATGCCGGCTGTCAAATTTCTTCTCATATGCATGACCAAGTAAGTAGTCAATAGTATAAACAGTAAATACCGTTAAGAAGGGTTACTTAGGTAATTCAAGCTGTCACAATAAACCCGTCTTTTCTCTGCTACCCGGGGCGATATTGCCATCGAGATGACTCGAAATGCGTAATTTGTTAAGTGTTCGTCACAGCTGTTAGAGGTCCATGCCATTTAACTCTTCCACACCTTGCGGAGACTCGATTGTCGGTAAATGTCAACCGTTCGAGACGGGTGAATGGACGAAAGTTACTTCGAGGTGTGAGTTTCTTTGAATTACGACGCTTGGCTATGTCAATTGCGCCTTGACAATTGATGTTTTGTTTGTTAGTTAATTTATTATGGTTTGTGTATTGGTTTCGCGTTGTATAATTGCTGTGTTTGAGTGGTGTGATACTGCGTGATTGGGAGTTTTCTGGTATAAGTTTAATATAAAGTAAATATTGTCAGAAGACTAACATTTTTTAGCCCACTATCCACATCACATCCACTATGATAGTCTTCTCTCCGTCCCTGTTTGCCTTGATTTTAAGAATCTAGCAAAGAGCCTTTCTTTGGCATAGTGGTTATGAATTAATCTATTAAATTATTATTCTGGATGAGCTCTAATATTATATATTGATTGCCCTCCGTTAGTTTACGTCAAAAACTGATACTTTTCAGGAGTACTGTTTATTATTTAAAAAGTTCCTTGCAAATTCACTACGTCCTTACGCATGAATGTATGTATCTAAGATGGTACAAACAAATGCATGCGTTTTCAATTAGCAATCAATGCTAAATAGTTCTCTGATCACAGATAGCAGTTGCACATGTTTCCAATGAAGATACGTGCCGGTCCAAACAAATCAAACAACTGTATAAATATCATCTTGAATCAATTTGCATGTTACACCACCAGGCTTGTTCCTTTAATCAATTACCATCCATGGGAATTTAGTACTTATAGCAGAACGGTTAGAGATTTCAATTGCTGATGCTAATAGAAAATTACAATTTGGCTAGTTAAACAAGCCGTCATATTTACCAGTTGGGTTGTCACTTTCAGAATGCGTACACTACACGCGTGTCAAAAGGGAAAATGATTGTGAACATGATAATGCGAAAGTGATTCACCGTGACCTTACACCTTGTTAGTGCTCGCTTTTACTATGAGTTAACGTTCGTGTTCTTTGCACATAGTATTAGAGTGCGGTTTGTTTATTTGTCTATCGGTTTGTGGACAGAAAATCTGACTTAAGACTTACTTTCATAATATTATTGTTGTAATTTTTTCTTGATTTCGCAATATGTTATGTAGCGTCTCAATTTCTCAATTTATAATTTGTATAGTTCCATGTCTTTCAGATTAAGGAAATATTTGACAAAGATGACATGACTAATTCGTTTCATAAGATTACTTTAGTATTATTTATTCTAATGGACAAACTTGTATTTACATATTTATGCGATATTACATAAACATATTTAGCTTCCTTAACGCAAAGGAAATTGTTATTTTGATGTACGTTGTTGATGATTTCGATTAAGGCGTATGATGAATTACATATTCTCAACCCAACTTGTAAAACTATGCTATATTCAATCGAAGCCTACTAGTTACGTGAGCAATGTTTGTTGTACAAAATATGTATGTAAGTTTATATGCCATGTAATTTATTAAATTTCCATTTAGGAAGTGTTGAGTGAGGAAATGATTAGAATAATTATTACACGCTTATTTGCTTACAAAAAGACACTTAACTTCGTCGGTTGTCTCGACGATTTCGCTCTTCATTCATGTCACGATTACAGTAATAGTTTAGTATGCGTAATTGCTGTCAAATGAGTGAGTTCATTGACATTTGAAATGACAATCATTTTGATGTTATGTCATTATGTTTTACTTGACCTAAATCTACGTGTTTGTATCATGGATTAGCCATGCATTTATTTGTTTTTTATTTTAATCAATCACTTCAAATGTTACTTTTACTATTTTTCACTCCCTTTCTCTATCTTTCGGTATCCCACATCAGATTTCTAGATTCACCTATACAATTTATTTGCAAAGTAAGTTTGGTTCCGTATGGTTGAAATAAGAACTGAAAATAACTTTATTGTGATTATTTCTTTGTAATCGTCTTGTTCGTTATTAAAAAAGTTCTTACTTTTCAAAATTTTCTTAATAATTTCGTTTGTTATTCATATTTTCCGCACTGCCTGTGTGGCGCAGTTGGTAAGACGCTGACTCTGAAACGAGAGGCCGCGGGTTCGATTCCCGCACCGAGACAAGTGTTTGTGTGGACCAAAAATATTTCTTTCAGATCTGGGTGTTTATAAGATCGAAAAGTCTCTGGTAGTTTCTGATACCTACGATACAAGACTTAATTGATCTTAATGTGGGGTCAGGATAATTAATGTGACTGTTGGGTGTATTTATTAATGATTATGTTCTGTTTGTTTTCCAAATATAAAATGAACTACATGGGGTCGTCGCCACATGGTTTTTTCTATGTTACCGAAAGTAATTTGTGTATGTTATCGTGATCTCTAATCTCCTTTATGTCTTCACTAACCTTCGCAGCTAATGTGTTATTTCGAGTCGTGTCTAAATATGGCCCTCTCTTGAGATTGTTTTGGCTACTGAACCCGTTGGTATGTCTCGTTTAGATGCATGCAAGGTTTATAAGTACGACTCTGGTAAACTTTAGAGTATTCAGTCCAGGCACGAGCAAAGACTTTGTGTCCCAGAAATGCATTTCGTTGTTTAATAATTATAGCCCTTTATTGACATCCCCAAAATAAACAATTACATGACATACTGTTGTATACCAGTTACGAGGAAATTATTACGTTGGATTAAAACCATCCAAAGAATTTAGAGACATAGAGATATTGTATTTTCGAAAGATTTTTATTTTAATCAGATGTTATAATAATACCTATCATATCATGGGACGGAACATACTGGCGAAATGTGGGTGTCCAGGCACCTCTGCCTACCCCTTCTGGGAAAGATGCGTGAGTTTATGTATGTATGTATTGTATTTTTTAGCTTTAAGTAATTCTTTACTTGTTACACTGCCCTCTCTCCCTCTCCTTCATTTAAATCCATCCCATGGTTGTCTGTAAGATATTGCTGTTGAGCGATAAGACCGCCATTTGTACTCTTTGTTATTGTTATTTCTGTTTAGCTATGTTGTTATTAATTTTGTGTACAATAAAGATTTAAATAAATAAATATGTTATAATAATAGTCACATAAGAGACCACATCAAATCGCGTGAATACAACTGTGTCTACACATTTCAAAGCGATTTTAGTAGTCATGGTGAATGAATGTGTTGTTTTGTGAACAAACACTCGTCTACGTGAAACACGGGAAGCAAGCTCTATCACCGAATGTCTTTTTATACAACTTTCTCGTGAATGCGGAACACTGGCCTGTATCGCATGATAAATGTAGGGTTGTTTCATCACATCTAAATATATTTGCTCCGAAGTTTTAAATTTCTGAACGTGGTTGAGATAGGATGCCGCGGAGATTACGTAATGTTGTCATTGGCGTCGTATAGATGTTTATTTTACACATTTGATTTTTGATTCTGTTTAATGATTACTTCCTCAAGAAACAAAAACCTTTCTTACTTAAACAAATCTCCGGAAGTATGGTATTATTATGTGCTACAAGTGTTCGAAGCGCCATCGAAACTTGTCCCAGTACTATACATTGCTAATGAGATTAAGATAAGATGTACATCAATGTTTGTTGCTGTTGCCCTGGTAACAATGGCCATCGTGAATAATATAAAAGAGTATAATACAATCAATATACGCTTGTACTGCTAACTAAGGTAACTAAGGTACAGTTACAAAGCTGAGGTCTCGGGTTCGATTCCCGGGTCGGGCAAAGTGATATTGGATTTTTCTATTCATTATCAGCCAGGAGTCAGGAAATTGTGCCCGATATGGCGATAAGCTCACATTCTATCACATCGTGGGATGGAACATACAAGGCGAAATGTGGGTGTTCTGATTGCACCTCTACTTACCCCTTCCCTTACATATATACATAAACTCACGCGTTTCTCCCAGAAGGGGTATGTAATTTTAGTTTGTAATATATGTACTTTCTTTTGTACCTTTACTAATAAATTAGGATAAATCGTTAAACGTAAAATAATGCAAATCATTAATAGTAATAAAAGAGAACAGAGACAGTTCATTTTAAAATTTAGCACTAGGTTTAAATTTGAATTCCATTGAAATAATAATACCAACTTCCAATCCAGTTATTGCATAAATCTCATCCATAATGTCAAGTGACTTCGTACTCTCAATATTTAGTTCCGTATCAGCCGCGTTGACTATAATTTGTCCGCTCAGATATCATGAAGCAATACAAATATTAAGCTTCTTCTATTATGTAAGTTTACTTTTGAAACTCTTATTATGATTTTGATTTATGCTGTTGATTTAATAGCGTATTCAAAATCACTATCGTCGCTGCAGTGAGAACACATAAATTATCTAGTGTAACGGAATGGTTATTAAGATCTTGAATGCAGTCGGGTTAATCGAATTCTATAGTTTGACCTACGGTGTGGGTGAGGTCAATTCGTTCTGGTAAATGTAATTCATTTTGAAGGGATTATGGATTGATATAGTTTCTGACATTTGTATCATCAATATCAACGATGGGTTGTGGTAGTCAGCTTTATGTATCCGAACTGCAGTTGCTCTTGGTTGAGCAAAGTTTCCAGTGTTACTAAGCAAAACATGATTACAAAATGTTTTTTAATGTTAGTACATGTTGATTAACTTTAAAAAATGTTTACATTTAGAAATAATCGTTAGATAATTTTGTACTCTTTGTTATTTTCTGTTATGGGTGATATGGACTGGATAAATAACATTCAATGAATAATAACAAGTAGCAACAAAAGTTAAGATTGTTACTTAATGTGATCGTTTTTCACCATGTTGCTCAACAAAAGAAAACAGTGGTGGATGCGTCATTATTTTCGGATTTTTAAATGTATTTTTATATGGTTAGGCGTTAAACTATATTATGTCCAATCTTAGTGGTTAATGTCCTATGGTTCTTAAAAATTTTACGGACAAAGACAATACGCAGTAAACAGTTAATGGCTCTCAAATTAGATTGTCGGATTGCGTTTTGAAAACAAGTTTCCTGTCCAACCACAGAAGCACGTGTATATTTTGGATCAGTTTCATCAAAAACCCTAAAGAGATTTACACCGGGCCATATAAGATTTATTAGGTCGTCAGTGTGGTCGTTTCTATCTGTGATGTGTTCAGTTTGTAAGGGAGAATCGTCTCAATTCGTGGCCTGCGATGCGTCTTCCGCATTCTCTAATTGGACTATTTCTGTATTACTCTCTTTTATGTAACTTTACGTTTTGATATATTAATAAACAAAAACTTTATTGCTTCCTGTTGATGTATGTTTTACTTTGCTTCAGTTAACCTCGTTTGTCTTGTTTCATATGTTTAGGAAGTGAAACACCATTTTTGTTATAGACATTCCTTGAGTTCCTTTTGGAATAGGTATCTTTATCTACATTTTTGATATTATGGTCATATTAAGTACCTAAAATTATTTTGTGGCCTTAACGATCTGGGATGCTGTTCACGGTATTGTTAATAACACCCAACAGTCACATACACAGTCCTGACCCCACACTAAGATCGAGTCTTGTATCGTGGGTATCAGAAACTCCGAGAGACTTTTCGGGCTCACAAACACCCAGACCCTGAAGAAATATTTGTGGGCTGCACAAACATATCTCTCGGTGCGGGGATTAAACCCGCGGCCTCTCGTTTCACAGGCGGCGTCTAACCAACTGCGCCATGGAGGCTGTCGAATAGAATGAATTTGGGGCCTCTCTCTCATCTCAGATCTTTAAATCTGAGATGCTGTCCACGGTATTGTTATCCATATAACTATCTTCTTACGCAATGTCATCTTGACGGTAAATACTATATAAGTCTAATAACATCTCTTAAAGAATTTTACTTTATAAAAAAGAGACGTATAATTCTTATTATGCATACTTTTTCCTTGCAACTGTATACGTAACTAATAGATGGTAATCGTATTAGAGAGATTTTACCTCCACTGCTTATTCCAATATTTCACAGCATTAAGATTTTTAGCTATCTAGTAGCCGTGATGTAATTTTGTGTAATATTTAAAACGATTTAAATGTCATTGTACTTATGTCTAATTTTCATAGGATTTATTTAATGTCGTAACCCCATGGACGTAATATATAAACCGTAACCCAAATTGATGCATACATTTTTTTTGTCTCGGCCAGTTATTTTCATGGATTTATGAAGCTTAAATGAAGTATTAACATAAAAAAAATATTACTTATTTATTCCTACTTGTGAACCTCCCCTAAATAGAATTAAATTTTTATCGGCATTAAATCGATCAATTAGATTTAAACATAATCTTCATTGTGGTTCGCACGAACAAGAGTTGTTCAGTGGGTTGTAAAATATAAGTATTATAGCCAAGTTTTAACCAGTCTAAAGCATGAATAGGCCGGCTTAACCGGGACGGTAATATTGACTTATAGGACACTGGCATGAAGTGCTTTGTTGTAATTAGTTTGGTCACTGAGAATGATTGAATCTTAATCTCTATGTATTTCTGTCCAAGGATTCCAGAAGTCGCATATGCGATTTTCATGGGCTTTGTATATCTATCAGCGGCCATCACTTTCCTTAAGGCATTAAATAATTTAATGTATTTTTAATAATTGAAAATATTGTTTTAAAATTGAATATGATTGTTACTTTCTTCATGTCACTATTTACCTTTTGTATCTGTTGTTATCTTTTATCAATGTCGATAACCTTATCTATATACTTGTTAAGAAATGGTCATACCGTCCTGCGTTCTTGCATAATTTCTATATTTGTATGCAAGTGATATTATATCTTGGTTCAAGTTGGTGGAATTGTTTTTATTATGTCACATGCGTAGGTACAATACCCTATAAGCGATCATTTGCATTGCGCAGGTCGATGACCTGAAAATATTTTAGTCAGATCCGTAATGTAACTCCGATAGAATTATAAATGAGTGAAAATATATAGAATTATCACCCTGCATGCATAGTTGTTTAATACATTAGAAAATTGCTGATAATTGACTGTTAGAATTCGTCATGAACAATATTCCTGTAAAAAACTTTGAAATGGAATAAAACAAAGATGCTTTTTTAAATTGACGTAAAATTCACCTTATTGGAAGGATAATCTTCTGGTATTATAATTTAAATATGATTTCTGGCATATGATCGCCAAGGCTGGCTCGGATGTAGTCTAATCTGGAGATAACATTTTCAATGACCTTTTTCAACATTTGTGGCTGTATATCGGCAATAACGCGGCGAATGTTGTCCTCCAAGTGGTCAATCATTTTGGACTTATCGGCGTAGACTTGCGACTTTACATATCCCCACAGAAAATAGTCTAGCGGCGTTAAATCCCACGATCTTAGAGGCCAATTCCCAGGTTCGAAACGTGACAATATACAGTTACCAAACGTTTCCTTTAATAAATTAATTGTGGCAAGTGCTGTGTGACACGTTGCGCCGTCTTGTTAAAAGCATAGCTCCTGCACATTATGGTTGTTCAATTGAGGAACGAAAAAGTCAGTAATCATGGCTCTATAGCGGTGACCGTTGACTGTAACGTTCTGACCAACATCGTTTTTAAAGAATTACGGACCAATGATTCCACCAGCCCATAAAGCACACCAAACCATCAGTTTTTCTGGATGTAACGGTGTTTCAACATAGACTTGACGATTATCATCACTCCAATAATAACAGAACCATGATTTTCGAAATAAATTTGCACAATTTGGAAGCGTTGTTCAGGCGTAAGTCTATTCATGTTGAAATGCCAAACCAAACTAAAATTACGTGACAGCTGGCAAAATGGTCACCAGTTAAAAAAGTATTGTCAACTTAAAGTTGTATACCTCTATAAAAACACCCTTTACATATGCCTTTCTTTGAAAGTTGTTGAACCTTCGGCATTCTCTATGTTATCAGTTATCACAGACACAGGACTTCCTATCCGCTTGAAGGATTATTACGTAATGTATGCCTTGTAGGGTACATAATACACATTTCTGTTTACACTGCTTATCACGAAGAAAGCGTACTAGAAAGGAATTTTAGATATGGGAGGTCTCGTGAAAGAAAATGTGCTTTTACTCAAGTCAAATATTGAGTTCATTGACTTGTAATAAAATTGTAATATTTTAGGTGCATTTAACTTCTGATTAAATAAATAAAGGGGCGAAATAAGGTTCGTTGGTGTAACACTAATAAGCATAAGGGGTAAGAACGTCAACTCATACGGCTTGAATGATGGTCAGTTTATAGATCTATTTTAGTTATCAAACGTTTTGTCCCTTTCAAACGTCCTTTGAACTCGGTTTGACCAAAGGATATATAACATTGGATAATGAAAATAGTTTTATAAACTGCCGATTAATAGGCTGTTAAAATATAGGAGATTATGTTCATACCCCTCCCATCCTTGGATTTCGATGTTACCCCAACGCACCTTACTGAAATACATAAATATAAAAGACATATATAAAAGACTAAAAATACATATATTATAAAAGACTAAAAATATGTCTGGTGTAAATCACGTTCAACTCTTCAAGGTGACTTGAAATGAACCGTTGAAAACGACCTCAGTTCTTCTTTTTTTTAAATATGTTTTCCATATCGTTAATCCAATATCTTTCATTGATCCTTCAACGAAAGTAATTTATCGAAAATTATAACCAAGTTAACAATACAAAGTATGCTAATAAATAAAAAGTATTTTGTGGTAAAAAGTCATTGATTTAGTGACTTGTCAACAACCGTAATGTTGGAAACCTTTGGAAACAAGTTGAAACTACATACATACATACATACATCAGCCTACGCTGTCCCACTGCAGGGCAAAGGCCTCTCTACCCTCCTTCCATTCGTCCCGGTCCAGGGCTCGATCTTGCCAATCTCTGTCCCACCTATCCAGCTCGTCTCGCCATCTTTTTCTGGGCCTACCGCGACGTTTCAGCGTCTTTGATGGTTTCCATAGAGTTGTTGTTTTTGCCCACAGTTCGTTGGGCATGCGGCATATGTGACCTGCCCAGTTCCACTTCAGGCTAGCTGCTTTCTTCTCAACGTCTAGTATTTGAGTCTTAGAGCGCAATACACTGTTTTTAACGTGGTCCACCAACTTTAACCCCAGCATACTGCGCTCCATGGCTCGTTGACATACTCCGAGGGCGAACTTCTGAATTTTTGTCAAAGACCAAGTCTGCGCACCGTATGTTAAGACCGGTAGGATGCATACATCCTACCGGTACCATACTACCATAGGTAGTTGAAACTAGAACTTTTTAAACGATCAGTCACGTTTTGTAAAGACAACTTTCCTTTTCACTAGATGGATTGTAGTAAAAATAGCGCACGTCTTCATGAATGGACATGTCTTAACGGTTTTTTTAATCCTCCTTATTTCGTTGGAATAGAATGCATAATCCCGTGTTTTATTTTTGGAAGTAACAATAGTGTCTCCGCTTCGTTTAGGCCTACAATTATATGAATGGCTACAAGAAATGTTACGCCGTGAAGTTGCATACGTTTAACCTATGGATGTTTGCATAATGTGTGACGTGTTTTTGTGAATGTAAGTAAATTCTCTGTTAGAATATTTCTAGAAATGTAAATGTCAGTCACTTCGTAAGCCAAATAATCTTGAAGCATAAATACAAGTTTCAATCATTTTACTCAATAATTTAAAAGATAACCGCAAAGATAAAAAACAGAAATACACTTGGTACTTGTAAATCAAATTAAAATATAGTTTTTTTTTTTCAAGTCCATAAAACCAAGTTTCAATGTAATAGGCTGTGTATAACATCCCATGTTACCAGATTCTTTTTTTAAAAAAAACTTAGCTAATTAATAATTATATGAATGCATACGGGTGCAAAAACATATACGGAAGGCGTAAATGTAGTTTATTGCATACTTATGTTAATTACTTTTTGTGCTTAACTTTATCACTTTTAATTATCGCTTAACATGATTATAAATTCTAGTTAATTTACATATTAACATTTTGAGGTGAAACAAATAAGAATACTTTTAGTGTCTATAATATTTAGTATATATTAGTAAAGTTGTAAGGAATTCTTGTTTATGAAAAAAGAGGGAAAATATGTCTGTTAGCCTTCGTAATCTTCCTTACTTCGTCCGATCTTCAACGTCCTAAGTTTATCCTAAAACCATTCAACAGCATTGAACGTTAGATATTTTGAATAAAATAAAATATTAAAACTTCTATCTTTTATACACAAAAACCTTAATTTACTGAACTTTATTTCCACAAAGTAGAATCGGTATACCTTTTAGTACTTATAAAGTTTTAGTACCGTATTTACCATAGGTGTTTCGTAATTATCGGCTCGTTCTAAATTTCTCAATCGTGATCACCTTCGAAGCCAACAATGGCTTGCAAATACCATACTTGTCACTTATGCCATCGATGGTACGGATTTAGAAGGGAATAGTTAATTTAATTATAGATATTTATTAAGAACATTATGGCATCGAAGCTACTTAACGGCTAATGTTAATGTTTACGTTAACCCGCCGTATTATGCGATTCATAAAATATTTTAATATGAATGTTAAACATTTTACCGTTTAAGTGTTTTTGCGCTTGTCTATAACTATGTCGTGTGTAGATAAAATATTATGAATGATTAAATTATTAAGAAAAAAGGAAGATATTACGTTGCCACCTTTATCATGGTACATTGACAGTCTCTAATTAATCTAGAGTCTCACAGAAAACCGACGATCAATTAAAAAGTTGGATATCGTGTTTCGTTTGATGAGTGATATTGCTGGGGAGTTACTTATCTTAATCTCCTCTCCTCGTTTTTTCTTCCTAATCACGTCCAATATTACAAAGACCATGAATTTACTTACAATTCTCAGATTTAGAGGGTATTTACAAAGGCCTATGCGCTTTTATGATCATGTAAGACATTCCTTAGATTTTTACGACTCTTTCTCACTCTTCAGCCAGTAGGCATAACAAGTCCACTACTCACATAACATAGGGCTCCACCAAAGATAGACATAGCGACCTGTTGGAAACCTTCTACATCTACCAATTATGCTTTAATATTAAAATTAAACCAAAGCTTACTAGAATACGTCCCGTTTTCATTCTTAACGTTTGTCGCAACTCGCACTGTGTTTACCATAACAACCATTCATGTATCTTACGTGGCCCCGATACTGATGGTGTTGTCATGTGCGGATTAACATAACTTGTCATTTGATAATAGCTGTACTAATAGATTGTGTCAAAACATTAATAACATTCGTCTTTGGATCGGTGATGCCATAAATGAATTCATTGGATCACTGAGGCCCTCAGGTGTCGATTTTCCTCATCATTACGTTCAATTTGTTCAGTAATGTTGAGTAATCTCTCATACTTTGTATTTATTTTTTATATACTACTAAGGGGGCAAACAAGCATACGATGCTTGATGGCAAGCAGTTACTGTAGCCTATAGACGTCTGCAACACCCTGTAAGAACTTTTAAGTATTTTTTCTAATTCTGTGGCTCCAACCAAAATAAAACTCTCTTTTATAACCAAAGTAATGAGATGTTTCTTCTAACTTACTTATATTTGGTAATATATATTGATTTTTATGCATGATACATTTGGCTTAAAATTTCTAGAACTATAGACTACATTACACCTTATGCATTCTAGAAGACTTTCAAGTATGTAGAAAACACGAATTTCTTTAGCTTCAAGCTTTCTAAATGTGATTTTCATGTACATTTGTATGATAGTCACGTTATTTCCATTTATGACGTAACCACACGTGTACATCAAACGAACGCCGCTGCGTGCCATTGTGAGGAAGTTTGCGAAACTTTGGACGAGTGACTGGTAAACTGAAGTACTCTTAGCGCTTCTGCGGTGTTAGGGTTGTCTACACTATAAAGTTTTTTATTCAGCTAAAGGAAATCGAGTTCTCAATATAGGCTTTCTCTAAGGATCAATCAGAATGCGGCCTGTATCCAGCGACTTTCAATAACTCTTATTAAAACCGTCGTAAATACTGGAAAATATAAGAGCTGTTGATGCTTTAATCATTTCTTATACTGTATCTTGGCAAGTATTGACTATTTTTCATTAAAATATGAACTGTGCAGACCGATATCGTCGTAAACATACTCACAGAATGAATATCATTTCTTGTAAATTATATACCCACTCGCTTGCATGTCCTTTGATATAAAATGTATACAGATAATAAAAAATAGTTTAATCGATTCACAGCCATTGATCTAGAATTTAGGGATGTATCGACGTACTCATCATTTATCCAAGATTAATTCATCTACAGATAAGGAAAGGAAACGATTACGGGTAACTGTCTACACAGTACACAGTTAAGAATAAGTGATATCTTCCTTCCTCTATTCGATTCATTAGTACATATTTATTTTATAGCCATTAATAGATTTCTCAATTCACTATAGATAAGATGATTACAGTTAAGAGTTATTTTACACGGAATTATCATTATTTCTTCCTCTTTCGACTCTTTTGCGTCATGAAGTCAATGGCAGTTGAAAATTGTAATGGAGCTTTTACACGCTTGGCCAACCTCGGCAAGCCTCCACGAACGCAAGCGTGTAAACGGGGTATTTGGCCCGGCTGGCCTTGGCTTTTCGTTGTTGATAGCTTGGAGTTAGTAGACGTTGGCCCAGCCTCAGCCAACGTGTAAATGCATCATTATGGCTACGGCAGACAGTAGGTGAGATGGCGCCGCGACGCTCGGCGTAACAGCTTTGTTTGACATGTTTTATACTAAACGATTAATTACTGCTCCAAACTACTCGTCATTGTTATGCCTTCGTTTAGTCGCAGTTCCGTCTCGCTAGCTTTATGGCGAAATCATTATCAATTTATATTGATTACCCGGGATAGCATGCTCTAACAGCCATTCTTTATAATCTATCTATATTTAACAAGAGATTTAATTACATATTTCGATGAATTTTACGTTTCAGTTAACAAGGATAGAGAGGTATAGATATGGAGCATAAAATATATAGCTACGTAAGATAAATATATATGTCAATATTTGTTTGGTGAAGCGTAAATTGTACCGGCATAATAATGGTATTTTAACCTCGTTGTTAAAGGTGGGATGTAGAGAAGGTCCGTAAATAAAATTGTATGTTATAATCGTATCCGGTGTATGCACCAACCCTATCTCAGAATCGTATAGCAATATGTGACAAACAATGAACAAGATTTGTTGCGCTTTACGACATATTACGATTGTGTAATGTTGTGATAGTAAAGTATTAAGTGTTTGACTTGCGTTGGAAATGGGCAAGTTTGTTGATCATTTATTGGGAATTGGGATCCATCCATTAGAGTGACATTGGTCTGTAGTCAGTGGTATTAACATAGAAAGTTTTATTTGTATTTATTTTCACTAAAAGCTCTTTGAGATCTACTTCTTGACTTAATTAGAAATTATCAAAATTAAAAGAAACTTTCTCGTAACAGTAATAATTAAATCAACAATACTCCAAAAATATGTGATAAGGCTGTCCATTCTACCGATTGCTGCAAGTACTTGGTGTTTAAGTACGAAAATGGGTATAGAATTATAAATAAAATTGAAGAAAAATTCTGTACTAGGGAAACGGACACAACAAAAACTATCATTGATCATCTATGTACAAACCTTAAAGAATACTATTATCATCTCGCTATTCTAAACACGCCTATCTCTGACCACAAGCAATTTTATATTGAAGTAAATAGATGTGATCCTCCACCACTCCGAAGAATTCAATATGAGGCTATAAACTACCAGAAGCTGTACCAGGTTATGAAAGATGACTACATCGCAAATATATGTAAAGAGTATAGGAATCTAGAAGAAAAAATCTTAAATAGCATCAGTAAAACTAAAATTACCAAAGAAAAAATTTTAAACCCTCCGAGGCAAGACTGGATAAATAAAGGAATAATTGACAGCATAAATAAAAGAAATGTGATATGGAAACAATATAGAAAAAATCCTCATTGCGATATTATAAAAGATACATACATAAAGGAAAGAAAACAAGTTTTAGACAAGATAAAGATCGAAAAAGGAATATATTATCACAAGGCTTTTAGAGACTGCAAAACTAAGCCTGCAAAAATGTGGTCTTTAATTAAAAATTTGTCCATGAACAAAGTAAAAGAAGCAACTGTACCCAGCAAACTAGTAGACAAGGACGGGTGTATACTAAACAATGTAGATAATATTTGCGAACGTTTCAATGAGTTTTTTGTTGGTGTTGGTCCTAATTTAGCTGACGCTATGTACAACAAAATAGACGAAGGTATCAATAGATGTGGCTCAAGTCAATTACCATCTTTGGCTGCAGCAAGCGTAGAAGAAATATCAAAAATAATTGATACTTTAAATGTTAACTCAAGTGCAGGATTAGATGGCATCACTCCTAAAATTATAAAATGTGTCAAAACTATAATAATAGAAGAACTTACCGATTGCATAAATAAATGTCTAGATACAGGTATTTTCCCAGATAGTCTAAAGATTGCCAAGGTAACTCCAATTTACAAATCTGGTTCTCGAACGGACCCGGGGAATTATCGTCCTATATCGGTCCTTCCCACTTTATCCAAAGTTTTCGAAAGAATTTTATATAATCGGCTTGACACTTACATAAGATCTTTAAATTTACTCTATGATAAACAATACGGCTTTAGACCTAAATCAAACACCTTATCTGCTTCAATAGACCTAATAACAAAAATAAAGTTAAATATCGATGACAAAAAAATTGCTCTTGGCGTGTTTATAGACCTAAAAAAAGCTTTTGACACAGTCAGCCATAAATTAATGATACAAAAACTAGCTAACATCGGCCTAAAAAATGTTGCTCTGGAAATTTATAAATCATATTTAAGCAGTCGCCAACAAGTAGTGAAATTAGGTAAATCACAGAGTTCTCCGATGTTTATAACAACTGGTGTACCTCAGGGGTCCATTCTGGGGCCACTACTGTTCCTAATATACATAAATGATATTGGAAGGATAGGCTTGAAGGGCGATATTACCCTCTATGCCGATGACACCTGTCTCTTTTATTTTGGTCAAACCATAGATTCCATTATTGATGAAGCCCAAAAGGACCTAGATCTATTAAATGCTTGGTTTCTTAGCAACCTTTTAACTATTAATATATCGAAAACTAACTTTATGATATTTGCAGCGAATAATAAAAAAGTGGGTGATTACTGCCCCTTAAAAATAAACGGCATAAATATCAATAAGGTAGATGAGGCAAAATATTTAGGACTTATCTTAGACAGTAAACTCACTTGGGTCCCTCATATTCATAAAGTGAAATCTAAATTGACGTCGCTTAGGGGCATGGTTAAAGGTCTAGTCCGCTGCCTTCCACGTCCAGTACGATATGTAATTTATAATTCCCTTGTAAAACCTCACATTGAATACTTAATTGAAATATGGGGAACTTCAGCTAAAACAAACATGATGTCCCTTCAAGTAGCTCAAAATAAATTATTGAAAACCTTGTTTCATTTTGATTACTTTACGCCAACGGATAAACTATACAAACAAATAAAGGTCATGAATATCTCACAAACATATATGTATCAGAGTTGTATTTTAGTACGAAAAATATTAAACAAAGACATACACACAAAAATAACATTTTCTAAGAAAAAAATACAACATAAAATGAAACTCAGAAGAAGCAACGATATATTATTAATAACACCACGGACAAATTATGGGAAAAAATGTGTAATGTATGAAGGTGCTCAACTTTACAATAAACTGCCGAAAGATATAAGGGAGTCAAAATCAATTACTATGTTTAAAAAACTTCTGAGGGATCACATAATAAAAACTATTAAAATCAACCGTAATATAGAATAAAAAAAAAAAAAAAAATTAAGGAATTACACGAACAAAAATGTATTAAAATAATAGTAATAGTAAAAAAAAAAAAAAAAAAATAGTATTTAAGAAATCCATTAATTACAAAAGCACAAACTTTTTAAGTTAACTAACACCAATTATATCTACTTATCATTTATGTTTATATATTTTTATAAGTAATTTTCTATGAGCCACATCTAGAAATGCTTTATCTATAAAAAACTACTTTAGCTGTCGAGTATGATCACTGGCCGATGAATCAACACCAACTACCTACATTTAAAATAAAAAAAATAATTGAAAAAAAAACAACATCAAAGTACCTACCTCTACATAGTATGTACGAATAAGCCCAATCAAATATAATAGTAATGTACAATAACTTCATATAATTTTCTCATGTAAGTGAATGTAAATTCTTATGAGAAATAAAGTTCTTAAAGTTCTTAAGAGCGTTTACACCTTGCGCGCAAAGTCAACTATAGGCATTTCTTCGTTTAATTTCACGCACACATAGGCGACCAAAGCTGTGTGCGTAGAGCTGCCGCGTCGGCTCGCTGTAAAATCAGATCAACCAACTTTGATCCGTGCGCTTCAAATATTTAATTGAAATGCAACGTATGATTTATACATTGGTAATATAATGTAATAAAAATATTTTATTTACATTATAAGTAGACAAATATTACTTTACGAGCAATTAACAATACAAATTTAGGTACTAATCATATTATCGTTATTAATACATTGTTAAGTTGAATTCAAATCAGTGTTCAATCAGTAGACACTGCGGACGTTTTATCAATGATTTCGTGTTCGAACCGACACGCACTCGTTCGAACACAGGAATAGAGTTAGGGACCATACAACCCCTTACAACTATGATACATATTGAATTTCAAATTACAGTACGTAACATAATTTAGCCTCGCAATTACATTTGTCGCAATGTATTAAATCAATGATCTACTAATACCTATGCTAGAAGAAACGATGTCATAAGTATAACCCAGTTGCTATGTGACGAGCTGTGTCGTTTTCGATACTTTTCAATCCACGTTAAAAGATGTCATAATTATTCTAATACCATTTTTTTCTATTCAGCGCTGCTATCTAAAATATCGTAGTACGCATATCTAATAACAATAATAAATTGTATTTCTTTAAAATTAATATACTAATCTAAACTAAAATTTAATACTAATCTAAAATTTAGTAAGTTAGTCTAAAATACTATTAAACTCATTATGAAACTATGGTTGCCATGATAATGGAACGCAAATCACTAGTACTGTGTATGCTTTTTTTATTCTATTAAATGGGAAGAGGAACAAATATAACAACTTTTATAATTATCGATATGACGATGCTATTAAACAAGGTTATTTTGTTCTGAGTATTCAAATTTTAAGAGGAAGTTCAGTCCATTAGTGAATTAAAATATATAGGGCACAAATGCATGACATAATAGGTGTACAAATAAGTTCCCGCCGTTTTTTGTCAACATAATAATGTTGATTAAGAAAGAACGATAATTTTAATTTAATCGAAGTATGGTCCATCACTAGCAACTTCTTTTTCCCATCTTTTAGGCAGCGTTCGGATTCCACGTCTGAAGAATTTCTTATCTTTTGAGGCTAAACACGAATTAACCCAATTCTGGGTATCGTCATATGATGTGAATCGCTGTTTCGATAGAGCATGTACCATTGACCGGAACAGATGATAGACGAACAGCACAATGTCTGGTGAATACAGCGGGTGGGATAGTACTTCCCAATCAAGTGTTTTCAAATAGTTTTTCACCGGAACCGCTAGATGCGGATGAGCATTTTTATGAAGAAGAATATTTTTGTCGTGTCTGAAGTAGTATTAAGGGCGTTTTCCTTCAGAGCACGGCTCAATCTCATCAATGGAGCTCGGTAGAGTTCCAGTGATTGTTTCGGTTGGATTAAATAACTCGTAATACACCACCACACCCAACTGATCCCAGAAAATACACAGCATGAGTGTTTTTCTATGAGTATTCGGTTTTGATGTAGATGTTGACGCGTGGCCAGGTAGTCCCAATGATTATCTTCTTTTTCGAATATCATAATGTATCCACTTTTCACCACCAGCTTAATAACGGTGATTTAGTCGTACAAGACTGTATCACTCACGACATGTTCTCTCACTCAAGGCAGCATCATTATATACTTCTATGAGCAATCGATGCGCCTTAGATGCAGATATTTTTAAAATTAAAGAAGTAGATAAAAAGTTCCCGCAAATGACGCTTATTTGGGTCAAATGTTGTCATTTTTGGATCAAAAGAAATATATGATGCTAATACGAAGTTAATACTTTGATAGAGTTGTGTTGTTCTTGAATGAGCAACCTAATTTTCAAGCTGGTTATCATCTGCGAAATTTAACGTGAGGTTCGTGCTATGTCATTTATATCAAAACGGCGGAAACTTATTTGTACTCCTAATATTATTGAGAAACTATAGCTTTAATATCGATTTGATGCATGTCTCTGTTAAATTTTCTTTAGGATAATAGCTATGTTCCACGTGTCGGTTTTATAGGTGTACTAGCGGTCAGACCCGGCTTCGCCCGGGTGCGGATAGCTTTTGAGTCCAGTATTGAATTAGCAACAACATATTATTTCGCGTACTAACTATATTTTTCCCGCGCACCGTCGTCTATATTTCCCGTCCCGTTATATCCGGTTTATGTCCCGTCTCATTCAGTCCCAAGATGAAATTTTAATTATCATTTATTGTTAAATTTCTTTATATACAATATTTTGTAATTGTGATATTGATTTGTTGGTGGGAGAAGTGGTGGGGGGCGCCCGACGTGAGGGCCCAGTGGTAGCATGCGCGTGAGCTGCGCGCGGTACTGGACATTGCTTACTTTATTTTTCTAAAATAAAGAATTTTTCTAACATAAATGTAGCCTAAGTTACTCCTTATTATATCAGCTACCTGACAATAAAAGTCCCGTCAAAATCGGTCCAGCCATTTCAGAGATTAGCCCGAACAAACAGACGGACAAAAATTTTTTAATATAATTTTCGGCATATGTATCGTGTATATAACGATATGTAGTAGGACATTTTTTAAATTTTCAATTTACATACAGACACTTCAATTTTATTTATATGTATAGAAGATAAGCGCATCCTAAAAAAACAATTATATATTTTCCAAACAGCCTAAAAAACAACAAACTTAATTATAGTTTCACGCTATAACATTAGTATTGTTCCAGTCAAAATTTTCAAATATGTTGTTTCCTTTTATTGCTTAGAAATGACTTAGTTTTATTTCTCATTATATTATCTGAAACATAATTTATACTAACAACAAAATCATTGTAGGTAATAAAAATAAAATAAAATATTTTACTACCAAAGTACCAAGGTGTGGCATTCGCAGTACACGCGTGGCTATTTTTACTACGCACGACAACGATCAACTGCAGCCAGGCCGGAGCGACGAGCGATACGTCCTCCCTCTAGAAGGCCTTGCGGCGGTCTGATTTGTAGCAAGTCGGACAGCGTGTTTTATAGTGGTTTTTAAAATATTTGTAGAAAACATGAAAACTAATTTGGCTGTAATATAAAAATGTTAATTTATTGATAAGATGTTCTTCTATTATAATATGCAATTGCTATAAAAAAATATGTGCGATAAGTTGGTGAAAAAAAATATGTTCTTGACGGGAGTTTCTGAATAATTTTGCATTGTTTAAATTTTTATTTTTCAGGAACTAAACACAAAAAGATTATTTTTCTTAGCAAAATCCCTCCATAAGGGTCCTATTAGTCTAACAATATTTTTATTTTCATCTTATATTTAGTGATTTCGGATATCTTAAGCTTCTAAATTGCCATTCGAGGCCTAAATATCGAAACCTGGGTTCAGTAATCCTTATAGTATTCACAAATTATCTATCAATATATAATGTTCTCCACCAAAATCCCTAGATGACAACATTTTCTAAAATTAGTATTAGTTATATTTCCTTTAAATTGTTTATTGGTGGATATTAACTCGTTTGAAAAGTCCTGTTTTTAAGCCAAAAAGCGCGCGGAAGGTATAAACGCTCTTAAACCACAAATACTTGCCAGATGGCGCTTTTGATAAAAAACCTAGGCGCTGTGCTAGTGGATAACCTTGTGGGTTTGCGGTCGGCGACACTTGCTCCTGAGTTGATGTTTTAATTAGTATTCAGTATTGGTTTCGCAAGGTAGTTTCTTGTACTTAGTAATTATGTATCTACTGGTCGAAAATAGTAAAAGACGATTTTATATCGCTTTGGGAATACTAATTCAATAAATTTTATGTGATTTTTTTAACTCTATATTTCCCACTGTTGGTTATATGTTTCTTAATTACATATAGCTTGCAAGTGGTAATTATCTTTTATTCCTTGATATTTAGTCCTTAAGTCAAACTTATTCGATTTGTTAAGCGTCCAGTTACAATGAGCGAAATATTTTTTTTGTAATTATTATAAAAACATATTAGGCTCAGGTTTCTATTTTTTTATTTATTGAGCATATAAAGGATTTTTTGCTCTTGAGCGTAGGTGTATGAAAAGGACAACCAGTATATGATATGTATATTGGCAAAAATTATACATCAAATTTAATATAATATTATTATGTAATCTCCAAAACGACACTTTTTTTACATTTACTTTAGTAGATATTAACCGTTCCTTTCCAATAAAAATATTACGATTGTATGGTAAAAATCATTAGAAAACTAGTTAAAGCGGATCCATTAGAACTAATATGCATATGTATGTATTCGAATGTAATATCCTTTCTATGGAAAGGATTTATATCGTATGCGATGCTGTTTAAATCCTCTTGGGAAGTTTCATTAGCAGTGAATTTTAATATAATTTTTATATTTACGATATATTATATTATTGTGATTTATTTTTTACATTGCAAATACATAAACATGTACTCGTAGAAGTCATCTTCAATAATTTTCATCACAGAATATGTGATGAATATGTTATATCAAATTTGAGTGAGTTTTATTCGTTTCGGTAAAACGGTTTTCTCTCACATGACGTATATCAATTTGTTTTTATCACATCAATCCTTGAAACATTTGAAATATTTATGTCTGTATACTTTAATCAATTATTTATTAACAGTTTTATAAAATTTTACCTTAGAGTTCTATAAAAGTTTCTTAAATTGACACATATTTTTACAACTTGTATAGTCTCGGCTGCCAATATGATTAAAGGGATGACGAGTTAAAATCCCAGTGCAGACTTCTGACTTTTTGGAGTCATGTGTATATTGATAGGCAATCACCATGCACTATTACTGTGAAGGAAATTGTCGCGAGCGAACTTGCATACCATAGCGATTTGAAAGAATTTCTCTGATATGTAAAGTCCGCCGAACCATACTAGGCCTGTTGGACTATATACCTTTATGGCCTCACCCCCCTCAATCATACCCTCGATTATAGTGAACGCTCGCGCCAGCCGTAATTGGGACGTATATGTAGATGTACTTATACAGAGTACACGTATCCGTCATAGCAGTTAAAATTCGCATAAGAAACTCTAACACCAATAAACAATTCCATGTTGGTTTCATGCACTTAATTACCTCATCTCAAATTAATATGATCCGTGTATCTACACGAAGCATGATTAATTATAGAATGACCTATAAAGTATATACATAACCGGTTGGTAATTACATCAGTAAAAAAAGCAGCTGTCTACAACCCTTTGTGTAAATGCACCTGTATTGCATTATCCCTTACATTTTACGCCCGTGTTTTGCGCAGATGATATCAATGGTGGGAACATAAGGGGATATTAGTATTTGCAACGCAGGAATGTTCGCCATATCAGGTAAAATAGCTGTAATAAACAGCAGATGCTGGCTGATGCCTTATCCTATAGGTCGGAGATGTTAAATATACGTTTTATATGGATAGAAGGGATGTGACATTTCGTAATGGGATGTTTGATCTTTTAATACTATCACCTGTGTTTTTTTATTGCAATATATGGCGAGACGAGCATGCCATTCGTTTGATGAACATTTCACTATAGGATGTGTTATGGGTTGTGACATGAGAGCTGACAGAAGAGAGACTTTATTTCGATAACTTTGATAACTATCAAGTTGGAGTTTACGATTTCAAATGGTAATTTAAGATGACTTCATTTAATGCGCCCAATCTAAGCGAATATAAAATTATACGCGCGCAATTTTTTTTCAAGTAACGCAATGTTATAGATATGACCACATCCGGGTTTTTTTTTTTTCACCATAAACGACCACACAAATTGAATAAGTACGATAAAGATCGCTTTTAATAGTAACATCAAGAATCTGGGTGTAACGAGGTGAGGAATATAAAAGAGCGAAATCAAGATGGTATATTTTTTGTGGAATTCACTCATTCGGTCAGTGGTGAATTAGGAGAATCGTGAGAAAGATACGACCTGAATATCTTTCATTGTTCAGTCATTAGTTCCGATTCTTGAGTTTTCTTTTGGAGTAAGCGAAGTTATTAAAATAATGTTATTTACTGGTAGGTCTCTCATATGAGAGGCCAACTGGGTAGGTACGACCGCAATGTTTATTTCTACCGCCAAACATCAGTGTAAATGCACTTTTATGTCTCGGTTTGAAGGACACTCTGGCTACAAAGCCAGAGTAACTACTGGACATTGAGACTTATGTCTCAGGATGGCGAACGCAGTGGAATATCTAGTTTTGCTTGGTAATTCAAGGTGTTGTTTGGTTTTGCTACTGTCTGGGAACTGTCGTATCGCTTACCATCTGGTGAACGGCATGCTAATCTTGACATTACAATAAAAAAAATATCTTTCACATCTTCACAGTGAATTGGTAAAGAAAACTTTGGTCAAAATCGGCTGTGATGTTGAGGAAAAGACACTGAGCTCTGTAGCTCAACTGGTCTGTGGGAAAGATATAAAATTTACTCTAATCCCCAATGTAAAGATCACAAATAAAAATGACATATTTGAAAGAAATAATGGTTCTAGCTCACTTTAAAATAAATCAGATGAACATATTACGTGTACAGTTATGATTCATATGTATTATACTCTCTTTCATAACCTAACACCATATTACACTAAATTACTCGCTCTAGACACTAGATAACACCCTATTATGTTTCATCTACTTTTCAGTGAAGACAAACACAAATTAAACAATGAACCGCACCAAAACGTGCCGGTAGGAAGAGCTTGGGTTTACGTAAAGCTGATGTTCTAACTGTTACATCGGCCGGTAATTGTCAGTACGGCGTGGTAATGATACCTTGCTATCTGGGAGTGTTACTTGTAGTAGATTGATTGTCAGCACCAACACTTACCTGTTGTCTGCTGACGCCTTGCCTGTGAGGTAAGCTAATTCCGCGTTTTAATTGATAGTGTTTATTGTTGATGTTAGACGGAGATTCTTGTTACTTCCTAGTGTCATGATTCTTTAAAATAGATATTAAGTTTTAATATTATAATTAAAAATTGTATTGGAATACTAAAATGTAACATTTATTTTTAAGAAAACCATATCATTTATACAAATAACTTCGAAGGTGATTTAAAAAAAAATAAGGGGAAGGAAACTACTAAAATGAAACATGACGTTCGAAGAGTCCGATCATTTTGCTAGGCAGTTCTAATTGAGCTGTGAAACCGAAAGGTGGTCTACAGGAACTATTGTACTGTATTTATTGTAAATTATTGTGTGATTATTGTGTGAAGAAACTGAAATATACCACAAGTTCTTACAAGGAAGGAGTTTTTATTACACTAGTGTATTGATCGTAGTACTTAAGTTATATTGAAACTGATGCTTTTGTGATCGCAAATGTCAGATATTGTGCATTTATTTAAAATAATGGAGGTATGTCATATTGTCTATTCAATGTAATGTTATTCTCTATCCATTTTTCAAATGAGCAAGTATGGATTTTTAAGTCTATATAAAAGTACTATCCTTCAAAATATCAGCTTTTAAAGATGGATTTAGATCTGGGGCCCTGCAATCTAATTCTGTAATGGGCAGCATTTGGATTTCTAAATTAGTTGCGGTATGTTGGGTGACTTAATGATACGTATCGATGAATATAAATTGGTCTACATTGAATGAGCTTCTTAATGGTGATTACTTTATTCAGAGATGGTGTCAATTAGACTTCCTATTATTGCTTCATAATTTGAAATATATGACACAAATGGTAATGAAAAAACATTTGCTTCATTTCATATTACTTTACTTTTCGAAGGTAATTAGGAAATATATTTCTCGTTTGCATTTGCAACATTCTGACGAAATTTTCTTATCACTATTTACTTCTAAACAGCTACCTACTATTTGGTATGTTTAGGTTGTCCATCTACAACAGATCGCAACATTTGGCTCCAAGTCGATAATTTACCAATTTCCTCAACAGGAAGCGGTCTCGTCTCACGTGGAACGTTTAACGGTGCCGCGAATGTACTTGTTTCTGGAAACCATTGTTCCGTAAGGTTCACAATATTCACATCACCGCGTCGTGAACTTGATGTTATGTCAGTTACATTGAATAAATCTGTTTCTTTTGCACCCGCCGACCCATTGTGTATGTCGAAGCTATTTCGAATAAAAAAGAATTCATTTTGTAATAATTTTCCATGGCAATGATTGAACTCGCCGTTTTATGTAAGATTTAATTGGATTAATTGGCGATGCTGTTATTGTCTGAGGTTGAATGAATGATTGGTGTGAGTACTACGTAGTGATGATTTCTAAGTTGAAATATTACGGCATTAGACTGTTATTTACTTTCAACTTACATTGATATTATATCCCATTAATTTAGTTGCGGATAAAAGAAATACTAAGTCCTCCCTAAGTTTCGAGTTTCAGTGTCAGTTCTTTGTGTGCCATTGTTGATCCTGGTTGATAGGAGTAAAATGGATGGGTGTTTTGGCGGGACTGTATCGGCCAATGCCAATAATCAATGGAAAAATCAGATTGAAGTCAATCTGGATTGTTTTCTACTTTTCGATTTGTCATTTACCATGTTGCCATAGTTTTTTCACTACTGAGATTGATTATTGGCAATATAGTATCAGAAAAAAGATTGAGCTGGCAATCTTAAATTTAGGAATTGTTTATTGGCAGCGGCTGTAAAAAGATATTCATTTAAATTATAATCATCAGTTAACATATGTATGTAACGCCGTATTAAAATTATTATCACGATGAATTAATTATAAATATTTTTGGCACAAATGTTTTATTTTAAGAAAGCTTTAACCTTGCTTCAATATTTAACAATTATTTTGTTATTGAAAAAATAAGTCTGCGTTAAAACAGCAGTCGTTTAAATAAGGAGTACAATAATGAGTGGTGGACTAGATAGGTGCATTTTATTTGTCATGGTGCTCTTATTAGTTTGTATTAGTGCATAAAAGTCTGATCTGACGTTAATATATTTTACAATATTATCCATAATTTAAAAGAATAATGTATATTTATTATTAGACGAACCAAGGAATAGCTGTAGGTTCCTTATTTATTCACTTGGTTGCTAAAAACAAAAACGCATTATATATATAAGTCGTTTTATACGCATTCACTGTATAAAACCATTGTACCAACAAAGTTGTATAAAAAAGTA
This sequence comes from Hyles lineata, assembly GCA_030180105.1. Classification (NCBI taxonomy): domain Eukaryota; kingdom Metazoa; phylum Arthropoda; class Insecta; order Lepidoptera; family Sphingidae; genus Hyles; species Hyles lineata. The sequence continues at coordinate 8,438,531 of JARJEE010000023.1, forward strand.
AAATTGTCTCTAAAAATAAATGTCATACAGGACACATTATCGTAATTATCACAAAATGAACTCAGCCGCTTATCTTTTAAAGCACTCCTATTAATTAATTACCTCTACATAAGTTAGTTCGCCTTGACCCCTTGCGTAGGCGCAAGTCACCGTTCGCACGGTAGTACACTAAACATGCAATCCTGCACAACTTAGCAAAATTAGTATTAATAATATTATTTAAGGCATAATTTGTGTCTAAGGCAACGGTTTTGGTCGACGGCTGCATTGTGTTGTTACGTCGTAATGTGTTTAATTGTATACGTTTGGACATAATTGAGTGAAAGGCTTCGGAAGTATAAATGTTTCTTATGTGAATTAGTACGATAATGGTTTGTTAAATTCCTTTCAGTTGGTAGGTCCTACCTTTTGCTAGCTATACTTTTGTTTCTTCTGATTCAGCAATTGCTTTTTCTTGTTTCGTTTCATGAATCGAAGTTTACGAAGGATCAACTGACTGGTAATTTGTTCTATATTTAGAAATATGTACTTCCTCGATTTGGAAAACTTGCACTGAGATAATTTACGAATCAAACTCATACAGCACGTCTCTTAATGCCATGGAACCAGAGATATGATTTCTAATTAATTTACTAAATGGAAAAACTGACGCAGCAATAGCCTTTACTTTTGCTTATTCTCATACACAGTCTCATACCTTTTTATTACATTAAAACGTATTTACATATGTGAAGCTTCAAGATTTAATATGTAAAGTAAGTATTGTCATGTTGCACGCAGTTTGTACTCCTTCACCTTTCAACTTTGTAACGTGTTTTTTATTCGATGGCGTACGTGAATTTCACTGCATTGTCATTTTGTATTTTGTGTTTAGGGCAAAGATTTTTGTACTTCATTATAGTTTATTATTATTGGTACCTAGGTCGTATTTTGGAACAGTCATAGTTTATCCCTTCGTCCTCTAACGTGGTCATTATCTTTACCTTGAGCTATTGAAGCAAAGAAGGCGGTTCAATAAACAAAGGTACGATTTGTTTGCAAACAGAACTAACCAATGTGTTAACAGAAATTTCTCTTTCCTACGCTTTAATTAGCATATTAACGCAAATCTTATCGAGTTTTCTAGTTTCATTCCGACTATAATTAAGTTTCAAGCATTATGCGACGATAATATGCTGAAACGCGATAGCAACTTGCATCTCGTTCCAATATGTAAATAGAAAAGCTTGCATTTCTTAATTCACAATAATTTCTCTTTCAATTGCTAGATACAAGTCGACAAGCGCAAATTCATATGCAAGAACTTGGCATAAATTCAGTATTTACTCGCGCGCTTGTTAGTTACCGCCGATTGCTGGAAGGATTACGAAATGCCTATGATTCTGATATTTCCGATCGTATCTTTGCGGTGCCACTGTCATCAGTACTCTAGCTTCATAATTTCTGTTTCGCGGAACGTCTTTGCAGCGGCTTTGTAAAACGAGAAAAACAAAAGTTAATCGGTGTTCCAAGATGCTTATCGTACATTCTTGTGAACGAGACTTCATATTATTGCTTTTGCTGATGGGAAATGTCTACAATGTCGTTTATTTTTTATACTGCCTGCAGAAGTCTTCTTTTATCGTACCGAAGGGCTGGAATTTCTGCATTTAATTAGATGCAAATTAATTTACATACTTACGTCTACTTATCCTAAGTGGAATTATGATTATTCTACATTAGCATATTATTTACGGAACTCAAGACTTCTATGCAATTGACTATGAATTTCTGGGAGTATCTGCGTAATTTTTAGAGGCCACAATGTATGAAAAACTAGATTTAGTATAATGCGTTGGTTATGGCAGGGCACTGCGGTCGGTTGAGCAGATTCTATTAAGTTTATGAATATTAATTAACACGGTAACATCTGTCTCAAGGTTGTAACAAATTTCATGCTTAAATTACTCTGAAACTACGCCGCCTCGTAAACTCAAGGATAAGCCGTAAATTCTCAAAAGTACTTACTTTTTTACATAATGATCATGTGTGACCAGTTGTGGAAGCGAGTAAGTTTTTTCAGTCTACTTTAATTATACCTTACAACACACCATATGAATATTTATGCTCGTCTTCATAATTAAAAGTCTATTTCATGGATATGTTTTTTGATTGTTGTAGGTGCGTGTCTTGTTCTACGTATGTGGATTACTTTATTATGTTACTGTTGCGGTAATTTGTGATATATATGGCCAGTCTATATCCGTATTACATAAGGTCATTTATAAAGTTACATAAAAACTCCTACGTTGTATTCAATTTTTAAAACTGTGATATCGTGTGAAGCAATTCGCTTCCGAATTACATTTCTACCCAATTTGAGTTACTGTTACTCGGACAATTAAAATATAAGTTGAATAAAATTGGAGTTCATTTTTAATACGACTGTCATAATTTTGTATCTTACCGTTAGTAATTTTTGTATTATAATTTGTGACCAAATAATATAACTTCCTTCAATATTTTCTTGTTACGTTAATATTTAGATGGATTTTCTTGTTTTACTTGGGAGTATATTATAACTACATGTTTACGGGTGCGTAAGTTTTGAGCATGTGCGTGCCTTATCTGTGTTTTAGAACCGTTGTTTGGTTCGTGATGCGTTCTGCTGCACACAATGCCATTATTTACCTCAAAGAATTGTTTTATGATTTTATTAATGCTACTGGCACTAGAAATGCATAGATTGGAGTACTCATTTAGTGAGATATTTAGGGATCCGTAACATTCACTCTTTTATTAGCTTGTCCACTACAAGCATACAAATTTTAAAATGTTCATTTACGTTTTAGTATAGTTTAAAACAGATTGCTTAATGTAAAAATAAACAAACCGTAGAGTTATCATTCCATGTGTTAAGGTCGATTATTCATAATTATTTTTGTCCTTTTCTGTTTGCAACAATTTTGTACCATTAGTTGCTTTTAAATGGAAACCTATGATCAGCAACTCACATGACCAAATCGTAAATCTTAAATTTGCATTTAATTTTCCACCAATAAAATAGAGTTGGCGTATTATTTTTAGTGTCACTAACAGGTTTGTACTACATCAGACATGCAATGCTGGGAACCTCACTTAAACGTATTGAATATGCATCGAATACTTCTGTAAATGGCGTTGCGGGTTAAATGGTTTCCACGCAAACAGATCTGTACTCTTGCTATATTTATGAGACTGCGATCCAGTATGCAACTAGGATGTCTGCTTTTTTTCTATGTCTGGGTAGTTTAGTATATTCTAGACAGGAATGTGTCTGCATGCCATGTTATGTGAAGTGCAATGTTGATGCAATACCAGAAAGAGCACCGGTTAATTACAAAAAAAACGTATTTTGCCATTCGTTTTTATTAGGACTACTAACTTTACTCCTTTACGATATAACGAAAATGTCGGGTATTACAAATAAAAGATAATACTTTAGCCAAACCACTGTATTTCATATGTTTACAATATGAGTACAAACAAACGAAACATTAGCATTACATAAAAATACAAATGAGTGTCATGGAATGACAAATAGCTTCACACAACACAGATGCAATGTACAACATTTGCAGCGAACAAAAAACACATCTCTGTGTCTTTCAAATATTTCCAAAGGCTAGTTCAGTGAGAAAGTGCAATTTTTTATTACCTAGAATGGTGAGCTCGTATCGCTTGCGGCCAAGGACCGGCGATCTCTTTAATGAGGCTGGCTAGTGGCAACACTTACTTTGTTAGCTCCACTCCACGACTAGAAACACGCCGCTTTAAAAGTATTGTTATATTTATATTTTTAACGCTAATTTCACAGATAAATGGATAAGTAGCAGGTTATTGTGGGAATAATGTTTGTACGAACTACAAGGCATGTTTATGTCAATTATCCTTAACAGCGGATACGCTGAAATAATTTATGGAAGCTAAATATAATATTGGAGGTGTAATTTGTTTTTCCTATTCATTACTTGCAGGACTATACGGAATTCTATAAAGTTTGCTTTATAATGGTAAAACAAAGTGACTTAAATGTACCTGATTGATAAGTGGATTGTAATTTGCAAAACAAGTCCAAGAGAACCCACTGGTGTCTGGCGTTTATTTTTCACTCATAAATTATTTTTTTTTGGATTACCTTATTTCTATTGTGTTTATACAATACAAATTAAGAATGTTTAGTCAAACCATAACTACAGGAGTACATTGACAGGACATGATATTAAAATACACACCTCCGACATTTCGGAGTCATGTGTGTATTGATAGTCAATCATCACGCACTATAACGGCAAAGGAAAACATCGCGAGGAGACCTGCATACCATAGCGATTTGTAAGAATTTCTACGGCATGTAAAGTCCGCCAACCCTAGGCTAACGTGGTGGACTATTTAGCCTACCCACTCTTAATCGTAGATATTCCCGATTATAGAGGAGGCCTGTGCCCTGCAGTGGGACGTATATAGGCTGATGCAGATATTAAAATGTAAGAGCTACAAATTGAGATCTGATTTAAAACAGGCGATCAAAAATGACAACTGAGCAACACATCATTGAAAAAAATGGAAAAAAGGAATTAAATGGCTAGTGTTATCTTGCATTTAAAGAGATGACAAATATTACGTAGAAATAGCAACAGGTCTTAAATTGCCATTGTTATATTCTCAAGGCCTTGCATATCAGTTTGATCTTGATAGGAATCTACATTCCGTCATGTTTCATCGACTGTGAGCCTTGTCAAATATTGTTTGAAAGATACCTGTTTGCTTTTCAAATATCAATGCTCGTAATTGCTTTCAGATATGCTCATATTTACTTAGGTTTGTTTGGATAGATCACTCGATCCTTAGAAGTATTTGATGTATTTTATTTGTTCGTGTATTTTTCTGGTAACTTCATTCAACATTTTTTGGTTTTAATTGTAAATCGTTCACTTAAATGCTTATCATCTTAAGCAACACAAGCATTAACAAAAAAATGTATTACCGGTTCCATTAAATTCTGCATACATATTAATTGAACCAAATAAATATCTGCTAATTGTAAGATTCCTTTACGTTCCTTTTAAATCATGCCGGTCTCCTCGGTTTAAAATCAAACGAATAACGAGTAATGGTTGTTTTAAATGCTTCGTTTGTCATGTGGAACGAGTATGATATTTTAAACCAGTGAACTCTGGAATATGCAAATTTTCCACCAGAACAGGTATCCGTCGCGCATCAATACTTTCGTTTACTCGCTCAACTAATGACTCGGTATTACCTTCGCTTATAGCTTTTTGTATTGCACTGTATTCTATTTTTAGTAATGCACGTTTGTAATTATTTTTAAATTACCATTTCAGATTACAGATTATCGTGCAGCACGTGTAATATTTTCTTCTTGTTGAGTTAAATGGATCCTTCGTGGAATATAAACGAGTAAATAAATATTAGGTTTCGTTAGATTTTTTTATCATTACTTTGGTTCCTATTCTTAAATATTATAAATGCATCTTGTACATCTTTATGAGACGCGTTTTTGCGGTCTCGAAAATCTATGGATGTGTATGTTTTATTCGTTTTGTGGTTTCTGTTAAATTTAACTCTGCGTGCGACAGACCCGACTCCTTCCAATTATACCACCAGCTGTCCTTCTTGGAATGCTCACAAACAGATAGTTGTTTCCTAATGGAATTCGGATTGCGTTAATTTGTATAAACACTGCATTAAATCAAGATCTTACGCCTTGGTCCCCGTCCCCGTTTCTGAATGCACTATTCTCACCGTTTCAACAGTTATTATCGTATCCGCTTTTGGTTTGTCAATATTGAGGTTGAATTTTATAATTCGTATCACCATACCTTTAACGAGTGTAATTGTATGTACATGCGAGTTTTCAGCTTTTAAATAATCATATTTGATTTCAAATGACATTTCAACCGGAATTGTAAATTATGCAATTTGATAATTCACACATTGACTCGATAATCTGTGATTTAATTAATCATTGATTATTATCTACGTCACAAGATATCACCTCGGACTCTCGTTTACTGTTCGCGTCGTAATCGTTGCGTACATTCTTGAATGTCATATCTCGAGATCCTTGTTCAAGTAAGTTGCCCATGTATGTAATATGCAAGTTTATTTGCAACCTTATAACCCGGACGATTTGTGTATTGAGGTTGTACAGGAAACTGTGTATGCACGAGGCTGCGTTCGATTCGGTCGAGTAAAAGTTTGAAGTCCATTCGGTTCGGTTAGACGCGTCGCGTGGTTGCGCACGGCGCGAGGCGGCGCCTCAGTTTGCTCGCGCTGCCCGCGCAGCTCACTCGTGTGTTCAACCTGCGTTGCCACAAACGAAAACCGACTTGCCGATTCGAATTTGGAACATTTTCGACCGGTAAAGTCGGTTCAACTGTCGCTTTTAAACGACAGAACCGCGACCGCCTAAATTTCGCATTGCGAATCGGACGTGTAATCGCCTCACACTGTTACGCTGGTGTCTTAACAGATAACTGTGAAGGAACGTGTGTGAGCCTCTATCGCTCGGAGTCAGCAGTGTTGTGCTATAAGTGCTGTGGAATTGGAGCATGTGTTTTGTGGAAAGTGTTAATTTATGTGCCGTATGAGACTAACCATACGTTTCACTAAACTCGAGACAAAAAGTTGTTTCGTGTTCGAGTTTGAGTGACCGCCGGAGTGTTGGTACGCAGTGCTTTCCCCCTGTCCAGAGCTTGATTTATGGTGAGTCAATCATTTCACGTGGCAATAGTTCAAACAATTACTTACAAACTAATCATAGTCAAAGCTAACAGATTTCACTTGTAATCTTCTGAGAATGAAGCCGCAATCTGTAGTAAAAAGGTGTTTTTCTACACAAGCTGAGTGTAGACAAGGTCAACGCACACATGATGTTGTACTGTACACCCAATGAGCGAGCATAATGAATTGAATGAGTGTTCATGCCTTGGACTTCCTTAAACGGTCACAGTGTTTGGTCAACCACAACAACACGCAGAAAGTTGTGACATTGAAGAGCACGGCTTAGAAGAAAGTGACATTAATAAGTTTATTACCAAACCGGCACGCATACACATCACGTCAAAACTCGGCGTCGTAAAGCTCAACATTTGAAATTAATTAATACTAGTCGGGGAATGAATCGTCAAATCGAAATGTATACGATAGTGGGTCAAGTTGTTTATTAATTGCAAATCTACGCGAACAAGTAGGACCGCCATTGTAAGTAAAATGGGACTTGAGAAATCCATTCACTTTTAAAATTAGACAATAATGCGTTATTAGGAGGCAAAGTACCGGTTGGTACTTCATTTAAATTGATAGAGTACGTTGCGAATGCTATTAGTCGACATCGAGTTGAACCATTTGCGCCAGACGCCGGTGTTGTTTTGAATGATTTCAAGACATGAAACGTTAACACTACGAAACCTGTTCCTAAATACGCGTACACAAACGCTAATAAAACTATATGAATGTATCATCAAACAAAGATATCTAGATCAAATACACAACTTCCGTGAAATGTGTTAGATGCGTTTGACCGTCATTTGTGTTGATAAAAATCAAACTCAGGTAGGTCTTTTGTCAACGTTTCAAAGATGAACGCGAGACAGTGTTTTTTTCTAATAATATTTATTTTAAAATATATTTTTATTTCTTATACGTCAATCATAAAAGCATTTACGTCAAAACGTCGATGTTCGTTTATAGAATTGTATGTTATTTTAGCGATATAATAGTAACTCTTAATATGATAGCAATAAAAATAGTTCCTACCATTGAAATATAGACTAAAACAATAATCTCAGATGGTATGACCACGTCTTGGATTGAATTACAAAGTTTAAAGAGTCACTCCAATATGATTTGTGGTCGCACCGTGACCTCAAAGTCACGAACTTCGAGCAAAATATTATGAACTAGCTGTTGTCTGTTGGTTTGTTCGTGTGATGAATATGTTCTGACTGCTGAGGTAAATATTATTTCAATACTCCCAAAGACTCAAGCTAAAAAGGTTAACCCTGTGGCGTGCCTAGTGTTGTTGACTGGGGCAAGCCTTATTTTTTTTTAAATTTAATATCTATTGATTTAGAAGCAAAATGGTATTAAGAAAGAAGAAAACGCATTTAAGTCGGCAGACCTACCACACAACAGGTTTACAATATACAGATGTACATAAGAATTAACCCACATTTTATTTTATATATTATACATATAGGTTAATTCACGAATACTTGAATAAAATAAAAGGTTTTTTACAAGCTTCATACCAATACCGAAACACGTTTCTGTGATTTCGTGATTTGACAATAAGTAAGTCGTATTACGTTTAATATTGATTCCGATTTTCTATGCTGAATTATCCACTGTCCGTAGTTTTTATTTGCCACCAATTGTCGTTGATGACTCACGACATTTTAATGTTGTAAAAATAGGCCGATGTGGAGGTACATTATCTTTTTATTGAGTTATACCATCGCCAGTGTTAATTAAGATTTTAAGAACGTTAAAGTTTTGTGTATTTAGATTTTGTTTGATTGTATATCTCTCTAGCCAGCTGTGCGTAAACTAATTTGAAAGATAAATATTCTATTTTTAAGAACGTTTATTTCTGTATGCGGATTTTATTTGGTATATTTAGAATAGGGTAGTATATTTGGTAACATAAGGGCTGTTTTGGAGTGCCGGGAAATACAATGGTAATTGTCATATTTTGCTATTGAAAATTCTGACTATAAGCTGTGTATGACATTGTGTTGACTGTACTACTTTAGTAACTCTTCACGTGTTGTAAATAATTTGAATGAAGTAAAATTGTAAAACAAAACCAAATTATAAGTCTAAATGTAATTATGATCAATGAATTCATTAGTAGTAAGAATAATCAGCCTCCGTGGCGTAGTTGGTTAGACGCCGCCTGTGAAACGAGAGGCCGCGGGTTCGATTCCCGCACCGAGAGAAATGTTTGTGTGGCCCACAAATATTTCTTCCGCGTCTGGGTGTTTGTGAGACCGAAAAGTCTCTCGTAGTTTCCTGATACCCACGACACAAGACTCGATCTTAGTGTGGGGTCAGGACTATGTATGTGACTGTTGGGTGTTATTTATTTTATTTATAATGTGGGAAATGAAACATGTTTGATAATTTGAAATTCTGAATTAATATAACTGAAGTTACATTCTTTATTTCGATTTCAGGCGCAATAAATGATCGGACGGTGTAGATAGTGCAATGTCGTGAGTGCAATACATTTTATAGTCATTGAATTTGCGGTATACGATACGTTGAATCCGACTCTGTAATTTGGTGTCGTAGCCTCATTGTGTTTATAGTTTCAACGGCAATTTTGTGATCGATTAATGGAACAGTGTATTAGAAAGAAATTAAAATTAATACAATATTTGTAGAATACTTTTAACACAAGTGAAATCACGACATCCACATAATAAATTTTCTTATTTGATTGTCTGTCTGATTTACTTTACTCTAACGGCTTTACTCATATCGACAATTCTTAAATCATTTTTTTATTTTATTTCAATGAATGGCGAGATGAGTATACTATTTGCCTGATGGTAAGCGATATGACTTCTCCTGACAGTAGTAAAACCAAAAAACACCATGAGTTACAAAGCAATGCTTCCAGTGCGCTCGCCATCTTGAGACATAAGATATTAAGTCTCTATATGTCCAGTAGTTACTGTGGTTACAATGTCTTTCTAACCGAAACACAACAGTGCATTTACACTACTGTTTGGCGGTTGTTGTTTATTTATCGAATGTTTCGTGTTCTTCACTCAAACTGAATTCAAAAGTCGTTCGAAAGGGATAAAACATGCGATAACTAAAACTGTCTATGAATAATCTGTTATTGATCAAAATAGTTTTTGTTGTGATCAACCTAACATTTTGTTGTTTTGTTTGTTGTTTATTTATATCTTCTCTTTAGGATTAATTCATATTTTATCTGGCTCTTTGAATGTACTGTAAATATAATAAAGCTTTTGCATAAGAGAACGAATATATATCAATGATGATTAACGTTCTGTCCAACAACAGGGTCCACTTAAAACTTGTCACTTTATAAATCATACTAAACTGGGTTACTTGCTTTATGTTCCAGAGCCTCTTGAAACTTTGCGTATTCTAATTGCGGTGGTCAAGTTTTAGATATATGTATTTGACTGTATGTAATATATTTTGTTTTACTTAAATAATTGCAAACTATTGTCAAAAAATTTCAATGTGAATGTGGTGTTGCTTGGTTTTGCAAATTATTACTTAAGCAAGATTTGGTTGTATATTTATAAGTTACTGGGTCTTAATAATTTCAATATTGATATAATTTATTAATGTTTTTAGCCTAGGTTTTCTACTAAATAGCAAAGCATAGACAAAGTATAGAACTAGATCTTAATTCCCACCCAATATGAAATGAGATCGGGTCTATTGTAGTTCCAGGCTCATATACGAATATCTGGGGGTTAACTCTACGATCTGTAACGAAATACGGATTTTCGAACGTTCGACGACCAAAGTAAGCTATAAGTTTTCTACTTCTAAAAATCAATACTATTCTGAACTTATAATTCACTCCAAACCTAGTCAAACCTAGTCATGGGATACCTAGGTACTAGAACTTCGATTCGGATCAGAGTAACCCTCTGGTCTGACTGCTAGACTGAGGAATTCTACTCAAGACATGACAGATCTCTGCCTGTACACGTCGCTATTAGACCGAAGAAGCAAATTGTGATATTAATAAACAATTTTGTCTTAATTGCTGAACTAAAGTTTCGTAACTTTAAAATTTAATTGTTGTTCGTTAACACCTAATACTTTTGTTATTATATCTATTGCATAATAATAGACATTACATAAAAATAAATTGAAAGATTATTCATAATGAAATAAACTTCTTACCAACTCAAATGCAGCAATTGACCCTCCATCAAACCTTATTATGAATGAACAAATTATACTAATGGAATGATAATAGTGGTTTTACATTATGATAGTGCAGGCTGTGTTTAGAATTATCTTCAATGAACCATGAGAAAATAATACATAAAACATTATATATAATAATTGTATTGAAGATATTAACGAGGAGAGCAAATTTGAATCAGGATCGTGTTTATACTAATAGGGAAGATATTGCATAGTCAATAGAACTCAACACGAAAAAAATAATTTAACAGCGTAGTACCGAATTGGATAGTTTATGACTTGATTTAGATAAAAAATGCGAATAATCTAGGAATTAGGACGATAAGATAAAGAGAAGATTAAGACTGATATATAAACATATGACGATAAAATAGATTTGTTTATTGAGATAATTTTTGATAATTTAAATTGACGGACTTGTGAATCCCAATACACTTTTATAAAGCTAATCTATGAATATTTTAATTTTATATATAGTAAATTAGTCACCAAATTGTTCGAAGGTGTGTTTTTACCCAATAATGTATTTTAAATTTTTAACTGATTTTAGAGTTGGCGTAACGTTTCTCTAACGAAAGTAATTAATTGACCGATAACAAAGAATACTTTCAAGGTGAATTCTTTAACAAAAACTTAAAGAATCTTAACCCTACAGTTTAAGTCAATGATAGTTAATTTGATAATCTCAAAACACCCATAGGCCATAATCAATTAATTAAAGAATACAATGAACGTATTTGTTTCCAGACCGCTCATAGATATGGAGATATCTTTAACTCGATATAAAACACATTGCCCAATTAATTCGGGATCTTCTAATTCCATCGGCGCATATCTAAAACTTTCTCATAAGAATGTAAAGTTCAGTGACCAGTAACATTGCCTCCTTGAGTTTTGTGTCTTGGAGTAATTTTTATTCTCGTCATGGGGTCATGATTGCCGTACAAGCGTTTACGACGTGGATGCCCGGCCATTCGTAGTACTTACGTTATTGGTATCTCGTCTCTTTAATTAGGTTTACTTTTTATGTGTAATGTTATATATACGTGATTACGTGGGGTGAGTTCATTATGGTGGTAGGTGGGTGTGAATGGTAGTGTATGATTTACAGACGCATTTCAGGCATTTATTAATTTTAATTCATTTTTGTTTTTAATTATCATAATAAGTAAAGATTGCTGTACTAAATGTTTCATATTATTCATAAGTGGCATAAAAAGGACCTCCGACTGTCGTCTTTATTTTGAGAAAAAATATTGTTTTATGAATAAATAATCCAACACACAATTTTTTCCCGTTAATTATCCATAATTATACACGTTGTATAAATATTTCAAATATGTCTATTATTCTATAATTTTCTGTGAACTCAAATAAAATCTCGGTTCTTAAAACCTTTCGCAGTTATTTAACACAAATGCTGTGTGCCGCGGAGCGCGACTAAAGATTTCCATGTTAATTGCTTTGTTAGGCTTTACGCAATACGGGATTGTTACTTGTTGCTACTCGGTAGATCGCTACTTCCCTGTTAATGACTTCAAATATTTGTTTTTTTGTAAATTACTTTGAATTATATTTTTTGTCTTCCTTTGGCTTTGCTATAATTTTGATTAAAAGTATTTATTCGGGATTGTTGCCAGTCGCTACTCGGTAGATCGCTGTTAATGTCTTGAACTATTTGTTTTTTTTTTATGTAAATGACTTTGAATTATATTTTTTGTCTTTCTGTGGCTTTGCTATAATTTTAAATAAATTTATTTATATATTTACATACTTCATTGTACACCACAATTAAAGAAACTTACGCACCTATATATCAATTACAATTAAAGGCATTGCATGACATTTATGTAGTTTTTTTGACAATTTTAGGTGAAACAATTTGAAATTAAAAGATGTTAGTTTAGAATGGATTTTTAAAGTTTAATAATAAGATTCTGATATCTAAATGTATCGAGATCGCAATGACTCGCCGTGACACAGTTTTGCATTGAATTAACCGTTTCCTTATAAGCAAAATCTTGTATCTAACACACATTCAGTTCAGTTGAGTTGGTTATATTTTAAAGCTGAAGTGATGCATTGAGAAGCCCTTATATCTTTTTGCAGGTCTGACTAATTAGTTTTGTTCTATAATCTATTTAATATGCGTGAAAAGTTTTGGAATATTTTATTTTCGTTTATTTCAAAAAATAGAATACAATCACACTTGAAATTTCTCTGGATTTAAATGTATGTTTTCCACCAGCGTTTAATTATATTCTTTGGTGCACTGACTACTGTTCTTGCCGCCAACACAATATTTATTCCACACAGATCTAATTTCATTTCGGCACAATCGTTCAATCTATTTCCCCCCTTTTGACATTTGCCGACATCTGCTCTGCATTGTAATGCACACTCGCTTTGTCATAAACATAATCGCATTTATGTGCACAGCGGGTAATATCCTGAGTCACTACACGTCCGCTCCCTCCGACATCGGTAATGCGAATGCACTACATCGCATGAGTAGGGTTGATCGATGCCCGGTAATGCGAGTAATCGATATTTATGAGAGTTTAATCGATTACTAATATGGTTAACGAATTGAAGCGCGTGTAGCTTTATGTGAATCAGGCCAAGCACGCACAGAGTTAAAAGAAATTGAAGTAAAGTATGCTTATTATTGATCCAAGCTAGAAAACTGATTGAACATGGATGGGACCATGAGTATATCTAAATATCGGGTAATGATGATAAATGCACAGAAAAAACGAATTAATTTAAAATGTCCTGAAATTTCCAATGTTAACTAGTAAGAAGCCGAACTTTAAAGATTTTGGCGTCAATCAGGTGGTAGTAAAAGTAATAAACATCTACCCACCTTTCCCTCATAATTTAAAGAGAAATGTTAATGATTCACAAAAATGAACGGGTACGTCCCTGTGGCATTCTGGGCTAAAAGTTCAATAGTCGCGCCCTTTTCCGGTGCGCGCGGTTGCATTCAGGTAACGTTTCTGCGCATGCGCACAACATATTGTCTTCTATCACGAACATTTGTTTGAGCGAGTAGTATTGAAATGTTTTTGTGCTCGGCTTGTTTAAATCGAGTGCGGTAATAGCGCTGACCTAGATACGCCTTTTTGAGTGTTACTGTTTTGGATTGCTTTTCTGTCGCTAAAATAATATGAGATAATATTAATACAAATTATTATAAGTATGATAAACAACATACAATATGAGATACAGCTATGCTATAATTACATGTCCAATACAATCATTTGTATCATTAAAATATTGTAGATATTGTTTAATAAAACATTACGAAAATCATTATGTATTAGGCGTCCAAGAGATTGAAACAAGTACCTAAGAAAGTTGTGTAGAAATAATTTTAGCTACGTGACTGAAGTGACGTCACAAAGACTAGTCTGGCTAATATATTCAGCAGCATGCGCTGTTTGGCTGTCTTATAAAAACTAACGCTAAAATATTCAACGAAAGGTTTGAAGAAGAATCGACATATATGTTATGTTTAATAAAATTTATGTATATGATATATCAAACCTCAGAGAGAAGAGAGTATTGGTTTCGAATCTAGATTATGGAGGTCCGAGGACCCCGGTTTATTTTTCGGGGATCAAATCCCGGGATTAAAATGGTAGGATAAGATACTTATAAAATCGAAACGAAAGAATGATGAGAAAAATGTCGTGTCATATACGATTAAGTAAAACTTTAATCTAATAGTGTACAACTAAACATGACTCACGGCATTCCACGTGTTTCTATAGCATTAATTAACAAAGCAAGAATTGAACACGAGTGAAATTATTCACAATCTAGTAGGATTTCCTTTGATTTATTCGCTATGTGGAAAAACTGGACGTGCGTAGTATAATTCTCGAAACGGGTTGCTTTTCTTGCATACAGCGGACGTCCGCTCATCAATGGCTGCTGTTAGACTGCTTTAGGTACGTATGAGTCATACGTGATTTAATAAACGGATTATACAACCGAGTTAGTTAAGTGAGACTGCCTCGGTGGCGTGGTCGTACTACGGTACGCTTACAAAGCTGAGGTCTCGGGTTCGAATCCCAGGTCGGGCAAAGTGATATTAGATTTTTCTATTCAGTATCAGCTCGGAGTCAGGAATTTGTGCCCGATATGGTGATAGGCTCGCCCCCTATCACATTGTGGGACGGAACATACTGGCGAAATGTGGATGCCCTGGCACCTCTGCCTACCCCTTCTGGGAAAAAGGCGTGAGTTTATGTATGTATGTATGTTAGTTAAATGACTGACTTTGAATTAAATTTAGTATGGAAAATTATTCAACACATAATTTAAATCTAACATTAATTACTTTATGCTGGTGGTCTCATGTGTGAAGGTCGCCTTGGTAGGTCTGCAATGTCTATTTCTCCTGCCAAACACCTGTGTTAGTGCACTGTTGTGTTCCGGTTTGAATGACATTGTAGCCAGAATAACTACTGTACATCATGAGACCTAACAATTACTTTGTCTCAGGTCGGCGAGCGCAGTGGAATCCCAAGCATTGCTTTGTACTCATGGTGTTGTTTAGATTTCTACTGTCCATGAGCGGTCGTATCACTTACCAACTCTCATCAGGCTTGTGTCGCGGGTATCAATAATTACGAAAGCTCATTTCACAACATGCAGCCATGAACAAATGCTAGTGGTTCTCACAAATATTTGTATCAATGAGGCAATCGAACCCGCGGCCTTTTGTTTTACGGCTGACCGCTTAACCATCTATGCCACGGAGACTGTCAAATAAAAGCAACGTAAGGTTATTATTTAAAAAAAAATGAGTGTTTTTGTCTTGAATTATGGACGGTCGATTTTTTTCATGCTTTTATCTGTTCTAGCATCTCTTTAAATTGATATCAGTCAATTTACCGCAATTTTAAACAAAGAGCGATGGTACATCACTAAATCCAAAAATGATTTTAACTTTTTACCGCGTTTAGTTTACAATGGAATTATTTGTTCCGCTTTCTAATACTTTTTTTTGTTTTGAGTTGATTACACAATTTGTCTAGTCTTACTGACACCACGGAATTATAAATTTTGAATGTGTCCAAATAGATTTATTAAATAAACACGATATTTTTATATATTGTTGCTGGATGCCCAATGTCACTTTCCTCATCACATCCTTTTTCCTACCTGCTCCCCTCCCAATTTGATGGGTCGCCAACATATCTATAATTCAAGGTTTGTGTATGTTCATGTGCGGCAGTGATCACTTACCATCAGAGACCTGTTTGCCCCTTTGGCGGACCTATGCAATAAAAACAAAACTAACACTCGCTTATGGCAAACATATCTAAGTAATATGCTTTGCTATGAGGGAAGTAGACAAAAATATTTCCAAGTCCTCCTATTATTTACTTCATGATTAATTTCGTTGCGGTTTAAAGACAAGTTAGATATTTCAAGACTCGCCAAGCTTCAGTGTCATTAAAATGCGTGCCACTGTTGATCCTGGCTTACAGGAGTTGCAGTGGCGGGTGTGAAGGCGGGACAGTCTCCAAATACCTATGTAATATTTTTATAATACCCTTGTATA
Source organism: Hyles lineata (assembly GCA_030180105.1). NCBI lineage: Eukaryota > Metazoa > Arthropoda > Insecta > Lepidoptera > Sphingidae > Hyles > Hyles lineata. Next base: position 8,455,083 of record JARJEE010000023.1, read on the forward strand.
AAATACATGGAAATATTTGACCTAAATAAACAATTGCTTATGCTTCATTCTATTTATGCTGCAATTTTCCTGCACCCATAACCACTAACCTATATTAAAACTCACTATCATATAATTCAAGTAATTACTAAATTAATTGTAAAAATAGCACAGTAACTGCTGCTATAAATCACGTCAAAGTAATGCTATCAGTTTTAAAATATCACAGATTAGCATAAACGGTGAAACTATCTGTAATCTATTGGACCGGATCGTAAATTGTTATTAAAAGACATTAATCCACGGTCTTAATATCCATTTTATGGTCCTAGGGCTACGGTACTCCCATGCATACAGATTGGATGGTGTGGAATTAAATGCCACTTGCTTGTATGAGAGCCTGTCCTGGATGTTTAATAATAATTTAATTTGCTGTTCATTAAATCTAGTGGTGAAGGTAAGACACCGGCTGTGAAAAGTTTCTCGTAGTTTCTGATACCCTTTTGAACCGTTTGCTATCGTGTTTCCTCCTTGCTATAATCCTGGGTCCGCCGTAGCGTGAAGAGGCATCTTAGCGGGCATGATTGTATCGAATGGTATGAGACCACCGTCTGATACCACTCGATACTCTATTTGGAGGGCACTTGCACTTACCACCAGGTACAAGGCAGACAAAGTGCCTAGCCAAAATAATTAAAAAAATCCTTTTGATTTTATTGCAAGACTTGATTTAGTTTTGAGTCAGTAATACGTATGTCATTGTTGGGTGTATTTATTTAATAACTCGTCCTATGGCATTATTCATCTTTTGGAATACGTTATAATTGCAATGCATTGCTTTATTTATATACATCCATATTTGGCCTATGTTCCAAGAGGAAGGATCTCCCCAAAATTTGGGAAGGGATTACTGTAACAGCCCATATACGTACCACTGCAGGGCACTGGGCTCCTGTACAATCGAGAGCACGATCGAGAGTAATAAGGGATTTGTTTAATATTTTTTGGGTGACGTGCACCAGATGAATTACACTATTTCTTCTAGTATTCGTATAGCTGAGTCACGGGATATTGAAAACGAAACAAACTAAGAAAAAATAACTTATATTTACATCTCAAGTTATCCACCTCTAAACATTTGATATTACGTTTGCATTCATCGTCATTTCTTGCTAGATAGAACATATTTCTTTGAAATGTATTCAAAACGGAAGTACACGTATGTGGTTGTACATTATCTACTTCTACAAGTATGCAATGTATTGTTAAAACAGGTTTACTTTCAACAGTGTTAGCGTGAAGACCACCCATAATAGTCTTAACATATTCGAAATGATACTACTCTATTCAAAATCAACTGTGCCACAAATTAAATCGAGAAAGCATCGATTACATTGTCAGAAAGGTTTGAAAAAAGCCAGTCATTAAAAAAAATTGCATCCGACTAACCTTTTCTATCAACTATTTTAATAATATAGTCGATTAAATCAGTGTAATCGCCTTTGGGGGTCATTTCGAACCCGCTGCTCGATGGCGTTTTCTACCATGATTTATGTGGACTATACAGATTTGTGACTCTGTATTAGTAACGGTTGCCTGGTAATTATTCAACACTTCCCTGTTATTATTGTACAGTCGCATACGCAGGTGTACGCTCCATCTGTAAGTGCGATTGTTTCAATTATATAATACGTTTTACTCAACAATTCAGTACACTTAATTATACGACATTCCTTGTCATTACTCTCAGGATTCTGTACGTGGTTTTCTGACAGCTTTCCTGTTAGTATAACTTTCCTTCTGGATGTTTTAAATAACTTTCCTGTCATAATTTATTAGCCTTCTATCTTATTATGTAAGTCGTAGATATTATTAACTACAGCCTGGATGAGGCTACACACCTCGATCTTTTAAATGTCTACAAAAGCTAATGAGATTTTCGAGACACGACGATCACGATCCTTAAGGATTTTGGGATCGCTCTTAGTAATTTGCCAGTTTAATATCAAAACCTTTTGTGTTATTCGCCAATACATAATATATTATGTTGTCCTTGTGTTTTGCTCAACCAGTGTGAGAATTAATAATGTAAAACAAGAAAAACTAGTAGTGAAACGACATTTTTAGAATAGTGTTTTACGGCTCAACTACGTTTTCATTCTTGTTTTGACTGTTATTGTTGAGTATCATCTTTTCCGGTTCTATTTGGTTTTTGTTTCTAGAGCCTTTATGCTTCTCTTTAACTAAATCTAGGCCAATTATTTGGATGAGTTTATCATGTGGTTCTTATTTGTGTATGTTTGCCTTAAAGCTACATGAAGGTTTTCGCGTCATAGTGTTGAAACGATTTTCCGTAGGCTATATTTATATTATTGATTGGGACACATCTGAAAATACAGTATTATTTTATTCCAATTATATTAAATAGGTCTCACATAATCTACAATACCATATTGGTAAATAAATATCGAACGTTCCTTTAGCAGCAGTTATTTCTATAATTGTAGCTCGACGCGACATTGCATAAGAGCTTTGCATTATATACAAAAGTAAGTCATTATCAACCACTCTGATAACTTGTCTACGCATGCCTTTCACGCAAACTCTTATTCATTCTGAGAGATAAGGTAAAATAATATGACGTTTGGCTTTCATTATCAAAAGATTTTATTTGATAACAGTAATGTAGATTTTGTGTTGTAAGAACTTATTTTTTTTTTGTATCACTTCGTATAGGCTGCGTGTAACTGCAACAACAGTTCTACGGTTCTATTACAAATCCCGAGTCGGGTATAGTGATATTGGATTCAGGTACTAACAACTTACAATATTTCCCGCGTTATATCTTAAAATAAATCCTTAATCGTTTCAAATTAACTTAGAATAGCATTGAACGTGTATAGATTTTCATGTTATTTATTTAAAAGTGACATATTAAGGTCGGTTATTACGCCTTTTGCTAGCACATGGGTGGTCTAAATTATCTTATGCCTCTTATAAAACGAAGCTATAAAGAAAAATATCATGATTTCTTACTTGGTTCAGTTGTACGGCTGTTCCGGCACACTTTATTAATTATCACAGGAAATTATAATTTGCGGTGTATCCAATTTTATTTCAATGTCGTCGAGTTGAAACGTGTTAAGACATATGTGTTTATTTGTGTGTAAGTATGTATTTTATTCGTTGTTGATTTGTTTTTATGAGTATGTAAAAGTGTGTGAAGTTTATTTCCGAATGTCTAGTTTTCATTAATAAAGATTAATGGGACTATTACAAAGCTGGCATATTAATTATAGATATAGATGGGTTTTAAAGTTTACTTCAATGGTGTAAGTTCTCTTAGATTCTATTATTTTACACACAGGGTTTATGGAACGACTTAGCTATGATTTCAAAGCCTAATTGAGACAACGATTAGAATCAACATTAGTTACTTTTTTTTACTTATCAGACGAACCGAAAGCACAATGATTCGCTTCTAAATATGGTCACCAATTCATCGCAAGAGCATTCGATGTTAATTGCACCGTACGTTTGTGTGCACGAACTAGATGCACTTAAAGATAGCCAAATTCACACATGTAAGAGGATGTACGGCCGTCCAGGAAGTACTGGCCTAATGCCCCTAAAACTTACCTATGTAGCTAATTAAAAGACGTAACAGATATTCTTGTGGTTGGAGGGGATGTCCGGATTAATTTCGAGGAAATGCAATGATAATTGCTTTAGCAAATGATGTCATCGTAACCAGTTTTAAAATAAAATAATTTCGTTGTTAGAAGCAGTTTTTAATAATGAGCGAATAATCGAAGAAACTACTGGGCTAATATGTCAAATTATATTATAATACGCTTATACGAAGAACTTCACCCCCCTAGTTTGTCTCTACCCTTAACAGCACATATGTAGCCAGCACATGTGTGTTTTCCCTGCCCATTGCTTCGTGTGTGGCAGTGATAATTAAAGTGTAAATAATTATACAATAACATTGTCATTTCTAAAACCACGCTATAGTTATGATTGTTTTTTAAATACACCGGCATATAGAGATAACTTATGCCTCAGGATAGTGGAATGCCAAGCATTGGTTTGTAATCCATGGTGTTGTTTGGTTTTGCTACTGCCTACAAGCGGTCGTATCGCTAACCATCAGGCTAATGTCATGCTCGTCTCGCCATTCATTGCAATAAAAGAGACTGTAACTTTCCATCAGGTAAGATTAAAGCTAGTCGCGTAACCTTTTTAGGTTACGCGATCGTTACTTATCCCATATAAAAAATAAATGAAGTATAACACAAACACAATTTTCTTACATGTTTGCACAATATGGTGGTGTCTGGTGAGATTACCACGATCGTTAAGTGATTAATCACAGGCAGGATGTTGCGAGAGATGTTGATGGCCCTCTGGAACAGCTAATATCCGGCCTAGGCTTTGCCCCAGTCACCAGGAAGTCTGTATTGTGTACTCGTGATGTATTGTGCTGATAATGTCATACCACCCATGGTCCTTCATAATGGAGTGCATAGGCGATAATATATTTCGGGATTGTGTTTGGGGTTTAATATATCGTCCTGAATCAATGGTGTAATGTGACTCTAATTTGGTTCTTCTATAATTGTATTAGTATATTGTGATATACATATTTATGTAGTCTGCGTACTTTTGCCCCTTCTTGGTTTAATTTTGGTGAAAGCGTTCCTCTTCAACTTCAACTTCTCAACGCGTCCTGAAATCCCAAGAGCTCTAAGACAGCAAGGGGATGCCGTAATGCTTGAGGGTAGCATTTCTGTATATTTTTATTGTAAGGAAATCTTCTCTTGTAAGGGATAACAACAAGGACAAGCAAAAACGAACACGAAAACAAGCTTTCCACGTAAACCAATAAAAAATATGTTAATTACATCTTTCCAAATAATTTTCCAAATAATTTTCGATTTTTTTAATTGGCCTCTCACTGTGGGCCTCATTAAAAGGCTCAAAGTCACTCAACGAGCCATGGAGCGGGCTATGCTCGGTGTTTCCCTACGAGATCGAATCAGAAATGAGGAGATCCGTAGGAGAACCAAGGTTACCGACATAGCCCATAGGATTGGCAAGTTGAAGTGGCAGTGGGCCGGGCACATAGCTCGTAGAACCGATGGCCGTTGGGGCCGAAAGGTTCTCGAGTGGAGGCCACGTACAGGCAAGCGAAGTGTCGGACGCCCGCCTACAAGGTGGACGGACGATCTGACTAAGGTCGCAGGAAGTCGCTGGATGCAGGCCGCTTCCAACAGGTCATTGTGGAGATCATTGGGGGAGGCCTATGTTCAGCAGTGGACTTCCTGTGGCTGATATGATGATGATGATGAAATAATTTTCGAGTACTACACAAACACGCAACACGTGTATATACAAACAATCTTCACCTTTCTCATATATAATTTTCATAAATGTCACGTTCGCACATTCTGTGTGGACTGCAGACCAATTTACCAATTCCGTAGTTTCTTCACTCCAACCGGATTGGTATTGAATGCGTCTGTCAAATACGGTATCATATTAAGTGCTGTTTGCTGTAAAACGGTACTTTATTATAGAGCCTTAGGCGGTTATTTGAGCAGTCGCAGTACAGGCTATAAGAATTGAGATATTATACGATACGGTCTGTGAATAAAGGAAAACAAGTGAAGTAGTATTAACAAGTGGTAGAGTCACGTTGTTGTTAGTCATGACTCGGCATGAATCTGCAGGCTTGTCCGGGGCGGCAGCATTGTCTCACAGGAGATAGACGTGATGTTCTCTTTGCTGTCGCGTTTCGTCCGCTGAGTGAGATTGCCGGATACCCTCTTGTCATCTTTACGCACCTCTCCCGATTTGATGGGCCGGCAATAAATCTATGATCTAAGCGTTATGGATGTTCATGAGTGGCAGTCGCATACCATCAGGTAATACCTGTTGCCTTATTTGCCGTACCTATATTATAAAAAAGGATTGTACCGCATTTTATATTTCTGTCTAGATCTATCCTACACTATCACGCTATCTTCTCTCCTCTAATCATTCCATGCGTATCAGATACGCGCGTGTTAGAATACTGTCACAAAATACTACAACAATTTTTATAAATTTCATTAAAACTACCCATCGTATGATTCACAAGTAGTGGGGAATCGGTAATATAAAGCGTTGTCTCAGTTGACTCGGCACTTTTCGAGTGACAACGACAGAGGAAGGACCTTATCCTCGTCGGTAGCAACATAAGTTTGAGAAAGGAGACACATTTCGATCGTGAGTCGTTGCACTGAGCGGAAGCTCTGAGATTGAGCAGTGAGGAGTACCAGGATTGGCAAGTTAAGTTAATTAATATTATGTTTTGTTGCTTATTGTTCAGAATATTCGGATATTATTCTGTAACATTGTAATTGTCGATTATGGTTGAATTAAACCATACTATTATAAATATAAATGACATTTAATATAATCGGTAACTTTGAAACATTATAATAATTATTGACCGTTATGTTATGTGATTTAGGTTAAATGATATAGTTAACATTTATAATTATAGTTAAATCTATTGAACTTCCCATGTTTGTATTATTTTATATACCTCTTCCCACAAAAATCCTAACACGCGCAAAGATTTTCTTCTCAATGTCCACTCTTATAATTAATACCCCGACAGCTTATTGCAAGTTATTTATTGCCAGTATCGGCTAGAACTCTTAATTGTCATTTCCGTTGTATAATGAGTTTGTTTAATTGTGAGGTGCTTTTACAACTTCATGTTGGAGCGGAAATTGTACGCTGGAGTGCAAATGGCGATACTTGGCAATGACCTAACAAACAAGTACAATTTTGAAGACTTAATCGGGTTTATGACTGTCATGTTCTAAAATTGGTAATTACTTATATGTTTTATATGTGTATGATTCCATATATGTATGTTAACTATAATTTATATTTTTGTTTCAACTTGCGCTTCAGAGAATCTACGGTCCAATGTAATTGAATTAGGCCATACGAATCGGTAATCTCTGAGTTATGAACAGATCTACTTGGCTGATATACAGCACTCTAAAAAAGCCTAATTTGGCATCCATAAATGCTAGCAACACATTTATCATCAGTTAGAAAACCACTTGTTAGGTAAAAATTATATACTATAGATTATTTCATAAAAAATATTACGCCATAGTTGTCAGTACGCACTGTGACCGAGACCTCCACATTACTATTGCGTGCGATATGAACCGACAAATGTGACGTCACCACCGTATCTAAAACTTGTACAGAACTGGTAACACAGTATCTAGAACTATTTACTCTACGGACCGTGTGAAATCTCTAATTAGCGTTCCTTATGGTACGAACGACATTTATGTATTAAATATCTTGCAGCACTGTTTATTTCACTAACTATTCTAAAATACAAATCTGTTAGTTTGGTTGTTTTAACGCACTAATCTCAGGAAATACTTTTATAATGATAAAAGTAAAATATTTAGTTATGTTTTTTTATTGTTTTGAATGGCGTGACGTACATGCCGTTCACCTGATGGTAAGCGATTCGACTGCTCATGAACAGTAGCAAAACTAAACTATACCACAGAATACTAACAGAAGTCAAGCTTGTGTATGTACTTCACTTTTGTTGCCGCACTCACACTACGCTCGGCGTTCGCGCAAGGGCTGTTAACTCTGGCTTATGCGAAAACAAGTATCGTCGTAATAGCACTTGCATTGTTTGATTGATTGTTAAAATACAATATAAAAAACAATAACAAAATGAATAAATTGTAATTTTATTTATATAGTCGTTGAGAATGTGTATGTCATAATCTAAGATTTTTTTTATAAATTTTTAAATGTTTCATTATCATATTGTGTTTTATTTTTAAGAAATTTATATTCAATTACTATAATCTGAAGTTTTGTATACAAGTGTAATAACTTTTATTCATTCGCTCCAATCTTTGCACATAAAATATTACTAGATGCGTGCCCGAAGCGAGTGACACTCGCGCTCGCAGTGGTTTCGACTGGTCTCAAATATCGTGTCGGTGAACGCTGTGTATGTGTGCGTTGGTTTCGAGCGCTTTGTATGGAGCTTGACTTCTGTTAGTATTCTGTGACTATACCTTGAATTACAAGGCAATGTTTGGTACTCCACTGCGCTTGCCATCCTGAGACATAAGATGTTAAGTAGCAATATGTCCCGTATATATGTAACAAAAGGCTCAGTTTTGTTTTAGTATCGGCACATGTTAACTCAGTTAGTAACATTTCAGATATATTATATTGGTGGGGGATAGCCAATTTATTAGAAAGGTATTAGGACTTATTATTCCACGAAAATATATAGTGGGACTTCTATCCCAGAAAAACCTTTTCACGCAGCCGAAGCCACAACCAATACTAGTACTCGATAATTCTATGGGTACAAACACGTCATTTGACTTTGATATTACTTTCTACAAATGGGATTTTAATGTTATACTTAGTTGTAAAAGAGACCTTGACATCACGATGTTTCTTTATGTTGAAGTACACTGGTATTCACTTGTACTGCTTGTTGTTTGTTAAGTCCAATTTTATCGATGACATATTTAGTAAATATTGAATTAGAGATTATTTAAAATGAGTATTATTGTGATAATTTATAATCTGTTACTATTTGTGTGATTATATCGATGCCTATTTTATTAGGTATTTATTTATTTATTTAATCTTTATTGTACACTGATTTATTATAACTACAAATAGGGATACTATAAAATACAAAAATTTTTGTATCTCTGATCAGGTGTAAGTCCTTCTAAGGTCTTTGTCATCTACAATGTAACATGCTACGACCGTGCTTGGAAAGTATCTAGCAAAAAAATATTCTTTGTATGAATTACAATGAACCATTACTGGCTTGTGACGTAATAGTTCAGTAGAACATATCCATAGTAAATAAATAAGTACTACGTCCAACAGATACATATATAGTTCTGACTCAATACTAACATCAAGTCTTGTGTCGTGTATAAGAAACTACCAGTCTTTTCAGTCTTACAAACAAACAGTCTTACAGACTGCCTCGATGGCGTAGTTGTACTACGGTACGCTTACAAAGCTGAGGTCTCGGGTTCGAATCCCGGGATGGGCAAAGTGATATTGGATTTTTCTATTCATTATCAGCCCAGAGTCAGAAATTTGTGCCCGATATGGCGATAGGCTCGCCACCTATCACATTGTGGGACGGAATATACAAGGCGAAATGTGGGTGCCCTAGCACCTCTGCCTACCCCACCTGGGAAAAAGGCGTGAGTTTATGTATGTATGTATGTATAAAATACAAAAGTACAAAAGGCGGTCTTATCGCTCTGAGCGATCTCTGCCAGACAACCTTTGGATGGATATAAGGGAAGGAGATTGAGAGGGCAGTGTAAGAATAAAGAATAAAAGCTCAAAAACGAAAAAAGAAAAGAAAATAATAATAATAATAAAGTAATTAATATACAAATAATAATATAAATACATATTCATAATATAATACACATACACAAATATATACATGTATATACGTAAATACAAATAAAATACATACAATATATATATAAAAACACATCAATATAACCTGTTCATAGCGAAAAGTAATGCTCTTTCATCAGCTTTTTGAAAGACGACAAAGTTTGAGCCTGTCTTACCACTACAGGAAGGGCGTTCCATAATCGAACAGCTTCGACAGTGAATGATTTATCCGTAAATATAGTAGTGTGTACGGGCATTCTCAGTTTAAGGTTCTCCGACGATCTCAAGGATCTCGAATGTGACTCATGAAGAAAAAGAAATCGTTCTTTAAGGTAAGAAGGGGCGAGAGGATTAAACAAAATATTGTAAAGAAGAGAGAGAATGTGAGTATTCCGACGAAGCCGTATAGGTAACCACTTGAGCTTAGCACGAAACTCGGAAACATGATCATATTTGCGTAATCCAAATATGAATCTAATACAGAAATTTTGAAGGCGCTCAAGTTTATCAAGTTGCACTTCGGTGAGGTCTAGATAGCTGACATCGGCATAATCAAGGATGGGAAGAAGGAGTGTTTGCGCAAGTGAAATCTTCGTGGCAATAGGTAGAAAATTGTGTAACCGCCGCAAGGACGTTGCCGAGGCAAACAGCTTACGACTTACTTCTCGAAGCTGTGGACCCCAGGTAAACGATTTATCAAAGTGTACACCAAGATTTCTCACAGTTTCACTGTATGGAACAATGACCCCATCACAAGAAATACTTGGTAGTTGAGTAAAATCAAGTCTCGAAATCATCCTGGGGCTGCCGACAACAATAACCTGAGTTTTCGATGGATTGACTTTCAAGCCATATGCTTTGCTCCACTCACAAATATGATAAATATCTAGATTTATTGTGGTAATCGCACTTACTATTTTGTCTAAAGGCGCTCGAGTGTAAATTTGTAGACCATCAGCGTAGAGGTGGTAGGAGGAGCGAAGATGATTAGTTATGGAGTTTATAAAAACTGCGAAGAGTAAAGGAGATAGCACGCCACCCTGTGGAACGCCAGCAGAAACAGTGCTCCACGAGGATAAACTTTCCTTAACACTGATGCGTTGCCGGCGTCCATACAGATAACTTCGAAACCAATCAACAGCCGTTGGAGATATGTTAAGAGAACACAGTACGCTCAGTAGGATATCAAAGTCGACGGTATTGAAGGCATTGCTAAAGTCAAGCAATGCTAAGACTGTCAGCATGCCTTCCTCCATACCAAACCTAATGCCATCCGCAATATGAGTCAGAGTTGTAGTAGTGCTATGTCCTGGGCGAAACCCTGATTGGAAAGGATTTAAGAGGCTATTTGTGGTAAGGAAGTCATTTAATTGACTATGGATTAAACGTTCAAGGACTTTGGATAGGAATGGAAGAATGGAAATGGGACGAAAATCGGAAAGTACAGAGGAGTTGGGTTTTTTGGGAATAGGAATGATATTAGCCTCTTTCCAAGCAGTGGGAAATATCTGTGTGGAAATGGGGTGATTAAGGATATGGGTAATAACAGGAAGAATTTCGTCCAGGATGGGCAGAATCATATTACGGCTGACATGGTCACTCCCCACTGCATTAGAAGAGATGAGCGTAATGGTCTTCCTAACATCACAACTAGCGAATTGTTTGAAGACAAAAGCAGAACAGTTAGGAGTCTGAAGGGTAGAAAGGTGCTTTATGGTATTATCTTTGGTCGCCTTATCAAGGTAAGACGAAGAAGAAAAATGATGGTTCAAGGAGTTTAAATCTAAGGATTAATGAGTTATTTAATGAGTTACTACTTATTACTATGAAAGTTAAATCTAATGCTTAATGTTCAATTTACTATCTTTGCACATCCATGATCCTATAAGGGTTTTAAAGAATGATTACTTCTAAATTTTCTCATTTAAAGATCTGTAATACCTAATTTGTTTTAATAAGAAAGAAAGTCGTTTTTTTTTTGTCGTCGCATCATTCATAAGCATGGTTAATATAAACAATAGGGAATTGAAAATATGGTTGGTTGCGCCTGTTACATCAAAGTAATATTACTTGGGAATATTATTAAGTACTTGGTACCTACTGATAGACGTGATATTCCTAACGGCTGATTTTCACCTGATTTCAAAACGACTATAATCTACACATAATTCTAGTGAAATATTAATTAAAATCCAAGTGTCACTTAATCTATACATTTTGCAATCACCCAATTACTAAGTTTCTTCAATAATTTCATGGTAATTGGTTTAATATAGTGATCAGTTAAATCAATTATTGCGTGCAAATTACGCTTATCTTGGGAAAGCAGTGTTTTGCAGGAAATTGATAAAAGTGGAACCCGGTGATGTTTATCATATTAATGATGTTGATATTGTGAAATTAGAATTAATGATAAGCTTGTAAATAAAGTGATAATAAGCGACCTTGGTTATGTAAATATGATTAAAATGTGTCATATATTATTTAATTAAATATTTAAGAATTTTGTCTCCACAGTAATTTATGTAAGTTATTTGTGTAGGTAGAAGCCAATAAAAGGCAAATATTAAAGTTTTGATAATCGTTTTGATAAAAACAAATATTTTGAGCAATAATCTGATAGTTAAAAAAGTTGATAGTACTTGTTGTTGTAAGTAATTATGTTTTGGGTTTCGAAATGATATCTACTAATCAACGCATAAAAATACTTAAAAGATGGTCGATACTGATACAAGAATTAATTTTATTTCGTCATAGAGTTTCGTTTACATACACAATAATAGATTAAATATTTTACCCAAGAACTTGAAAGTTGGTAGAAAATAATCATACATTTTATTAATAATGATTTACGTATAAAACTTTTGAAATTTGAAAACAATGCACCACAAGAGAAAGGTCTCGGAAAGTGTGTTAACATCCCTATTGTCTTAGAAGTATTCTCTCTACTCTAGCGTTGATCAACCGTGACCGCTGTTTTTTCTCGATCTTATTTCCTTCCATATAAGGTTGAGAATACAATAGATTTGGAGTACAATATATGCTGTCCATCTTGACCCGAGCATTACCATAAATAGTCTAAACTCGTAGCGGTCGTGCATGAATGGTCAAGGTTTTTTCTGAGTACCGTCGATTTCGTGGTTCGGTTGTTCTTCATTCAAATTTTAAACAGCTGATTGCATTACGGACTTTGAAGATTTCTAGTGGCCTTATTCAAAGACAGTTTATAAAGATATTTAAAAATCGAATGTTTTGTCTTATCGTATTATATTTTCAAATTATTATTACTATCAAAGTTTAACCTGATGCTTAATGTTCAATTCGATGCCTTTGCACACCCTTGATCATTTAAAAATCTGTAATACCTATTTTTTTAACTTATTTAAATATCGAATGTTTTGTCTTCTTCGCTCAAATCGAATTCAAAAGTCGTTCGAAGAGGACAAAACATTCGATAAGTAAAATATGCCTTTACACTGTGTACGAATAAGGGCATATAAGTACTGTGATTTGTTACACAATCTTGACTCCACGAGAGAAAAACCTCATTAACAACTATCCTAAAGGTTACTTAAAGTTAAACTATTTATGGCCCAATTATATCCCGTGTGTTTTGTGACACATATGCTGTGTTAATGCAAGGTAAATAAATAAAATATATTCAATAGTCACATCCATAGTCCTAATCCTACACTGAATACGAATCTTATAAGTTTCATAAAAATCGTTCAGTACATGAAAGAGAAACAATTTCCGTACATCCTCATAAACTTTAACATTTATAATATTAGTAAGATATTGGATTTACGAATCACATGTAAAATTTACTTATCCAAGGATTTATATTCCACGAACATCCATTAATGCATCATACCGTATCAAAAGGTGATTCGTCATACCATCCATTTCCTTTGTCATTTCCGAATTCGTGATTAGTTTAAATCCATAAAGTGCTATAATATTTGCTCAAACAATTAGTAAACACAAAACGTGCGCGAACTAAATCGTATTCATGGCGTAATGTTTGTATGAAACGTGATGGATGGCTATGGCAATGGTTCTTAAACGCTGGTCCACGTACCAAAAGCATCCAAATCAGTGAAGTTATCCTAAGGCCATCTTTATTATTATTATCAGCCGTTAGTGTCCCACTGCTGGGCAAAGGCCTTCTCCCTTTCCTTCAAGACTGTATGGTCTAGGCCATCTTTAAGATAATTTTATTAATGTATGTAGAAAACTTCATTTATTAACATTACGGTACTGTATTAACATACAACCCAATCAGTCAACAAACTGGGTCAATGGCTAAACAGAAAGTAGAATGCCTATTTTAGTATGTAACTTAGTATCGGTGTGAAGATATTTGTCCCTCGATGAAACCTACTTTTTTGTGTAGGGAAAAATATATACTTTCAATAAAATAAACATAATTGCGATCTAGGCCCGGTTCTTTGAGAAATGAACTTGAAGTCCAATAAAAAATATTTTTTTGTTTTCTTCTGTGAACAAAATGTTATGATAATTATTTTATTTTATAAAATTCTGTCGCCGGGGATAAAACAGGAATACGTTTAAGGACGAAACATAAAAATCCTACGATGAAGTTCAAGCAGTATCAAGATCGGGATCTACGATATTTATTATCCCAATCCAAATGATCCCTCATGAGTAAAATGTTAAGAACCACTGGTCTATGGTCTAGTAATGTCTTTAAAGTCTTGCATGATCTTGTTTGCAGTTAAAATTGTCAATGTCGTTCGTAGGAGTCGGCTGGGTAAATCTTACGTGTATTATGAAAGCGGTGTTATCACCTCATTGTTGAGATGTTTCAACATTTTTATGGGTTTGTTTGTCGTAAAATTAGGCCCCATCAGATTACGATGTTGCAGTCTTATGTAATAATTGAAGATGATTAGGTTACGTATTAATGTAAATACTGATTTTGTTTACTACTTTGTATTGTCTATTACATAAATCATTTTGTTTTATCTTAGTCCTTTAATTGGTGCCGTTGAATAGATAGTCTTTGAAAATTAAGAAGATAATATGAAAATTCTAAAAATGCTATTTTCTAGAAGCCTAAAAATGTCGTTCAACCGTAATATGCCTAAGACTGTCTAATACTTAAAATATTTACCGTTATTTTTGGATCATAGACAGCTACCACGCGTTTAAACTATAGTAAAATAAAAATCACAAAAATAGGCTCTAAGTTCCTACACACGCAATGGCGTAATATTTATCACTATTAGCACATCCAGTTTCCAGTTACAACCTAACAACTTGTTGAAATGATTGACAAGCGCCGGACGATCACACACGATCGAACTCAAGTGTCGTGTGTCAACACACACATACATATGTACATACATTCATGCACACAAACACACATACACGATGTCGTCAAACGGTACTTACCGCGGCGAAACAAAGCGTCTTCGAACGGAAGCAGTTTTTTACGGCACAACTGCAATTAAATAACAATGGTTTTGCGATTGCTGTAGTTTTGTAGGGATTGGGAAAGTGTGCCGTTTAATCGAGGATAGTATGTAATGGATGGAGGTCAGAGGGTTGTAAAGGAAATGGATCCCGGGTTATAACTTAATACAATTAATCGATGGAGCCAGGGAAAAAAATGCGTCGAGATAATTTCTGATAGCAACTGTTTTCATCTAATCTATCTGGCTTAAAATTACGTTACTCACCCACGCAAAAGCAGGACAAAAATCCAAAGAAGCAAGCACAAATATTTTCAGTAGGAATAATTGGTGGTTTTGACTAGTCATCCATAAGATAATTTTAAAAGTAGCCTAAAAATACCTACCTACAAATATTGCTCACAAAGTTTACTGCAGCGTAATATGTAAATGACGACAATAGTTTCTTCGGTTTTAGTGTACAAGCCACTTCCAACCGGTCCATTCATATGGCAGCTAAACGATGACGTGGGCTTACCACTTCTAAATACATAATAAAGAACTACATTAACAAATTGCTCACGCAAGCAAACGTATTCAAATGAAAACAATAAAATAACTGTATCAAATTATTTATCCGCAAAAACGCTTGCTTATAATTTGCAATAACATATTTTATACAGGAAATATGAAAATGCTGAGCACCATTTATTACTGTTTTTAGCATTACCTGTATTGTTCTAACGTTTACTGTTATCGATATAAACAATAGTGTTGTTTTATCGATGAACTGTTATCGATAAACACTAACTCCCGTCTTTGTTAACTTTGATTGATGGTTGTTTCTTTTCCAGGTAAGGAAGTGATGCTGTTGCGAAGTTGCCGTGAGTTTTTGCTCTGAAGTGTCCCACTTAACGTGAGGTATGAGGTTCGTGTTAACTAATGGTTTTGTTTACGTTTTAACGTAAAGGGATGCGATAAGATTGGTTTTATCATCATGTGTGTTAAAGATTGTTTTTAAAATAATGTTTGAGGAATGTTAAGTAGGTAATCCTGACTAGGTAATCATCACTGTACTTTGGAAATTAAGTAAATTGGTACAAAGCGAACGTAATATCATCAAATAATTTTTTCCTATTAAAATAGAAGCTTCAGCCAAGCCTGTATAATTGTATCGACAGGCAAGAAATCTTCAACGAATCTATCTCTGATTCATATTCTATTTGAACAGAATTGCGTTTACCATCATACACACTTCGTAAAAAAATATATCAAAGTTTCTAACAGCAAGAAAACGTCATTACGTATTACATGAACATTAAACGCAGCAGTCATTACATGATAGTTCGCGATGGTATCAAGCGACCACGCGGTGGTGACCACCGGTCCGCGATGGCAACCATGATTAATGGTCGCCACTAATGAACATGTGTAACGAGCGACACGCACACGAGAAACATTGTATTTCTGAGAAAACCTTTTCATATAGAAATGCGATTGTTATTGCATGGTAAATGTAGAGATTTTTTAGATAAATCGGTGAGGTTATTGTACTGCGTTTGATGGTCAATGAAATGACGGGATAATTATGTGTCGTCATTCGATAAAATAACGACAATCTTTTGAATTGGTTTCTTAAGATGTGGCGGAACAGGATATCAAGGAAAGCACATGGGCTTATTTCAATTAAACCGACATATTGATCCTTCAGTACTCATTTACAATTTCATTACAAAATGTTCCGAGGCAATATGCACGAAGGAAGAAGCAACGATATTCGTAACTTTCTAACAAAATCAGAAAGTATTCGAAATGAATAATAAGGCACTTGTAAAAAAATCATTTAGATATGTAGAACATTCGATTTAGAACAAATATGTGTTAACAATGATTACACTATTTCAGTCATGCGTAACTTCAAAAGGCAAAATCAAGTTCACCTATTCATCTATTTTCCTCAATATAAATAGCTTATAGTTATCATACGCACAGTGGCGTAACAATAGGGTGGCAGAGTGCGCAAAATGCCACGGGCCCCCGGCCTAAAGGGGCCCCGGCCCGGCAGGGCCCTGGTCCGACAGGTTCTCAGGACCGATAGGGCCCTAGCTCGATAGGGCCTCGGGTTCAAGGCTGACAGGGCGTAAGCAAAAAAAATATAATATTAATAACGAAATTAATAATAATAAACAATTGACTACATTTTAAACATGACAAATATTAAATCACGTATTTGATTTAAATGTTTTGTTTTTGTTTTATTATAGCATTAACTTAGTTAGAAGCGCATAAATTATAATTTAATGAATATTAAGTTAATATTTCCAAAATAATTTAAACATGTCTTATTCTACGTAGAAATTATTTAATCTGAGGTACCGAAACAGAAAGAGAAAAAGGGAATCTGAAGCGATAAATAAAAAGTTATCTAAAATAAGTCAGTAATTTCGGCACGAGCAATTTATTGATGAGTCTAGGAAATGATCAAATGGACGAAATCAAAATTCCATAATAGCAAATCAGGACGATAGAGAATATTTAGACCCAAAACAACCACAAGTACGAGCAAACATGAAATTGAACGATATTTAGGAGTGGAAAATATTAAATCTCCATATATTACAGATAAGTATAATAAAAAAAATTACGATGTGAAACGATTTATGATTGAGAAAGATACACTGTAAACCCAATGGTCCCTTAAAAGTGAGTGAGTGGCAATAAATAAATTAAATAATAAACAATGCCTCTACTACGTTTCGCTGACGGTATTGTCTTGATGGCGGAATCACGGGAGGAGCTGCAAAAATTTTTGGATGGTCTAAATTCAACCTCACACCGAATAGGTCTTAAAAGAACTTTGACAAAACCAAAGTAATGATCCACCACCACCTTGATTGACAAGACCTGTCACCACTGTATGTGGCCACCAGCTCGTAGTTGTTTCGAAATATACCTACCTGGGGCAGACACTAACTAGGTAGAAACAAATTTTGCAAAAAAGCTTGAAACCGATAGTTTTTAGCGAGTGCGACCTACGGTGCTAGCTTATAGTTGCCTAGCGAGCTATGGAGCGCGTTATGCTCGGTGTCTCTTTGGAAAATAAGATCCATAATGAGCTCTAAACTCCATTATATTCGATACAACTCAAGATTTTTCTAAAACAGACTAATTTTGTGAAGTTTATCGGTACTGTGCGATAGAAAGAAATGAAAATGGAATTCCAAAAGCACTCGTTAGTAGTTATTAGAGAATCCTTTTTAGATTTCATGAAATTACTTATGTTCAAAATCCTATGATAAATATGAAGCCATGTCATTAAAAGATTCTGTGCTGTACTGTATCAGCCCATATAAGTCCCATTGCCACGGGCCTCTTCTACAATCGAAAGTACGATTGAGAGTAGTTAGACCATAAGATAGTCCACCACGCTGGCTAAGAGCGGGTTGGCGGACTTTGCATACCATAGAAATTCCTGCAAATTACTATGATATGCAGGTTTCCACACGATATTTTCCTTCACCGACCTAATTCGTGGTGATCGACTATCAATACACACATGACTCCGAAAAATCAGAGACGTGCCCTGGGATTTAAACCCCGACCACCATGAACATGTTGGCGGCCGCGCCTGGTCCGTTTACCAACAGGCAACTACAGTGTTAATTTTTTTAACATTTATGAAGGGCCCCATTTGATAAATTTTGCCACGGGCCCCCGATGGGGTAGTTACGCCACTGCATACGCAGCTGTGTTTGCTCCAAACGGTTATAATATCAACATCAATCCGAGTAGTAAGCCTATTAATGAGGATCGCAAGCACGTCCGCGCATATCGTTTAGTCATGATCTCGGTTTATAGCTTACTGGTAACGCGCGGTAGGTAGGTCGTAATCTGTAATATCTATACGGTTTTTATAGTTTATCGAATTATGTGTGAGATTCTTGAAATATTTTCCCCTAAAATAGGTTTGGTTGTCCAGCATAAGTGAAGTTATGGGTGGTCTAAAAATTCAAGTACTTGATTAGTCACCAGTAAATCGCTGAAATAGTTTTTATAATCCCTAAACATCGGATACGCTCCGATTCATCTGGACATGTAGATGTTTATAGATGTTAGCGGTCGCGGTAATATTAACCTCTTAGTCAAGATAATAATAGCTCTTTAATATTGCTGGTCTAGTGAATCAAACCCACAAAATGATGTTTGTACTTGGTAAGGTCGTCACATCTGACCATCGAATACAGCGAATGAGAATTAAAATTGAAAGGACATCCTTTCCTGCAAAAAGGCAACTCGCTGCCTCAATATAATTGATGGTCCCTTGCCGCGTATTATATAACGCATTTCTATGAACTCCGGCCAAAGGGGGCATAATGAAAAAGGGTCCTCGTCCATTATATGGTGACAGCAAGCGGCATGGAAAAGAAAAAAGATTAATAATTCTGACAAATTATGTTTTAATATCCAATGGAGTGATATAAATTATTTGATAGATGACAACAGTAATTCCCACGATAAAGTGTTTGTTACAATAATTTTAGCTGTCTCTATCATTCGTTGCAGTAAGGATTATTTGAATGATAATTTTATATTCTGTTACTGAGATGGAAAATCTCCCAGAAATGAACCAGACGATCAATGTACAAGTTTAATTGTTTCGTTTAGTTCTTATTAGAAAGCAAAGTCATGGAACCATGGAACGATGGAATGACACAACAAAAGTTGTTTGCTATTTTTCAAGATAAAAAAGAATCCGTTGGTAAACAAACAGCCCATCTTAGTTTTGACTGTCTGTAGTCTAGTTTAGTGGAAATAATTTTATTATACAACAATAAACTAGGACAAGGTGTCACGTATAATGTCGATTACGCTCCACCGCGATCTGCGGTTAAGTAATAATTGATAGAACGATTCCTTCAGGCCATATCTATTGGAAATATCGGTAAGTAATAATATGCTCGCTTCATCGTCAAGGTAGGTCTGTAATGGATAGAGCCTATATTTTGCAGATTTTATCAACTTATTTTATCAATGACAATGGGGGAAGTAAAGAGGAGTGGGAATACGTAGTAAATTGATACTTGTCATAAAACAGTTTATTTTTCAATCAGCTGAACTAGTGATATACATTGTTAACAAATCGTAATCGACGTAGAATATGAAAATGTAAGTGACCAGGGGACTCGTGAATGCATAGACGACATGCAAGGCACCAATAAGCACTTGCCATGAAATTCTGTTATCCTAATATATTACAATTGTCTATAAATAAAATTAAAATACAAGCACCAAATATTTCCATAGCTATTTGATCCCCAGCTTCAGATCTAAGGCTACATGACTCAGAGCATATAATTCCTAACCTGATTAAATCACATCAAGTTAATCACATGCCATACAAAGCACATTTTATAACACCAAAGCGTTTTATTTAATCTCCATCGGTCATCAGCGCAGACCGACATAGCAGTACAATCTAGAGGCGAAAGTGAATCCGGCTTAGAATAATTTTCGCGAGGATATTGTTCGCCGCGTGAGTTCGATTTCCATAAATCATTGTTGAGACGTTTTCGTGGAGATAGATCTTTGATGAGGATGTTGCGTGTGGCATCAGTGTTGTGCGATGTGTAATTGTTATTGATAAACGAGTTTGTTGGTTGGTATTGTGATGTAGTGGTATTTAGCTTTTACTTTCGGATGTGGATTGTGGATGTAACGTACGATTATTTGTTTTTGCTAATGGTCAGATCTTGAAAATAATTAGGAAGGTGAAACGTAATGTTACTTCTATATTATCACCGCCATTTTTTCTTGTATGTAGTCTCGCTGTGGTCTTTACAATAAGTAATTAGTACGTATTGTATTGACTTTTGTAGTAATGTTAACGTCTTAAATTCGTTACAATTTACGAACGAATTTTTGGGACCCTGACTCGGCTAAACTGCACTTAATGTAATTTTCATTTAATTTGTAATCAATACAGAAAATATACAACGATGAATTGAGTAGCCGTCTCTCTTTTAAAGTCGACTAAGGAAACGTTAAAGTTCGGTATAATGTAGTAAATGTACTGAAGACTGCGGAATAGACGCGAACCGTGAAGTGACGTGACCTACATAGTCATTTGTCTTGAAAGTCACGTTTGTACTGGCTTCTATCAGGGTTCGCGGTCGTGTTTTGAATAGATCAGCCCTTTATTGAACCTTTTAGTTTGGTGCCAAGAGCTTCGGCTGGTAGCGGGCGTACCCTCGTAATTACTATGCAAATTGGATTACAAATAAGTCTATCACTTTTGTCAAATGAGGGTTAGAAGTATATGCGGATGCTGGATGTGTATCATAAATTATAAAGCATAAATTATATGCGTTCATCATATTGAGACATAAGATGTTAAGTGTGAATATATCCAGTAGTTACTTTGGCTATAATAACAACCGGAACATAACAGCGAATTTACGCTGCTATTTGGCGGCAGTAATAGTATGTCTTATTTTGTCATTTTTATGATATTAAACCTCCGACATCAACATGCACATGTATTACGAATATGCGCTTACGAATTAAGTCACGTCCTACAAGTCTTTTACGCAGATCAGTTTTATGTATAAAAATGTGTACTGCTGTTAATGATGTGGAAGTATCGGCACTGTTAATAAAATAATTATCTCTTGAATGTAATGTCAGGTATTTTCGTTCAGTAAATGCTTTCGGTCATATGGACTTTATACAACCTTTATCGTACAAAATGCAAAGTATTACAAACTCTATCCCGTCATAATAGAATTCAAATTAGCGTTACTGATTGTGGTTATAAAGAATGTAGTATGCGCGATAAGATCGATGCCTACATCGTTACTATTCGATATTGTTCATTTACGAAAGGGTTTTGAACGTTGTACTTTCGTTTTTATTATGACGTCGCAGCGCCGACCGGTCCGTGCGATAGCCCGATTCGTCATGATAATGACCAACTGGTTTGAACGGAATATTTTCAGTTGTAAATTAGTCGAGTACTTGACATAATCTTTCCAACTACGCAAGAATTATGGGTCTATTTGATTTTTATATATTTATTTTGTTCTTGAAGGGTTTGCAGTCAGATAATTGAATTTTTGTAAAAAAAAATACGTTGCAATTGGTATAAAAAGCGACATATCCTCATAACTTTGGTATAAGAGAAAGAAGGTATGAAAATGAAATGAATAAAACAGTGAAATTAAGTCGTAACAGTATCATAAATGTTGAATCAGAATCTGGGAGTTTTTTTTGCAAATGTTGATTAATAAAACGGTTGTAAAATACTTGATATACTTGAATTCGTTTAATTATATGTTTTTTAAATAAATTATTTTGTGTTCCAATACAATTATATAGGTAAATAAAGTTTATGAAGTCAAAGAAATGTCGGTCGTAATGACTTGTTCGCATTTTAATGTGGAAGGTCTAGGTCAGACGGGCTAAATATAATACTACGTGTATGTCTCACATTTATGCTGTACATATATTTTGAAGTCAACTTTGCTTTCTGTAATATAACGGTTACAAAAACTTAAGATAGTATATATTAGGATGCTTTAGAAAGGAACATTCTTGCCGTCGGATAATACGTGTATTAATAGGGAGTATAGTAATGAGAATCCTTTTGAAAATTCGTTTGGTACGTCTAATCACCAATTACGAATATATTCAATTGCAATGCTCTTTGTATTAAAGTATGTACATACATACACCGATTTTTCCTTGTGGTTGATAATGGTTATGACTTATTTGCTGCAATAAAATTACTAATTTAAGGAAGAATTTAAAATAAACAATTTATTTTAAGCCACAATGTATTTAGAATTTTCCGTTGTAAATTATTTGTTTTTACAATCAATTCCGTCGTGCAGTATATTATTTATAAGAGTGTGATGTTGTTCTTTAATTGTTAGGTAGATAGGTAAACAGGGTTTCATTAATAGTTTTTTTATGCTCTCTCTCTCTTCTGCTACAGGAAGTCCACTGCTGAACATAGGCCTCCCCAAGGATCTCCACATTAACCTGTTGGAAGCGGCCTGTATCCAGCGACTTCCTGCAATCTTAACCAGGTCACCCGCCCTACTTTTTTCATTCAATCAGCGAAAATGATCGAATGGAGATAGTTTGATTGCTTCACTAAATACTATACTTAAAATTATCATGATTCACTTCTAAAATCTAATGGAAAATATAAATAATATCCACTGCATAACTAAAAACAGTTAATAATGAAATAATAACATCGGAAAAAGCACGTGAATACTACACATCGCACCTTAAGAATTAAATTGAAATTACTATCTCCATCGACCATTAAAGAAGGACCTATTGACGCGTGAAAGACAAAATATGTATAGGTACTTCGGTCTTCTCGATGTATCACCCATAAGTACAAAATTGCTTATGTTACAAATCTTTAATGAACGTTTCTCAAAAAATGAGGTTTTTGAGTTAGGTCTATTTAATTCTAAAGGTGGGACTTGTGTGTTGACGGAAGTGCGATGTGAAAGTGACCCCCCGTAGCGCTATCGACGGCAGACAGTGATTAAGATATCTTCATGTCACCGTACAGAGAAGATAGCTCTGGTTAATCCGCTAGGGCTTGAGATAACGTAATGGATAGACTCGGGATAAGTGATAATGTTAGGGTTTACAAGCGGTGAATGTTTGTGGAATTAAATAGTGAATTAGTGAAGTATATATACGTTTACAACATGCACATAACAGAAAGCTTCGAAGAAGTAGACAGAGAAGCTTGAGTCTCTCGTCAACCTTCCAAGACGTGCTTTTTTTTTTCATTCATTTTAATCAGCCTCCGTGGCGTGTGTGTACAAATATTTCTTTCGGGTCTGGGTGTTTGTAAGACGGAAAAGTTTTTCGTAGTTCCGTATACTCACGGCACAAGACTCGATCCTAAGATCGATAATAACACACAGCCACACTAATGTGGCGTCAGACTGTGTATGTGACTGTTGGGTGTTATTTATATATATTTTATTTATTTATCAATCTCTTCGTGCTTTATCGTCTGTTCATTTCTTCGGAGTACATACGCTAATGACCTGATTTTTTGTTTTGGATTAAATCGATGTAACTGGTGGAAAAGTTTCAATATAAACACAATATTTAAATTATCATGACCAAAAGAAGTTTCAATGTTCCTTTTTACTCTCTTCTTTGTACGTTGTTTAAAGAAAGATGTACTTTCTAGATTTTAGCATCGCTATCTCTAGGTAATCGACTAGGACCACACGAAACAATGCCTAATTTTCGAAGTAAAATCAAATGCAGACAATAATTAAGGCAATCTAAACAATGAAAGGTAACACACCAAATTATGGACTATAAGTGGCACAAAAAAGTAAACCATTGTTCAATGCATATTAGTGACCTAAATAGGATTTTTTTCAATAGTTTTTTTTTGCATTCCATTTTCGATGAAAGGTAATGGGCGATGTTGGAGGTAATTTTAATGCATCAATAAACGTGGTCATCTTACTAGTATAGCACTTTTGCCTTATTGCTGATTCCGATCAATAAATCCTCTTTCTGCTTATTTATCGCTTATTTCAAGTGTGACAGAAATAATAAATTTTAAGATGCGTGAAATTCACAAGTCCGCACTAGATTAGGCTATTAATAGTGAAGGAAGCTGAAGACAATTGGAACAGTAAATATCATTTCTGTTAAAATCTACGGAAGGGCCTATCTTTACTTTTAAATCAATGGTTCTACGTTTATAATTAATCCGTGATTGGCACATAGACACTGCACAGAAAATTCTAGCGATAAGACAAATAGACCAACACAAAGCGAATGGACATTGTAGTTCGCATTTTCAACTCAATTAACATAGTTTCAAGGTGGCGCCCGTTTCAATAAGGCTTAGCTTATCTCATACGCGACTAAACGATCAACTGCAAATGTTTGCCAACTTTCAGTCCACACACAGAGCGTGTGTAGTAGTAACCTGTTTTCCTTATCTTATACCCGCCCCGTAGCCGCTTAGCAATGTTTATTTACTGTTTCCATCGTTCTCACGCTGTCGACGGCACAGTTCGACCGATTTCTCAAATTGGATCCAATTGGACACGCGTTTTTTACCAACGTCCAACATAATGAATTTATTTTGCAATCTCGTATTTACTTTTAAAGATTACTGTTGAGTAATACTGCTAGGATATTTTTAGTGTGTATCCTGATAAAAAATGCTAAAGTATTGACCCAAATAATTAGAGTTTTTTGTTGGAAAAAAGAACTGTGTTTAAGGCTTGGTAATGAGGCGTGTGAGTTTTTGCGTTTGCAAAGTAATGTATTAAAATGATTGAAGTACTTAATACCGTGGTAATTGATTTTGTATGTATTAAAATATGATTTAAGTTGTAAATTGACTTGTAAAGGATGACGTGGCAATAATTGTGAGGAACTATTAGAAACGCAATAAAAGGTTTCCCGCAAGGTTCCATTTTGATAATATTAGTTTTATATGGCGGAGGGGTAAGATATTCCGGAATGAAGGCTAGTCGTATATTTTTTTATGATCCTGAGCTCTTTTGTGCTAGTACTTACTAGATGGATACGAAAAATTTACCATGATTATAACTTTAAGTAATTATTAATACAGATATAGACTCATATATTTATTTAATATTTATGCAATTTAGTGAGTATTGGGTATCTGTGGCTGATAATGTTCAAATTCTATGTACATAAAATACTTCAGTAAAACAATAGTTGTGAGTACAATACAATATATCATTAGGAAGTTAAAATCATTGTACTAAAATACACACCCATACCATAACTCCAACACTACTTCGATTGAATGAAATGTCATTATTTTTATACCATTTTTATGGCACACGGATAGTAAACGTCCGAATATATATTTTATTGTCTTACAGTTAACAGGCAGGTATCGTAAGGAGTTTTATGGAGTCCATACTTAATGCATGCTGAACAAAGTGTCTGTTTTAGTTATTTTATGTATGTTACGTAGTAAATGTTTTATTTGTTGCGTCCATTAATTGTGTCTTTGATCGGATGTAGTAGTTTAAAACTTTATATTTCTTAGAAATAGATAATGTGTAATGGTTTCAAACTAGTCGAAGAGGGGAAGAACAGAAAGTTTGATGAACTGTTGATGACACTATTGGCGCTTATGTTTACCCCTTTTACAGGCGTAAATGTTAAAAAAATATATATATTTAAATAAAAAGAATATACATGGCTAATTTACGCACGTTTATTCACACAAGATATTTATTTATTTTAAGAAGTATTACGTAAAGGTGGAGCTTAATGCCAAAGGCATTTTCTAACAGCCAACCTTAACCCTTACTAAAATATATTTTTCATAAGTGTATCGACCCTTAGACTTCACGAATAACAACTCATACACGCTGCCAGCAAGCCAATAAAGCAGCAATAGAAAGTATCTAAACTCCTAAATAGGAATGATTATGCCTGGTACCGTGATTACGCTAAAAAGGAAGAATAGATAGACGCCCGATATGGTGACGGATACATCCTTTAAATGTTGTTGTAAATGCCAGCGGTGATATTTACGTAATATTATGGCGAGGAATAACTTGAAGATACATTGAGGTATAATAATAAACGACGCTGACAAATTTTTATAACAAAATTTGCAGACTATTTCTCTTTCTGTCACTGTCATTCCTATGGATTCACCGTATCTTCCTTCCTACTCTACAGCTTCGCGTGCTCGGTACGCGCACACAGATTTTGTTCACGATGACACCTCTGGTATAAATACCCTAAAGAAAGGTCATTGAAGACTGAGCGTTGTAGTTTTTGTGTGAGATTGAGTTAAAAAGCTCTAGATGACACTGATTGGAAAAAGCCAAGTAAAATAATACACTCTTAAACGGTATTGTTTATATGTGTTTTAAAAATTAAATTATAATTTTATGAAATTGTCAAAATATCGAAATTCAACCTTGCTTATTACCCATTTTAATTAAGCTTTACTGTTTTAGCATAATGACTTAAATAACGCATAACATAAGGTTTATATTCTTCATTCAAAATCTTTTATAATCTTAATTGATTATAGAATAATTCTGCACTAAAATTATTTGTTATTCTTTAAATACAATATTAATTTCTAAAGCGCTGCTCGGTAAAGTCTCGTCGTGTTTATGACAGTCTCACGTAGCGACGGCGCCACATATAACTTGTTAGTTGTTACGTACACACCGACTTTAAATACTGATTTATAGCCGTTTCTAAAGATAAGCCGATATTGCCTTTCTTCCTCTGAGTGTTATGGAACGTAAATACTTTTTTGTTTTTTTTCGAGAGTTTATTTTATGCGCGAGGATTAGTGGTTGCTGGTGAGACGGTGAAAATATGTGGATATGCGTAATATTTGGTAACTTTCGTACTCTATATAATAATTTTAATATAATAATTTACACAAATATTGTTACAAAAATGAAAGGTTACGTAAGAACAACAATACAATATAATTCTAAATTTAAGCAAGCATTTGAGTTGATTAGGTGAAATATGATTTCTATATATGTATAACACTTGTGTAGTATGATACTTGTCTAGTACTATACGTATTGAATCCTCACGAGATATTTAACGCTTGGCACATTATGTATATTATTTAAAACAAAAGGATCAAAATTACCCGATCTGTGAATAGGACTTAGAACTGGAACGTCACCAGTCTCTGAATGGTAAATACCAACAGGGCGACGATCACAAAAGCCGTCGTTTTTATTTAACCACTTTAATTTCTTTTGTACAATTTTCACCAAGTAAAACAAGTCGTTAGCGAAGGTAGAACAAATCTGAGGCTATTTGCATTTAACGACTGCACCGACATGAGAAACTGCAGTAAACACAGTAAACGGTCCAAATCGGGTTAGGGATAGAAATGACTGACATCGATAGTTGTGTGCCCGATTTGACACAGTACTGGTTTTCTTAGGCACATATTTGGCGCATATGTGACTCAGTGGTCTCAATATAATTAGGGTCAAGAATGGTCTTTTAATGTTAAAAAGGAGAGTTCCCAATTTTTACCTTTATCTTAAGCTCCATTTATTTATCCCAGACTGGCTTCTGGGCACAAATATAAGCATATTAAGGCTTAACATCTTATGCCTCAGGATGGCGAGCGCAGTGGCATGCCAAGCATTGATTTGTAATTCGAGGTATTGTTTGGTTTTGCTACTGTTCATGAGCGGTCGTATCGCTTAACATCAGGCGAACGGCAAGCTCGTCTTGTTATACACTGCAATAAAAATATATAAACCCATTTAGATCCGAAGGAAATATCGGTAATCCAATAAATATAAAATTAAACTTTTCCTGTGTTTAAAACAACTATAAATTAAACACAACAAATAACGATTAATGTTGTATTAATTTAGTAGAGTCAAAAATGTTAAGCTTTCTATAAAAAACATGTACACACAGGTCGATGTGGAGACCCTTGTGGAGGCCTAAGTTAAGCAGTTCACTTCCTATTCCTGAAGAGAGAGAGACAGGAGAAGGGAGACATAATTGATTATAAATATATTTTAATTCAAAAAATAATAATTTAAAAAGTGCGTGGTGGCCTATTGGTAAACGGACCAGATGCGGCTGCCAACATGTTCACGGTGGTCGCGGGTTCAAATCCCAGGGCACACCTCTGACTTTTCGGAGTCATGTGTGTATTGATAGTCAATCACCACGCACTAAAACGGTGAAGGAAAACATCGTGAGGAAACCTGCATACCATAGCGGTTCATAAGAATTTCTATGGTATGTAAGTCCGCCAACCCGCACTAGGCCAGCGTGGTGGACTATATGGCCTAACCACTCTCAATCGTACTTTCGATTGTAGAGTAGGCCCGTGCCCTGCAGTGGGACGTATATGGGCTGATACAGATACAGAGATATTTTAATTCTGTAGAATAATATAACTTTAATAAGCAAGGAAATAAAGCAGCACTGAATTGATTACTACAGGCAAGTTCTAGTATGGAGAACTTCTGATTGGGGCCGCCTGCGGTTAGCGAGCTCACAGAAACAGGATTAATCGTGCTTGCGATGGGTGTAGTGTTTCAAAACCTTACTAGATACTGACGATTACGATATTTATCGTACGTTTAAAATGCTTTGAAATATATCTTGAGTTTGTGGAAGTAGTATGACAATATAAAATATTTTTAATATAACGGTTCTATTGCTGGACACATGCGCTTTATTAATGATTGAGATGGTTTGTGTGATGTATTCTCTTTGGGATTGGTAGTACTGCGTACTATTGTAAATTCTGACGGTAAAACGAGGTGTCAGTGTTTCCTTACAAAATGTAATTTGTTTATGTTGAGCGATAAATCCAATTAACCGAATAATGAAATATATCTTATCTTAAATATGAGATTACTCGCCTAGTTACATTCAATCGAAAGTATAAAGTTCTTTTTTGTAAATAGTAGAAACTAGAAACGCGTGTAATTACCAAGGAGCTGGTCGAGCGAGCCGGTGTAATCAACTATTGACGACTGTGGCAGCTGATAACGATGTTGAATGTGGCCCAATGCATAGAAAAATAAACAAGGAATTGTGAACACTAAAACTACAATTTAAGATTTTTGGGAATTATCATGAATTTTGTCGCACATTAACAGATCGCCGCGGACATATCAAACAATTATCATATTTTTTGACAATTTGTCTTGACCCAGAACTTGGTCTTGAAACAGAACGAATATTTCTTCTTTCGCAACAGCTTCATAGAAGTCTTTTTTTTTAATTCAGCAAACGTGTACTTCAATGTAGAAATCAAACCCGAAACTTAGCTATTCACAGTCGACTTGTTGACCATAGAATGTCAGTAACTTTCAGATTTTCATTCTTTGAATATACTGTTTCAAATTTTTTATTCCTTCTTCAAAAGTTGAAGTATTATTATTCTTATAAGTTTTTCGTCTTTCGCCATGAAAGATCTAAGACTTTATAATGAAAATGAAAATAATTTATTGAATCCATTAAGATGTTCTACATCATTTAGACTCAGTCTATTTTATCTACCACCAGGTTTGGACAGTGACAGTTTTCAAAACCAATTTACAATTTAGTGATTATTACAAAAATTACAAGTGGTTTAAATCAGAGCAGTTCCTTAATAATTATATTTAAAGTACATTACAGCACAAAGACTGCACGGTATTAGCGACTTCCGCACCCGAGGGTGTATGTTAAACCGCCGCTACCGGTATAGCAACAGGTAACTGTCGAGGAAACCCTTCAACTTCACAATAAATCTGACACTAGGCGGGGGTCTGGACTATCTAATTATCAATTCCTGGAGGGTTGTGGTCTAGTGATTGTTCTTGTAAGATTTCTGTTGTGATAAACATCAATGAACGTCTTTTTCAAATGGCTAAAATCCTCTAAAAACCCATGTCTCAGTCTGCACTTTGTTCAGGGAACGTCTAAGTAAATTTTTTGTTTTATTATTTCTCGAATTTCTGGATTATTATAATTTGTTGCGGTTCCGGTGAAGGTAATCTCTTGAAGTATAATCTGGAAATAAATATTAACAATATTTTATATTTTGATTAAACAGTTTTCATATACGTTTATCCTAGTTCTTAATAAACTGAACTAAAAATATTTTGTACTGTATTATATACTTGATATCTGTTTACTTTTTTATTGAGCATCTTTTAAGGACTGATCATATCAAAAATCCCTCCACATTTATTTCGAAGCAAAAAAAACTATGCTCTGTTAACAGTAACTTATATCGAATTTGAAGCTTGAGTTTGAAAATGCTTATTTTCTTTTCGCTTTTTTCTCTTCACTTGACCCGGTCCTAGTCCAGTAGACGCGCCACCTTATAAGTGCCACAGATATCGCCTTTTGTTTTTTCAAATGAATTTAAAGCACAAAGAATAGATCGAACCAGTGTTCCACTTTTTATCGGCTATCATGGCGAAAGTTGTTACATGGGAATTTTCTTTAGTAATTTCTCTTTAGCTATTTCCTTATGGTAATTTTATGTATTGATTTATTTGATTCATTTAAAATATGCGATGATTCTATTTTAGTGATCACGTGAGGAATTAGTGAAAATTGTTGAGTACATTATTGTTGAATAAAAGACTTTTTGAAACTAAAACGATTGCTTTGGATTTAAATTACTGAAATAAAGCGTCGTGCAAGGTTTGTGCAATATTTGGTAACTTTTATATTTTTTTATAAATTAGGAAATGCCATTTATATTGAAATATCATGAAAATTTTATTAGTTTAGTCTCAATATAGTTTGAGGTATCTTCAGCCTAGTAAAATCTACGACATAAGTTGGCAAATTCTATTTATAAGATTAGTTGATGTATAGAATTTTGTGTCTATAACATTAAATGTTATTGTATTATGTGTTATTACTTATTAAGTAATGAATAAAGATAAAGATTTTGAATGAACTAAATACATTAACTGATAAATGTAAATATTTTGCTCGTCGTAACTAGTTCAAAACAAACTATAGAGGTGTTAATGATATGGATACTTTAAACGTTATAAATATTTTACAGCCTTTCTTTTCAAAGAAAGTGTTAAAACAATTACACAGGAATTGCTACCGTTAACTTGCAAACAAATAGGTCAATCAAACACTGTTCTTATCCGTCCGCACCATTACAGCGCGATGAAATCGATTCCGAATCGATTAATTTCGATTTCACTGATGAAATTGTTTTTTATCGATTTACAGGCTTTCTTTCGACTCTTTTATGGATGATGTTTTTGTAAATTATTATTTTTATAATGATTTTTTTGTAATTGGAATGTTGATTGCGTACGGGTTGTGTAAAATCGGTTACTAATATAAATTGCGGTAGGTAAATCAACTTGTGTTTGCGTGCACGTTTCTGAATATTATTTGTTTATTTCATACTTAATTCAAATATATTATATTTTTTGCCTGTGTTTTGATAAATTATTTTAATGCTTCTATCAAATTTGCTATGATGAAAGACTTTCTTGGTACGAAAACAATTGCTGTTTCCGTCAGAATATATCAAGGCTTCTATTACTGTTTTTAAATGCATTATTGGTGATAATTAAGATGGACTATAGTGTTTCCGGGTAAAAACTCGAGCTATTCTTTCAGTAAATTCTCATGTCGTAGTTGGCGCCTATTGACATTAGTCGTAATCAATATGCAACATCACGAACCCTTTCATGCATAAGTTCTGACATTACAATGCCCAGTAGCGGAGCATATTACATTCCTTTTTTATGAGTATGGGCTATCTTTCCGTCCTTCAGATGGGTAGGGTTGTCGAGGTCACCGGACTTCCAGCCCAGTGGGTATTATGTCCGTACTGCGCAGATGTTTTACGAACTCGTATGGGCCAGCCTGTTACATTTTCTCACCCTTCTTATAATCTTGCTGACGTAATTAAATACAGGCATTACTTTTTGAATTACTATGAATGGCGAAACTAGCATGCCGTTCGCCTGATGAAAACCAAACAACACCTTGAATTACAAAGCAATGCTCGGCATTCCCCTGCGCTCTCCAGTCTGAGACATAAGACGTCAAGTCTAAATATATCCAGTAGTTACTCTGGCAACAATGTCCTTCAAATCAATACACACAACAGTACATTTACACTGCTGTCTAGCCGGAGAAATACACATTGCGGTGGTACCTAAAAATACAATTACAATTTTTGAGCTATGTTATCGTCAACGGTATACTGAGAACTGCAGCTCGTAAGTCATCGCGGACCTATTTAACAATTTTCTAATTAGTCACGCGTCGGGTCCGCAAGAAAAGGTTTAACACGTTTTCTCTAACAGTCAACCGCCATGTAAATTAACTGTAACTTTATTGTTTACATTATTTAGCGCGCGTTCACACGTTGTTTGAGGCTTTTTAATTCTGAATGGTTATTTATGTGCGAAACTCTGTGGTCAAAAGGCGGTGAATGTCACACGTGGGTAATAAATGTATATTTCAAAGACTGGTTTTGATTGCTTTTCGTATTAGTGTAAACTGGACTCAATACATTTGTACGATATATTTTTGCAGTAAACATGGTATTTGAAAGCATTTTTAGATTTTTAGTGTTATACAAATGGTTATATCGGCTTGTGCCTAGTTGTGTCATTGTTGACTGTATGCAATAATCCGCTTTGAATAGCTAAACGTCGATTTTTTTAAATATTTTCATTTGTTGCCATGGTTTAGAGTTTCACTAGAATAATATAGTGCGGTTATTTTTAGGCTTGACCAAAGAAAAGAAAACATTTTAGCCATATAAAACTTTGTGCGTGATTTCATACTTTTTCAAAAAACATGCGTAAGTCAACTATCTAAGATTGCAATCTCTAAGAATTTCTTTTCTAAGCCTTAAACGTATGTGGGGCGAAATTTGCATTTTTACGCAATAATTATTAGCGTGTATCTTTGTTTGTTTTTGGTAATATCAAAACAAATCATAATGATTTTGTTTCATGTGAAAATGGGGCATGGGGACTATAATTATGATAGCCCTTACAAAAATCCTGGCAGTAATTGCATGTATGTATGTTTTCTATGGCAGGAAATAAAATCTTAGAAAATGACCTTTCCATAAGATCATAAATATACCATCCCAGAAGCACATAATTGTTGATATTATTACCGTTTATTGTAATATTTACTGAAACAACGTGGAAAATAACTCATACAAAAGAAAACTCCTACTCATTAATCCACATAAAGGTATGTACTTGGACTGTCGACTTTTAATCGAAACCCATCTATAGCACGATTAAGAAACAAACGTCCCGATTTCCTCTTAAACAACGCAATATGTCCCACAATTTATAACACAAGACCACATACAAATTCGTTGGCAATTGTTTATCTATTGGTCCATTACAGCCGGTGGCATTCCAATAACAAACCGAACTAACTACGCCGGCGATCGAGCAGTTTCAATAAACCCGAGGCTATCGGAGTGAAAGTAATGTTATCACCTGGCCTGCTAAGTTTGCACTGACGCTTTGTCCCCAGGCTTTATTGGTCGTAGAGTAATGCTGTAGGATATGTGGTGTACTGTATTTTATGTCTGCAATAGCTGCAATTAATATATGAATTAATTACTGCGTGCCCATGTTCTATCATTTAAGGTAAAGCTGGCCAAAACTAATCACCAACCTTATCACAACAATTGTGGTTTATAGTTAAGGAAGTGAAACTCACACTCCATCGGTTTTCAAATGAGACCATTTAAATCAACTCATATATAAGTACCACTGCAGACTATAAAGGGGAACCCCTTTTAAAATTGAGAGGGCTCATGCCAAAATTTACTGCGCTGGTATATTAGGGATTGAAGAACTTCAATGTCCTGAGATTCGAATTTTTTCTTTATCAGCCTTTATACGTCCCACTGCAGGCCAGGGACCTTCTCTGTAATGGAAAGTACGATTGAGAGTAGTAAGGACACATAGCACGGGGGCTGCGGGGTGCGGGTAGATGGATTTTACATGCGACAGAAATTCTTACAAATCGCTACGTTAACAGGTTTCCTCACGATGTTTTCCTTTTAAAAAACTTTTAAAATCATTTATCACCCTCTCGTTAAAATCAGTTTCAGAATCAAAGTTGGCAACACACGAAAAGACCATAGATATAGATCATAGATTAATACCAAGCCAGCGCGCCGCCCTCATTCCGCGCACTTAATTTATGTATTCGCAGATAACATTCAAAAATTGTAGTGTAAATTCTATAGCCCCCAACCACGTGTGAAATTATACATTTGATATTGTTTAATCTGCGGTTTCAATCGCTTTTGGTGCTTAAGTAGAGCGATTGGGCAAAAGTGTCTGTAATTTATTAGTTGTAAATTTTTGCCTGCGGTTCGGTTTGGTTAACTTTGTTTGGGCATCAATTTCTATCGGGTGATCGTGCTTTGAATGATGATTTTATATATTTATCAAGTTTTATATTTGAACTATGTCTAGATGTCGTAAGCTTGTCTCTTAACACATATTTTGTTACAAATAAACTTAGTATTCTGTGAATAAACATTGTTTAAAGTGTAAATTACATAGTGATGTGGTACTGAACTTTACTAAACAGCAATTGGTTTTGAAAAAAATATAATATAGCTTCCGTGTGTTGTTCAAAAAAATATTTAAATATAATAATTAAGTTAAATATGATAAAGGCTAAAAATATGATTTATTTATTTAATTTAATTTAATTAAAACGGCATACGCCAATTACATTAATTAAATTCTTAAACCTAAGTATATCTAATATATTAAATCTAGACAAATCAACAAAATATAATCAATATTTATGAACAAAAACAGTATGTTTCGCATGGTGTCAAAATTTTAAAGTCAAACAATTTAAAGTCGCCAAAGTTATGCTAAAATATCCAAAACAACACCACATAAACGTGATCTACCAAACTTAATAACTCACCATAAATTTCTAAATAGAACACAAATTAATTTTACCCAGGATTATTACGTCTGACATATTACCCGTCGACCCATTCGCCCGCTTTTTCGTAGTAACTACAACGGTTAAAGTTCACGTTGTTCCCTTGGTTCAAGCCAATAAACCTTAATTGCGAAACTGCACAACATTTAGAAGGGTGTTAGATTTCATCTGCGGGTAATAAAGCAGTCGACTGTCGACTCTTGCATTGTTTCTTGAGTAATCTATTGTCTTTGATTATTGTTTTGAGGTCTAATTTGTCATGTTATATTCTGTGTTCAAGAGGTGGTGATTTTACTAGTGGTAGGTCTTTCATATGTAAAATGCCGCTGGGATAGGTACCACCGTAATGTCTAGTTCTACCGTCATACAGCAGCGTAAATGCACTGTTGTGTCCCGGTTTGAAGGACATTGTAGCTAGAGTAATTATGGACATACTGAGACTTAACATCTTAGGTCTCAAGATGGCAAGTCTGATTCAGACATTCTACTGAATGTCAAGAATTGTTCTGTAATCCATGGTGTTGTTTGTTTTGCTACTGTCCAAGAGCGGTCGTACCGCTTACCATCACGCGAATGGCAAGCTCGTCTCGCCAGTCATCGCCGTAAAAATAATTACTTCTACTGGTAGTCACTTTTCGTGTGACATGGTTATTAACGATTGCAACAGATTTTTTGGAACCCTTGTTCGATCACGCACGTAAATTGGCCCAGTGCGGGAATCCTTGCCCATTCTTTTGACAATCGACTTCCTATCCATTTTGAAATGAAAGCTGTCGAATTGAAATTATTCTTAAAAGGCTTGCAGTCAAATCCCTTATCTAAAGTTTGCCGAGCGTATTTTTAAACGTTAGCAATTATCAATTAGTTACACTTTTGTACGTAAGAGAAAGTCTTGCGTAATTATGAGTGTTACTTCTGTAAGCATAATACTGTTTTATAACATTCCGTATTACATTGTATTTCAGCATATGGGTGGATTCAGGAAGTCGCTGAATGCAGGCCGCTTCCAACAGGCCATTGTGGAGATCCTTGAGGCCTATGTTCAGCAGTGGACTTCCTGTGACTGATATGATGATGATGATATTGGTGGATGTCTCGTAGTTCCTGATACCCATGACACAAAACTCGATCTTAATGTGAGGTCAGGACTATGTATGTGACTGTTGGGTGTATTTATTTATTTATGATATGACTCGTACGTTTTAATGTTTCTGGAGTATTTTCTACAAAAAAATCTCAAAAAGTTTCGCCTTTCAAGATTGCATGGCGTTCAACATTTCTCCGCATATGGGCTAATGTGGACAGAAAAATTGATTTATATGGATTTTATGGTAGGTTATAGAATGTTCTTTCATATTTAAAATGTTTTTGGCTCGAGATTTTTGGCAAGAACTCTGACTTGGATGGGAAATAACTGCTCTCAATCCGGGATTCAAACGTACGTCAACATAATGCAGTGGTGTTGCGCAATTCGTTTTAATAAATTCAACTGCATTTTTCCATGTTGTAAACTGAACCTTTGTATGTTTGTAAGTTTAAGTATAAGTATTAATAAAAGCATTTTCTTTCTTTCTTATAACTCGAGAATCATTCTATCATTAATCCAAATTATGTAGAACATTTGTGTTTACAATAAATTATTTTTATTTTCATTTTTCATTGGTCCGATTTAAGCAATACTTAGTTAGTATGGTAATACAGTATCTGGACCAGGTTTAACATAAATTTAGTTGCAATTAATAACGAGATTTTGACAATAAAATAATTTAAAATAATTTAATGTCAAAATTACAACACCTGGGTGTAATTAGGACCGACACATACATAAGCGGTAGAGCCTGATGTGGCAATCCATGATGGGAAAAATTAATTCAATTGTGGAAATCTGGGCCATTTCACTAGTATAGTATATACACATGGACATACATATAGTATATACATATGCACAATGTGGTCTAACATATATGGCTGATACATTAAATACTCATAATACATTTATTCAAATTAATTACGGTGTCGCGGAAGCATTTCGCAATGTTACATATGCAAAATAAAGGAAAGTAAATCGCGAATTGTCTTA
Organism: Hyles lineata; assembly: GCA_030180105.1. Taxonomy (NCBI): domain Eukaryota; kingdom Metazoa; phylum Arthropoda; class Insecta; order Lepidoptera; family Sphingidae; genus Hyles; species Hyles lineata. The sequence goes on from JARJEE010000023.1 coordinate 8,492,574, forward strand.
TCATTATGAATGGAAGATGGTTTGTTTCGTTTTTATGTAATGAGTTTATGTAACTAGGAGCTGTGGAGGAAAATTTATACACATTGTAAGTTAGTACTATATACTAAGGCAACCGCTCATTACCTTATCTTTAGGTTCATGCAGACGGTTGTTTGGTCTAGAATAGGTGCATGAAGAAGGTAAGTATGGGGTGGGAAAATGTGTTTACCTGTATTTTGTTTAGAATTTAGATGTTCGGAAAATATAACATTATTTTCATTACAATTAGAAATTGCATATTTAGATATACTTAATGTATGATTCATTATTATATCAGCTTCAGGATTTTAAGATTTTAGGTTATCTGACAGTTTTCATTAAATTGAATTGAATGAATGATATTTAAATATTTTAAATATATGGTGTTATTTTATTTATCTGTTACCTATTATAAATAAATACACCCAACAGTCACATACATAGTTCTGACCTCACATTAAGATCAATTAAGTCTTGTGTCTTGGCCCGTGAGTATCCGAAACTACGAGACACTGTTCGGTTTCACTAACACACATTAAGTTTTAAATACACAAATTATAATTAAGTTCAACATACTCATATCTTGGCACATCGACCTTGTGATTTCAATCTTCTTTTCATTAAAATCACTTGTACAAATATAATTTTCGTAATATCATGAGTACTACAACGTTGTAAACGTGGTCGTGAAATGAGTATAAATATTACTTTAGTTTTATTTGCTTTGTTTCTAATTATAATTAAGCAAACATTTTTGGTTGGTGCTTGCGCCTTGCGTAATGAATGATAGAAACATTGAGCCTGCTGACACCTTTTCACTTGTCTATAATTAATTTTACCTTTATATTTCATAATACGAGTCTTCTTAAATGAACATGGTTCACCTGATGTTGAGGCATCGGCATATTCCGGGAACGTTCTCAATACTAAATACATAAACTTACGTTTTTCCCAGAAGGAGTAGGGGGCGGTGCAACCTACACCCACGTTTCGCCTTGGATTTTCAGTCCCACGATGCGACAGGGGGCGAGCCTACCGCCATATCGGGCACAGATTCCTGACTCCGGGCTGATAATGAGTTGAAAAATCCACTATCACTTCACCCGACCCGAGATTCGAACCCAAGACCTCAGCTTTGTAATCATAACATGGTACAACTACGCGAACGAGGCAATCGAACGAAAATATTGTTGAGATTTATTGGTGTTTAAAATAATATACGCACGTTCGTTGATTATGTATCTTATTTTCTCTGGTGTTCTGGACGCACTGACTCCTCATTACTTATTTGCTGCTCATTACTTATTTAATTTATTTATTTAAGGTACACCAGCAGCTTACACACCAAACTTACAAAATAATAACTGAAAAAATAGGATTGTACAAATATGCAAGCTAATTACAGGTATATACAGTATGCATCTAAATAGAGACTACTAACCTAGAGACTACTGAGATTGTTCATTACAATAATACTAATAAAGAAGTTAGTAAGAAAAAGGAAAAAACAAAAAAAAATAATAATAAAAAGAAAATCTAAAATAACAGCAACCTAAAACATAGATTCGACTTAGTATAAATTATGGATTAATCCCAAAACTACACTTGCCAGTTATTGTGATTAATATATATATATAATATGTCATCTGTGTTTACCTCAGCAGTGCAATTGTATTTTATTTACAAGTCTCGATACAGATGAATCAAACACCACACAATTTCGTATGACTACTCGCATTATCCAGTAAAGGGTACAATTGCAGAATAATTTAATTCCGCTAATAGCAGTGCGCCGATAGATCCATAACTGTACCCCTTATCAATGAGATCTTTCCACACGTTACATGCTACAATGTTATAAGAGCCGTTACACTAGTAATTATGTACGCGATTTGCAAATAATGGTTACTGTCTATGCTTAAGTGTATGGTAGGATTGGTCACGTTTCCCGTGATAGTGCGTTGAACTAATAGTAAATATATTACACTCCGTGGCGTAATTGGTTAGACGCTGACTGAAACGTGAGGCCGCGGGTTCGATCCCCGCACCGACACAAATGTTTGTGTGGCCTACAAATATCAGCGGGTGTTAGTGAGACCGAAATTCTCTCGTAGTTTCTGATACCCATGACACAAGACTTAATTGATCTTAATGTGGGGTCAGGACTATGTATGTGACTGTTGTATGTATTTATTTATATGTACGTATTGAAATATTAAATTAAAATATTAGACCTTCTTTATTGTGGACTGTTGTGGGATGTCGTGGCATTGGGATACAGAGAGATATTGAGATGAATGACCTGAGGAGGGTGACAAGTGGAGGTGACTAATTGTGAAGAGTTTAAAGCAAAGAGCTTTCAGAGATTTAAACTTAGTGAAAGCATTGGGATGCTCATGCCTTATTAGTTATTAGAGTATTCTGGATTTCAAAATACAAGGTTTACGAGAGTACGAATAAAGCATAAAAAAACATGTGTCTAATTTATTTAATACGACAAGACAGTATCTTTATGCGCATCTGTATCTGTATCAGCCCATATACGTACCACTGTCGGGCTGGTGCCTCTACAATCGAGAGTACAATTGAGAGTGGCTAGGTCATATAGTCCCCCACGCTGGCCTAATGCGGATTAACGCATTATGGTACTTTGAATAATTAACATGATTTCATAGTACAAAATGTAAAACAATACTTAGAGATTATTTATTAAATAAATGTTATGCATCAGAAATAATTAGGGCAAAATATTTAACATAAATAACCCAGACAGAATTCCATGTATGAAACGAGTATTTTTTTCCTCGAATATGCAATTTATAAGGAAAAGATCATAAATAACACGAAGGTTACATTATTTTGAACGAAATCTCTGAACTCCAATTTAATATTATGTAGTGTAAAATTAAAATTGTATTCGTTTGTAAACCGTCACATAGCCGGCCGGGCACATAGCTCGAAGAACCGATGGCCGTTGGGGCCAGAAGGTTCTTGAGTGGAGGCCACGTACAGGCAAGCGAAGTGTCGGACGCCCGCCTACAAGGTGGACGGACGATCTGACTAAGTTTGCAGGAAGTAGCTGGATGCAGGCCGCTTCCAACAGGTCATTGGGGAGACCCTGGGGGGAGGCCTATGTTCAGCAGTGAACTTCCTGTGGCTGATATGATGATATGATTATGTAAACCGTCACTGAAGTTAAGAAGTTTTAAAGATTTAAAATAATAAGAATATATTTTGTTATCACTAGTTGCCCATAATTACTTCACTATAATAGAACTAGTTTTTACATTGATAACTCTTTTAACGGCAATCGTCGATTAAAATAATAATTGTAATCATCGGAAAGCGACACTTTTAAGTAATTTAACATCGACGACAATTAAGGACGATTTATATTAAAGCAGTGAGGCAGGTTATCGAAGGTCGAATTAAGGTGAAATCGATTAAAGTGCCATTGTCGATGACACTAAATGTGTTCAACTTGACATTTTTATTGCCATAATATTTTAATAAATAAATACACTCAATAGTCACAAACATAGTCCTGACTCCACCCTAAGATCCGAGTTTAGTGTCGTGGGTATAGGGAACTACGAGAGACTTTTCAGCCTCACAAACACCCAGACCCGACAAACATTTGAACCCGCGGCCTCTAGTTTCTCAGTCGACATCTAACCAAGTAATATCCCTAGGATCCAGGGTTCTGTAAACTAAGATTATACACTAGGATGCTAGCTCAAATTTCTTGAGAGTTACAAATTATGGGATAAACCAATTAATATGGAATCTGGAAAATTCCCATCCGGATGTTGCTAAAAATAAATGACGAAACGGAAATTTTCTTATCGCTTTCATAAGCCACAAAAAAATGACCAGTCATACTTAAGTAAGTGACAAAAATTACAGCAAATTTTGCAATAATTTAGGCCATCGAAAAAATGAATCCAGTTTTTTTTTTATTTGTTTTGCATAACAAGTTCAACTTTGATAAACCACTTTCATCTCGTTTTTCACGCAACTCCGTAACATACTGCAAAAATACTCCTCCATGCGTTTTCACTGCCAATTAACTCGCTTTTGTAAATTTCGCTTTTTCGTAAAATTTCATTTTTATGTCCATTACGTAAATTATTAAAATATCTCTATCGGAATGATGGAACAAGATGTTCAAGGTTCTGTTGATAATGTTGGATTTAGTGATCGATCCGAAAATACCACGTTTTCTTGGGAATTTAATTCACAAAATAATTTGGCGAGTGCAGAAAATTGTAGAAGAATTATAATATATACTAAGAAATGTGGTGTAAGTAGGCATTGTAATCTAGTGTATTTGGTTGTGTTTCCTAGATTAACAATTCGACAACACCTAGAACTGAAAAAATATTGTCTAGTGCGACAGTTTGAACATTTTTAATGCGACAATCTAACTTGTAACATCTCTGTTTTGTTTATTAAATTCTCCGTAACTCTCAACATCAAACAGATTGAAGGAAATATTTCAAAAACCTTTTTCACTTACCAGTACGTTTCAAAATTCATCAAATAGATTCGCATTCGAAATGAATGGACAACGTATATACCTGTACACAGAGTACAGTCGACAACAATACTCGGAATCATACAGTATGCGTATATCAATATGTCAATACAAAAAGGCATTTCCGTTGGAACAGGTTTAACTGACGAATAAGCGCGTGCGTTGGAATAACTTGCGATACAACGTACAAAACGCTGTAGCCCCGCTGATTCATACTTCCGTACACATACACATGCACATGGTATGTTTTATTAAGTTGCATCGGTGAAATCATCAGTTATCTATCTACTAATGTTAATAGGAAAGTGGCTAACAGTGTTTGGAAAAGGATATCGTTTTTCACTCCAAATGGATTGATGCTAGCTAGGGAAGGATTATTAAGGAACTTTTTACCACAGAGGACATACTGTTTGCAGGCTAAGACTTAATTACCACTATGAAATTGCTTTCCAATAAAGCATTACCTTGCTGTAGTGGATATATTGTAAGCCATAAGTGAGTTTTTAATCATTTTTTTTTATAATGCTAGAAGCATGAATACAAGTAGTCTTGTATCGTAAAGAAAGCTGGAAATATGAGTAATGTCATTACGTAATGAAGGTCCAAATCTGGGAAGGTTATACCCTATTATACAAAGTAAATTACAAGAGTGCTGCCAATAGATCAATAAGGCGATACCTTTTGCGTAATTATTACATACATTCATTAATGTATATGCAATAATTACACAACATACATTTAGATATGTTCAATTTACAACAGCAACGTATGTGTTGTTATCAAGATATTGTTGTTCATAATTAATGTCGTAATTACAACTAACTGATGAACGCTAGAAAGTTCCTGGAAGGTTTTTTAAATATGGCCAGAAGCAAAACCGATCACAATGTCTTACACCGTCGATTATTATTAACAATATACACTTTCTAGTTTAATTAATGGGAGTATTCTTAAATCTTAACATGTGTAAGATGTCATAGGTGGGCTTGAAAAATGTTGAGTCACAACAGGATGTATGGGCGCGAAAGGAGAATGAATTTTACTATGAAACTTAGTATCGGTACGAAGATTGTTGTGTCATGATGCCTACTTTTTAGTTTAGGGAAAAATATATTTTCAATAAATATAAACATGATTGAAACCCAGGCCCGGAGTTCTTGGAGAAATGAAGTGCAATAAAAAATATTGTTTTGTATGGGGCTCTGTGAACAAAGTGTAAAGTTTGATGATAATTACTTTATTGTATAAAAATCTGTTGCCCGGGATAAAAAAGGAAAACTTTTAAGGACAAACCATAATTTTTTTATAATTAATTTTAAGCAGTATCGGTATCGGGATCAATCATATTTTTTACCGATACTATGAATGGACATTCTTCTTTTATTTGTGTTTTAGTCGCATTATAGATATATTTATCCCACCAAACAGCAGTATAAACGCACTGTTGTGTTCCGGTTTGAAGGACATTGTAGCCAGAGTAACTATTAGACACATTGAGACCTAACATCTTATGTCTCAGGATGGCGAGCGCAGTGGAATGCCAAGCACTACTACTGTCCATGAGCGGTCGTATCGTTTAACATCAGGCGAATGGTATGCTCGTATCGCCATTCATAGCAATAATAAAAATATATTGATATAATGTCGAAATACATAAAAAGCAAACTGTGAACTCCTGGCTTTGTTAAGCAGTTTAATATAGAATACAAAACTTTAATTTAAGATGATGATGTAGTTTCACAATTTCTGAGATTTATTGTGCAATTTGCAAGTAAACTTGCGTATTAGAAACAGGAGGTTTTATTAAAATATTGTTTTGTAAATAACAAAAAAATCCATGAATTGTTATTCCGTTTTTCAGGAAGTTGTTTACAACGGAACAATGGCCTCTGCAACACTTCACTGCTAAAGTCCTCGCTTTATTATTCTGAAACATTCCGATTATTTCTCGTCGTTAATATTTTGTTTCTATTTTTCAGGTAATGCCATTGGCCAGTGCAACAAATGTATCTAATGAGTGAGTTGCAACTGACAGTACCTATTGAACGTGGAAGCCTAGGAAAAATAAAAAAAATGCATTAAAAGTTCATGTTTGAGATACTTTGATATTTAACCAAACAAAATGTGAAATGTCACTTAGGTAATTGAGACATACCCTTAGGTAATACAGACATTATCATAAAAACATGTGATTACGTTGATGAATTTCATTAATTTTTTATCTGAAAATGGACACAGAGGTGCAAAAAGTTCACACATATTTTGTCTGTATTTTGTTTTGAATTGAGTGCGAACACATGTTTTTTTATGTTAATACTAGCGGCCCGACCCAGCTTCGCCTGGGTGCATATATTTTTTTATTCCACTCCACACCAAATACATGTTATTTTTCGTATAAATTCTTGTATACCTAAACTTGACGTAGCTATCCTACTGTCCGGCTCAATCCCGTCTCATCCGTCTGTTCAGTCTCTTCCCGATTTGTCCCGACCTTTCTCTTTATTATCCATCCTGTCTTATAACGTGCATTTACATTTCGTCCTATCAAATCTGTCTGCTATCCCAGCCCTCTCCCATATCATCCACTCTATTATATCCGGTCTCTCCATATTCATGTACATATAAGATTGCCTTATGAAATTTTGCATTAAAAACTTTTCTTATTGTCCATCCAATATTTCTTCCCTTATTTCAGCACCAAAATGCTGTTTTTCCAAATAATATTTTTTTTTTTTTTTTTATAATGGCCCGGCATAGTGGCGGCATTGCACCTGATGGTAAGCGCAAATGCCGCCCAGGCAGAGTATCCATTGGCATCGGACGGCAGTCCCATGCCAATGGAAACAATTATGCCGGCCTGCTAAGGTGCCTCTTCACACCACGGCGGAAGGACCCAGGATTGTAGGAAGGAGGGAACACGTGAGATGGCAAACAATTCCACAGCCTGACGGTGCGGCACAAAAAAGAATTATAGAACCGTTTGGTTCGCGCCGGGATGGTTTGGACCGACAAGCTATGGCTTCGCAAGCCAGCCCGCGTGGTTCTGGTAAGGAATGGAGAGGAGGGGATCAAGTTATACAATTCCTCAGAGCATTCCCCGTGATACAGGCGGTAGAACACGCTTAGAGAGGCGACATCCCTCCGGAGTTGTAGCGACTCTAAGTTGCTCGTAACGTCTGCATCATTGACAATGCGGATGGCCCGCCGCTGCAATCCATCCAAGGCATCGAGCAGGTACTGGGCGGATCCATCCCAGAGGTGCGAGCAGTACTCCATACCCGGCCGGACCTGCGCTTTATATAAGCGACAAAGCTGACCGGGCGTGAAAAACCGACGCACCCTGTTCAGGACTCCAACCCTGCGTGATGTGGCAGTTATTACGCCCTCGATGTGGTCCCTTGGATTGAGATCACAGCGGATATCCACACCAAGGATACTTAGGTCATTCCGCATTGAGAGGGGAGCACCCTGAAGAATGGGGAGGGGAGAGAACGGGGATTTTTTGCACGTGAACGCACACACCTGGGTTTTCTTGGCATTGAACTCAACCATATTCCTAGAACCCCATGTAGAAATGAGATCCAAGGTCCGGTTGAGCTCAATGACAAGATCTTCGCGTCCCTTCACAGTTTCGACTCGGCAACCTGGAGGCCCGCAGTGGTATCGCCCATGAACCGTGCTGTCATCTGCATAGCAATGAATGTTGCCAAGCGACAACATGTCATTGATATGCAGAATAAACAAGGTGGGCGACAGCACCGAGCCCTGAGGAACTCCGGCATTTACCGACATGAGCGCCGAAGCGTGTCCGTCAACGACTACACGCATTCTACGCCCATGCAGAAAGCCGGAAATCCACGAACACAGGTTGCCGGGCAGACCGTATGCCGGAAGCTTGGACAGAAGACCTCGGTGCCAGACCCTATCAAACGCCTTGGCAATGTCGAGGCTCACAGCAAGAGCCTCGCCACGCCGGTCAATCGCCTCACCCCAGCGATGCAGGACAAACGCTAGAAGATCACCCGTTGATCGATTTTGACGGAATCCGTATTGTCGGTCACTGATCAACGAGTGATCCTCCAGGTAGCGGACCAATTGAGCGTTTATGATCCGCTCCATGACCTTACACATCACTGAGGTGATAGCGATAGGGCGGTAATTGGTAGGGTCCGACCGATCACCCTTTTTAGGGATTGGTTGCACATTGGCCTCCCTCCAAGATTCCGGCACAGCACCTGTGCGGTAGGACGCTCGGTAGAGGCGAGTCAGTACAGGAGACAACTCGGCTGCACAAGCCCTTAAAACCACCGCTGGTATCCCATCCGGGCCACTGGCTTTCCGCACATCGAGAGACCGTAACTCACGCCGCACATCACACTGCCTGATGCGAATATCCGCCATTGAGAAACCGCAATCAGGCAGTGTGGGCAGCGTCTGGGAACCACGGTCTTCGAGGCGGGAATTAGCCGCAAAGAGATTTGCCAGTAAGGCAGCCTTCTCCTGCGGCTTGTGGGCCAGCGACCCTTCTGGGTACCTCAGCGGTGGCAACGCTGGGCGGCAGAAGTTAGATTGGACGGCCCTGGCCAACCTCCAATAAGCACGGCTGCTAGTTGGGTGATCGGCCAACGCACGCCCAATCCTGCTAACGCGCTGGGCATCCGCCCTAACGTACGCCTTCTTGCAGGCCTTGGTGGCACGGTTGTAGGCTTTTTTGAGGGAACTGACATTCGGATCCTTCATGGCGCGACCCCTGATCCAAGCGCGATACGCCGCCTGTTTGTCACCGACAGCATCGGCGCAAGCACGATTGAACCAGGAGCGTCCACGGCCCTTACTGGCGATCTCAGAGGATGGAATGTAATATTCCATTCCAAGTCTGATCTCGTCAGCAATAGCGTTGGCACTCGCTGAGGGATCTTTACCCTCAAAGCAGCGCTGCCCCCAAGAGATGGATGCGAAATATTCCCGCATACCATCCCAATCTGCCGAAGAGTAATGCCAGACCTTCCGCCTAACCTGCACGGGACGTGGAGGAGATGCGAACGGTACTGACGACCCAACCAGGCAGTGATCGGAAGTGCCCAGAGGCGCACTAACGGTCACATGATACCCGGCTGGGTGACTCGCCAGCAGAAGGTCCAGCAGAGAAGGCGCATGACTCGCCACATCTGGGATCCTGGTGGGCTGGTTCACCAGTTGTGTCAAGTCATGAGTCAGAGCGAATGCATGGGCAGCTCTGCCAGCATGATCAGTCTTGGAGGAGCCCAGCCACAGTTCGTGATGAGCATTGAAATCCCCCAAGACCACCATTTCGGCCGACGGGAACTGCGCCTGCGCGTCATCAGCCGCCTGGCTAAGATACCTGAACAGCCGAGTCGTCTCATCATCCCCGTTGTGAGACCTGTAAAGGCACACGTAGATGCGGCTCAGGGAACCTAGATCCACGTGCACCCACAGAGCGGAGAAGGAGGGGTCCTCCATGCAGTGCAAACGGCGACAGCAGATGTCCGACCGAACATACAAGCATACCCCGGCTTTAGGCTTGAAGTTTGCTTCAAGCGAATAACCGGGATACAACAGGTAAGAATTATCGGCCGGACAACGTATCTGCGTCTCCGTTAGGAAGAGCAAAGCAGGCCGGGCCGTCTCGAGATGGTGGTGGACGGCATTGAGGTTCGTATGGAGTCCACGGATGTTAGTGAACTCCATAGTGAAGGCGGTGGTGGGGTTAAGCACCGCTGAAGGACCTGCTCTGTTTGGTTGCACTGTCATGGTAGAAAGGATGGGATTGGTGAAGAGGCAACGAGGAGCTTAAGTTCGGGCACTAAGAAGGCCGAATGGGCACCGGCACGAAAGGGTCGGCAGGAAGAGAGCTGATCCGCCGGACGGAAGGGCCCCCGTACCCTCCCGGGATGGGCCGCCGGGACCCCACTTCCGGTCACCAACCGGCACGACGGACCCACCCAAGATTATGCGCGGCATGGTGAGGCAGCCTCTCGAGGTGGTTAGCCCCGATTGGGCCCCTGTACTATACCGCGGGCGGCCAGCGGACAACCGTTTCTACGGGTCTCCCTGGCCGGCGGATCAACATTCTTCCCTTCGACAAACGACCGAAAATACCCACACGGTACAACCTCATGCCCGGACTCAAGATCCTCGAAGAAACCGGAAAACCATAGGCTGATCCCGGAACGCGATCCCCGTACGGAGATCACTATGGCGGTCTTTACGCCTCGTGGACGGTGGTCGCTACCCGGGCGGACACATAAGTCCTACCACCACTAACTGTGTCACTCATTTGGCACTACCCAGGGGTCACGTGTAGGGAATCTAGAGTCAAAGCCTACGGACGCGAGTGACGTTAACCCCCTAATATTGCACGTCATTACTTTTTGTTAGTAATAAAGTTTAGTTTTGTTAATATTAACCATTAAAAAAAAATTGGCCAAAGAACATCGGCCATAATGGACCTTGAAGGGACCAGTTATGAATGGTACATCAAAAAATCGTACGATTTATTACAATAAAAATGCATATTTCCATATATTTTTAAATAGCCGGATAAAAAAGAAAATCTTGAAGTGTTTTAATAATATTGAACGCGTATGAGCGCGTTCCATCACTCATACTTTGTTTCAAAATAAGGTTTTATCTACAGCGTTGAAGGTAGTCAGTGCTGAATTAAAAATAAAGTGTAGGTATTTTCTATGACACATATGACTTCTGAGCGCTGTCATTTGCTTTATTGTGATTTCCAATTTGCGCCTACTGTTATTTCTCTGTTTATATTTATGACTTGGCTTTGATATTTGATAATGGGCTCCGATAGACCCTTGCATTTCTGAAAACCTTGTACGATTGACCATTGGATAATGATATCGCTTTGTGATTTTGTTAAAAGTGCGAAGTATTCTCATATTTCCAACATGAACCCGGAGCGTCAGTCTATCCTTCAAAGTGTTTTTTGCATTGTGTTCATATAATTCAGCATAGTTTTTCAAAATTATATTCTTGTTTTATGTTGTTGTTTTTGACAATGACATTATAATGTGCTATTTTTTATACCTGTAATCCTAACCTAAAAAGCTACAAATATATGAAATATTTTAATAAATCCGGCTTTTTTAAAACCTTCATATAATTGGACATAATTCCTTAAGCACTATGCAACAAAATAAACTATATCTCAGCTGTGTACAATATATTTTTTTGCCAGGTCCCAATATGTATGGACGTGACCGATGTTCTTTGTCCAGGTGTTGTTGAGTTATGCGCTTACCAACACATTTTGCGATTCATTTCTATGTTATAGAAGAAGATATAGTCCACCCCGCTGGCTTAGTGCGGGTTGGCGGATTTTATTTCACGTAGAAATTAATCCGAAAAGTCAGAGGTGTGCCCTGGGATTTGAACCCATGACCATCGTTAACTTATTGGCAGTCGCGTCTAGTACGTTAGCATTTATACAAATTAATAAAACCTTCATACTGCCTTACCAGGTGACGTAAGTAATAGAACAAATATTTAAAAATATAAAACTGCATATCGTTTCATTATAATGTCTAGATACGGCATCAACGTACCAATATGTTTTTTATTCTTGAGTCTGAAAACAATACTGATGCGGAATTTAAATTTATCCCCCAGCTCATCTAAAAGTATCAATTCAAAAAATGTCCTTTATGAAAACGAAAAATTATAATTAGATATATTTTGGTGTACTCCGGCAAAACGCTTCGATAGAGTATACCTTGTTTAAAACTGTTGCAATAATCTCAAAATACAATGGGCTATTTTGGTAGATATGGACATCGTTTTATTTTACATTTAACAAAATTACGCGCAAGACGCCGTATCTAGATAATATTATATACACGATGTACACATTTTTTGAATTTTGTTCTATTTCGTCAGCCGTCAACGAAAGACAATGGAAAGATAGATCATTTTACGTTGGATGGTAGTTGAAGCTTACCCGTCTTTTACGTCTCCCATCAAATAAACAAAGATCATCCTATTTTGGCTGGACTTATCACGCTTGAACGATACCCAAAAAAAAAGGTTTTTAGTATCTTCCTTAGACATTTTCCAATTTTTCTCACCCCTAAAACCTTCCCAGGACTTTTACGAATATTTCAAGACCAAAATCAGCCAAATCGGTCCAGGCGTTGTTGAATTATGCGGTTACCAACACATTTTGCGATTCATTTTTATATATAAGATAAGCGGTTTGAAAACTGAATTCCAACATTTTACCCTGCATTTAATGAATAAAGAATGCATAATAGGTAGTAAGTATTTTATTGACCCATACAGAGCATTGCTTAGAAAATATACATTTCAATAAATATTTTTTGTATAATATATTCTTGATATAAGTATACAAGGCTATCCAGCTGGTTGACGGAAATGTAGCAAATAAGACATTATATAGTGACATATAGTACACCAATGTTCGTAAAAGTAAAACAATCACAACCAAAAATCAAATAATACAAGCGCCGGTCCAAAGCGACGTCGCGTCGTACAAAAACGTGATTCGTTTAGAAACACACGGTGACCTTCGAATTGGAACGCTCCGCTGTGAGGTAACCGAGATGCAACCGACGGTTAAGTAATCGATAGCCGACCGAGTAGATCTAGCTTTAATTTAGCACTTGCGGTAATCGATGCAACCTCTCTAGTATGAAAAAATCTCACGGAGTATGCGTGGTGAGGTATTTCCCATATTTTTATATCCCATATATGTATTATGCCTTCTTACAATTCTCTAAGGAAACTTGGATCTCCTATTCCGTGCAAATACGAATGGAAATTATAGGATTTCTGGTCAAACGAGTATCTGAATTTAAGATTCTAGTGCGGCTTAATGATTGCCACCATTTTATGCCTACGCGATATTACAACGGCCTGTATTTAATTCTTAAACAAGTTGTCACGAATTTCGAGACAAATGTTTCTGATTGGACCAAGCGATTATACATACTGATACTGATACATTGAAGTATTTCGATTTGTATTCGTTGAGAGTTCAACGACGAAATAACCTTGAAATGGATTACTTATTTTTATTTCCTTGATAATTTTATGTATGGCCTCACCAGAAACTATAAATTTACGATACTCATCCCTTCATCTTTAAATGTGTAAATTTTACTACTCTTATTAAATTAAAACGTATTTTAATAAAATAGACGTGGCAAAAAGCAAGCGGTTCCAACCAATACCAATGAATCAACATTGATCGCTCACATAATTGAAAAGCAACCATTAAAAATGAATTTTAAAAGGGAGAGGGGTGGGTCAGGATTGATGAGCTTTTGGGAATTCCAATGACCGCATGAATCGCGATAGGAAAATCATTACTTCAAATAACGTATTCGGTGAAATAGTAAATCGGTGCCACTTTTACTGAGTAATTATGAGTTCGAAAAAAATATTTGACTAAAAGCTGAACTCAAAAAATTAAGGACTGTACTCTCAGATGGTTGCCAATCTTTACTAGTTGGATACAAGAAAAATACAAAATATCTTAATAAATTAAAGTACAAGTTTCTCTTTTCAGTTACAAAACGCTAACAGTTTTCGAGATGACATACTAAACGTGAGTTCATGGAACTCCGTGCGAAACTGTACCGCGGCAACAATAATACGAAATCAGATCAAGTGTTGTGTAGCGACACTTAATCACGTGTTCGCTATTGAAGTGAACCATTTCTTTTGGCTTCGAACCAGTTTGTTTTTATAAGGTTTAGTGTAGGCGCTTGACTGTGAACCGATGGCGACGCTTTATGAATGGGACAATTTCTTGATGCGTCATTGTCAAGAGTGAGAATTTTACAAGCAGATTGTATATTGCACACGTCTTTCAATAGGTTGGTAGTGAAATCTTTGTAGAAAACTGTAGAATCAAATGTATACAGTTACTGCTTATTATTACGTTGACAGTGAATTAGCTTGGATTTGGTAACGTACCCTCGATAGGTATAAGAATGTGCAAAGGTTTGTAATGATGCAATCATATTAGATTCTACACGACTTAATCTTTATTTACCCAAATACAATGGATATACACCAGTACCTTTACAGTCAAGTTGAAAAGATTTTTCTGATTAGATTACAATTACACATCTCACGTCTTTGTTAACGGTAGTAATGTCTAGATCAACAAGAACGCTTCATACTTTCTTTGGTGTCAACCGTACTAATGTAATAAAATAAAAATAAATAAATAAAAATAAATTATTCAAAATGCTGTTGTTTTAAAACATGATAGAGTTTCACATAAAGCCGTTGAAATTCTCTGAGAATTGGGAAATAAAACCATCCGCGACTAGAATGCATTTGTGAAAAGCCAAGCGCGTTTGTGAATTTAGATTTCGCAGTGGCATTCCTCCGTTCATTCGTAACGGTAAATCTTTCGATTCGTGTAGTGGACGGTGTATCGATATTGTCTATTGTATGAACGGTTATCGGTATGTGTTTGCGATATGTAGGTTTTGTTTTTTTAAACGCTATTGTTGTTCGATGTAATAGCAAATATTTATGAACCATTAATATAAACATCTAGTTCAACTTCGTATGTTTTCCGTGGGAAATATACATCGTAAATTATGGAATACCAACTTTTGAAAGGATAGATTAATTCAAGTAATATGGTTTATTTTGTTTTATAACAACCTGCTGATTTTAAATCATGTATGTATTGATAGCCCATCACTACATACTATAACGTTGAAGAAAAACATCGCAAGGAAACCTGCATACCATAGCGATTTGAATGAATTTTTATGGTACGTGAAGTCCGTCAACCTGCACTTGGGAGTAGTCTATATGGCCTAACCATTGTCAATCGTACTCTTAATTGTAGAGGAGGTCCGTACCGCGCAGTGGGACGTACATATATGGGCTGATACAGTCTAGTACAGATTTTAATTCCATATATACGTAGATCGATGTTTATTTTACTTTGTGATACCATGTTTACTGCATTTGTTAAAGAAAAAGAGTTTCTTTCTAGCTAACCGATTGCGTATTACCTATTACATTGTTATGAGGCTACGGAGGTGATGAAGACACTCAGATGTATTATTTCTCCAGTAAGCGTAACTAAAATTGATTATACATTCATTTATTGTCGAAGATATCGATCAACATTGTTGTTGCGTGTCTTGCTATTTACGTTTGTGTAATCAATTCAAATTGTATTCATCGATTGCTGTCCCACCCGGTCATCGAAATGTATCTGCTGTAAATTTTCGTAACCTCTAGCTTAATATTTATCGTATTTTGCCTTTGTGTTTACAATTCTGTTGATGTTATCATACAAAAATCTGACTCTAACATGACGTAGAAAGTTATCTCTCATCAATTGGCTATATAAAGTATAAAAAACCTGAGAGTATCAAATCGATTACATGAGAATATAAAATTGATTTAACAAAATGCAAATGGAAAACAAAGTGTTATTACCCATTGGATTTTGATAAATGTTATTTTTTAGTTATTTTATGTCGTTCTGCTAATCTTTATCTTCACTTTCGTTACATCTAAATTACTTAATTTAAATTACTAATCAATCTTGCTCTTATAATATGCAAAGTACTCGACGTTCGACGAACAACAAATAGGAAGCTAACTTCCTTCCTCAAAACGATTATGCTAATCCAATTGGCATCCGACCCGTTCCACCCAGCGCTGTTTTAAAATAAATTTAATAACATTATGCGCTTATTCTACATTTGCAGTTGTCGCTATTCGCTCTACATATTCTTTTAACACGTCGCGACCGTAAGCGTCAGTATCGTGTGTCTTTTGATGCCTCCGTGCCTCTGAAAGAATTGAATTTGATACCGCTTGCTTGTCTCAGTTGGCCTTATTATGTTGTCATTGTCAATCACACTGCGCAGTGTACTATGCATCGATGGGAACCTTGGCTTAAGATGTTTCGTAAACTGCCATATGAAACCAAGTTAAATATATTGGCGGAAATTTCGTTGTTGCAACGTATCGGGTACTGTAATGTGATTTAATCAACTAAAACTAAAATGACGATTTTTAAACAACATCTAAAACCTTTATAACAAACTTATGATGAATTATATTGATCTTCAAAAATTATAAAAAGCTACAATTGTTAAGGCTGAAATAGAAGATTGCAGGTGGTTTCTTTCTTTTCTTTTTCTATGTCAAATGCTATGTTTCTTTTTATTTCGTATATTCTACATAATTTGTTTCCCATTTCTCCTCCTTAATTTATTTTGATATGAAAGGCATAGTTTGTGATAATTTGGCTAAGTTTTCAAACTTCGAATCTGTCCCCAATCTGTGGTGGTATTTAAAATATATGTACTATTCAAAACGAAACTATTGTTCTAAGCAATTCTCATACCATTATGACCTATTGTAACTGTTACAGTGACATTTGAAACAAGTGAAATCCTAAACATTTATTCACACACAGAAAGCGTTTTACGATCGCAAAATACACGCTTTACATCTATTCCATCTTGAAACGTTGATCGTAAATCCAATAACAACCGCATTGCGAACGGGTTGGCTAAGAAAGTCAACTACGGTCAGTATTAATGTAGTCATCAGGGTTATTGCAAAATGCTTGTGGTCACCGGTGACTCACATAAGACACCTACCACGTTTCTAATTCCGATGCTTGCTAACCAAAGCCTTAGTGTTTGTATAGTCTTAAATAAACTGAAGTTTATTAGCTTTCCGTATCCCTTTTGATGTCGATTTGTATTTCCTATTGAATACTCTGTCCTAGATATTTGATGCTTTAATTTGTTTGATTGCAAATATCAAGACTATTTACTAGTTCAATAAAACTATGATTAACACTTGTTTAATTAGTTTACAGTCGATGAAAACTGACACCATTTTATAAACTGCATTTAAATACATATTTGGTTTGAAACATTGAACGTAAATTCTGATTCATATTGCAAACACAATGTGAAACAACAAAACTGTTAAAGTGTAGCATATGGTAGTCGACATGGCAACTAGTAGGCGTATTATATCTTTAGAGAGCGCCAATATAATTGTTATTCGAGACATTTTTGTGTCGTGGGTGTAGTGAAACGATTTGGTAACATTTTGCCAAGAAATACGAGGCGCCTGCGTTCTTACAACATGACCATATGTTATTGTTGAAGAAGTTAACGTTGTTATGACCTCGACTGACAGTTTTGATTTAGATTTATTTTGTATTGTGATGGTATGACATTAGTCAGGGTTATCGTGTATGTTGGGCAAGTGGATTGATGTGAGTAAGGCGTAGTGTCGTATGAGATTGTCGTATTGCATTGATATAAATTAAATTATTATTGATGTCCTTTATACTTTTGATGGAATAAGCTCTGCTAGGAGGGGCCCATCTTTGATGTCTGGTGTGGTTTTAAGTATCTTTGATTACTGTATTTCCAAGCGCGCCAGTAGTTATGTCCATTATATCAGGTATTAAATGAAATGAATATTTTATAAATAATACAAGCATTCAATGTTATGAGTGGTCTTAATTGCAAATTCTCTTTAGTTACTAAACGGTATTTGGTAATTAATATTTAAAATATGATTAAATTGTTTTTGTTTCAATGTAATCTATACGTTTCATAATGAGTTGGCTAAGAATTATCGTTGAATTGCTATGTCGTAACATTAGGCGTATAAAACAGTTATCAAAACAAATAGTTTAGTTTCGCATTTCCTATTAATATGTAATCGGTTAATAATCATCGACATGTATTTCTCAAAAATCTTAAACACTACTTTTCATACCAATAGTACATACATACATAAACTCACGCCTTTTTCCCAGAAGGGGTAGGCAGAGGTGCCTGGACACCCACATTTCGCCTTGTATGTTCCGTCCCACGATGTGATAGGTGGCGAGCCTATCGCCATATCGGGCACAAATTCCTGACTCCGGGCTGATAATGAATAGAAAAAAAAAAACTATCACTTTGCCCGACTCGGGATTCGAACCCGAGACCTCAGCTTTGCAAGCGTACCTTAGTACAACTACGCCACCGAGGCAGTAATACCAATAGGTTTTTAAATAATATAACTAGAAACAACATGAATAGAATTCGTAACCGCTGAACGATCATAAAAAACTCAAACCATGATTCTCATCATCCCAGATTCATATTAAACCATACATCCTTCACGATTGTTTTCATTTATTGTTTCTTCTATGGAATATTAAAATATCTCCACGTATTATAATCCTCCAGTGCGAATAGAATATGAAATGCAAATGAATTTTACACGCATGACGAATATCCGTGTTACGTGGCCCCATGGAGATACCTCCACTTGTGTATGGAAATTGAATCTCCATAAATTCTTTAACGTTTGAATACGTATTTTGATGTTGTATATAATAAATTTCAAATATAATCATGAGAAATGCTTAGTTTCTATAGATCGGAAGTGATCTTGCGTCATTTTCTGTCCAATCGCTGCTACGCTATGCTTCCAATTTGAAATGGTTTGTTGTCATTAGATTTGATTGTAAAGTCATTTTCTCTAGCGTTTCAATGACTGTGCTTTCTTTTATTGTTTTTTTTGTACAGTCATTGTTCTTAAAGTCATAAATCATTATGTTTGACTATTTATGTGTCGAAAGTAAAATTAAATTATTCCTCTATTTATTACTGAAAGTTATTTTTCTTAGATTGATCTACATAGGCGTCTTTATCTTTAATGCAACGTTATTAGTTTAAATTGCGTCTTATTCAGTAAATTGAAAGCCTCTATTATACGCTTCGACAGCAATTTTTTATTCAATGTTACAGTTTAATTTTGTTTTATTTATAAAACTAGTTAATTCAAAGTGGCAGTCTAATAGAACGTAAAGCTATAACACTTAAAAAATGCAAAGCAATCAGTCTGGCAAAAACCAAAACGTTGTCTCTTCATTGTAATGCAATGACAATGGTTAAGATCCACAAGCATTAAATTCCTTTTTTAAGTATTACGTAAGTGTAAAGAAATGTGTTTGTGATGCGACAGTGTCGCAACGGATCGGTTTTGTCTCATTGAACACAATTACATGCTCGTTGCATTGTAATTTTATATATGAGATCATTATTACGGCTGTGCGATACCCGATTAATTCTTTGAGTTTCGCAATACCAGCAGGTGTGTCTAATCGATGGAAAGTAATTTGCGATTTTGTAACGTTTGAAAAACGAAATTGATTTGACATGACAGAATGTTGTGATTTTCTAGATTTTGATGTTTACTTAATAATAATGTTCACAACTATATTTTCTCTAGTTGAAATTACAACTAATTTAACGAAAGGGTAGGCAACTTGGTGTTTATATGTATATTTTTTTCCCATTAAATTGCTTCAAATAGCTTAGCGTTATCTGATAAAATATAATATTGCACTGATTCAAATTTATCAAAAACCTAACCCAATCAAGCAGGATGTAGTCACACGTCTTCAATATCACTAACTAACAATTTCAAAACCAAACCCAGGTTACCAATCCCAGGAATGATCAAGTTTAAATTTATATTAACATAAAGTGATTGTCCAAAACCCGAAGCTAATTTTGCATTCGGCAGGTGTCGCGTGTGTACGGTTCATTGTCTCGCGAATCCTTGTGCATTCCGGTTTGTTGGTGCCTCGTACACAATTCCCAACACGATAATAATGGTTTTTCTATCATTTGCATGGTGTATTTTAACAATATTTGCTTTCGGATGTTACATTGGATTGTTTTTGTCTAGTTTCCGCTCGTCCTTGAGTAGTTAGTTTAATGGAATTAAAGATTTGAATCCTTAATTTATTTGCGACATAAGCGACTAAGCTTAGAAATGCTCGTATTAATAAGAATGAATCCTAGTGCGTTTTTAGCAGCTTCAATATATTTGAAATTACGCTTTCTGAAAGTATACTCAAATTGGGTTATATATTCTGGAATGTCAGTCGTATAAAAAAATAAGCATGAATGGCTATTCCAATGCATTGACCATGAACGCAGATAATCTAGTCGATGCTTGCTTCTTATTTATATGGGCTCATCAATCCGATTTTGTACCAGTTCAGATGTGCAATCGTCTATACAAAATGCCTGACTGGATATAGCTCTGTCTTGTAATACCTTTATCGACGCTTAGAAAATAGTTGTGCGAAGGAATCTTATGAGAGTTTAGCTTAGACGTGTATTAGCGTTTGCGGAGTTTGAATAAAACATTTAAATAAGTATTAATAGTAGGAATAGGCAGATAAAAGCTTAACACCATATTGATAACTGAGTTTGAATTAATAAGAAATATGGCACTATTCCACCAAAAATAAAACTAGTATAACATATGTGTAACACCATGTTTCGAAATTAACAATGTTTTCTATAATTATTCTAGTATTATTTTAAGGCTCGCTTAGATCTCATTTTATGTTGTAATTTCTTCATTTTAACTATGTTACTTGGTTCGAAAATTTTATCATTTAATACTTAAAATTGTCTCTAGATTATAATTATTATTATTTCTTTTTTTATTTTATAATATGTTTAATTAAATTTTAGTTAATTTGTTTTAGATTAAGTTGTGCTATTGTATTGTTTTAATAAGATACATTGTAATGCTGTCTGTATACACCTGTAAAGGCTCGTCACCTTGCACAATACCTATATATACAACATCATGTAATTTTATCGGTGGCGCACCGATGGTGTATCGATTTAATAAATAAATAAATAAATAAAACTAGAAATCTACTCGCAAGCAACGCAATTGTTTGAAATTTAAATTCATAAGTATAAACTTTGAAAAACGCTAATGTCTTTAGTAGCATGAAGTAAGCTATGCTCCCCTGTTTAAAGGACATGGTATCATAAAGGAAAGAAACCCGCCAAGAAAGGCCGTTGCAAAGTTTAATGACACGCGAGGACAGGAACTAGCGAACTTTTTGGATCGTGCCATACCGTCTTCGAAGTTTACTAGGCCTATAATTATCATGACAAAATTGTTACTTTATATTATTTGCATATCCGATTATTTGCGATTTAATAAAGTTAACAGTTGGAGAGTCGTGGAAGTTAATTAGACTGTCTTATTTTATAGACATGCGTTTTTAAAGTGCTTTTTAATTAACTTTTTACCGTGCAAAGTGCAAAATACGACATCGCCTCTTAGTACTTTCATTCGTTTTAAAATGACAAAATGATATAATTTTGGGTTTGAGGAAGGTAAAAAATACACTCTAAGGTTTAGTTTGAATTGAATGCTAAATATATAACAACCAAAGTCCAAATGGTATTAAGAATTAATAGACTCTTTGTCGTGAACAAGCTGCTCTGAAGTCGTGTCTCATTCGCAGAAGTGTGATTCATACTCGGTCATGGGAACAATGTAATTTATCTGTCACCATCGTCTTTGAGTATCGTACTTGTCTCACTTAAGGTTCCAAGCATTTTCGTCCCATCTTAAAGGAATTACTTCTTGTTGCTGGAAACTGAAGTGCCTAGGTAAGTCTACGTAAGGGGGTTTAAGAGCATTCGTCTCATTCCAAATAAATGTAGCCAAATAGATTTTGAGCTCTTATATTGTATTGTACTGTATCAGCCTATATACGTCCTACTACAGGGAACTGGCCTACGCTACAATCGAAAGTTCGATTGAGCGTGGTTAAGCCATATAGTCCACCACGCTGCCCTAGTGCGGGTTAGCGGACTTTACACACCTTAGAAATTCGCATTGGTATGCAGGTTTCCTCACGATGTTTTCCTTCACCGTTATACTAATTTGCGTTTGACTATCAATACACACATGACTCCGAAAAGTCAGAGGTGTGCGCTGGGATTTGAACCCGCGATCACCGTGAACATGTTGGTCTGGTCCATTACCAACAGGCCACAGGCCTCCATGCACTACACACGCTCTAATATTACTTAAGAATAAATAAGACAATTTATACCATAACCCAAAGTTGACTCATTATGTTATTATGTACTAATTGACTGCTCATTACAAATATATTTTTTTGAATTTATATTTTTTAAATCTTACGGTTTACTATCGAGCAGGGATCGCGCCCGCAATAGTTACCGTTGTTGATGAATGCCCAATATCCTATATATACCACTTAAAAAGTCCCCTTGCAATGAAACAGAAATACCAACTACCACTGTTTTATATCTGTTTAATTTATGCCCCTGTAATCAGGTCGCAGCGATTAAGTTGAACAGTTTTGTTCACGTTGCGAGTTGCGTGTCCGACGTCGTTTTAGGTCTAAACATTGTAAACTGCTATAATTTAAACTGTCTGCCTCCGGCTGTCCCCCCTTCCGCTAGTAAAACTATGAAATCACTGGCAAAAATGTCCTAGTATAAATTATACAAACTTTTTTTTGTGACTTAAATAATATTTGCGTTTTGGTTTTGTAAAAGGCAGAAAATTATGCTGATTTTAGTCTGCTGTGTTTTGTTGGTAAATTAATATTGTGTCCATCGAGCTATAGATATTTATAAAAAATATGTATTTTGTATTTTATGATATTAAAATAGCAACTCTCCAACTATATGCTATAATATTTACGAATCGATAAACCCGCACAGTCTGTGGCCAGATATAGAAATATAAACAAGGAAGGAGCCACGCAATAAATGATTAAAATTATTTGCTTTTATCGTTCCACTTATATCCACCCCTTTTCCGGTGCTTTATGGCCGGTCATGACGTCATCGCCTTGACATTTACCTTCGTTGCACGTAAATAATAACCCGAAACTTAGTTACATATTCAGTTTCGATGTATTAGTTAAGGTTAGTGAGCACGCGTGTAGAGTTAATATGGTTAATTACTATTTAGTAAGCTGTTCCCGTATTAATATAATGTTGAATTATGGTATTTTAAATTATAATCATTATTATTCATAGTTTACATTTGAAATTAATTGAGTATTTATTTATGGTAATAAAACTCCGAAACTTAAGGCCCTTCTCTCATTATGTGACAAGGTTTTATTATGACGAGTAGTTGGACGTTTTCTTTCTTTCCTTTCTTTCATAAATTGATCGCAATACGTGAACAGTCAATATTACTTCAGTTATACTTGTGTTTGGTAACTTAAGTGATTTTAAAATATAATATTTACGTATACATATTTCATTATCTCTGGTCTTTTGAAACCTTGTTATTATGTCAGTTTTTATAATACTTTGCACTGCCATTATAATATAAAATTCAAAGATCTTCGTTTTATCACTCATTAACTTCCACATTTCTACTGAAACACATTTTAAACCCGTGGTATCATAACCGACAGTAACAAATAGACATTCTTACAAAACATCGCACACGCTCACATCACATTCGATTACGAAACTCGTTACAAATGTTCCAACAAATAAAAATTAATTGCTTTCTCATTCATATTTAGTATTTATTAGACGCCGGCTCTCGCTGCAAAAGGTAAATGTTAACACCCTACGACTCGACAAAATTGTATACTACCGTCATTTAAAAACTCTTCAACCTTAACCCATTGAAATAGAGGTTAGATTCGTGTAACAATATGAGTATTGTCCGTTGAAATAGCGTGGTCGAATCAAAAAGCCCTTCAATCGAATGTTTAAACAATAAATATTTATCTCCATACACTTTCATTTTCTTAAGAGTTGTGAAATGAAAATAAGAGTGGTCCACTAACAGATGAGTTCTTTTGTACGGATGAAGGTGTAGTTTTATTTTTGTTTTTAGTTCTACTTGCCGTTACATCTACGAGATGAATTCAAATTGATTTTTTAATATACTTCTTTGTTTGTTTGTGATTTTTTTGGTTAATATCGATCTGAATATATTTCAAATTAAAAACTAGCTTTATTTGGAGTGTAGTAAAAAAAGTTGTCTTTATTTGTACTGATATATGACATAATATCTACTCAAACGTGTGACTATAAACTAAGGTTAACTTTTAAGCTAAAGGATCTGCCATTACAGTAGATTAATGTAAAAAGTTGAATTCATCTCAAATCTGGCCTAGGATGACATAATTGTGTAATGTGTTGTCCGGCTAAACTTTGCAGGATCTTTATAAGATCAATCTGCCACATGCGACCCTCTCTCTTCAGCCAAAGAAAGCCTACTGATGAACATAGGCCGTCCCCACTAATCTCTACATCGACCTGTTGGAAGCGGCCTGCATCCAGCGACTCCTTGGAACCTTATCTAGGTAGTCCATTCACCTTGTAGGCAGGCGTCCGTCATTTCGCTTGCTTAGCCTCCACTCCAGAACATTTCGTTCCCAACGGCTATAAATTCTCGCGCTTAGTGTTCGACTACTTCTTTCCAAATTAAGCTGCTAGCACCTAAATAGTACATCTTAATAAAGGCTCTATAAATGAAACAGTATGGTGCAACCGTCACTTTGATCCAGTACTATTGTGCGTGTAATATCTCCATTTAATCAGCGTGGTGCATTGCGTGGGCTCGTTTGACATTGACCTAAAGATGCAGAGGCTGTATACACCTGCGTAAAGGCGGAGATGATAATGTTTATTACGCCCTTTCCCTGCATTTAGAGAGTTAATTAGATGTTTAACAAAGTTTCCTATTTGTCTTGAGATTTTAAGTAATAATACCTATAGTATGTTGTATTTTGAGATCAATTTATATTTCTAGGATAAGACATGATAAAGAGAAGAATAAAATATTAAAAAAGATAGCATAGATGTTGCATTGCATAGGTATAAAACATTGAATACTTTGGTTTACAATATTAGTCTTGATGTATATTATAAGTTTAATATCACTAACACCCGTTGCCATAGCTGAGTCACAACAAAAGCACCATAGTTACCATACAGCTTTGGGAACGTATCTATCAGTGGCGTGCCTAGGGTTGTGGACTAGGGCAAGCCCAATATTTTTTTTAGCAAGAATATGTATTGGTTCAGGAGCAAAATGGTATTAAGAAAGAAGAACGTGTTCATCATGCGATAGGGGGCGAGCCTATGCGATAAAAAAATATATATAGAAAAACGACCCGAGATTCGAATCCAAGACCTCAACTTTGCGCCATCGAGGCAGTCCTAGACCTACCACACGATCTATATAAGATTAGGATAAAAACTAATAAAATAATAACTGTCTTTATCACCGTTATGAAAAAATCTATTACAATAAGTTGTTTCGAAAAAATCTAATAGATGGCGCGATTTTCACAGCCAGCTATTTAATATTGCCAAAATACTGAATGGCCTATCATTAGTTTTAAATAGATGAATAAAACAAATGTGTAAGTCAAATTACTTTTGGGCATGCATACGTAACTTTATATTGCAATTATTTTATAAATTAATTACACCATATAAACCACTACAATAGCACAAGTACGGCGCCGTGTTTAGTTTCGCGGCCAGAAATTATTGTTATTAATACATTCATGTAATGCTTTTGTGTATGCATTTTTTGATTCATGATGAGCCCTGAAAGGAAGCTCTTGATGAGCTCAATGGCAAACAGTGTCAACTAATATCTGAAAAACACTACGATTACTGTCTACGCGAGCATAATGTTTTGAAATCTCATCACATATTATGTATCTGACGCATAAAGAGGTTTCTATACGCTGTTTGCTGGAATTATGAAAAGATATTAATGCATAATATAGTTTTCTGTACTTTGAGAAATCACAACAAATCAGGCGTAGGTTTTGGACAAGATACGAGTAGTTGTTTGTCAACGAAATGTAATGAATTTACCTTTTCCTCGCCGATCAACACTTGCACGCACTTCAAACCATCACAAGGCACATTTTCACCCATTATTATACGTAATAAACGTAAAATACCAATGATTTGCTTTATAAACATCTTAGTAAAATACTATAATTAAACGAAAACTAAACGTAGATGTTCTGTGATTACTGGTTAATCGTCCGCTCGAAAGACATAATAATAAACGTGAAACTATCCACAGTTCCTAAATTATGTACAATTCCAAATTATATATTAATAAACATATTTAAAACATCATAATACGGTCTCAAAAAATATCAATTTATTTTATATATCATCCAATATAACTTATAGCAAAACATAAATATTTTTCCATAAATTTGGATCATAATATGACGCGTCAAGTGCACAACTTCACTACGCGAAGCCGGGCATTTTGCTTGGTACAAATTGCATTATAGAATAGCTATATGTATAGGTACGTAGTGTCATGGTAGTAGCAATTCACTCATAGGTGCGACTGAGAGGGCAATATACGCCAAAAGCCAGGTAAAAGCACACGAGAGAGAAAAAGATAGATAATACTTTGGTGTGTTCCGTCTTTTTACGTCACGCGTGGACCAGCGTTGATTTTGAATGAAATATTTTTATGTTAGTTTTAGCGGCGCTCGCTTAAGCGAGTTGCTAGGCGTGGCGCTGCAGGCGCGGGTGCTCCGTCGCAGGCGCGGGGCTCCATTATAGCACGCCGCGACGCGGTAAATTTAAAAATGATAGACGTTTTGCATTAAACGAATGTATTTTATTTATGTTACTAATTTTTCTTTAAGATAGAGTATATGCGTATTAAGTAGGGCAAGCCGGGCTTTTGGGCTTGTATGGAAGTACCGCAACTGGTATCTATCCATAGTACATCATGCCTTTTTCTTTTTTTTCTCCTCTACTGCAGAGAAAGTGAAGCCCACGTCCCAAACAATTAACACGCACGGTTTGAGTACATCACAAGCACTCGAACCCGCGACGTCGGACAAGCATGGCGAGCTGTTAACATGATGGATTGAACCGCTGTCGGATTTCGCTCAGGGCACTTCACGCTAATTGCTTCCAAATTGATTTAAACAGCGCGATAATCATAGAAAGTAAGGTGTGTTCGTATCGAGAATGAATTCATTCACAGGGCGTATGTAGTAAGAACGTGTTACTACTGCCTTTGTTAGTACGTGGTTATTTTTATAATTGGGTTTTTGAATGGTAGGGCTGGCATTGAACCAAGCAAGGTAAGTAATCGCCACCCATAAACATCTCCATATAACGCTTAAGAATCCCAAGGATACCTTCAGACACGTTCACGCAATCTGAATTGATTTGAATATATTTCGAAGTTTAAACCAGGAATTTTCTCTTAGGCTAAAGGAAGTAAACTACTGAACATAGTTCTCTCCCAAGGATCTCCACATTGAGTTGTTAGAAGTGACATGCATCCAGCGATTTCCTGCAACTTTAAACAGGTCGTCCATCCACCTCGTATGCGGTCATCGTGTTGCAGATGTTCATGAGCGTCGGTGATCATTTACCATCAGGCGAACCTTTTGTTCGTTTGCCCCAATAAAAAGAATATGAAGAACTACTAACCATCACATAAATTGTCGAATAAAAAATCTTCGATTCATCACAATTTTCCTACACACGTGTACACTAATACCCAGCTAAGTGTGGGAAGTATTTTATTACTGAAAGTTTTATAGAAGTTGCAGTTAGCGTTGCGCAAGATGCGTCCAGCTAGGAAGTCGCAGTTTAATAGCTCGATCATGTGGAAAGCTGCACGTTAACGATACCATTATATGATTTGAATTAATCACGTATTTATAGCTTAAACTTTGTGATAAACGATTGCAGATTAGTTTAAAAATGGGAATGGTAGATTTTGATATTTATGTGTAAAAGTTTTACGAATTTTGACGCTGTATCGGCCTACTGGTGATTTTGTTTGTAAATTGAGAAGAAAAATGGTTTTCTATGGGACTTTTCTGCCCGTGTTTTTCAATTATAAAAGTATGATTGTAAAATGTTTATACACAGAAATATTCTCCCTGTATTTTGGACACCCACATTTCGCCTGGTATGTTTCATCGCACGATGTTTAATAAAGTTGAATAAATGTAGTATATTTCAAAGAAAAACATTAGATGATATATTTGATATCCTAACAATAATTTTAAAATAAACTGCTATGTATTCATTAATCTACATCACATGATATAATAGACCAATAAAACGTTTTCACTAGATTACACAAGACATATTCCTCACCAAACACAAAAAGCTCGTAAATATGCCCACATGTGTAGTTTCCAAACTTTCGTTTAATCAACGAAGCTCTATCAATTAAGAGTCAATTGAATTGAGATTAACCATTAAATTCGGCTATTACTGTTTTACTAGTCTAACAATTACCGGAGCGGCGCGCGCCTGCATCAATGAAGATAAATTAATGTACCTATATAAATTGATATAGCTTTCTATTCACATGCGTAGGGCAGGCGTGTAGTCAGAGTATTGTTAAACGTACGCTTTGTTGTATTATTTATAGCAATTTTCACTGGAACTTATTTACGTAGAAAAAGACTATTGTAGGAACTTATAAACATATTAATAATTTTACTAGTCATCACGAGAAAATACCTTAAAATATATTTCGTAGAGTGTTCGTCAATAAATATATTAGTTTTCAACCGATTTAAAAATAAGAAGGGGTTCTCAATTCGTCGGAATATTTAGTATACCGTCGAGGAACATAAATGCGTATAGATTTTTAGAGATGATGTTCAAGTTATTTCTCTTCCTACCATTCAAACGTTATAAAAGAGATGAAAAACCGACTAGTTCCTTTTTTATTTTATAAATATTTTTCATCATAATCATCACAATGTATAGCATTTACAGAAGGTAAATAAGAACAAATTACGTTATTTATTTTTTCACTATACTCGTATTAATAAATAATAAATACACCCAACAGTCACATACAAAGTCCGGATCCCACACTAAGATCGAGTCTTGTGTCGTGAGTATCAGAAACACCCAGACACAAAACAAATACTTGTGTATCACTCAAATAATCGAACCCGCGGCTTCTCGTTTCACAGCCGGCGTCTAACCAACTGCGCCTGGGAGGATGTCCAGTTGTATATATATTATTTCAACATTGCTATTTATTTACATGGCCTTATTGAGACCCTTATTGTGGCCCTTAATATGGCCCTGTACACAGTGCGTGTCTTATTCGTATGAACAACGGCCATTATTACATTAGTAATGTGTAATGGTCAATTAGAAATTATTTTTACTATTTACTTCTCTTTGAACACATTATGTATAGTTTTTGTTCCATTCCCATTGTTATTATGTAATTTATTTATCATTTTATTACTTTCGATTGAAAACAGTTAATGAAATTCTTTGCGACTACCTGATTGGCATAGCAAAATTTCAATGACATCTTTGAGATAACTTTAAGGAATTGTTGATGAAAATGGTACCCTGTGGCGATTTTTTGAGGGATTAAGTGCGGAATTTTATCATTGTGATCTAATAATATGGTAAATAGTTAAGAACACGTTACGCCCTTTCTGTTATAGGTTTTACTGGTAGTAGGTCTCTCATAAGTGAGAGGCCATCTGGGTGGGTTGTTACCCACCGCAATGTCTATTTCTCCCGTCAAACAGCTGTGTAAATGCACTGTTGTGTTTCAGGTTGAAGGGCATTGTAGCCAGAGTAACTACTGGACATATTGAGACTTAACATCTTATGTCTCAGGATGGCGAGTGCAGTGGAATGCCAAGCATTGCTTTGTTATTCAAGGTGTTTGGTTTTGCTACTGTTTATGAGCGGTCGTATCGCTTACCATCAGGCGAACGGCATGTTCGTCTCGCCATTCATTGCAATAAAAAAAATGCTTATTTGCATATTATTTTGTAATCAGTTGTAAGTAGACATTTTGATTTGTAAGTTTCACAATTTTGTTTGACTAAATAATGATTTAAGAGAAATGTTCTTAAAGTCAGTGACGGCCGTAGTTGTGTTTGCGATGTTCTTTTGTTTATTTGAACTGGCTTTTACTAATTAATGAACCGATCCACGACGCAACTCTCTTAAACTTAAACTGTGACTTGGTTAAATTAATACTATTGGGTTCATTCTAGGAAAATTACAATATTAAATTACCTTTCTAAGTAGAATTTCACATCTACATCTTGTCCCTTTATTCTTGTAGGAATATCTGGATGTTTAAATATATTACTGAGCCTCCGTGGCGCAGCTGGTTAGACGCCGGCTGTGAAACGAGAGGATGCGGGTTCGATCCTCGCACCGACGCAAATGTTTGGGAGGCCCACAAATACTTGTCTCGGGTGTATGTGTGTCCGGAAAGTCTCTTGTAGCTTCTGATACCCACGAGACAAGACTCAATCTTATTGGGGTCAGGACTATGTTTGTGACTATTGGGTTTATTTATTTATTTTACTGTTGAGCAGTAATTTAGCTATTTTGTATGCATGACCATCCAACAACCATATTATTACGAGTTTTCTGGTTTGATTTAACGAATATGAAAGGTCCTTAGGCTGATCACGCCTATCTTAAAATATTAAGTCTAGTCATTGTGCAAAAGAAAAAGAAGAAACAGTAGTAATTGCAATCAGTATGACTATACCACCCGTAGTTACTAATTACGGTATGCCCAAATGTGGAGAGACTCATGTCAATATGTATTGAAAGTGAAATTGTGATGCTATCTTCACGGAACGAAATCGACCGTGATCCATACAAAGAGATGTTTGTTTCTATTGAGTTAAGCATATATTATATGCGAACAAAGAAGTGTTTGAAATTGCTATCTGTGTTATCTCCATGAAATATGATAAAGGATTTCTGTTCATGATTTGAAAGTTTTGATTGGTGAAAGAGCTGAAAGATCTTATCTAGTTACCAAAACTGTGTATGCAATGATTATTATGTTTATAGAAGGTACTCTAAATTGTTTAATTCATAGACGAACCTAATAAGCCGTTAGTTAATACATATAAAATAAATTAATTGGTCGACTTTAAAGGACGAAAGGTTGCAAAAATTTACCCTTTGGATTTGTAACTTTTAAAGGTTTATGTCCGTAACGAACAGCTGATTTAGTTCTTCTTAAACTACTTTATTATTAATAGAAAAAATCATAGCCGTAACTGCCAAGTTATTCTATTTTATCTTCAACTATGGCTATAAAACAAGTTGGAGGCATCTGCATATCATTGGAACATGTATTTATAAGCCGATGTAAGTAGCTACGGAATGCTGTTATTATGAATTTGGTCGTCGCCACATATTTTTCTATAAAAAGTGAGTTTTTTCTCAGTCTATCGTCTCTATCGTCAGGACAGGATTCGTCTTGCTGCACAAGTGCACCGACCATAATCGTTATTGCTATGGGGTGGTCCGTTTTAGAGGCAGATTTATTCCTGTGAGATTTATAATATTATTTTTTACTTACTAGGCGTTTCAATTTATTTTTTCTTCATGCCAAATGAAGATATAAATTACATCAGGAATTGTACGCTTATTTTATGCCTAGATTTTCCATGAGTCCCTGGAAATCTTTCTGTATCACGTGCATCCCACTGCACGGCAAGGGCCTCCTTTACAATCGAGAGTGGTAAAGTCATATAGGATTCAAAAAGTTTGTGGAGTATCTAGGCACATTAGTGAAGCTTTACGTACGGCGTCTCAACATTCCAAGTTCGTATCGTTTCATAGAGTAACCATCCAGTAGTTAACTTCTTTTGGCTGATGATGATGATGATGATGAAATGTGTTCTTTTTTATATTTATATTCTTTTTTTTTACTTTATTGTATTGTTGCATTGTTATAATTATACTGTGTTGTATACGGCTAATTTGCGCGATAATAAAAGCATTTTCTTTTCTTTTTTCTTTTTCTAACATAAAATAAATCCTTAACCTCCTGTATAACAAGGAGCCCGGTCCTCGTGATATCCTTCTGATGCGAGATAATTACACCATTGTGTACGCAGGCGCGCCGCAATTCGATCCGATCCGATTCGATACACCGCCAGGTTCGATTCTTAGGGACTAGTAGATAATAGTCATACAAAAAATGATTAATTACTTATTGTTGCTATTTGCGGAGTAGTTTGGGTAAATTGTTATGGCTAACATGAAGCAGTTTATTGGTTATGTTTTTAAAAACGTGCGAAATATTTTGGAGTAGGTATAATTAATATTGATTCTTTTTTTCTAAGTATTAAATTGAGTTTAGGCAAACGGTTTAATTTTAAAGTATCCGGTGACTCATTCTACAAATTATGTTAAATGTATGTTCTGTCGATTAAAAATTAATTTTGGATGAGGACGGAATGAAAATCATTATATGTAATTTTCTTTAATATGTTTGGAGTGAGAATAACGTCATTCGGCTGCTGTTTTTTTTTTACCTCTTCGTCCTTTTTGTGAGTTCATTCAACGTAAGCTGGTTTTGAGTAATTGGTTTCATTTTTTACGCCTATTGTTTCTCCCAACAGATTGTTAATGTTTTGTCTATTTTATTTCATAGTCGTGAGATGAGAGGAATCATTCCGAGAGATTTCTTGTTAATTGTTTTCAAGTCTTGGATACTTTTGAATTTATTATACCTTATATGAACGTAATCCGTGTAAATTATATCAATTCTTAATTCTTTCTTAGAACATACTAACAAATAGTATATTTAAATGGTTTCATTTGTAGACATCATTATTTTTAAGTAAGAGCTGGATGCCCTTTATCCCATGCCTTTACCTGATCCTTTCGTTTCGATTGGTAATCTTGTTTTAAGAATCCAAGTGCTGTATATTTGCTCTCCGTACAGTGGACCCCCGGTAGTCCGATAAACGTTTTGCAGGGCAGTGTCGAACTATCGCATTTGTCGGATTATAGAGTACTGCCTAAGACCCCCATACTCCGATTTTTTTACAAAAGAGTACCTTGTAATCCGACAAATTACAGATCCGCTGATTAGACTCTTTGTATGTATTATATATATGTACTCTGAAGTACAAATCATACTTCATTATGTATGTTAAATTTAGTCTATTTAGCACCGCTATCCTCTCGCATGTAGTCAAATTCAAACTAAGCAATCAGAATCAAAACAATACCCTACGCGTCGAGCACAATAGTGATGGTGCGTATATGTTGTAACTTCTTGAACCATGCATTAGCGAATATTATAAAAAAAAAAAAACAATAATAAATAATAGACCATGTCGGATTATAGGGGGAGCCGGATTAGACAGGGGCCGGATTACCGGGGGTTCACTGTATATAGAATGTACTCTGTGATATTTGCTGTCTCAACGCAGCAAAAATATCATTCGTTTAATCAGCCCTTTCAATGGATATTAAATACCATCAAATAAATCAAAGTTAACAGCTTGCGGAAGTCTCATCAGCGTAAATTCCGAGTATACCGCCTTTCCATTATAATTGAGACTAATTTCACTATAATTATCACAGCTCACCCTTTCACCCATCAAGTGACGTGTGAATTTTGGCGCAGCAATTTTCTGTTTACAACAAATACCTAGTTAGTGATTTTATCTACGACTACAATCGTTTGAAAGTAACATGGCTGTTAAATATTATCACTATTTTTATCTTACGGAGAAGTGTGAACGCGTTAGCTAAATAATAAAAAAATTAAAAAAAGAAATTGACGTGCGGAAATGAACTTATTAAACTATACGACTGTCCAATTGCTAACAAAATTGCAAGTGGTTTAAGGAATTAGTAAAGGTATTTTTTCGTGATGACCGTGATCTTGAGAAAGAGAAGTTTAATATGTACATGAACTTTAAAACAGGAAATACGCATCATTTACTACTATTATTCTGGTAGAGTTCCTAAGCTTTCGCTTAAAAAGTATTTGCCATTTGTTTATTGTCACAAATATTTTTTGTCCGATACGTTCATGTCATGTTCATGATAGACTACCTACATTATAAAATGTAACTTGAAAAGACAAGATTTTCCTTATAACCATTTCTGTATGCTTTCTCATGAATTTAATAATGAAAAACTATTATTATAATAGCATTTTATAATAAAATCTTATCACATTATTAAAAACATATCTATGCTCGAAGTAATTTTATTTCCTACATAATCATATAATTTTATTGAAGCGCCGCTTTTAATCGGACCATGGGAAAGAAAGAACACGATTAATGAAATGACTACACTTATTAACTAAATGGAAGGTTATTATCTAAATCTGTCGGATTAATTGTGGTCATGTAAAACACGAACGAAGTTGCTATTTAGTTTATGTGATTTGATATTTCTGTTCGTGAATAGTTCCTATGGTATCTGGGAACGAGAAATTCTCACGTGATAAAAATGTTTTTATGACATTGTAGTCTGTAGCGTGAAAACTCTTGAAAATTCTATCACAATTTTGGGCTTTAAAGAAATGTATGTCTGTATCGAGAACAACATCAAATAAACGTATGAACGACAGTATTCAAATGAGTAAATATGAGACACAACTTGGTATATGCGGTATGCCCCACAATTAAGCGGAAACAATTTAATTCTTTGTTTTGTGTACAGCAAAAAACACACCATTAATAAACACATCCGTTTTTTGTTCATTATTTCAATATTAGAAATTAATTTAGAACGTAATCACTTCAGAGAAAGTTCCGGTTGGGTTTTTTATCTTCTGTGTTTGTTTAAGATTCACACGGTGTTCGTGATAAATATATTTATACGCTACGCTTGAAATTAAATCACTGATCTGTCAGTACTTTTACTGCTACAAACCAATTTATAAAGGTCTCTGAAATGTAGCATAAGATATAGAAATGAAAGGTCTTGCAAGTCTCAAATGTAATTCGTCAATGGAGCAGGCTTACTCATCGTAATTTATTAGAATGTTTTTGTGCTGTTTCCTTATTTGATGATCTTTTTGTGATTATGTTTTCATTCATGTGTTTGAGTGCTCGTGAGATAAGTGTATTGGAGATCAATGATATGGTTCTCTTTATATCGTTCATTCAAATTGTTCTAATTGAATTGAGCTTAAGATAAACTCGAGTACTTCTATATATGATGTATGTTTAAAAGAAAAGCAAAAACAAAATGAATAGAAATAACAAATTATGTTATTGCAACTTATTTAATTAATCAATATATAAAGAGCCCTGTGACATATTTATAAGATATCCAAAAAACAAATTGAGGGAATTGAAATGAATTTTAATATGAAATCTTCAATTCATAGTGCTTCTTGTCATACGGCGCAGCGCGGTAGACGTATGTAATCATTCCTTTGTATTTAGTTCTTAATTTCAATCCACCACTCCCAAGCTTTGTTTCTAAACCAACGTACTACTTCAATATTAGTGCATTTCGCCCAGCTATCGGTCAACTTGCGGTCCACGCTGACGTCACAGCATTTTCCAATATAGCATGGTTGTTAAGATCCGCTGGCGAGCAAGTACCAACTACTAGTGGACCACTCGACGTAAGTCACGTACTACTATTATCTGAACT
This sequence comes from Hyles lineata, assembly GCA_030180105.1. NCBI lineage: Eukaryota > Metazoa > Arthropoda > Insecta > Lepidoptera > Sphingidae > Hyles > Hyles lineata. Next base: position 8,528,442 of record JARJEE010000023.1, read on the forward strand.
CCATACCCGATACAGTTACGTACACTTCCACATATAATCCCTAATATGCTAGAGTCATAATTTTTTATAATTATCTATACTGAATAAATACGTTATGCATAATCAGAGATTTTTTTAAATCCGTATAGTAGTAATAACTAAGTTACAAACATGAAAAAAGTTGGTGGTAGGAGGAACAGAACAGGATGCAAATTGCACGACGTGACGTCATCTTCTATAAGGTGCACGCGTGTGAAAGAGAAAACGTGTGTCCCCACCGTACTATTAAAAATATTGATGTCTCAGTCATTTAATAACAAACATTGATGCTATTTTCAAATTAGTATTTTTTGTTATAAGCGATACTTTTTACGAACCATTACTTACTGCTCAAAATCAAACCTTGGACACAACTCTATTATTAAATATTGGCTGATGACGTCAAATGGTAAACGATAATGATGATATAATTAATGACCTCACAAAAACTCCAAGATAGCCAATATTCAGTAATGAATTTCCTGAGGCTAAGATGAAAGGGAGAGTACTTGTTAAGATTTTTGTAAGATAGATAGGAAGAATCAGAACAGATAAGTCAAGGCTTAGGTCAGAAGAAGTGCTCAAATGATTTAGTTTTACTGTTTTGGGTTCAATTAATACAGTCCCCCCATAATTGTTTTCTCGTATATCTTCATGTACAGACATCGATTAGTTAATTGATACATGTAGTTAAATAAACCATGATGCACATAATAAATTGTACTTATTTAAAATTAATGTGAATTTTAGTATGTTAAGCTCCGCATGAAGTGTTTAATTTGAAATAAAAAGAGTTCCGTGTGAAAAACGATGAATCAAAAAGCGGTTAGCTTTTCAACTGTTATTAATTTACTACACATCATAGATTTAGTATACATCTATGCTACACATAAATTTTAAACTGAAAATTAATCATACACAAGGTAGCAAGTCTCATACATTTCGATCGAAAAACCTTGGTATAGAATTTAAAATTCAGCTTCTTGGTATTACCTCATATATTATTCCTATGTGGTGTACGGAAGGGTGGTTTGTTCTGTCAAGACAACACACATAGAAAAGCGTGTTAAAATCGATATCGATGGCATTGGATGGTTTTGCTATAAATTGTTTATGAGGAAGCAAGGTTATTGGGATATTTGGGAGAAAAAAAGCAAACAAATGCTTAATAAAAATTATATCAAATGAAGTATTTGACAAATGGAAACATGCGAATTTTATGTTTCAAAGACACAAGATTGAACTCGAGGCTTTCGCAACGTAGTTTTTCCCTATACTGAATTCTAACATTACATGCAAGAATATCTTGCAATAATTACCAAGTCGACTGCTTTATAATGATTACTAGTTGTCCGATCCGGCTCAGCCCGGGTGCTGATACTCTTTTTAGAAAATACTTTATAGCAGCGTAACTATATGTCTGGGATATCCTAGGATTCTTTTTTTATTTTTTTTTACTTCAGTGAATGGCAAGACGAACATGCCGTTCGCCTGATGGTAAGCGATACGACCGTTCATAAACAGTAGCAAAACCAAACAACACCTTGAATTACAAAGCAATGCTTGGCATTCCACTGCGCCCGCCATCCTGAGACATAAGATATTAAGTCTCAATATGTCCAGTAGTTACTCTGGCTACAATGCCCTTTAATCCGGAACAACAGTGCATTTACACTGCTGTTTGACGGGAGAAATAGAAACTGCGGTGGTACCCACCCAGATGGCCTCTCACATATGAGAGACCTACCACCAGTAAATTCTAATGGTGAATTTTTTTTTCAAATCGGTCCGGTAGTTTCAGAGCGTATTCAATGTAATCTTTCCTCTTTATAATTTGATATACGTTTAGATTTAACAAAATCATGGGCATATTTTATGGTACGGGAATCTTTTCGGTTCTGCAACGTCAAAATAATATGACAATAATGTGATTTCTATCGCCAAGTGTACGTATTTAGAACAGTAGGCTGATTAAATTGCCGCACAAGATTTTCCGAAGGTCAGCGCGGGCTCCAGGTGTATTGTGGGTTTTAGAAAGTGTTTCTATTTAGCTAAATTGCTTTGCATGAAAGTGCTTATTAGGAGATTCTATCGCGGCTAGTATAATTCGATAGTTTTGTACGGAATCACGATTTGAACCTTTGTTTACTTCAGTTTTATTGAACTTTTGTTTGAACTTTGATGTAATAGTTCAATACGGATATCTTTACGGATGTTACGTCTATTGGTTTACTGATGATGGGAATTTCCTATCTTGAGGAGAGATGCTTATTTCTCAAGAAACTTATGTCACCCAAGTTTTATACTTACACCGATCATATTTTATGTTATGGTGTTACTAAGTCTCATCATTCGTCCAAGTTACGTTTCCTATTATTTATTTTGCTTGAAGCTTTTACTCTTTCATATTACTATCGCGTCACGTACTTCAACGTCAAGAATATAAAGTAATTCAAAGCAGTTTCCCTTATCAAATAATGTAATGACATCCGTTTTCTGTCGTGCTTCGGCGATTCGTCTTGTAAATGCGTAAATTGGTGTGAAAATGATGGAAAATTGCCGCTTTCTCCCACAGTGCCGTAGTATTCCCGCCGATTCGCCCTCGGTGGCATTCGATGGAAACAATGCATTTCTGTGCCTTGAGCATAAAGGATACCATGAGATTTATTTCTTTAGAGCAATGGTTCGTAAGTCATAATCTTTTAGTCCAGACCATTTGACAAAATTTCTGTCAAGCCATTAACCACCCAGTTGGTGGACCGGTTTAGTTGTATGTTAATACAGTTACAAAATATAAATAAATAAAAGGTTTTTCTATCTATTTATAAATAAAACGTGAAAATTATTTTAAGGATGGCTTCGCGGACCATGTGTGGACATTTACAAGGATTAAATGTTTTGAAAGCGGGCTATGAGATCACTTGGGAGTGTTCCAGGGACCACCAGTAGTCCGCGGACCACCGTGTAAGGGAACTACTGCTTTAGAGAGTTTCTACATGCACATTTACAAGGGTTAAACGTTTTGAAGGTGGGCTATGAAAGTTTTAATCGAGTTGATATAGGCAGGGCACACCCTGCCTATCCCTGTAGTGCACAGACTACAGCTCTCTCAGGTGATCCTAGAAAATCCTGTGTTCATCATTGGTTGTTCTATAGATAAGTTGACGATGATAATCATTTAGAACCCATGAGCGGACACTTAAGAGAAAATGAGATCTATAAACTTCTACGAAACGTGTAGTAAATAAATAAATGAACATTATGTGAGTGATTAAGTTAAGTAATAAATTACTGAATAATACGAAAAATATAATTTATATATGTTGTCACTGAACATTAAAATAGCCAGTACTCCGAACCAGTGACTTGAATAAATATTGGAAATGATGACTTAACGATTGCGATAGAAATTTGTATTTCGGTAAAAGCGAACCCTTGACATTGATTTCCACATTTAACCAAAGTGTTTGTGCCCAATATTTGCAAAACTAGAATTTAAGTGAAGGGCTTGTTTATAAATATTTGATTTGACTTCAACCTTTAGAATATTTAAATAGTACGATATTACTAAATATGTTAAGTGTGTTATGTTAGACCCTGAATTGGACCTATGATTTGACTATAAAAGAAGGTTGGTAGTGACTATTAAAAATTATAATATAATCGTTCAGAAAGTAAATTTAGCACAAATCGGATTAATAGTCGGTATACGACCCATCATGTCATGGGATTTGGAGCATTTTTCTCCACATTTTAGTGGATCATATTTTTTAATATTTTATGAAATAGATGCGTTTTGCTCTTTTATTCAATTGTTTTAGAAGTAATCGCAAGTAATCGTTTGAGTAGGTACAAATTGGATGGCTTGACAATGATTTCCTAACATGGCTATTGATTTTTGATACATTCACTCGCGTAATTAGACAAAAAACTCAATCGCAGCAGTGGAAAGCATATACATATATTAATTGATTGATAGGATGATATATTGTTTCATATTGAAATATTTAATAATTTTATTAGAACACGTAATAATTTTCCATATAGTGCGGGTTATGTAAAGTAATTTATTGGCGATTGCAAAGTGCATTAACGAGTCGCCGCGGGCGGTCGCTAGATGTCGTGAGCTGGCGATTATAAGCTCATACCGCGCTCGACCTGCCGCTGAAATAGGAAGTTGATAAAATTGTATCCATTATAATGACTTATGGTTTATAATATAGTTCATATGAGTATGGTTGATATTATAAATCATTTCAGACGTGTGCGACTACATTTAGTACCAGAGACGAAGTAGTAGTTAGTAGCAGTAAATGGAATGATGAATTTGTCATACATGTATATCCTAGCATAACTTTAAAACTTACAAAATGATAAATAATTGCGGGATAGAAAATATAATATTTTAACTCTTTTTATATTATCTTCTGTTTAGCCAACAAGCTCAATTTCCCCAAAAAACAGACCGACATACATAAATTAATATAGATTTTTATTGAAAAACATTGTACACATTTATAAAGTTTATATTTTCTTTATTTCCAGGATCGGCCGGCAAAGAGCACACCGCACAAGCAAGCACACAAACACGGCGTGAGAAATGTGACCACCGAGATACCGACCAAAACATGCAGACGACAAACACAGTCTTGCCCCAAGATCACGTGAACTGCAAAATATTTATTGTACTTATAACTTTAATTAACGAATCTAGTCGCCATAGCACTAATTAAAACGAAGCAACTTAGAGTAACAGAGGTGTGGAAGTACAAACGACGGAGAGTACAAACCGAGCGGGATGTGCTAATGTTGATTTAAATTGTAAATTGATACGATTAGAGCCTCCCGGTGTACGAGAAAATGTCTACTACAAGTGAGTATTATTTTAATTACTTATATTTTTGATGTTATGGCAAAGTTATTGAAACTCATTTAAGATGCAATGCCACTGTGTACCTCCCCCGAGGTATCGGAAGAAAGGTTTAAGGAGCTTTGCACTCTTTAAAAAAAGTGTAACCGTATTACTCATAAAATATCGACACAATGAGTTTTGCTGTTTTGTTCTATTTCGTCCTGTAAGTGAGATTGCCGTCTTAGCTAGCGGTAAGATTATTCATAATCATCTGGATTACGACCACTGTTAACTTCAGTGGAAAAGTTCCAGTGCCCCAAATATAATATTTATCTCTTTTCTTTTTCTTAATTCAGCTACTAGTACTTTTCTACGGATGTACGGAAATCATTGTAAATTTCCTATTTCCTTTAGTCATTGTATTGTGGTGTATTGTGGACATCTCCTAAGTTTCTACGAAAATCTTTGAACGGTTCCTGTTTCCTTTAGTTATTGTGTTGTGGCTGACGATGCTGATGATGTAATACGTGGTGTGTTAATTGCAGGTTTTGAGCACTCGGCGATGAAAAGCAGCTTCTCGCTGTCGTCGCTCCGCTCGGCGGCCGCGCCCGCCGGCCCGCAGTGCGACCAGCTTGAGAGGCCCTACCACAGTCTTACCAAAAAGAGGTATGCCAAAATTCTTACCAAAAAGAGGAATACCAACTATCTTACCAAAAAGAAGTATAATAACAGGCTTACCATAGCAATATTCTTCCTCCGTGGCGCAGTTGGTTACCTGCCGGCTGTGAAACGAGAGGCCGTGGTATCGATCCCCACATGATGAAACTTGGAATGTTTGAAACTTGGCACTGATTAACACGAACTCTTTAGAATCAATGTCCATTCTCTTGCCAAGTAGTGTAAATGCGCTGTTGTGTTTCGGTTTGAAGGATATTGTAACCAGAGTCGTCATAATGAAATTTAATATTTTACATCTCAGGATAGCGAGCGCATTAGAACACCAAGCATTTTGTTTTGCCAACTTCCATGAGCATCATTTATCTTCACGCGAACGGCATGTTCGTTTCGCCATTCAAGAAATAATTTATTTAGAAAAGTGTGTGCTACCCATGTTGTATGTGTTGCAGAAAGGAGCCATGTCGCGAGGCGTGGCGGCGCAGCTGGGGCTCGACGGCGAGCGGCGGCAGCGCCGGCGACGACCTCTGGCCACTGCTGCAGAGACACTACGATTACATTATGGACAACCAGATCATCGACACTTGCAAGGTATTGTTATACGTCGGTGTTTCTGTTGAAGACGTTTGAAGACAATGGTAATATTGGATACAAATTCAGTTTGAAAGTTCATTCGATTTTGTTTTTGTAAGTCAAGATAAGGAGGAGGCGCTTGTTGTCTGACTTTTCGGAGCCGTGTGTGTATTGATAGTCAAGCACCATGCACTATAGCGGTGAAGGCAAACATCATGAGGAAACCTGCATGCCATAGCGATTTGTAGGAATTAATATGGCATGTAAAGGCCGCCAACCGCACTAGGCCAGCGTGGTATATGGCCTAACCACTCTCAATCGTACTCTCGATTGCCCGTGCCCTGCAGTGGGATGTAAATGGGCTGATACAGTACAGTACATGCGGACGGATCAACGACATTTTATCCTCAACCAACTCCCCATCAGCATGATTCCTCATTGTAAATGTAGTATCTTCTTTGTCGACATCATTAGAACAGTTCGATATTCAATAGGCACAGACTAAAGGAGATTTATACATATTGGTACGACTGGTACATACTACATTGAAACTGATGATCAAAGAAGTGCAATCCAAAGAAACAACTATCAAAAGCAATTATGCGAATCTCAAATAACATAAACTCAAATTATTTTTATCATATCACCAGGAAGCAAACGGCGAGTTGCAGTCAAACAACTCATCAGATTTGCTGACGGGCCCTCGGCTGCTGAACCCGACGTCAGGGTTCAACCGGCAGTGGTCGCTCAACCAACTCATAGCGGAGTTCAACGAACTGTGCCAGTGGCTCATGCACGTGCAAGAGGAGATATATTCTAGTCCGGAGAACCTCTCTAATAGGCAGTTGAGGATGGTAAGTTCACGGCTATAAAGATTGCAGCCTATTTGCTAGTTAGTGGGGTAAATTTACATGATCCATGCTAAATATATAAATTATATTCTACTCTTCTTCTTTCTCTTTTTACCTGACGTTATCCCGACGGGTGCCAGGGTCCGCCTTCCGGCAAATTCTTCTCCATTTCGCCCGATATTCGGCATCCTCAATAGTAAGGCCTTTGACTCTCATATCTTCCTTGACTACATCTAGCCAGCGGTACTTTGGTCTACCTCTTGGTCGAGGCCACAGCACCTGTAACTAAAATAAAATACACCTGTAAATTATATTTTATTAACACATCCAAATAATGGTTCTGTGACGGGCAATTATATGGAAAAGAAATGGACGCTTCTCGCCCTGGGATATCCTGCGTGACTTGTGACACATGAGAAAGCCACCAAGGGTTTTACTTAATATGTAGCTTGGGATTGTTAGGAATCCGGTGGCACTGAGATAGCCTTTCCAGCTTCCCTCAGGATACTGGGAAAGGAGCTTAACTGTTTTCTTCACGTTCCAAAAAGTGGCCATCTCATATCTCAATATTTTAAAGGTTGCTGCCATAATTTTTTGTTAATCATCATTGACTAGGTTTTATTTGGATTTTAGGAAATTGTATTATTACTGTACGTAATTTTCAAAATAACATTTGTTTTCAGAATCGCATGTCCGAGTTGATCTCAGTGGAGCCACGTCGCGCGAAGTTCGTGGAGCAGGCAGCAGCTATACTGGAGCGGATTCCAGAAGCTAATGGAGAAGTGAGAACCAACAATATTCCATAATAATCCCAAAACAACTGTATAGTTTCCACTACTGTAGTACATGTATTGTTTAGTATTATTAATTTATTTATATATAATACTCAACAATACGATACAAAAAATAATATTTTTATCTATATTTGGGACCATACCGAACAATAAAATATTATAAAAGCACAATATAATTTCTGATCTGGTAGTGAAGATCTATAGTGTGTGAAGGATGAAGTTTCCATAATGAAAAATAAGAAGATAATATTAGGAACAATAATAAATAAATAACGGTGATGTAAAACATTTTGAGCATCGTGCATAGCGATTTATAAGAATTTCCGTGGTATGTAAAATCTGCCAAGCCGTACTACTCTAGCGTCGCGGACTACATGGACCAACCCCTCTCAATCGTACTCTCGGTTGAAGAGAATGCCCGTGCCCTACAGTCGGGCGTATATAGGCTCATACAGATATACATGAAGAAATAAATTCAAAACCAACAAATGCTTGGTTTTGAGCCCCATTAAAATGTATGGAAATAACTTTTAGCTTCTACAACCATACCTGCACCAAAATATTATTATCAATCACAGAAGCTGGGAAAATTAGTGAAATTATGCAAGTATGTACCTTGACTAACTATGAAGTTAATAGGAATCTGGACTGCAGAGCTGAGTTTTAATAACACCCAAGTTATGAGAAACAACTGTTTTGTTCGCAGGTAACGTGGCGAATAGAACACTTGAAGTTAAAGTGGGAAGCTCTTCGTCTGTTACTTACTCCCGAGCAGCCGAATCGTGATGGAGATAATCCTGATGCAGTCGGTTAGTAAATAAATATTATTTATTTAACCAAGTGCTGGGAATGGTTTGTTTGGTTTTCCTACCAGCGCCATCTCTTAGTGATGTTTAAAGACTGGCTGTGATTATGTCAGCTTTGGTTTATATTCGTTTCATTAGTTCCGCACAGATGGCGCTATAAACAATTTATTGTAAATTTATAGTGTGTTTTCAGCAGTTCATAATAATAATTCTGAAATACTTTAAATATCTTTTGTGCATAATTTTTAAGTACATAAGGGAAAATTTTGAAAAGCCACCTAATATTAATTTAAATTATCTAATAATATTAAATCGGGAAAGAATTGAAACCTTAATTGTTCTATTTTCGGAGGCCCCGTTTAAAGTTTAACTATAGCATTTATGACTCCCTGTGATTAATACTGGATCTGCGACTTATTTATATCTATACTTCTATACTTACTAATATATAAAGCTGAAGAATTTAAAGTTAAAGTTGGTTTGCTAAAAACCTTTTTGTGTTGGATTGGTCCACAGATAGGTCATTTATTGAGGAATGCTATAGGCTATATATCATCACGATTTGACCTATAGAAGGGAAGCAGCAGTGAAAAATCTACTAAATACGAGGAAATTTTATTAATTTCTCGTGGTCCGATTGGTCGATATTCTAAATTAATAAACATTTTAGCCGCTATTTGAAAACGTGTATGCAACCGGGCGAAGCCGGGCCGGACCGCTACTGATAACATATAAATATAATATTCGTTGTCATAGACACGGCGCACGAGCTTCGCTGCCTGCGTCGCTGGCTGCACAGCATGGAGGGTCGCCTGCCGCCGCCGTCGCTGGCCGCCGCCAAGTCCGCCACCTACCCTGAGCTGCTGCGGAAACTAAGAGAACATCAGGTCAGTGCAGTGTATCTATACAGAGCTCTCCTTAGCTACGATTTACATCGAGTTGGCGCTTTTGTTATGTGCTGCTTTTGATATTTGAGGAGCGAGTCATTTTCAAATGTAAGTTTATAATGTAGGCGATTATAATAGCACATACTAGGGTTGAAATAAATAGCAATATCAAACGCAAATAACAAGTGAAGTCGATAACATTTCACAAGTTGTATAAACAAGCTAAATTTTGCGATTTTCGATTGTGATTCACAAAGCCGATCAGATAATATTTTTATACCATCTCGTGTAATCTATGAAGGAGTAAGTTTTTTTGACAACCCGTTTAAAGAAGAAACAGTCAATTTTGTGTTTGTAATTTTAGATGTGTAAAATGGTTATAATATATAGTCAGATTTTTTGTTTACAAGGCTTCAATAATAACCACCATAAGGTGGTGATGTTAATTTGAAATAGCAATAATTCCTATTACTAGCACATACAGTCTGCGGCTGACTAAGAGCGCAATTGCCTGGACTTAGTACTTAAGCCGTTACGCTGGTCTATTGCGGATAAAGGAAGTTCATAATTGTAATATATTTATGACCTGATATTATGAATCCATTGCTGACTACGGAAATTTTCAAAGACCAACCAGATCCATTGACAAGACTTAGGCCATAGTCTGCCATATTAGCATATTGTGTATTATATCAGTATCATAAAAATATCTTTTGTATTAGTATCCCAAAGCTTGATAGTTCATACTAAATTCTGTAATGGATGGCAACTTTACAAGCAAACCATTTTCATCGTCAGTGTCAACATCAAGCGAGATATTATACGAAAAATCGGCAGTTTGTGAAAATGTATTTAGGAGCAAGGTTTTGTGTTCCATAATAATCAAATTAAATCTGATATCGCATACTTTAGGATCCTTGTCTAATCTAGATTCTAGGTACAATCGAGAGATAACAATCTGTCGCCAGAGGATACTCTATTTGAATTTCAATGTACTTACCATTAGGTACTCCAGTTACTTTGTAAATATCATCAGATACGCTGTCTTTTTGTATAACCTGATTGAAAAAGTACAAGAATAAGATTAAGAATCTTTATTTGCTTAAAAGTTGGTACAGGATTGATCTTAAATTAATACAAATTGGCAAATATTTACTACATTTTTATTAATAATTAATTCAAATCAGTATGTAAGTACGTAATTTTTGTTTCTGTACCAGCCCATATACGTCCCCCTGCAGGGCACGGGCCTACTCTACAATCGAAAGTACGATTGAGAGTGGTTAGGCCATATAGTCCACCACGCTGGCCTAGTGCGGGTTGGCATTTTTGTTTAAATTATTGTAATTACTCTACTGATGAGAGTACTCTCATCGAAGTAGGCAGCGACTTGGTTGTGCTGGTCCCCTGGCACTACGGAGGTCCTTGAGCAGCGGTAGCCGCTTACCATCAGACGGGCCGCTAACTCGTCTGGCTACATGGCAATTAAAAAATAATTAAATACTTATATGTTTATTTTTATTTTAAGATTAATATACTAGTGATTTTAGTTTCAATATTAATGAAATATATTTACAAAGAAATAACCATACCAAAATATAAATTATATTTAGCTTATAATAATAAATTTATTTGGATTTCATTAAAATCAATCTATGATCGTGATTTAATGGCCTGTAGTTTGTCAAATATAATTTATACAAAATAGACATTTACTATCTTGCTATGCATAGAGAACCGGTATAATTTCACATACATGGTACACGTCTGACTGTTAATAATAATTGTGAGTCAATAAGTATTGATACTCTGTGTTATGATTAACTATGATGTCTAGATTAGTTTTTTGTTGAAAATATAAATACTCAAGTATGTTTCGAGATTTTTTATAAGAAATATGCATATTTTTTAAGATAAGAAGAATCTGTTTGTCATATACTTTTTTCTATTGCTTTGATTGGCGAAACAAGCATGTCATTCGCCTGATGTTAAACGATACGACTGCTCATGAACAGTACCAAAACCAAACAACACCTTGAATTTGAACCGTCGAACCTCAAATATCTTAATCTTCAGTCAGCTTTATTTACCACTTACCTCTTTTGGGCCTCTTCCAAGGTACGTCACGGAACCCGGTCTGTTGCTTTATGCATTCAGTCGCTGCCGGCCCTCTTGTGCAATCTTGTCATCCTCTTATTAGTAGTAACCCCCCTAGGGTTACTCTATACTCCGACACTAAGTTCGAATTTTCGGACGTTGAACATCAACATATAAAAGTTTTCGAACATTTTGTATAGTATTTAGACATATACGCACAGTTTTACGTGCGATGCTTGAACATTCGTCTTGTCGGAGTACAGAGTAACCCTCCAGGGCAGAGGGCGTCCAATACTACATTTCCCAGCAGTGGACTTCAACGGGCTGATAAGATATTTCACTATAGCCCAAATAACGATCAAAATCCTTAACAGACCACTTTATACTTGGTATATCAGCATCAGAATTTCTCCAGAGGTCGGCACACGTCATCCCTAACGATCTCTGCGCGATCACCGAGCAGTACAAATTGCTTTTATATCATAATTTACACTGATTGACTAATGCGAGCTGTCTGTTTAGCGCTTTCTACCGCCCCGGGCCGCTACCGCGATGTTGTTATCATTTTTCACTTTATATTGCGAATCACGTACGTTTTGGTTGAAATATATCAGACGTTTCGAGCTAATAATTGGGTAGTACTAATAACATCTCGTAGGCATTTGATGACACAAGTTTATAGTGCTATCTAAACATTCAGCGTTGTTCAATGTTCAATACCAAGATATTTTTGGACCATTTACCATGCTAATCATTAGGAAAACAAGGAAATCTAAAGGAATATTTTGAATTCAGGTATTTTATATGTATTTACATAATTGAATAGACATGGTCGTCTCAGTGATCGTTAAAGTGATCAACGATAGTTTCGCGTTTCGTACAGTAAAGCGTAGTTGTTTTGCACTAACTTTTTTGCACCAGACTAAACGAAATAAATATATGAAGATAAAGCAAAATCTATAAAATAATCCCCTATGTGCAACGTTTACTAATCCTATACTAAAAATGCCGTAAGAGAACAAAGGTTACCGACATAGCCCTTAGGATTAGTAAGTTAAAATGAAAATGGGCCGGGCACGTAGAACTGATGGGCGCTGAGGCCGAAAGGTTCTGGAGTGGAGGCCACGGATAAGCAAGCGAAGTGTCGGACGCCTACCCATAAAGTTAATGGACGACCTTGTTAAGATCACAGGAAGTCGCTGGATGTAGGCCGCTTCGAACAGTTCTATATGGCAATCCATGGGTGAGGCCTATGTTCAGCATTGTACATCCTTGGGCTGAAGGGAAAAAGAGATAGGTACTAAAAACTGGTGAAATATATTAACATGATGCTATGATATGACAACACTCACACTTAATTACTTTTATCTCCCGTCTAACCATGGCCATGTAAAGCAACACTATTCTAAATTGCTTTCACTGTTTCATAGTAAGCTCTCACGTCGAATATCAGATTTTGACATGACTATCCGTTATATTGATCTTTTAGGTAATGGTACAACCATTGTGAACGTTTACTGTGAAATATTGTGTTTTCTCTCGAACAATGGTATAATGTGATACCCGTCGTACTGTGATGTATAGTTTTTAGTGTAATGTCGGAAATCGTTAAGGGATATTGGGGTGTGTCTTGTTCTTATTAATATCTGGTTCTGCGCCGAGCGATCATAGGGAAGTAATCGGGACGCTTCTCTCCCTGAGATATTCAGTGCCGCCCGAAATACACATGACGGCCACTGAGGTGTTTTTAGTCATTTTGCTTGCGTAGATTTTTATTAGGGATCCGAATCGGTTGCACTTTCCGCAGCGTGCCGAGCTGGTAGGTCTGTGATACTGACATCATACTCCTTTCGGTCTCCTCCGGGGTACCCAAAGAGGAGTTTTACAGCTTTTCCTCTGCTGGTAAACGGACCAGATGCGGCTGCCAACATGTTCACGGTGGTCGCGGGTTCAAATCCCAGGGCACACCTCTGACTTTTCGGAGTCATGTGTGTATTGATAGTCAATCACCACGCACTAAAACGGTGAAGGAAAACATCGTGAGGAAACTTGCATACCATAGCGGTTTATAAGAATTTCAATGGTATGTAAGTCCGCCAACCCGCACTAGGCCAGCGTGGTGGACTATATGGCCTAACCACTCTTAATCGTACTGTCGATTGTAGAGTAGGCCCGTGCCCTGCAGTGGGACTAGGGCATGTAATATGGGATGATTTTCGATTCCGGAACTGAGTTACGATACTACTGGTTCGATTCCGGAATTCCGGAATCGGTTCCGGAATTTTTTAAAAAGTATAGGATATAAAAAAAAAAACAATAAACAGGCATTAAATTGTTTTGTTAAAACAAATCTATATTATAAAAACTAAATAAATCGACAAAACTCTTGACTGAGATCAATTAAACAGCCTTCAATTAGGTTTATCTTAGTAAATATAACAATTAATAATCAACTTTTCAATAATATACATTATAGCAAAATCAACGTGTGCTATTTGCATTTGCAATGTAGCCTATTAAATAACTATCTTAAAATTATGATGAATATAAGATTCAACAACAATGAACAAAATCAACAAGTTCTCCTCTTCTGAGATCATGAAAATAGGTTTAAAGAACAAAACTTAAACTTAAATTAAAAAGCTCTAAACTTACATTGTCGTATTTTTTTAAAATTGAAATCAATTAATCAACTTATATTTAAAAGAAATATAAAGTAAATAAGACAAGAATCACTTTTTCAAAAAGATTGGCGAAACGGCGAACGAACGAAAAGCAAGAGTCAGAAAGAAGAAGAGAGAATTGAATTCAAACTTATTATAAATTGTGGTAACTTATCTTACAAATTATATGAGTATCGGATTGCGATATTTACTTCAGTTTTAAATTGTAATATCGTAAAAAATCGTTCGAAGTTCCGGAGTTATGAAATCTCGGAATTCCGGGATCCTAAGTGGGACGTATATGGGCTGATAAAGAATTGCATTTATCTATATAATGAAAATTCAACAAATCTTTCGTCATATGCGTCATTCATAATTCTTTCTTTCATTAAAGACTTTCTTCAATTGATAAAATTACTTTCCTGTTCCGCTTGTCATTTATAATCTACGGCCGTCTTAAAATATATTGCGTATTGATAGCAAATGTTTGTAACTTTTCATCTTTAAAACATGTTTAAATATAAAAATCCAATAACCGCTCGATTTGACGACTTCCTTACAAGCGGAATTATGTTCTAAATGTTTACTTGTATCAATTTTACGAGCCCGTCTGATTTACACATGGAGTCATTTTACTGTACGAACATGAGACATTTAGTCGTGGAAGTTTTGTGGCATTTGTCGTATGTAAATAAGATTTAAGAGGTGTCACTGTTTTTAAGTGATGTCAGAATAAATTACAAGTAGCCCTATGGAAGAGTAAAGTGAAATAAAAGTTAAGTGTAATTTGGTCATTGTTTTTTTTTTATTGTATTGTAAAAAGTCTCAATACACGATCCTCATATTGTAACAATATTTGAATTCATTTTTAAGTCATACCGCGTATCTATCTATGACATAGATACGGAAGTACGTAATTTCACGTTTTTAGCACAAAAGTTGGGAAAAAGAAGAAATTGAATTACCTACTTATTATATCCTAAACTGTATTAAACATAGTCATATTAGCTCAAATTTTATGTCATTCAGCGAAAACCTTACCAGTCACTATTTAGCGCTACAACCTGAACAATTACGCGCAAAATAAAACGCGGATACAATTTATCCGCAGGCCAATCCACCCAGATACGGGCAATGTAAGTGATTAATGAACTTATCATCGGCTGTGGTCGGGATTGGTCGGGTTTACTCGGGGCTCGTCGGGTTCTCTCGGGGCTGGTCGGAGCCGATCCGGTAGCTTTCGCGCCCTCAGGCTTGTAAAGTGTATGAAAGTGATTTTTGATTGCGGTATAATTCTGTTTATGTGATAATATTTATTAGCCGCCTAAGTGTAGTGGCAGCTTGGGCTGTGAACTGTCAGGTCTTGGGTTTGATTCCCATGTTAGGAAAGCCTTGCAAGGAATTTAGGCCTGTAAATGTTTTTATGAACTGCGGCTAAACTAGTATGATTAGTGATTTTTCTTTAGGGATATAGGTTAGGTTACATTAGGCTATCTATGTTTTATTTTGTAAATAAAGGTTGTTTCCTGTATAAAAATATCCTATGTATTCTTCGATTAAATTAGATATCCACGACTAACAGTAGCGGTAAAGATTCCTGATCAATCGCTCCAGTCGACCACGTACAGATTCTGAGATAGTAATTAGCTCGTTCACAACTGTATCGTGTAATTCGATGTGAAACATTGTTCGATATCGAATACCGATCGACATTATGTCTTATAGTATTGGTGATGTCGCGCATGAAATGTTATTGATGGTTTGTGGTTGAGAAAATATTTGAGGATAAAAAATAATGATCTAGTTTCGCCTGATGCAGTATTTTTAGTCAATCATCTTAAGAATTTAAAGATCTTTAAATATTATTGTTCATTAATTTAAGTATTACTTTAATTAAGTGCGTGGTGGCCTATTGGTAAACGGACCAGACACGGCTGCCAACATGGTCACGGTGGTCGCGGGTTCGAATCCCAGGGCACACTTTGACATTTCGGAGACGTGTGTGTCTCAATCGTACTGTCGATCGTAGAGGAAGCCCGTGCCCTGCAGTGGGACGTATATGGGCTGATACAGAATTTAAGTATTATTACAAGATATTTTGTCTGAATAAAGAAAAATATCATTGACTCAGTTATAATTAAGGTTCCGTAGTTGAAATTAGACAGGCAGGTTAGCTTTACGTTTAAGGTGAAAAAAGTAACAAAAACTTTTAAAAAATCTCCTTAGATTCCATAAGCATCTACTTCATTTAATAAATATATATCCTGCAAAGACGCAGACCATTAATAATGCTTCAAAACCTCCATTGAAACTGTTTTGCCTCATCAATGATCCGAGATTACGACATCCCGATATCAATAATGAAGTTAAACAATATTGATCGATATCGTGTCGTACGATCAAGCGACATCTCTATGATGCGATCTGTCAGGGAAAGCTTCAGCAGAACGTGGTATGTTGACCTTTACTCCAGTGTAATGTGACATACGATGTGACGTGTCCACGATGTGAGATTAGTAATAATGGGCAATCTAGGTTTCTTAAGATAGTATTCTGTATCAGCCCATATGTCCCACTGCAGGGCAAGGGCTCTACAATCGAGAGTACGATTGAGAGCGGTTAGGCTATATAGTCCACCACGCTGGCCTAATGCGGGTTAGTAATTTAGTATACATAGATGAAATGGGACAAAGATATATTGATAGAGAGCAAAAAATAACATATAAAAAAATTAATAATAACGAAAATTCAGCAAAATTCACATGAAAAAAAACAAATACTTTTCTTTTGTGTGATCTCAGAATAGTTTTATAAAAGCGATTGCAACGCAGCTCACGTCCTGTTATACGTTATTAGTAAAATATAGTATTTCTAGTGATTAAAATTATAATGATAATAGTCAGAGAGAAGACAAATGAATTTAGAAAATCAACGACTTAAAAACAACAAAATGGATAGGTAACAAATCTATGTCTCACGTAAAAATAGTAAAAATGTAAATAATATTCAAATAAATTTATTTACGGAACCACGGCACTTGTGACACAGATCACGTTCCGTTCTACGCTAGATGTGGCTAGGTAGCGGCCAATAACTCTCGCGGTGTGGACGCGAGATAGCATCGCGTCGAGCGATACCGCACACCGCGCTCAACTGTTCGTATGCACTTGTTCACTACTTGTGCGTAGAGAAAAGAAGGATTTAACAACTACGATTTTTAAATGCCTAATACTTACAGAATTTAGTCTGCAGCCTATGTCTATATGCATTTGTATTACACAAAAAACCAAGGAAGCAAATTATTAAACGACCTGACACATAATTTCGCATAAACAGGTCTTCTCAGAACAATTGAAGTAGATATTGCTTTTAAAAAAAAATACGTCCAGCAAACGAGCAAACAGGTCACCTGATTGTAAGTGATTATTGCCGCCTATGAATATCCACAACGCTTGGATTACAGATATTTTGCCGGCCCGTCAAATCTGAAAGGAAAAAAGATAGGAAGACGAAAAGGGTATCGGGCATCAGAATATCTCACTCACCGAACGAAACGCGACAGCAAAGCTGTCACTTAACGTCTATCTCCAGTGATACCACCCCGGACGACCTGCCCATTCATTTAAGTCATGACTGTTTACGGCGTGGCTTTACCACATGCAAAGTACACCACAACTACCTTTATAGTCTTAAATGCTTCAACTGCTGTATAAATAAATTGTCCAACTACACATGTATAAACAATTTCATTTCCTCATACTAATGTCATCCGATACCACCGACACGATCAATCATCGAAACATTGAATTATCGTTGCGCGAAACGGATGCACGAACCGTTTTGACGTTACAAAAATAAAGATTGTCATCTGCGACTATTACTGTATCTAGATTGTGTTCAGTATAAATTACAGACGATGGATCTAAAGCACCGCCATTCTGCCTGTTTAGTGTCTTGACTTCGTGTTTTATTATGACAAGTTGCAAAAAATAACACTCAATTAGTTTGATTCAGTACTGTGGATCAGTCTAGTTACACTTTCTAGTCGTTGTTTCATACATTTGTTTAAAGTGATGGATGATTTACTTTTGGGGTTACTTTTTATATTATCTACGGAGTATTATATTAGAGCAAAAAGGTTATAACAAATTATTCGTCGTGTCTTTTCTATTGCTTCTTCAATAAAATGTTATCTTAAGATACGACATTTTTCTAATTATTGTGAAAAAATTACTAATTGATATAGTATTCCTTATTAGTGATTTGCTTCGATGAAGAAGAAATGTAAATCTAGTCATCTGTACAATATGAATCAATCATGACACGAATTCAATAATGCACATTCGGTATAGTTTATAATGTTACACAAGCGCAACCTTAGATATTTTTATCGATACAATATCAATAAGTCCGGCAATAAATCCTCCATACTTCCAACCGGTAGTGTTTAAGTTGCGTGCTAATCTTCCTGCGGATTTAGAAAGCACCGGGAAAGCGGCCCGCAACGCAGCCGATAACTTAAGTAATATGGCAAAAATCAAGCACAATGGTCGCTTAGACGCTTACGCAGCCTCCGGCAACCGACAACCGGCAACCGCCTCAAAACTGGACGCAAATCTGACGATAACCCGGATTTATGTGACCGTGTTGCGTTGGTATCATTCATACTCGAGTTTTCCTTACTGCTTGTAAATGTTGATAGAATTATGAAACGTCTGCTTCTATTTCAATTTTAGGTTTCAAATTCTATTGTATAAAATGGAGTATTTGTTCTTATTAAACAAGTGACAAAACGTAAGTATCAAGTATTCATATAAAATGTACGTATATTCCGAATAAACAATCGCCTCTTCAAATAACCTTTGCCAAGACACGCAAACGTAAACAGATTTCACACTTATATTTACAGTTAATAAAGTGTCAATTTTGTAGACATCACAGACAGTTTCCTTCAACTTATTCAGCGTTAAGTAGCAATTACCCGTCAGCTTGGTTGAAATTTCATCCTGCCAAGTCATCGGGTTAAAGAGCTCTGGCGAAGTATCTCGCTTCCATAAAGAACCTTTCATTATTCTCAACATGTTTATTAATCATAGCTTAATGAAGAGAAAACTTCGCGAACGAACCTTGTTTATTAAAGCTCAGGTCTAATTATCTGGCAATATCTTCAACCAGGTCGGCAGGTCAGTTTTGACTACGTTACCTGTCGCCTCATTATGAAGATTTTATACTGACTTATCAATCCAATCTTGCTTATGTCTGTAAAATTCTGTAATTAATACCTCAATAGAATCTTTATCGTAAACAGTGTTTCCTAAATGCAGTATGTTGGGTTCCAATTATCTGTCGGTGTGGTCGTATCTTCATCCCGTGGGGTCGCGAGGTCAGACGGTTGCTATAAGACACCCGTCACGCGTTAAGCCCCCGACAACAAACGCTCGCACCGTGCATTCTCAGTTTTCGCATCCAATTTTAACTTTCTCGATAATTTAATGCCTCACTTTATACTCTTGTTCCGCTTTTCAATCATTTATTTAGATCGATTACGTTCACAATCACGTGTTGTTTTATTTTTGATGCTGATAATTTAAAAGAAAACTATGGAATAATTATTTCGATATCCGATCCTTTCGTAATTGCATTCAATTATTTGGTTATATTAACTACTATTTTATTTCTACTGATGATTAATTTTATTTTCATGTAAATATGTGTTCATGGTAATTTGTCTTTGAGATAATTTTTTCATTAAATCGATTTCGCTCACTTCGAATATGAGCTTAAAGCTTCCACCCGCTCATAATTTCCGAGTGCTGTTATCTTGTTTGAAGCCGTCTCTTCATTATCAAGATCTATTATTTATCCCTTGTCAAATACTACACTAATGAAAATGCTCATTAACGTGCAAAATGGCTTAACATAAATTACCATTAAAATGTAATTAACTTGTAATATTGCGTTTTGCTTTGTCCGTATGTCTGTCTGTCGCGTGGATCGTCGTAATTGAGACCTATTCTGCTGTCTCGGTTTATCGTGGAAAGTCTCCTGTCAAGCTACTGAAAGTGCCTCTTCTTTACTAAAAGGTTGCTAATGAAAGTCAATGTTTACTTTACCTGCGTTAAATTTCTCCTTAAATACGATTTATTATTACAATGCGTACTCAAATTCGCTATCGCAATTAAGTTGGTGTAATTTTAGCTTTCTATATTTTAGTTTTTTATTCATTAATATTTAAATGTTTTAATTTAGATAACAAATAGTTATAAATAATGTTTGCTTTATGTATCAATTATTAACTATTAACGCAGACTCGTTGACTGTTATCTAACAAAATGGATCGCTTTTCGCTAAGCGGTTCAATTTTGTTAATTAATTAAACTTTCACATTCACACCTCCTGTTCGTTTACTGATTTTGATTTTATTAAAACTAGTAGTCCTATATAGAGTGTGTGCATTGTAGTTAAAGACATTTGGAAAATTTATTATTATATTATACAAAGCTTAGTCAATCGTTCTTGTGAAGGCGAATTTTTAATCGATTTTCGCAAGTATTTTGGTTCCTTAAAAAGCTTCTCCTTGCAGTTTTACAGCACTCACTGAACTACCCATTTAAAAAATACGACGTTTATTTTTTGCAAAATTCCATTAATGAATTCTGAACGTAAACACTACAGTTTATTTTTAGCTAGAATATATTGAATTAACGCCGGGGTTGTTTTATCGCTACCACGATCGTTCACCTGATTTACCTCGTTCTGTATTCCACGGCACACACGATGCATTTACTGAAAGGGAAATCGATTCCAGGAGTGGGCTTATCGGTTTGTATATCGATTACTCTGGTTGTGAATTATTCAGTAGTTTTCAGCATGTACAGCGGGACGATATACATATTTATACTAATATATAAAGCTGAAGATTTTTTTGTTTGTTTGTTACCTCTAATCTCAGGAACTACTGATTCGAATTAAAAAAATATTTTTGTATTGGATAGGTCATTTATCGTAGAGTATCCATAACCATAATAGGCTATCCGCTCTATCATTACGCTATGACCTATAGAGGAAAGCAGTAGTGAATAATCTAGCAAAAACGAGGAAATTTTATTCGTTTTTTGTGGTCTGATTTGTCGATACTTTAAATTGATAGTCGGAATTGAACATTTTGGCCGCCATTTTGAAAAATGTATCTGCACCCGGGTGGAGCCGGGCCGGACCGTTAGTCTTGTAATATACAAGCCATCGCACGCGAATTCTTTCACGATGTTAATATGACACACATAGCGGCTTTAATTAGAACTTGTTAATTTGTTCTTTACACGAAATGTATTTGTATCGATAAAGTTATTTAAGTTGTGTCAATTTCAAATTGATCGAATCGTTATATCGGGTGCACGTATGCGTTTATGATACTAATAGAACTGTTTTATTTCTATTGCAATGAATGGCGAGACGAGCATGCAATTCGCATGTGGTAAGATATATGACCGCTTATAGACAATAGCAAAACCAAACAACACCACGAATTAAAAAATCAATGTTTGGCATTCCACTGCGCTCGTCATCCTGAGACATAAGAAGTCTCAATGAGTCCAGTAGTTACAGCAGTAGTCCAGTAGTTACAGCAGTGGATTTACACTGCTGTTTGGCGGAGAAATAGAAATTGCGGTGGTACCTACCCAGGCGACCTCTCACATATGAGGGACCAACCACCAGTAATACTAAGAATTAGAGTATTGAGATTTAACTTCTTACTATACTTGCATATTTGAAATCGTCGAAATTATTGCATATAGTGACAATTAGCGTGGTAGACTATATGGCCTAACCACTCTCAATCGTACTGTCGATTGTAGAGTAGGCCCTTGCCCTGCAGTGGGACGTATATGGGCTGATACAGATACAGTGACAATTAAATTATACCTAGATTACTTTTACATTCATAACATTTACTATTACGAAACCGATTATGTGACTGCATGGTGGGTTATTATCCAAAACAATATCTAATTGAAGTGAATTGCGTCTATGGTGTAATGTTTGTGTAATTTATTCCAACTGTATATTCACTGGTTAGATAAGATTGTACGAACATCTAATCGCCGCGGAGTGTCTACAAGGGAGATAATCTTGAGTGTCACATTAATAACTGCAACTATTAATTACCCACGATTAACATTATCTGAAAAGGCTCCTTAAGTGTTGCTCAATGGGCTTTGGTCACGTTTTAGGAGAGAACAGTAGAGCATCGGCAATTAAGGGCTTTGTTCAATTTAACCATGGGTATTCCCTGAATATTTAGCTACTGAACATAGTAGATCCATTGGTAGCTGCAGTGAATACAAACTGCGTATACTTGGGTAATAATACTGAAAATATATTTTTATAGCGGTCTAAACTGGCTTCATCCGGGTGAGCCGAGTCCACGTCAAGAATATATTATTATTTCGCGTACTAACTTAAATATTTTAAACTTAATGTGATTATTTATGCAACTATGAACAAAATCATCTTCGCAAAAATTCAAAAGGTACCTAATTTTGTTAGCCGCATAATGTTTACTAGTGAAAAAAAATGTTTACAGAATGTCTTAGACGCGGTGTTATTTTCAGAAACCTGCTATAATCTTAGAGCTTTCATCTTTCATGTTAATAGCGAATATGATAGTGCGGGCAGGGTCATTCGCGCCTGTTAATAAATGGAAGCAACACTACTCAGAACTTGCACACTGCACGGCGCTCGTCACCCTGAGAAATTAGGTGTTGCCTCTTAAAGTTCAGCATCTAATCGCTGGCTCAAATATCCTTCAATTGTACACAATAAAGCTTCTGCACTGCTATTGTAGCAGAAATAGTAATAGCTGCGGTATTCAGCCCCTTACATATAAAGGAAAGAACTAAGAAAATTTTAGACGGATAATATAAAGTTAATCTCTATAAATTACACCCCTGTTTATTGCGAATTAAGTGCACAATGTTAACATTGATCATTAGAACGCGCTTTACTTAATATTAGTTTAAGTCGTACATTATGTCCATGGGCGATAAATTTACCAGCACTATTCAGAAGTCCAGTTGCTTTCGTGTTATCTAGATCGGTATTAGAGGGTCCATAATTCAACCCCGGGGCATTATGCAATTACCGCACGTGGATTAAGAAAGTTACCGATGCGAGCCTTCTTTCATTAATGTATAATAATTCGGTTGATGGCGTTACTAATTTCAATCCACATTTACTTGCGGGAAATGACGGCGATTTATCAGGAGAAGTTGAGTATATGGAGTTTCATAAAAGTTTGTTTGGTATCAGAAGTGGAAAAATGCGTATTTCAAACTATCGTCAGTCAGTAAAATATTATTTAATTATGAAAAGAAATTTCAGAAAACTTTTTAAAGTATATTTGTGTGTCTATAAAAAAAAAATAGTTTTTTATCCCTGATTACATTTTCCTAGATAAAAAGATATTGCTATCTTCGTGTTTAATCAAATGGCAGAAGACCCTTGTAAATGAGGTTAAATTCAAAATGTCTTTTCACTCTCATGGATCTGCTAATGTCCTATCTTAGAATTTTATAGACGTTTATCTGTCTGTAATTTTATAATGTCTATCTCAGAAGCAAGTAACATTTGCGTTCATTTACGCTGAATCTGCACATTTAGAATTTCTAACATTAATGTACCGCATACTTTTAATCACGTTATCGTCATCAGAATCTCCAGTATTTTCTAGAAACAGACACAATTTATTGTCTACAATCGTTTTGCGGGAATTAAGTTGTTGGAAAGATTTAAGTCTCGATTTCCGATTGTTGCATCTCGGTATTGCAAGCGCGCGTACATTGCCGCCTCCTTTATGAACGCAGCGAAAACCTTCCATTACAGCACGACTAACAATTATTGTGCCTTTAGTTCCTTCCCGTTCGGCTGGGACCTCGGCTTTATTTTCATTTTCATTCAGAATTATGGCCGTTTGAAAATTACTGTGTAATTTAGCATGCGCTTTTCGTTGAGATATACCGCTGTGTTTTAAATTCTTTGTACAAATTGCAGTAATGGTTGCTGTCATTTTTTGTTGGATAATAAATGATAATCTAAAGTTAATTGATATTTGCAATATTTTATTTGATTTAACCGATATTTACTTTAACTCCCCAGCTATTGTATTGACTACCGTAATTTAAAACTTTGCGATACCAAACATTCTAGTAGCCGGTGGCGTGTGTGCAGACACCCTCCGGAAACTTGTAATTCAATGAAAAAATTATCTATAACGATTTTTAATTCGATTCAAATCGATCGGAAAAAATATTCAAAGGGCTTATCTTAATCAGGATCTGAATTTGACCTCACTTTTATGGTTTTTGCCGTGACAATAGCCATGCGTCTATCCGTTGCACAAGGTCGGACCCTTTGCGAGTTGCACGCATCCGGAGCGCTGTATTGTGAACGTTTCCTGTCGCGCCTGCATTCATTTACTTTTACGACTTATTACTTGACGACGTAATGATGTCGGGTTCCGGTAAATATCACATGTTTTTGTTTATGCTTTTTAATTTGATCACCTGCGTTTTAGTATCCTTGGTTTTTGGTAGTATGGTTCAGATATCTTTTAAAGCGTAGAATGGAATAATTAAACCTTTTTCGATTAAAATTGCTGTTTTCTATGATTTCATAAAGAACATTTCTAGAGTTTAATTTAAATAAGTTCAAAACAAACATTTTGGTAGCAGTCGCGTCGCCGAAATCATGCAAATTTCCATTGACACCGATAATCAGTGGACGGTTTAATTGTACACTGGTCAATTTTCCGTTATTCACTACGATTAGAATAATACAGCCGCTCACGCACATGTCACTTCGGTTTTGCTTCGTTGCCAGTCAATAGCCACCGTTATAATGGGCGAAAAATTACTTCCTGTTCTTTACTTGAACAGTCTGGATCCATTAATAATGCCGTGGGCTTGTGATTTGCTGGTAGACGCAAGTTTGCTTTCAAAATCCGAATAAATAACAGTTTCTAAAGCGAATTATTTAAAGTCCAACTTAAAATTCAAATTCTAATTAGGAGAAAATCTTCACGGAATGTTTTTAAGTAGTGATTTACTCGGGTAACTTGGCACCACTGCTTATGCGTGTAGGCACGGTCTCATATTTTGTGTGGTGATTTGTGCAACAGTCAGATTTCCATGCAAACGGTTATTTCACTTTCCGCTCGTCACCCATTGACCCGCACACCCATGGCTTTCACCCTTAATATATGTTTTGTCGTCATAATCTCTCCGATTGTCTGTAACGCCACTTCGGAAAAGGTTTCACCTGCGTCTCGTAAGTTTATGTTACTTCTAACAAAGTCGTGAGTGTAGATTGTTATTTTTTTACTTCCAACTTCTTGCATTAAGCATTAGGCGTTATCTTAATTGTAAAACAAGGCGTTTTCGTCGAGAGATAAGTGAACCAGTTTGTTAGCGTCTACGGCGAGAACTTCGGCCACTGTTGCATAAAGTGCACCTCAACTCATTAAACAACCTTGTTTGCTTTTTATTATGCTTTTAGATAACCGTCCTAGTTTATAATTAAATACGTGTTTCGGGTTAATGTGTTAAACATTTTTACCATAAAAGTAAATATGTATGTATAGTGCACATTTATAATATATTATACAAAATAAGGAAAAGCAATTATTATAACTTTATAACAGACAAATACAACTGAATTTTTAGTTGAGTATCGTAAATTGCGGAAAATATATGTAATAAATGCAGCAAATCCAATTAATTTGAAACTGCCCTTTCCAAGTAACATGGAAGATCGTGATCCCGTTATTTACAACATTGAAATAAAACGGTGTATTAATAAATTCTACTCAATGCTACTCTTATAATATATTTTAATTATTTCTTATGCACTTGAACTTGATAACTATGCAAATGTAAGTTCCTTGTTGAATGCAAGCAAACCTTGTATACTGTTTTCTGTTTCGCAGACATTGTATTTACATATTCTTGTAGTACACGTGCCGATGAATTCATTCATTTCTTTGTTCCGCCTGTTTTCTTTGTTTTTCTTCGATGGCTAGTTCGTTGTTATCAAACAATGAATTCAGTTAATCCTTATTAAGGCGTAGTAGTAAACTTGCCTGCGATGTTTTCAATGGAATAACTCTTGTAAATGAGATAATACTTGTCAGTAGAATTATTATAAATTAAATTTCGGTGTCATTTGATTCATTCATCTTTTGCATTTTTATTATAATATTCTTTATGCTTAACTGTTTTAATCCTTTGTGTCTGTGTGCATGCATTTTAAACATTTTTTTGCTGTTGCTGTATTTATAAAAGCAATTATAATTCTTATAAATAGTATAATTACCTCTATTTCTTCTCGAAAACATGTCAGACATTAAAAATTTCAAGTTCCGCTATTTTCGCGAAGATCTAACCTCAAAACATCGCAGAATAATCCCCCATAATTCACAAAGATCTGAGATTATTTGATGTATTACAATGTTGTAGTTGTACTATTTGTATGAAAAAAAAACGGTTTAACTGTTACTTCATGACAGTATTCTAGTATTTTTATTTGGTTCTCGTCGACAGTGAATATATGTTTGATACGATCTGCGCACATTGTAACCGGCTTGTTGCTTTCTCGTGAGATTACGTTGTTTTACGTGAAATTTTTATTAACTTTACATAATCAGTTTTCTTAATCTTCGTTCCATGTTATTACGGCAGTGAATTGTCGATTTCGAGAAGTGTATTCGGTTTATTTATTTCACAACGTAAATGCTTTGTTTTTAACTGATATGAGGATAGATTTATTAAAGTCAATAATCGAATTATTTGGTTGTCGTAATAAATTATATTGGTTTATAATGGAGGATAAAATAGACTGATTATTTCTGATTATGAAAATTTGTCTTTTCTCTCACGGTTGTAAGGACGGTGTAAGGTCTAAATTTCCTTGAACTTAACTGGCTAATAGCTATAGTTGACGCCGTGTTTCCAAAATCAAACTCTTAGACAAAGTGATGCCATTTACCAATCAAAGATCTATGACTATATTTCCCATTAATTAGATTTGGTGATGTCATTTACTTCTCGGGTTTGGAATAATTATGAGAACTACATCAAAACCAACGTTATTATTATTCAACCCACTAAAATCTAGATTGGACATTGTTTCTTTTTTGCTTTGTAATATTTTTTTGTCTTGAAGGTCGGTTACTTGAATTCCTAATAGTATTTTTTTTGCGTAAAAAATAAATAGACTGACTTATGTCGGATGTGCGAATACGAAGCAATAAAGTTTGCACTACTTTGTTTATTATATCGTATTTTTATAAGAAAAAACCGAAAATGAGAACTGCACTGATCTTGTTTTTCTAATCGCATGTATTGATAAAGTCAGACATTCTTGATATCAATACAATATCTAATAACACCAAGAAATTTAAATTAACGTATAACTTTCCAAAGCAATACCTAAAGATTTATCTTGAACTCCAAGTATTACCAAGTCAACTAGACGTACACCTTACCGTTTCCATAAACAAATGTAAACATTAAAACAATAACACGTTTTGTCGCAAATCGCAACCTAACAGCCCGTTGGCGTCATAGCACGCGAGAGAAATCCTCGCACAATGGTTGCCGTAAACATCTCATGACACTCGTCGGCACTGCCAGCTGAAACATGAGGTAACAGGCTAGCTTTCCCATTTGTCTTCTCTGTGATTATGCACGGCATTGTGTGATGTTAGGATTAGGGAAACTTAGATTTGTTGTGTTGTACACTTGGGTAAATAGCATAGTTGAGTAATTGGCATAGTTGTTTCCAATGTCGGAACAGATTTGTCAGTTCGGCAGTTTCAGGACCACTTTCTGAACGTCAGTGATGACCGTATTTACCAGCAAAGGCAAAGTAGCCAGTCGATTTAGAAAAAAAAATACAAATCTTGGTGTTGAACATTGTTATATTTTATTTGGTACGATGTTTAAAAGTACATACATACATAATCGTCACGCCTGTATCCCATAGGGGTAGGCAGAGACTATAGACCGCCACTTTGCTCGATCCTGACATACTACTTTCGCTTCATCCACTTTCATCAACGTCTTCATGCATTCTCGTCGGTTCAGGGTACTTTTGACCTGACCCTTGTTGAGGGTATCACCGATTTGGATGGTGTATGTTCGGTGAGGTCGACCCCTACCGACTCTTCCATCCACACTTGCATTATGTACTATACTGTTTAAAAGTGGGAAAGAATATACATACTAATAAAAGTACAACTAAGTACAAAACTTAGGAGTGCTATGAACCAAGAAGAGCTATTAATAGAAACGTTTTTGATCAACAAGATAAATAAAATATCTATTGAAAATAAAACAGTGGCTACAAATGTGTATTGACAGCTGTGTAGACTTGATTTCGATCTTCGGGCAAGCCAATTCACATTTTACGAGGTTGCTCGATTCATTCGAGATATACTACTTTCTTGACTTAATATTTGAGTATTATATGAGTTATATTTGCATTTCATGATTACACAAAATGTCTTGTTAATGTTTCTTGAATTTGTAGTGCGTCTGTTTATTTATTTCTTGCTCACTGCTTGATATAAATGACCAGGATACTAACGGCTTTATTATAGACAGTTCTAAACTCTATACATTTCAAATGTTTTGTCTCTTTCGATCTGCTTTTGAATTCAGTTTGAGCGAAAAAGACAAAACATACGATAGCTAAAATATGTTTTAAAACTGTCTATGAACAAGGTATTTAATATTTACTCAAATAAATTCTCAAGTCATTGTTCATAATGCATTATGCGTTTTATATCTGTGGTTTTATGGCATCATAATAGTTATCAACAATGAAAATAACAGCTTAGATCATCAATATTATTGTGTAGTAAAAGTCACTGCGTCTACATCCTACGTTAACGAATAAAGAATGTGGATTGTCAATATTTGCGGTCACTGTGAACAATTCCATTCCTCCAATTATAGGAATGTTGTAACTGAAATTGGTGTTGAATTCCATCGCAAAGATTAACGGCTATATCATTGAAATTAGGCTCACGCATCACGAGATGTGATCATTGATGGGTTATAGTGTGACTCGTAAAAAACAGAAGTTATAAAATTCGAAGCGCCATACACCGCAGTTTTAGAGGCTTTACTTACTACAGCCATAATAACTGTGTTACTTAAACAATGTTGCAAAGCTATTCTCTTGTGTAATAAAACATTAAACAATAAAAATAAAAGCGTGTTGTCGTGAAAACTCCTGTTGTTATCTCACGCCACTGTTTTTCTACTCGTATCGTAATGGATGGCAAACACCTGTGTATCTCATCTCATTCCGCTTTCACTGAAAAATTCTATTCAGCCACTGTCTGCAGTTTTGTATGAACGCATATGATGAGTTTTAATAGTATTAAAGTTACTGATAAGATGAATATTTTCTTTCCATCGATTTGTATGTTTGCACTTGTTGCTACTGTTGATAATATTTATTTTTACTTTCTTCATGCCGAGGGCTATTAGGAAATTTACTTATCAATACAAGGTTTCGATAATTTCGTAAATATAAATGATTATTCCATCTAAAAATTAACATTACGTTCCTAGAATTAGAACTATACGAAAAAGTAAAGTAATCATTTTTAAGAACTATATTCCCACATCATCAATGTAATTTCTACACCATTTTTAAATTGTAAAAGGGCACTCAAACAGCCATGCGGGGGTGTGATCAATTAAGGTCCATAAAAATTAACCAACTTTCGTAAGTTGATAATTGAGAAAACTTTCATTCCACACGGAACTAAACTCTTTGTTTCAAAATGTTAAGTATTGCCGCGAGCTAATTTGAAGATATTAGTAACGCATGCCAACTCTCATTAAGGTGTCATGTCGCGTGCTGACGGTAGAGTACGACAGGAGAAACTCCGGAATCGAATGCATCGATAAATAAGACGTGCCATCATATTTCAGCATGTGATGTATGGAATGACGCGGGACACGCCCCAACCTTTAGCTCGATCGATATATCCATCGATTGTGGTATTGTGCAATCGATTATAATCGTGTGTTTATTTACTTCCTATGGAATGTTTAAGTCAATAGCATAGTAATGTTATTGCACTTCTTTGATTTTTTGATATCGTGGAATTCTAACTTCAAGAAGTCTGCTACTTTACATAAGTGATAACGTTTAATTGATAAAGATAATATGTCACTAAACTTTACAATGATTTTGTTGCAGGTAAGCTCCCGTTTCCTACTTAACTTCGACATGGGTAAGAGTCACATTTATTAATTCTGAATTCCGTGAAGATTTACGAGTGTTGTGCTTATATAAAAGCCCAATTAGATTTTATCAACTATCGAGTTTATATGAAATAGATTTTAAGCTCTGCAAATCGAAAACGCCAACACGAAGGGCTTAAATATTGTGAGAGGTAGTCATTTCGTTGCGTATCTACGTCGAGATATCGATCAAACGCGACGATGTATGAAATGTACGATCGTAACACATAGATAGTGAGCGCTGAATTTTTCGAGTACCTACAGTTTTTATCGTTTGAAAAGGTAGGTAAGTCTTCGAATTGGGATTTGTGATGTTCTGATTAATCTATTGTACAAACCGGATGTTTCATCGAAAATGATTCAATAATTTTGAACCTTGCAGATGGTTATCGGGTAATTGGTTGAAGAGGCTGTTGCTTAATGTGGACTATTCAAAATTTTATTACTTTCATTCTTAAAAATGAGAGACGAAGCTAAACTCAGTGTGAGTTTTTGTATGATGATGATCATGTAACAGACTTCTATAGGTCACGGTAACTGCTTACTATCAGGCGG
This sequence comes from Hyles lineata, assembly GCA_030180105.1. Lineage (NCBI taxonomy): Eukaryota > Metazoa > Arthropoda > Insecta > Lepidoptera > Sphingidae > Hyles > Hyles lineata. The sequence continues at coordinate 8,559,532 of JARJEE010000023.1, forward strand.
GCCGTATGCTTGCCTCCTTAGTTGTATAAAAAGATCCAAAATAAACTCTATGGTGTCTATATTTATCTATAAATGTTTAAATACTGCATAAAACGTCTAAATCCATTAACCAAATATCACTGATTTACCTAATCAGACCTACCAATGATTGCTCCTCGTTTATTTACACAGAGTAACTTTTTTAATCAAAAAGTGCGGTTCAAGTTGTAGAATATATTTTTCCCTTGTTATTTGTAAATGATACGAGCCACTGCCACGGTATCGAGTAGTTGGTGGTTCGATGGAGCGTGTCGTCAGCGCGATATGAACGGATCGATCGCTTTTATTGCTTACTACGCACGTTATTACTATGCCTTATAACCAGAGCCTATGTTAGGTTAGGGCACGTTTGGGCGACGGCCCTAGGGCGCCAGTGTAAAAGAGCGCCGAATACCGGTATTAACCTGTATCTGTATCAGCCCATATACGTCCCACTGCAGAGCACGGGTCTACTCTACAATCGAGAGTACGATTGAGAGTGGTTAGGCCATATAGTCCACCACACTGGCCTAGTGCGGGTTGGCAGGTTTGGTTGGCGGTATTAACCTATAGTCTATTATCTATGATCTACTGTCTTTCGCTTGGATTTGGATAGTACTTATAGCGCGCCATCGAAATTTCGCCCTGGGCGTCATTAATCCTACATCTGCTACTGTTTATACCGATACGTTTTTGAATATGATAGCATCTGGATAAGTTTCTATTTGTATGTAATATTTCTAATTTATATTAGATTTTTCTTATATTATCATTACTATTGAAAAATAAAATCAAATTTGTTAGGTATCCTGTAAGTCTAATTTGTGTAAGAAAAATCATATAGATAAAACGTTTTTAGAGCTTTTAAATTATTGTTCTTTATTCGCGAAGGGCGTTGATTTAAGGTGTAATAGCCCTTATCATGACTAGCGTTCGTGACATAGCGTCATTAAGTGAAACAATTTTCGGCTCTGTTTCAAAACAATTCAAACATTTTTCGTCTACGTGGCATTGCGGTAATTGTACATTAAGTTAAATTGAGAGACTGGTTAACTATTTACCACACCTTGTACCTGCTATTTTATTTTAAACAAAGGTTTAAACTACCTTAAACTATTTTCAAAATGTCATTGTAAGTTGTGTGGTCTGTTTTGTATTCGGATTGTCCACCTGATATCTGACCAGTTGGTTTCGACAACATCATTGCAATGTAATAGAACATAATACCATTAATTTTAAATTCAGCTTGAAACAGCAATCATAATATCCGCAATCTAGATTGTAGTTAATCAGCGTTTGACCGTAACACAGCGTTTAGTAACAGCCGATACTGGCAGTTGCGTCAGAACACCTACAAGCCGATTCACACGCGCTTTTGAATTACGCGATGCCTTAGGCGCGAAGACTGTATCTTGTATCTCAAGATTCTAATTTCTAGGCATTGTGACCGCACTGGGAATTGTGAGACGTAAGAATGACCATGTAATACCGACTTAATACCGGAATTATGCTGAGTTCTGTATTATTAGTGCCTGTGGAAGATTAAACAATTGATACGTCATGTTTCGCTGGTGAATTTTGGTTTATAGTTTCGAAGTTTTTATTCGAGCAGTGCATTTTGTACTGATTTTAAAGTTAGCAATTGGTTATTAATCGCATTGTTGAATCCAAAGCAATCATTTTCTTGTTCCTCTTGCTTCTATCTCGTAGCGATACGTAAAATATATATTTTCGTACTTTTTGTTTTGCTCTAGCCGTGGTTATCCGAATTAATTATTGTAACTTTTAATTAGTCTAAATGAAAGTGCTTTAATTGAAGTTGGTTTCAAAATAATTATTTTATTTATATTGATTTGTTCCCATTTCCTTTAATATTTTCCCGCCGTAAACCTCGACGGTACTCTGAGCTTTTTATAGCCCCAGTACTCACATCCCCTTGAAACCCCAGATATAGTGGGTCTTCATGCTGATGTTAAACCCTCAGTATCAGCTGAGTCGTCTGTTTGACCTATGTTAAAATTTAAGCAATATGCGAAAGCGATACAAATATAGAAGGTATGTGAACATTTGTTTGATTTCATAGCGGTACCATCAGTGTTGTTGCGATCTATGATTCAGCGCATCATTCGATGAGCGGCCGTGCTTACGTAACTTCTATCTTATTACTCGACTTTTAAACGGTTCCCAAGCATCAGACTTCCTAGAATCAAACAAAACAAACATAAAGTTAGATTTATGAATGACAGCGAATTTCTGCACACTTTAAATAAAATTTTGGTAAGGTTGGTTCATGATGTGCGTGAAGAAGATTGTTTTGATAATCATTATTTTTAGAACTGGATTTCAAGGCCGATTTGTGCAGTCTCACGAAATTATGTTTTAGTTTATTTTTCCAGAAAGTTCAAGGTCTGAATTGAGCTCAGATCTTGTGCTAATAAAGTTGAATCGAAATTTGAAAGATTTTTTGTATTGGAAAAAGGAAATAACAGAATTTGCGACCCTCTAAGGATGATGATTAATTGTTTTTTACCCTTCCCTATTATTTTGCTCTTTCTCATCCGTTTTATAATCTTCTATTATAATATTTAGTTTAACACCTACGTATATTTCCCGTTAGAAAACTTGCTTCCCTGTCTCCAATTATTTCAAACCTTCGTATTTCATAACTTTTTTCAAGTTTTAAACTACCAGCACGAAAGGAATGTAAACAATAGCTGGCTGCTACTGGATGCTACACCTTGCTTATCTCCCGCGGTGCATCATCATTAAGGGTTCCCACGTGGGCGCGGCGCTGTGGGCGCGTTGCAACACTACGTACCAAGGAAATTACGTCTTGCTTCCAATTATTGATGTAAGATATTGTATCTGCTATCGATGAGCTGAAGGTTTTGTTCTTTTGCTTGTGTCGGCAAAAAGTTTGAGCTATGATTTTATTTTGGAGATATTTTGGAAGATTATCTAATGAGAGATTTTTGTTGTATGATCAAGTCAAATTATTGCAGCCAATATAACGAATATTGGCTGCAATAATTTACGCGTTTGCATGACAACATTCTGAGTGCCATTGATAAGACTTCTTATTCTGGTTTTGTATCGATTGGACCGTGAGATTTTAATTAGTTAATAAAATATCTAGAATGTTTTAAAAATGTCTCCAAGATGCAAAAATTTTATTAGACAGAAAAATAAGATGAAGGTTAAGCATCCGGTTTGAAATGATCGCTAGTTTCCGTTGCGTCATATTCACGCTGCCAACAAAAATATAATTTAAATCGACCATTTTAATGGAGAAAACGAGTTATTCAAAACGATAATGTCTTTGGATATCGATAATTTAAACAAATATTTTCGTTTGTGCAATCTTAACCGTTTGTTCAATATTAAAGATTTCTCTTTACAATTTCTATGTGGTGTATATTTAGATCTACTATCAGATGTAATATCGAATTTGAATACATGCAAATAGGTGAAAAATAACTATAACGAAAGATTCAGGAATTTTAATTGACTTAAAAAACGTAGTCTTGCAAAAAAATGTCTGTGTAGAAGTAAAGGACAGTTGTAGCCATTTGTAAGATAAAGATCGTAATGAATAGAAAAACAGCTGATGAATACCATGATTAAGAACTTGCGTATTTAATTAGTGGAAAGATCATTATCTTGTAATGTATCGGTCCAGCAACGCTACATATTGAATGAAAATGATGTACTACCAATTTTTTATTAAGTCGTGATAAAGTCTATAGATTGCAACTTTGTTGCTATTAACAGCAGGCATCACCTTTATGTCTTTGTAACGGTAACTGCATTGCAATGTTTATTGTTAAAACTATAGCTAAAGAATTTTTTTTTTTTTTTTTGCTATGAATGGCGAGACGAGCATGCCATTCGCCTAATATAAGTAAGCGATACTATTGCTTATGACCAGTAGCAAAACCAAACAGCACCTTGAATTACAAAGCAATGCTTGGCATTCCACTGCGCTCGCCAACCTGAGACATAAGATGGTAAGTCTCAATATGTCCGTCATTCGTCCTCCGTCTCTCTGCTCTGCAAGTTACTCTGACTACAATATCGTTCAACCCGAAACACAATAGAGCATTTACACTGCTGTTTGTCGGGAGAAATAGACATTGCGGTGGTAACTGCCCAGGCGACCTCCCACATATGAGAGACCTACCACCAGTAAACCAGTAATTTGGTAGATAATTCTTCCTGCAATGAAGATAGAGAAGTGATTGTATGAGGGGCATTCGCGAATACATACAAAAACATGTGAATCTAAAGCAACAACAATCTACGTTGATACGGAAACGCTGTGTGAGCGCTCAACACCGGGAAGCGTAAACTAATAATTGCAGATACAAATGAAAAGATAACGTCTATTACCACTGTTTGAGGAAGCACAGCACCGCTCTTTGATATATTGTCCGCACAGGTGTTCAATTTGAATGCGGTTTCATTTAAATTACGCCTCTTTAATAGAATCGATATTTTAAGCTCTCAGCTTTATACGAACGCAAGTTATGATGCTGCTTTATTGTCAATAGTATGGGTTTATGCAGTTTATCATACTTATTTATGTTTAATTTGCCTATCTATACTAATACTATAAAGCTGCAGAGTTTGTTTGTTTGAACGCGCTAATCTCTGGAACTACTGGTCTGATTTGAATAATTCTTTCAGTGTTGGGTAGTCCATTTATCGAGGAAGGCTATAGGCTATATATCATCACGCTATGACCTATAGGAGGAAAGCAGTAGTGTTCGTTTTTCGTAGTCCGATTGGTCGATATTCTAAACTGATAGTCAGAATTAAACATTTTGACCGCCATTTTAAAACGTGTATGCACCCGGGCGGAACCGGGCCCGACCGCTAGTTGAGAATATATGTGAATGTTTCCTCGATTTTTTAGTTCAGTATTGCCCTATTATTAAGAAGATTATTTTCCACATTCTTCTTGCTTGAATAAAGCTTTATGTGTAGATATTGAGAAAGTTACAACAATTCGCAGGTGACATTGTTTCCTCATCATCATTGTATACGTTTCTTGTTTACGTATTTTAATCGTAACTTACGTAATTTGTTCTACGAATATCAAACATACAGGGTATATCAAAACTGCGACGGAAAACGAAGCTGAGTGGTAGTTTTAGTGACTAAAGGCACAATATTAGTGACCTATAACTGTGTAACTTTACTTATGCTGAAACAAAACATGTGAACGTGTTGTTATTAATTTAACAATCAATTTATTGTTGTACTTACACTTAGAGATAATTTGTTACTTAACAGTGGAGACCTTTATTTGGCTTTTTGTTACTTAAATTCGTGTGATTATATTGTAATTAATGCGGTTGGTCTTCTTAAAATAAATAAATAAATAAATAATACAAATAAAAATCTAAAACTACCACCTGGATTCGTTTTCGGTCACTGATATGATCTGTATTATGCTTACTAAATTAATATTCATAAAGGCATCCCCGTCGAAACCATCCAGACATAGACAACAGAGTTGTTCACAAACCCGCCGCTAATGTGTAGTTACGGCGGTAAACTCTTTTTCCTCTTGTAATTACTGCAACGTGACTGCATTACCTTTACCGCGCAAGTGTACTCTGTTTGTACGTAAGTGCATGCCTAGCGTTTTGTAATGCTTTCAAACTTCTCGCTGTCGTATTTAAAGTATGAAGTTACAGATGAGCTTTGTTGCCAAGATTGCGTTTTGTATTTTCCTTCTTTATTTTAACTATGGTAGTGTTGCTGTTTTGGGATTATGTAAATTCTAATGGTTATATAATTAGAGGTTTTCTTTCAACAAAAGTTGCATTAGAATATCTGCATTAGAATATACTCTCGTATTGTATGTGAGGACGACTTGCGTTAGTTAAACGTTAGTTGTTATGAAATACACGTAAATGACGTTGATGTGAAATAATCTAAACACTGTGATTAAATAATTATGTAAAGCATATTTTAATATATTCAGTAGTTTAGTAGCATTTTATGTGTGAGTTAAAGGTTTAGCAGTACATATGAATAGATCGTAGTGACAAGGCAACTCAACAAACTCCATGTAGAATGAACTTATACCTGAGACTAGTATTGAATCAAATATGCACTCATACGTACATACATACATAAACTCACGCCTTTTTCCCAGAAGGGGTAGGCAGAGGTGCCAGGACACCCACATTTCGCCTTGTATGTTCCGCCCACAATGTGATAGGGGGCGAGCCTATCACCATATCGGGCAATTATTTTTATCCTTTGATCATCTGAGATATTTTCTTTATATCCCCAAGGAAACCCGAATCTAAACTGCCGACGCACTGTTTAAATGTAGTAACAAATATAGCGGCGGTAACAGTGTTAAAGTCTAGAATGACTGTCTCAATTATAACATATTTTATTGTATGGCGTTACTGCAGCAATAACACGCATAAACACCAAACTCAGCAATAATGTGTTTAGGGCGAAACTTTACGTTTTCGTTAACTAACTTACAAATTCTTACCAAAATTCACACAGAATATTAGCATACACGTGTTTGCCATTAAAATTATTTATCGCCTCTCGTGTAATGACTGGTGTACGCGAAGTACCATTAACTGAATGCCCATTGAGTTCAAAGGGACTGGTGAAAGTGTGACAGTTCTTTCGGAAATCAGCCCATGTCTTTGTTGCGTGATCCAGATTCATCTCGAAATGTCATCGTTTCGAGAACGTCAATCTCTAAGTTTTTCATTTTGTTAGAAAGTTATTGTGTTGAATGTCTTTTTATGTCCACTTTTTGATATTGTCACCATAAAAATATCGAATAACGTAAAAACTCGGTTTTTTCTACGTGCCTAACTTTACTATAATGGTTTTTCTTTTACTACTCGAGTTTCTCCGACGTAAACAGTTACAGCCATTCAATGTGAAAATGTGATTTTATAAAACCTTCGACGAATCCGGTACCTAAGCCCAGAAGATTACATTATGTGTAGTCGTTTTCTAAATTTTATGCGCTGTTTACTGTCAATTCAAATGCGATGGTCACACAAAGGAAGCTACTCGCCGATCAAGCAATACATCAATCAATTTCACTCCAATAGGTAATCAATCACTTCCGAAAAGTGACAATTATTAAATCATCTTGTTAACTTCCGTATAAGAAGCATTTTATCGTATTGATCACCGCCACCGGAGCATTCACAATCGTTAAATTTATTATCCATTTCACTGTATTCATTTTTACAAGAGTCATTCGACCGTCCGGAGATATCTTCATGTGTTACACATTGAGAGAAAGTGAGCATCCGATGTCCAATTAACTTTTTTCTTCTTGTTTCGCGTTGTGACAATTGTGCGTAATTTTTTATTGTGTCCATATCCTGCAATTTGCATCTCGTTTGATTAATTCATTACTTAATCGTTGTCGGGCAATTTGTTCGCCATTCATTTACATAATACCTTTTAGAAATTATTATCTTTATCAGATGTTTTAACAGTTTCTAATTTGGGCCCCAGTATCCGTTATTGTGTTCGAGAACGTTTGGTTTGTTTCATAACATATTTGCTATCCGTGGATTAAAGAATGTATAATATTTCTAGGAAAGAATCACTAAATATTTCTTTTATTTATTTTACATTTTGGAACAAAAATCGGAGCATAGCTATGTTGTAGGTATGATCATTATGCATTGTTTACGACGAGTTACTTCTACATTCAATTTCCTGATATATATTGCCCTTAAAATCAGGTAATGACTAACAATCAACAATAAATATCTAATTGACAGCCTCTGTGGCGCAGTCAGTTAAACGCCGCCTGCGAAACGAGAGGCCGCGGGTTTGATCTCCGCATCGAGAGAAATGTTTGTGGGGACCACAAATATTTCTTTCGGGTCTGGGTGTTTGTGAGACCGAAAAGTCTCTCGTAGTTTCTAATACCCACGACACAAGACTCGATCTTAGTGTGGGGTCAGGACTATGTGTGTGACTGTTGTGTGTTATTTATTATTTTAATTCCATTATATTTAAAAAAAAGGCGTCTGACTAAATGCAATTTGGATCTCCGTGCTAGAGAACTCACTCCATCTGTTTGTAATATTTCCGTCATTAATTTCTCATTACTATTCTTAACAATGGGCTTCGCATTCACATCTGGTCGCAAAAAAAGGTTACGAACGACTATCTGTAATTTGTTTGTATGTATCAATTGATCGATTCTTTCAATCGCAACTTCCTTTACATCCGCCGTTTTTTATTTGTATGACTTCAAATGTATTGTGTAATGTATTATGGTGATTATGCCACGTTTCATTAAATCACTTTCGGCGACAATTGTGATTGATAATGTATCCACTTTGAGATAAGTTTGTTTGACTACAGGAAGTGGCGAAATTATTGCAAATCAAACTTTTGCTACAGACTGTTACGCAACACAAATTAGAATTCGACAATTAATATTGACGAGAAAATAATCAAGATTTTACGATTGGTAACGGAGGTCTGTTACTTCACACTGCATTATCAATCTCATATCTACAGCAATGTCTAGTAAAGTGGGATTTATGACATTTTGTTTGATCGGCGCGAGATGTTTCAAGATAGCGGTCGTGAATCGGGGCCAGCATGCGTGCACGTACCCACTTCAACGAAAATCGTGAGATGTAAGCACTCGTTGAAATTGTTATAAATGTGGATCATTCTTCACACACAATGTACTTGTTGCTTCTTTATTAATCAAGTAAAGAACACTGCACTTTAATAACATAATAGATTCGCGAGTATGATTTCATCGATGGCCTTGAGATGTAAATAAATCTATTAATGTGCCTATCGCCGGCGTCGCGTATAATTTTAAACACACTTCCGAGAATTCTTGGTCACTCATCGCCACTTCCTTTTCAAACAATGTCTTGTCTCGCGCCTCTCGTTCCGCCTGAACGGGCCACGATAACAAAAATAGAAGTTCAAACCGATCCAACATTCGACATTCGACACGAAATAAAAAGTCCTGCTAAATGCACAAAAAAACCTAATCGCCCCATTCCTCTCTGGCATACGTTCGGAAACTATTCACGTCGCTGTAAAGTTTATCCTGCGATAAGGCCTGAACAACGTACGATTGTCGCCGTCTCGCTCGCACGCGAGTGATTTTCGCACAGTGAGGGAGATGAAATGGTAGGGCGCCCTCCGCGTGGCCGTTGATGTTTAGTTTTGAAACGGAATGGAACAGTTTGCGAGTCGCCGGCTCCGCGCACGGCCGACTGATGCAGGCAGTTCGTTGCGCTCAAACCGAGAATTTACTTTTATAACAAATACAAAACTGTTTTACAATAAAATAATCGCACTAGTGCCTTATATTTGGATGTGTTTGTGATTGCATGGATTTAATAGATCGTAAAACGGAACGTTTAATGGAATTTAACAACGTGTGAATATTCTGAAGCATCCAGTTTGTGTCCTTTTGGTATATAAAATTTGCTGTAAACGTGTAATATTTTAGAGTTTTAACATGGTTCATTGTTGGTTGTGTGGTGTTAGAGCACGTTTTCGCCCGTATATTGGCACGAGCCTTTAATAATAATAGTGCACCGAAACCAGTTTGCCAGTGCGGTTCGGTTGTGGTTATCCTGACGTATGCGGGCGCCTTTCTTGTGAACGAAATTCGTAACATGTGTAGGTATCTTGCTTTTGAGAAGTTGATAATCAAATTACATCATTATTTACGTGACGCTGTCGATGTGTTGTGTTTATCACCTGCGAATTTTCCGTGAGTTTTGTTATCACACGTAGCCGGTGTTGGTATCGTGCACAATCAATACCAGTTTCTAAACGTGTAAAAACGTTTTGTTCATGCATTCGGTTGAGTTATCTGCCTTGACCGTACGGCTGAGTGTGAATGCAGCCTGTGACTTTCTGTTTCGAGGTTAAACATCTCCGTCTCCCGCGCTTGCCTTGTATAGCTGTGCACTGCAGTGTGCACACCGACTCAATTAACATATCTATTCGTTCGATAATTGACATTTTAGTTATGGACCGAGACGGTGATCGATGTCTTGCCTTGTTAAAGAACATTCTTTTTGTGAAAATATTTATGTGACAATTATCATTGTTTTCTAATTGATAGCTTTTGTAAAACGCTGTATAGTTGTATTTCCTTTGGCCATAGGTTCAAAAACAATACTAGGCTGAATGAAATTAGCATAATAGACAAACAGATAAATCGTGGTTAAATACGTCCTGTAAACACGGTGTGTGGGCAGATACAGGCGCCGGTGGTGCTTGCAACGGTTTACTAATTGCGCCCTATCCTTATTACTAACGTTGTCAGCTCTAAGGCACTTCCTGAGACACTTTAATGCCCTGGGAACCTCCTCTTTAATGTAACTAACATTTATTTTTATGCTTATATACATAAAACATAACTCAAAAACTACAGTAATAATGAGTCTTAATTTATGCATAGGTGTTTTTAGTATTATAAATATATGTTTATTGATTTTTAATGACAACTAATCAAACATTCCAATAAACTATGAATAAGACCTCAATGAGGAGTAAAATCCGTCCAGTAAAAGTTAAGATATAAGCAAACAAAACTACGAGAAACACACGACTTTAACGCAATAGAACACCGATTCTCCGGACAGGCACTTTTCTTGCCACTTGTTGCACGCTTGGCTAAGTTTTAAAACGTGATTTCATTGCTTCGTTTTTTCCCCGGCTGGTCAGCGTGAATTCTCTTATCTAACAGAAACTTGCAATCTGATTTCAAATTGCCCAATTCACCTTCAGTCAATTGTTGCTTTTTTGCATGTTTCTCTGTCTATCAAATTTTAAACTAAAATTCATAGGATATGTTACTAAATATGAAAATGTTTTCATGCAAAAAAATAAAAGATGTGACCAAATAAGTCGTGTCGACGTATTTAATGTCTGGAACTGGATTGACTAATATTTTAATGCGAAATTTAATATCAGAGACAGCTGATTATGATAGATAGACAATGTGATTGTGTATTGGGATTCTGTTCAGGGGTCGACATAGCTTTTTGGAGGAATGGAATGACGCCAAAATTTGATTTCTATTATGCACAAAATTTCGATTACAAAACGTTCTGCTTGTCCAACAGTCATGCTTAAAACGATAATTAAGAATGTTTTCAACGGTCCATTGATTGCTAACTATTAGTGAAATTAAGTAATGCAAGCGAGACTGATTCATTATCTGAAATCCACTGGCTGTGTGCGGAAATATTTTTCCTGCAAAATATCCGATTAGTTAATCGTCAGAGATCGGCACAGAATTCCGCAAAAAATATGTACGTATGCAACTAGCGGCGCATGCTATAAGAATCTATATACCTACTTTAAAACTTTATGGATTCCAATTTTTTTTTAAATAACAGAATTGATTGCCAAACCTCCAGACCATAAGAAAGTCATTTATTTTATTAATTTTAAATAATCCTTAGTTCCCATTTATGGTGTATCAAGAAATTCTGTGCAGTGCTACAAAATGCACATATTTACGCTATATGTTGTCGGTTAATCAATGTTATGGAGTTATGAAAGTGAAAATATACCGATGAAATCTAACAAATGCATGGGTTACATTACGTCCATTTCATAGCAAAAAGGTTCATTAAAATATTTTCGTAAGTGCATTACTTTTTAATTTTATCGCAGGTGTAATAATTCCTCGGTGACTTGAAAAGACCTTTTTTATGGTACTAAGCGTTAAAATACTTTATTGTGGCTATCTCTGGTCATTATCTAGTTTTATTATGACCATTGCGATCTGCAACCTGTTCTTGGTTTATTTTTGGGTACACTGAGCTACAGGTGTCGAAATTGTACAGTCCTTGGGGATTGAAAGCGGGGACTGACAAATGTTAACTTGGCGTCACATTCGATAATGTTATTGTGATAATCTTATAACAGCAATTTTATTTTTTTGTGAAAAATATTCAATTTTTTTTTTGTATATAATTGTGTGCATATTTTAAGGTACTACTTACTTAAGTAAATGTTATTTTTATAGTTTCATGATTTTCAATAACTTGTTGACTATAATCAAATATTTCATGTCTATCCATTGTTAGTAAATTTTAAACTTAATCAAATAAACACAGCTCGTAAAATTAACCTTTTTATAACCGAAGCGCCTTGACTTGTTTTACCTACTGATTTTATTTTGAGCTTTATCGCTAGTCAATAAAATTGCTTATCGAATGACGTTCACAAGACCCGCATTTCTCCCTTTTTATAAAGCTAAGGACAAGGTCCATTAATGTAGATTCGATAATATTTTACGGTTTTTTTTCATAGTTTTGTGTTGAATACCTTTACATTAACCCGCATCGTGTTAGTGGTCAAATGTGACCAAATACATGTTTTGTAGAATTTTATTCCCTAGCTTTTAATCATATTCTTGTTATTTTTATTTTGTATCGCTTCATGCATGATAATTTTTTTTTGTTTTTTAAAACGTATACCAAAAGGACACAATATTTTGTATTTGTAGACGAACAATATCGAACTTGAATCAAAGTGACCCGTAAAAAGTGTTCTTGTAGTATAAGTACAAAATACGAAATATATTTTATCGCCTAATGGTTTTTTATGGGATGTCCGCTGCTGCCGCTATGACGTCACCTTCCGGAGCATTCTGCGATCTGAATGATGATACAAACTTATAGGTAAGTTTTTTTAATACTTGATCGATGAACTAATATTGCTGTATACGCGAAAACATTGGACTATCTATGCTCAATGATTTTTATGTCTTTGTGTAATTTTTTTTCTGCCTACCCACACCGCACGTTTACGTAGAGATCACACGAAGGTTTTTGAAGACCTGAAATCTGACGGAATTATCTTTTTGAAGGCGAAATCGAATCAAGAAACAATAAATAATCGTTTCATTTGTGCTACTCATTCAGGAATAATGGAATATTTATGTATATTTCGCACCTGTGTTCTGCCAATGTTCGCAGCAAGAAGTGGGTTAGTGTTACTCATAAATCTTCCTAGAATATTGTACTCAGAAATATCAGTTGACTCGAAGTTCAGTTTATTTTGGTTACATTGTAATATTGTTAAAAGCTGTATGGTTATCTCCGAAACTTAGAAAACCATGGGGATGTTTTTGTGTGTATTCGTAGTCTTATGAATCTCATTGATCGTGTTTAATACAATGAACATTAATGATTCCATTTCCAGGTAGTTTATTTACTTAGAATACGTTTTAGGAAAACTTTACGTGAAGATAAAAAATCCTTTCTTTGGCTAAACGTAGGTAAACATCAGGTAACCTTATAGTCATAGTAAAAAACATTGTAAAGTGACAAATATAACACTATTTTAGAATTTATAAACAGAACATTTTAGAGAATAATTTAATTTGTATAAACGAAACTACATGCCGAGAACAAGATCCATAAATCACATATCAAATAATGAACCTAGGACCTCTCAGTTAGCAGCACAGCCACTAAACCATTACAACACAGTGGCATGAACCAAGGAAGAGGCCAGTTCCAAGGGATTAACTTTCGTTTTCAACGGATGTGCCGCCGCGAGCGACGCCGATAAACTAATCTGTACTTAACTTTCTAAGGCGAAACCACCCGAATTATATATTTAGAGATCTTTTATGTACATTCGTGATACATTCTTTAAATCCGGTATCGTTTTAGCCTTAAAGTTTTGGTAAATTATCTCTATTTTACTACATACGAGAGGCGATCAAAAAGTAATGATAATAAGTATAAAAAAAACAACGATTGTAGTTTAAATTTAATTTATTTTTCTACATAGTCTCCTAACAAGTCGATACATTTAGTCCAACGTTTCTCCAAACCTAAAATACCCTTTAAAAAAAATCTGTATCTTGACTATCCCAAAATGCCTCTACAGCATCCATCACATCGCTATCATCCTCAAATTTCTTGCCCCTGAGGTGTTCCTTGAGCCTAGGAAATAAATGAAAATCGCTGGGGGCTAAATCTGGAGAATAGGGCGGGTGTTCGACCAGTTCGAAGCCTGCTTCTCGAATGGCAGCGATCGCAACTTCGGCTCTGTGTGCAGGAGCGTTGTCCTGATGAAACAGGACTTTCGCTCGGAGTTTGCCCCGTCTTTTTTCCTTTATGGCGTCTCGCAGTCGTCTTATTTGATCAGCGTAGTAGGAGCCCGTAATAGTAGCTCCCTTTTCTAGGTAATCAACCATTATGATTCCCTGAGCATCCCAGAAAACGGACGCCATAACCTTGCCCGCCGAGCTCGAGACTTAGAACTTCTTAGGAGTCGGTGAGGATGGCCTTTTCCAAGTCATCGATTGTTGTTTGGTCTCCGGATCAAAATGATGGATCCATGTTTCGTCCATGGTCACAAAACGTGACAAAAATAATTCTTAGTCAGCCTGGAACTTTGCAAGATTGGCTCTTGAAATGTCAACTCGCTTTTTCTTTTGTTCGTCCGTTAACATTCTCGGGACCCAACGCGCGGAGACCTTCTTCATATTCATTTTGCTGGTCAAAATGTTTTGGATGCTGCCATATGAGATCCCTGTGACCTCAGCTAAATGTCTGATGGTTACTCTTCGGTCTGCTAACACGATATCTTCGATTTTTTTCACGTTTTCCTCCGTGAGGGACGAGGTTGGGCGTCCCTCGCGATGTTCATCTTCTGTGGATGTTCTACCCAACTTAAACTCTTTGCACCACCGTGCCACCGTAGAATATGGAGGAGCAGAGTCCCCCAGTGTCTCCACCAAATCGGCGTGTACCTCTTTGGTAGACATTTTTTTCAAACAGAGGTACTTGATGACGTATCTCACTTCGTGTTTCTCCATTTTCGTGTTGTCGCTCCGACTGCTGGTATTCAAATGAATGTAGCTCCTCCAAATGACGTCCTATTTATACAATTTTTTAGCTGGGAAGTGGTGAAGGACTGAAGAAGCGAAATGTTTTTTTTTAAGTTTTTATCTTTATTAGAATTACCCGTTTATCATTACTTTTTGATCACCCCTCGTACATACATAAACTCACACTTGTTACCAAATGTTGTTACAAAATGGGTAAGCAGAAGAGCTACCAGGACACCACGTTTCGCCTTGTGTGTTCCGTCCCACGGTGTGGTAGGTGGCGAGCCTATCTAATACTAAGACCCCTGATAATGAATAAAATCTAATACCACTTCTCGGAATTTGGACCCGAGACCTCAACTTTGCAATCATACAGCAGTATAGCTGCAGGACTTCTTAAAATTAGTATAGTTCATTAATTCATATTGGATCGGTTTGGAAGACTATGAAACAAAGGTTCACACATACACTAAAATGGCTATTTAAAAGAAGATAATATACTAGTAGTCTTGGCAATCAGTCTCAATTCTAAAATTTGCTATGATGGTCTCTCAACTTTAATCCTTTAAAATTTAAATAAAATATTTGACATTTAATTTAACGTCATTGACTATGAAATTATGCCTTCAATATTATGAACGGTACTCTGTTTTAACACTACGAATAGCCCTTTGATTGATGGATCTGGTACACATTATACTAATATTATAAGAGCGTGCTATAAATCTATTTTTACTTAGTACAGTGCATTAAATTTGTTTGGCTCACTGACCTATTGGCCTTATGTATTTACGTCTATGATTTATTATTTTAATTGGTCTTGGATTTATTTTAGTTTATGTAGTTGATGGTGTTGAAATTGGAGTGAAGTAAACATGTTATGATTAGTGACTTTTGGGGATTTTGGCGTAGTGGATGTTTCAAAATTTATGGGCTAAACCGATATATATTCCGATATAAACGATTTTATGTCGTATCAGATTTTTTGTTACCAAGAATGGCAGAAAACCAGGTTAATCACATAATGGTAAACGTTACGCTTTGCCCTTCAAAAGTACGAACACCACTCAGAACGTATTATGAAGTACTTTTTGGCAATGCGCTCGACTCGTGAACCTGAAATTTAAGTGTTGAGTCTCATTTCTAGTCATTTCACAATATGACCTTCAAACCGGAAGACAACAGCGCTTTCACTACCTCGAAGCGGCAGAAAAACAAAACCGCCAACAATGCGTCTGGACTGTGATAATCCAGTTTGAAGGATATAGGAGATAGTGCATTTATTCAGTTGCCTAAATTGAAACGACGAGCGCGGAGCAGTGTCATCTCACGCTCAGTAGTAAAATATCAGTGGTTTTAATTCATCAGGCGTGACGTTTACCATCAGGCGAGCGTCCTGTTCATTCGTCAATCACAGCAATTAAGAAAAACCTACACAAAACTACAGGTACTAACTACACAAAACTCCCTTCCCTACTTTACTGTATCATCTCATATACCTCCCAATGCTGGGCATGTGACTTCTACAATCGAGAGTACGATTAAGAGTGGTTAGAACATATAGTCCACCACGCTAGCCTAGTGCGGATTGGCGGTCTTTACATACCATAGAAATTCTTACAAATCGCTATTGTATGCAGGATTCCTCACGATGTTTCCTTCACCGTTATAGTGCGTGGTGATTGACTATCAAATTCTTTCAAACAATATCCTTTAATCGGGTATCAGTGCTTAATAATGGTGTGATGATTCTGCAGTCTGCGCAGTTTTGATGCGAATCCGGCTCGCAACGCTCTCTTCACGCCCTGATTCGCGCTGGTTAGTTTAATTTGTTTTGCTTTGTGTTCGCCGCACTACACCTAAAGGTTTCCTTTTTTATCATTTTCCCCACGCTCTGTACAATTAGTCTTTTGTGTGCTAGTTTAGCTCGTTTGCCTGTATAGTTGGCAATTGATTTAAATCTGCTGGATTAGCTTCGTGGAATTGCATACGTTCTGTTTAGCACAGAGGAAAAAAATTATCGTAAATTGTAATAAAGACGTATTTTAAATTCTGTAGTTACACATTGTGTACTTATGTTATTTTAAAGGAATGAAAAAGAACGAAAATCCTGTACATTTATTTTATAGAAAAAATTAAAGAAATTAAAATGAAGTGATCACAAAACATTGCAGTAAAAATAATTCACATCATCCACGTTCCCAGCAAAACATCAGCCTTAGTGGTTGATAATCTAAACTAACCAAAATTGACCCCACAACCAGATTGGCATTTTTTCGTCAGTTATTCGCAAATAAATGTACAACAATGGGCGGCCGTGAGTGGCATCAGCCAAAATGTAATCTGTGTACCGTTACAAACTGTTGCACTCGGTTGTTATCCAGACTAGGTCAGTTTTTGTGTCCGCACCGCTCGTGGCTATGCGAATATCTATATTTCTTAATTTGACGTCCACTGCGGTTAAAGTATCACTAAATTCGACAATACATGCTTTGTTGTCGTCGATGGAAGTTATTAGTTGATTGAGTTGTTGATTTATTGTGTTTATTGGTTAAAATTCATTAATGCTAGGATCTAAATTTATTTGAGCCATCCTTAGCTTTGCTACTTTGCTATTCATGATATTTGAAGTCACATAAACTGTAATTGCAAGCATGAAGAAATCTTTTGACACTGGATCGACTTTCAACAAATATTATACTCGTACATATACAAAATTAATTTATATATGATCAACGATGAAAATAATAAGAAATGCGTCAGACTTCAAAATATAAATCAATCATCACTTAATACTCATAAATTTAGTTTCGAATAGCTTCTGTTATATCTCGTGGTCGTCTATCTAAAAGTGGCATAGTAACAACCGCTTCCCAAAACCACTGTTGACTCAAATAATAAAACGTGATCTATAAATAGTAAATATCATAAATGAACTCGTCGCCGTTCCAAATAGCTTACCCGTTTCCCATGCTTATTGGACAAGCAAACGTATTTGTTCAAATGTTGGAGCGAACGGTGGTGCCTTATCATAAACAAACAGTACCGCCATACGATGCGACGCAGTGCGGACAAACATCGATCATGTACTGTTACATTGGTTGTAAATTGTAAACAATCTGTATTTTTAACTGTGATTTACTGTAAATATATTTTATGGTGTTGTTTCTTTCCTTATTGAGTTGCAGTCAATTAGAATGGAATGGTGGCGTAAATCGTGTAAGAAATGTTTCCACCAATTTATGTATGTAAATTGGTCCTAGCCTCGTATACGTTTACATATATTGTAAAGTGTCTAGGCTTTACTTTGCGAAATCACCCGATCTGGCTGGGTTCGTCTGTCTGTAGAAGAACCCAGAAGAATCTGAGTCAGAAACCAAAAGAGATCTGGCTGGTTCAATATGCCCAAATATCACTTGGGTAAAAATATACTATGCGTCTTGAAAATTGACAACACCAAGCCGGAGTTATTAAAACAGCCATGATTGAAATTATTGTATTGAGTTGATGTGAGGATCGATGCATTATCCTTATGGTAAAGATGGATTCAACCTACAGTTAGATTGAAGAATAATAAACGATTACAAAACGCAGACATAGTCGTATCCTCCGCAACGTCCATGACTCCGTACCTTATATCCCCCCAACGGAAATATTAAATGCAAAATTCAATTACACGATGCAACAAACAATAAATTGTTTATAATAACTCTCGGCCGGTGGTCACAGGAAAATGTGAGCCATTTCCTAGCGCATCGTAGCGGGCACAGATATTCTATTTATTCCACCGGTGAATAACGCAAGCTGACTAACGTTTGTGAATCACAATGAAAATTTTGCTGCAGCGTGGAATAGGAACACTTGAAAATTAAAGGTAAAGAAAGAATAAATGTTTGTTAGTGACACATGTGAAACGATAGGAGTGACAAACAAGAAGGACGTACGATTATACATATTGCGCCAGTTAAAGAATCATTCATCAGGGCGATAAGTGTCTGAAAATCAGACGGAAGAAATATACTCTAACGTCCTGAATGTCAATATAATAAAAGAACGAAAGAAAGTAGTTCGTTTAAGTAGTTAGGAACAAACGAAGAATTCTTGACAGATTTACTGCCGCTTTTCGTTCGGTAAGATTTCAGAATGCCCAATACTCCTTCCTCCTTCTCATCCTGTATCCCTCCCGTCTGATAATATCGTAGATCGATAAAATAACCCAGAGCCTCTAGCTTAATCAAATGAGAAATTTATTACGTAATTAGTGAATGATAAAAATTTCAGCCTAGATACATATTTAGGTAATGACAATAAATGGTTTAAATATGTAGCCCATATTGACGAAGATAAAACCATGAAAGTTACAAACAAATTATGTCACACACACACACAGTCTGAACCTCCGTGTGTAACACTGGCCAGAAGCAACAAATTAAACAAATTGATAGAGACATTACTAGTCAGAGAAGATGGGACAGTTCCCTACTCCCCTTTTGTTAAGCAATTCATTTGAGGATGTAGCAAACAAAACTAGATGGCCATCGGAGAAAATGATGAAACATTTTAGAATTAGAAATTAAATTATTAACTTTGATATCTAATTCTATGACTTTGTATAAGGTAAAGTTCTTATGGTTCTACGTCAGACAAGTTTCTTAAAAATGTATCATTTAATAAGCCGACCCTGTATAGATATTCCATAAGATATCGTGCTTTTTTATCATCAGTGTCTAGTCATTACCCAACTCTAACTTTCTGAATAATCAGACCAAACCAAAGATTGCTTAGTCATGTGTTTAAGATTAAGCTCGAAATCGCTCTACAAATGCAACTAAATTGAACAACACATCTTAATTACAATACCATTTCACTGAGATATTAAAACTAGTAGGTTAACAGCTTCAACTGTACAGTTTGTTTGATTATAATTAAGTATTGTTTGATGGGTAAACGTGTGTGCTCACGTAAAAATCTCATTAAGATTAATGCATATAACACGAAGGGCTTTCTAAATGTTCGACGTCTACCATATTTTCAAGCGCCGTATTGTTTTACAAAGTTCTTTGTAAGACGCTATTTTAATGGCTTTAAATGTTGCTTCACTGTTTTGTCTCCGGGTGTATTGTGATGGGTTTGTTGCGAAAATGTGGGTGCATTGTTCAGGTCTTTTTTTTCATTTTGGTTTAAATTTAATTCTAGACTAGCGGCTCGCCCCGATTCCGCCCGGGTGCAGATACACATTTTTGAAAATACATATGTTCATCATGGATATTATATGAATGGATATTTAATTTATCGTCACCAATGCTAGGCGATGTCTCTATATAGTCTGATTTGCCGTATTTCAAATTTTCAACACATACATAGATTGTGAAAAACTCCCTTAGATGTATTTTTTTTACAATTCTTGCAATCCTAAATTAGTACTATATTCCCGATTATGAGATAAAATAAAGACTCCCATCAGATTGTACGTACATTCGACATCAAACTTTATCGATAGTACTTACTACCATCTCAACTCTCAATATTGTAAACCTGATATTTGCCATATTTACAAAGTAGCGGACGCCATTCGCACGACTTTAACCCCAATACGCCGCACCGTAGACGTCCCTATCCAAACAAGAGATCAAAAGTTTAAAATGGGCCGATCGCGTCTATTTATAATCATTTTGTACCGCCGCTTTACATAAATCCGTCTGACCGCTGTAACGTAGGATGCGTTGCGACAACTTAATAGTTTCCTCTTGTTATTAAATCGTTTCATTCACGTTTCCTGTCTTGATCGAGTGTTCGTTTGCTCATTTGTGCTCTTTCAGGGTGTTCTGAGGTTAAGTGGAGACTAATTGGATGATGGCTTTGCTGATTATTTGACGTTTATTTCTTGCTAATGTAAGTTCAGTTTCATATCAAATTTTAGTAATCGTTCTTAAGATAATTGAAATATGATTGACTGAATTGAGGTCACTGAAGATCATAGCTGGTATAGCAAAAATAAAATAGGTACTCCTGTTTCTTTCTTCTACATAGTCTTCATAAATGATGCCAGTCAATTGTTTTGCAGGGCTTATCTAGAAATAGTTTGTATTTTATCTTGTGTTAGTGCTGTATGAATAAATTAATTACGGTCATTAGATTACAATGATATCCACTTTATTTTGCTACGTACAATATAATTTATTACAAAACTATTGTCTACTTCGGAGTGCCCTTACCCCACTTACTAACTGTATATTTGATAGTGATTATATATATTTTAACGCCTTTCATCAGTTGATTTCTATCGACTTCGGGCAAATCATATTTATAGAATAGATGCAATAAATGGTTGACTGCTAGATTATAATTGAATAAAGGACATTACGATTCCTAATTCAAACTACTAGTTAACCAACGAGGTGATAAACCTATTACATCTAAAATTACTTAAACTGTTACCAAGAAATTTTAATTGATTTCAGCTATATACCAGCCCCACAAATGCAGCACTTAAATGATTAAGTCATCCATCGTAACCCTTGTGAAATGTCATAACGCAATTAAGTGGTCAAGGTATAAAATACCCTCGGACTCGAATGGACTGTAACCATACGTTAGACGTATTATTTACTATCTTCACTTTCAGCCGGACGTATCTCTGAGGTATCTACATCGATTCAACCCGTTGCAAGTCCCCCGGGGCGCACTTCAATAATAAACCACGAGATTTAATAAAACCCGGCCCGGAGAGAGCCGACGATAAAGTGTTAGGGCTCCAGCGGCCCGTTCATTATTTTGTTAGCGATTTGAGTGAAAACACTTGGAAATTCTAGATGAAATTGCCTGTTACGAGGGTGTTTGTGTGCGGTGGACGTGGTGCTCGTAGCGAGCCACGCTTTATAGTTATCACATTTCATATTGACGATGTGCGAATTGACACGTAATATCGGTTGATTTGTTATGTTGATTTCTATGTGTAAATTATGAAGATGGCGATCGTTGATGAGAAGGCTAGTGTAAATATTGTCACAAATAGAAATAAGATTGTAATCATCGATATATCGATTGGCACTGATGCACTGTTCAAAATTATTCAGCTAGATCAACAAAGCCAATTGGAATAGTGACTTTTGTTTCAAACACATTGAAATTACATTGAATTTTAAGTACGTGGTTGTTACTTGTTGTACTTAACGAGAGATATAGTTCTTCAGCGGTATTTATGCCGGTATTCTCCCGCTATGTGGAGATAATTTGAGTACGTACTCAACTGTGAGGAAACTTCGATACAAACGGAATTGATGATGCCAATTATAAAATCGGGGCAGTCACGTTATTTTTGTCTTATATTTATGCAGTATTTTCTGTACATATAATGCAAGAGGAAGATTATATAGTTTTACTTACAAATAATTTGTTGCCCGCTTCATAAGCTGCTCCATTATGTTTAAGATTTCTTCTGTTTGTACCGGTGAACGTGACAAAGATGCCTTGTTTAGATTTATTAATCCTAATTCGTTCAAGTGGTGTCGTATTAGACCTTGACATCAAATTAAAATTGGCACACTCATATCCTAATAGAGTACACTAATAACAACGGTTGTCTTAACAAGCTTCGAAAGTGCTGAAGGACGTCTATTTCCTAAAGCTAAAAATACAGAGCGCAGTGTACTGCTTTTTTCGGAAAAACCCCTTGTTCATGTGGTCAGTGACATCCACGGTATTTAGTATTTTCCTTCCCTGAATATCATGTAAGAATTATGCTCAAATATTTTGAATAAATTATAAAATGTGAATGCATCATATTTCAAAATTTATTTGGATGTGGTGCTGCTGAATAACACATTTTAAATATGAGACTGTCAAGAACAGACGAAGTGATCGTTAAGGAGTTCTTTCATCCATATTTGGTACGAAATTCCAACAAATGAGTAAATTTTACGCACAATAACTAAAACAATGCTTATACATACACGTTCTGCACACTTCCTCCCATTCAAACGTACATTCTAGCGGATAATTCATGTTTTGGTGCGTTTAAAGGCCCTGTGCCCGTTATCATTGGTCTAGACATGCAATATGCTCGCGCCAGACAAATCGGCCGGCCCATTCTGTTGACAGCGGTACATGCATTTTCTCCAGATCCTAGTGGCTGATATTCCAATGCTGTGAAATTATGGAACGGGGTTTCGCTTCAGGCGTTTGCGTTGGCGATTGTGTTTCGGTTGAATGTTGAGATTAATGCGGTTCTGAGGAGTAATTGTTTGTGGAGATTGATTGTGTAAGCAATGATAGTTGGAAAAATGAGCTTAAGTTCGTCCTTACTGATGTTATCTCGGGGACGCCAGCGTCTTGTTCCTGCGTCAGGCACGTCTTACGATCATCAGTCAATTTATTTGTAAGATAAATACATATTCTCACATTTCTCTCACAATAAAGTACTAAATTATATAATTACCTTATCCTTCTAGTGTTTGATGTTATATTCGCAAGCCTCGTTTAGGATTAGCGTTATGTACTTGTAGAAGGTCCAATAAATGTAACCTAATTTTTTAAATCCTTCTATAGTCCAGAATAAATCCGATAACTGTCATGAAGTCTCTTAGTCATTCGTCCATAATGTAGCATTTTTAATTTTTTGGTTGTAATGTGTTTCTAAGCTATACATAGAATATGCATCTATGTATAAATAAATGTTGAAATTACGATATTTAGTTATTAAAGTGATATTTATCACAACATCAGATATAGATTGCGTTCAGTATTAGAAACCATTTCTCTATTACAAATACTGTAAGAAAGTGAAACTTACATGCTGACAGGCCTTTTATGGCCGTTGTTGACACAAATAACTGTTATATTTAGTAAACTATGTAACTATGTATTGTTTTAGCAAAAATAAATAGGTTTATATGGCGATAGGCTCGCCCCCTATTGTGGAACATAACACACAATGTGGGTGTCCTGATAGCACTTCTACCTACCCCTTCGGGGATGAAGGCGTGAGTTTTTGTTTTTAAAGGGGTCTACCAAAATTAATTTAATTAAGGATATTGCACTTTTATTCAGCTTCTTTTTTATTACACTTGTCACTAAAAGGATAAACAAGCGAACTAACGACTGTCAGGGTTTGTAGACGCTAATCCAATTCCAAATAACACCAATTCAGAGTCACACGAATTGGATTGCTAGTTCGGCATAGGAAATGTAACAAAGACCTCATGTCCCAAACAACTTTCTTCTTAAATCCAGTCGGTATGCATACCACTGCTGGGAATGGCCCTTTCCTCTGACTTTGAGGGTTACACGCTTCAATCCACAGTGCCCAAATGCAAGTGTAAGCACATTTAAAGGCTCTAGTAAAAAAAAAACATATTTTTAAAACAAATATATGGTAAAATTAACATAGATGTTATATTACGTTGGGCACAAAGTAGTGACGCACAATCGCCTGGTTTTAGAAAGGTCTGCGGTTAAATGATTAATCAGAGATGACACGTCATTTTGTAATTGTTGTGAGTTAGCCAAATTGAAGTTAATACAGTCGACGGACAGATGAGGCGTTATGAAAGAGATGCTTTAATGTTGCTGCGGTTGACGACGGAGCTAGTAATTATGTTTGGGCTTGCGCAATTTATTCAATGTTATAAATATTTTTCTAATAGTAAAACATAAAGATAGTTTCATTGTTACTAAAGTATCTTAGCCAGGCTATAACAGTACAAAAGAGAAGTTATAAAGAAAGTTAATGAAATGGTCTCACTTGCTTTATTCAAAAATCATATATTGTGAAGAAAAAGTAGTAAGATCAATGAAGACCAACTTGAATTTAGATTAATAGCAAAACTTTTAGATAACGTATCGAATTACTACAAGTTCTTATTTGTAATAAGGGGCCATTCAAGTATTACGTAAGCAGATTTATTACAATTATATACCCCCCCATCCCCCTTGTCAGCAAAAGTAAGCAAAGCTCTTACCCCCTAACCTCCGTGCTTACGTAAACATTTTTGAATTAATATATAGTACTTTTAATTTTTTAATGATTCCTGAAGAAGTTATAATTTTAAAAATAAAATAACAAAATAATTTTTTTTGTTGCATTGTTTATTCTACTCACCAAAACTACCACCCGGCTTCGTTTTCGGTGGCAGTCTTGATATACCCAGTATATAACATATCTTCTTAATATATATATTTCTTGTGTGCGTGTGTATGTGACTGAACTCCTCCTAAACGACTGGACCAATTTTGATGAAATTTTTTGTGTGTGTTCGTGGAGATTCGAGAATGGTTTAGATTTACAGTTTGGTCTACTGGAAAATGTTTTTTCAATTAATTTCTTATTTATAAGGAGTTGTAAAATGTTCATGGGTTTGTAACTGTCAAACATTTAATGTTCATACCGTCAATACGGTAAACTCTTCCCTCAAATTAAATAACGTATTTAAATAAAGGTTTCGAATCGACAACATATATCCACAATATTCGATTAATGGCGTATTTTAGATTTTAAAGATGTAAAATAATGACAGTAATGAAAAGTGGTTGACATTTAAATTGGTTGTCAAATATTTATGCATACGTTCAGAAATTTAATTTGTGTAAACTAAAGAGTATATTATGAAGCTAAATAAATATAGGACAATCAAATAAATAATATTCACACGTAAGAAGTTTTACTTCTTTTCAAGATAGAATGTCACTTGAAAATGAAAAATCTTTCATAAAATAACACATAAAAATAAAAACTGAACTGAACTGAATAAAATAACAATTTTATATAATTATGGAGAATATTGCAGGGATTCTCAAATTAGGCGTTGTCTGTGTCTTGAGAAACCAGTTATATATAATTGTTACTACCGTTACTCAATGACCGTTACTACATTAATTGTGTGTGTGAGTGTATTTCTATGAAAATTTATATTTAATCTCTTTATTACTAACAAAAAGTAATGGCGTAATGTTTTTGGAAAACAGCATACTGGGGGTGAAATAAGGGATGGAATATTGCATGGATAATCAAAATCGCTAAAGTGTTTAATGTCAAAAATTTATAAGGCACACTATTTGGATATGGAGAAACGGGATATAATAGAGTGGGAGGTAGGGGAGAGGACTGGGATAACTGACACATTTGATAGGACGAAATGTAAATGCACGGTATAAGACGGGATGGTCAATGAAGAGAAAAGACGGGACGTATCGGGAAGTGACTGAACAGACGGGATGGGACGGAATTGAGCAGGACAGTAGGATAGCTAATTCATGTTTAGGTATACAAGAGCTTATACGAAAAATAACATGTATTTGGTGTGGAGTAAAATAAAAAAATATCTGCATCCAGGCAAAGGTGGGTCGGGCTTTTTTGCTATGCTAAATAATTCAATATAAAATTTATCATATAATAACTAAGCCATAGCGAAGCGTGGTCGGGTCATCTATGGTATCTTTTAATTGATTTCAATGAATGTCGTCGGAGTAGTAACAGTGTTATAATATTTCCACAGCAAAATAATGATTTGAATCTGGAGAGATGGGATAGAATAGAATATAAGGTGGATAAAATGGGACATAAGAATAGGTACAGGATGGGATTGAAAATGGATAAGCAGTTTAGACAACGGCTGTCATATTGATTTTAAATAAAATATGGACTGGAATCTGTATTTGCACCCAGGCGAAGCCGGGCCGGGCCGCTAGTATCTTATATTTTCTAAGTTTTTTTTCATTACATCCCTGTGTTTATCTGGGCAACTGCGTTTTGAATCTTCCTGTTAAGATTGTTTTGATGACGTAATCATCATCTAGACCCCCCTACCCCCCATGTCATACAAAATAAGCAAAGCAAAGACCCCCCCGCCCCCCTATGGTGCTTACGTAATACTTGAACGGCCCCTAAGTGTTTCAAAATGAAATAACTAATAACTAGTATATTACATTGAACATAGTAATAAACATCAATGATCTGCATTGTAGCACATAAAACTAATATGCTAAATATTGCATTGTGTAAACACATGTGTTCGTAATATCACTAGTATTTGATTACACAGTATCGTATTAACGTTTTTGCTGCATTATTTAGGTTAATGATACACACAGTCACTGTGGGCGGAAGGTTTTGATTTTGTAATGTTTTGTGTATTTTACAATACTAATGTTCGGATAATTTCACTCAAGGTGATCGAGAGGTTTCTGTGCAATGTACTATTGTGTTAGCGTAATATGGACCGAGGCGAGTGTTGCCTTTGAAGAATTTGTAGTACTAAATGTAAAAAAAAGAGATCAAATTAGATGTCAAGTGTAAAGAAAAAATAATCAGAATTGCAAATTCAAAAGCAAAGGGTATTGAATGTATCGACTGATAATTTGAAAATACTATTTGCTGGTCATTTGTCTGATAACAATCGTGCAACTATTTGCGTTGATTGATAGATCACTTTTCAAGTCACCCTACAAAGTATGATATTGCAAATTATATTAGATAAATATTTCTAAACGTTACGAGGTGGGCCTTCAATGTGTCATATTGCATATTAAATCCATTATTTGTAAACGTTACAATGTGGGCTTTAAGTCTCCATACTCATCAAATATACGCCACTTCTATATCCCGTTTTCATAATATCCCACGAAAATACACTGTCTTATTGAAATACCTATAAAGTATAAAACGTATTAAACCTTGAAGTTTTATGTCTATATCGATAGGCGCAGCTACCTTTCCATTTGCATTTGAGTAATTGTGAATGTTGGCAGTTGGCCCGCAATATATGTCTGACCTGTGGCTGTTTCCCTGAACGTTCAATTTTAGTTTCAATAATGTACGAGTATTAGATAGGTGGATTGGAAGGCTCTTCGATTCGACATTTACTTGTCTCGTGTTATTAATAATTTAGTAGTAATAATTTCAATATGTTGCATCATAAATGTGGTCCTATTACCTGAGTGCTCTTAGCGTCAGTATTGATATAACATTGGGTTGGTACTTTTGTTTAATAAATAATCAGATTGAATTAAATAAGTTAGCTGCCACTGTTACCAATAACATACGTTTTTGTTCTTACCTTCCCTTTCGATACTTCGGTCAATTCCCTAAAAATCGTTATGCATTTACGATTCTTCTGTTTTTCTTAAGGGTGCTGGTGTTTCGATTACTCCTTTCTCCATACCATATTTTGAAATGCACATAGTGAATTAATCTACAAATCTAACATCATCCACTTTACAGCATATGTCACTATGATAAGCCCGATGTTGCGACACCTTATTGTCATTCGTTGACAGGTTCACATGCGGCCAATTAACTGTTATCGGATAAGGTATGAATGGAGCTCGCTCTCGCCATACAATTAGACAATGTGTAATGCCTAATTAAAGCTTAGACTAAGATTGCCTTTGAATGGACGGTTGTAACGAGCTAGTGTGGGACGCTGTTCGGATGAATGCGTTTGTCGCGTTTGTCTTGGGTTTGTGCAGATGAAAGGAGATGCATTTTGAAAGTTATGTAAATCTTGACAAAAAAAATTACATATATATTAGATTTAATGAGAGTATAGCATTTTGTGGTCAATGAATAAAATTCAATAAAAGTTAACTGTTCTACTTTGGTTTTAAAAGCTGATGTAAGACTCATTCTAGAGTGTGATTGGTATGGGAGATTGAGTAAATGCTGTATTTTATAAATTGAGATCTTACTGCTTCGTGTCTATTTGACGTTCGTATTGGCGTGTACGGATGTAGTCGATAAATTTGTACGAAATTTTATTACTAAACATATTGCAGTTTAAAGTGTTCTTCCTTTTAATTAGAAACCAAGCGTATAAACGTTGTAAACGTGTAACATATAAATATGTTTTCTGCACTATAAATAAAGGACTATAAAACTTTCGATTTCAGTGTTCGGTTCTCAAGAACACTTCACATAATGAGAATGATATCTGCGCGTGTTCTATCCACCGTCTAGTTATGCTCAAGTCGTAATATTGTTCGCACAATGACTAACAATTTAATTAATCCAACAAATATTCGAAAGCGTCTGAATGTTACTTTCAAATGAGGGTTTGCGCGAGATCGCGTTGGAAATGCTGTCTTTTACTTAAATCTTATATATCGCGTTTGTGTGTGTCTTGTCAGTCACATTTCGAGCTAATTGGCGTCTTGAGGACAGTGAAATGTTTGAGAATAAACAAGGTCTCTCATATGTGAGAGGCACCCTGGGTAGGTGCCACCGCTATGTCTATTTCTCCCGCCAAACAGCAATGTAAATGCAATGTGGTATACAAACAAAATGCTGCTTGATTTTGCAAGTCGGTTCGTTACCTAGGACCTTTACAATTAATCTCTTACGATGTAATTACAATTGCTAATTCAACAAGTTGTATAACCATAACATTAAAACTAATCAAATTGGCAACGTTGTAATTCGTAACTGCAAACACACCGAACCTTTCAATAGAAAATGATATTGGACCATCCATTCATAGCGTAATTCGGCTATTGACTATCTAATTATATTCTATTGTGTACATTCAAACACAGTGGCAGATAATGAATGCTATTTTTACTTTTATTCATTGAATTCGGCAATATCTATATTACATTACTTTTATCCTCAACGGATTTGAGACTATTGATTCAAAACTACCTGGTGACGTGATATTTTTTATTTAAATGGCGAGACGAGCATTCTATTCGCCTGATGATAAGTGATACGGCTTATTTTGTAGTTACATTTTTCGCAATGGCTGTTGACTGTCGTGTGCTTTTGACTGAATTTATATTAAAAATATACTTGCTTTTGCTTTTACCGTTGTTTATGGCATTACAAAAAAGAATACTTTCAAACAAGTTTATTAATATCAGCCTTTAATGACTGTATAACAGTATCCTTAATAAGTAAGTTGTCTATACGATCATCAATATTCAATCAATCTTTCTGACTCACAAGCGAGGTGTTCCGCAACTATCCCATAATAAAGGTAAACACCCACTTGGTACTAGTTGACCGATGCTCACTCCTTTCGATAGAATTCACGGTCGTGTATAGTCTATAGTTCACAGCATTAAATATTGTAAAAAGTGGGTGTTTATGTTACGATAAAATTTGAACTTCCTTAGTGGACTGTTGCCTTAACTTTCCCACAGAAAATGTGAAATAAAGGGTTTTACACAATGTTTTATGGTTTGACATTAGCTACGCATCGCCGCCGCTGCAACACGAAGTGTCACTTTGTAAGTGTTACGCTTTTTGGACGCGTAAGTTGAGAGTAAGTAGCGATGGCAATGCTTAGAATGTATGACGATACGTCATTTGCAGAAATGTTTCATAGTATATTCACAGAATACTAAGTATTTTTCTTAACAAAAATAATAAGATTTCTGCAAAAGTAAAGTCGGAAAATGAATAGACATTTCAATATATCAATAAATGCACATTTTGTCATGATTTTATAGACTTGATTCACTACAATGTGCAAGCGCCTATCCTAAATGGTATCTAAGCAACTTTAGAATTATTTTGTTTTAATATTGTTAATGTATCTACGAGTGTATGACTAAATAAATTAATAGCTACAATTAGCTTAATTTGATGAATCTGATATCACCTTTGATACTCCTTAGTCACGCGTTCAAAAGGATTAATGAAGTGTCGAAGCTTGCGTGCCTAAATTGATTGGTTTCACCTTGTAGCAAACGATGGGCTATCATCAATTCTATTCATTAAACTATCTTGTTCATAAATGACAGATAAATAGTCCCAGTGACATGACGTAAGGTGTCGTGGCATTAAGTGTTTCTAACAAGTGATTTCGTATCGGTATAGATAGTAAATTTATAATTCGAGTTTGTTTATATAACTTTGCAGACTAATTTAGTTTTGTGTCTAGATTAATAATTACCCATAGTACTGATGGTGATAGGCTCGCCCCCTATCATATTGTGGGATGAAAAATAGCAGACGAAATATGGGTGTCCTGGGTGCCTCTGCCTACTCCTTCTGGGAAAAAACGCGTGGGTTTATATGTGTAGAGTACTGATTACAACTCAAACGATATTTTAACGTGATTTCCGTAATAATAAAGAGGTTCGGACGGTATTCAGACCGGTCGATTCTGATCTATCTTTAAAAACATTTTTCTTCAAAACGAAACCGCTTTCGCTCACAAATTAAGCTTCAAATATGTAACACAAGAATGTGTACAGTTTAATTTAACCGTCAGTCAAACAGATCTTTTGTAAGGCGACCTTAAGCACGCTTGGATACACAGACAAAACGAAGGTTATTGAATTAGGCCGATTATACCGTCCTCTCCGGTAACAAACCTCCTTTGTTTTGTCACGCAATGCGATACTTGGCTTTATTGTTTTATTATTGTTTGAAAGATATATTCGTTGGTATTGTATTGAATAAGATGAGAGATTTTTAATTTTTAATCGTTATTTCATTTAGTGTTCAAGAAGGCCACAGATATCGTTTTGATTTGTCAATGTCTATCAATAATGCTTGGCATCCATTGAGACCAGTTATCTTTATTTTTATTGATTATGTTTTGTAGTATGTAGTTAATTTGATTTAATTTCACTTGCATGCTATTGTTTTTGCCTCTATGATAAATAAATCTGTTTTCTTTCTTTCATTATTATCAGAATAATATTAATTGTGCTTGCAAATATGAAAGGCATTGAAAATGTACTATCTCACAATATTTTTAAAATATCAATTTACATACATAAATAATCGTCACGCCTGTATCCCATAGGGGTAGGCAGAGACTATAGACCGCCACTTTGCTCGATCCTGATATATTACTTTCGCTTCATCCAGAATATTCTAAATACTTATTCCATTATTTTTGTTAGATACGTATCCATCTATGTCACGTAGGCACTAGCAAAAATTGGGTTTATATCCCCAAGCAAAAATCCAATGTCCTAAATAAAGAACACCATCCATTTTTACTTATCACTCACGTTGTTATTGATTGCGTGCATTCTATCGCTGTTATCACACGTTATCATTATCTTATCGCTCATATTGTAATATGTGACACAAACACGACTGGTGCAATTTTTTTTACATCTATATTTATTATTTTTTGTATTGTTTCAGGTAAGTTTCGACGGTGCTTGAATGTCTATGACATCAGTATTTTTAAAGCAAGGTCAGAAGATTTATCCTTCGTATGAGGATATTTTGGGGTGAGAAATTCTTTTATGTCGTAGAAGATTGCGAAATGAAGATGAGCTTAGAGATAGTCAGCTTAGTCAGGCTGAATTTATAGTTAAAATCTAATAAGAAGTAAGACTACAACTTGCTTACTTTAAAATGAAAATCATTGGCTATTCCATTTACCTGAAATTATTACCCATCATCAAAGTTGTATTTGAGGATAGTCAGATACAATACGAGAAACAAAATTCTTCTTCACACGATATTCCGAACACAAACCTATTAACCCTTCTAAAACACCTTACACAAACAATCGTACAACAGACCTCGATCGCCAACGCAGCCGTATCCATATTTGTATCAATAAGCCTGGATAACTAAGTGAATCCGCAAAGAGGTGCATTTCCCACGCCGCGTGAGAACCGAGGCGAAACTAGATCTGTCACAATAATCGTTTGTTTACACGTGGACCGCGCTACCCTTTGTGGAGATGTTGACCGCTGCTCTCCTGATATCGATTTTGATAGAGCACTGCTTGTCTAGGAAATAATAGGGGAAGTGCGGTTTTTTATAGGCTGGTGTGATTTTTATTGTACCGAGTGGCCAGGCGAGCATGCTATTCGACTGATAGTACGAAACGACTGCTTATGGACAAAGAGCAAATTACAAAGCAATGCTTGGCACTCCACTGCGCTCGCTATCCTGAGACATAAGACTTAACAAAGTTACAGTACGTCCAGTATTTATTCTAGCTACAATATCCTTCAAACCGTTTGCAGTTTCACGCAACATTCCTCAATTAGTTTCAACTTCGTTAGGATTACGTAAAATGTTTAATTAATCGCGACTGCCGCTTAGGGCTAAGACTTGTTTTAAAGTAATTCATTAATGTTATAAGTCACATAGAATGGAGGCTAATTACTCAAACATTGAATTTGCAATTCATATTCCACTGGTTGAAAATATTCCAAACAGTTAAACATTGACCTTCCTTGATCTTCATAATGGAAATTTCTAATTCTTGTCACTTTCAATAGCCACATGTAAGCTTAATCGTTCTGAAGGGAGAGAGACCAATGGAATAGCAGAAATGCTTGTATTAATCAATTAAAAGATAAATTGATTAATGATGAGTTTGTATTGAATGGTCGTGAAAGTTTCAAATCCTTCGTTGACAATAACATCCGTGTGGTTATCGGAA
Organism: Hyles lineata; assembly: GCA_030180105.1. Lineage (NCBI taxonomy): Eukaryota > Metazoa > Arthropoda > Insecta > Lepidoptera > Sphingidae > Hyles > Hyles lineata. The sequence continues at coordinate 8,592,775 of JARJEE010000023.1, forward strand.
TGTTATTGATTAAATTGCTAATGAGTTTCTCTTAGTATTGGTATTGGATTAGTGTTTATGAATAAGTGAATTATCGATTCAAGAGCTCAGTCGTAACTGTAAGATATTGCCATCTTTTCCAAGATAACCCATCTCAAGAGAGAATTCGTGCAAGCTAATGAATATAAAGGAAAATATACTCAATAGTTCAAAATACATTTCACTTCTTATTTTTACTTGAAAATAACAGTAAAAATCCACTTTAGTTTCCTTAGTTTCGTAGCTTCATCATTCTTATGGTGAAGATTTCAATCAGAATGTATGTGAAGAATTGTGTCGAAATATCTCGCGAACGGATGTTCCCGAGTCTCGATATTTGTATGTTTATCGGTCACAGCGCATTGATTTGTCGTAGTCACGAACAGGGCTCGCCTGTCGAGCTTATTCTCAGGCTTTGTGGGGTTTCTTTTATAATATTTAAGACTGCTAAGTCATATGTTATTGTAAAACATTTTTTGTACGGGAATTGTATGTTAAAATATGCAACATTTATTTCCAGCTGCCCTAGGTAATCGCTTACCCTATTATATTTGACCTTTGTTAATCACCGTAGACAACTTACAACATTGAAATAGTTTTATTTAATTGAACGAAATACGCCCAAATACTGGAACGCAACTTAAATATAAATTGCGCTTAACTACGTTAATCCCGCTTAAATGTACTGGCTAAGTGGGCCGTGCGCTGTTAAGAGCAACTTATTATTTGAATGGCGTTCCAGTATTCGGGCGATAGTGTTTCTAACTTTAGTTCATCATCTTCTTGATAATAAAATGCTTGATGGTGTAAAATGGTGCTTTTTACATCAATCAATCAATCTAGTAAACTACTTTCAGTTATTATCGTTTTTATTAACTCTTTTCTTCCTGTGACAAAAATAGTACATTCACTGTATACAAATCAAAACAACGATAAACAATGTGCATGTATCGACAATAATTGCCTGAAAATAACACAAGGGCGATACATCTGAAGTCCCCAACAAACTAACGAAACATTCACCCCGCGACGTAAACACCGCGCCGGAAGCGGGCGGGACACGTGTTCGATTCCCGACCCTCCCGCGTTTCCTTCGGGCTCTCATTAACCGTGTCCAACTAAAGAACCCGCTGACAATGTCGACTGTCTAGTGTTGAGTGAATACTTTTAATTTGTTTTAGTTGGGATTGTTTGTTTTGTTTCGGGTGTGGGAAAAGGATTTGAGATGTTCTTACTAGGAAATTGTGATCTTCAGTCAACTTATGATTTTAGATTATTCATTGCTTCTTATTTTGTACTTATGATATCATAAGTACATACATACGTATGTATGTATAAACATATACTATCACTACCTGCATGTACTTTTTCTCGCCTGACGCGTATTGTGACTGGTGATAAAATATTCTACTACTAATGAACCCATCATGCCACGAAGGGTGCTTTCATGCTTGAATTATTGATTGTTCCTAATTTAAAAAAATGCTCGATGTGCTATTCAAGAGAAATCAATTCCTATGGATACAACTACACTTTAAGTTTCAAATCTAAGTTATGTTTCTATATATCAAATAGGTGATGTAATCCGTTGATAAGTCAAGTTTTTTGACGAGTTGACGAGTCTTGAGATTTCAAATGTAATTATTATGTATTTTTTATCCTATAATTTCACAATAATGTATTTGTGCAAACATTAATGAGATAATAACTGGTCACGCACGATGTCCTTGCCTGTCAGAATATTTCAAAAAGATACGCTTAAACTCTAGTAATGTATTTTTAATTAAGTTACTAATGCTAATATGATTATATTGAAAGCTATTTATTTTTAGTTAAATCGAAATGAAGGCCATCTTTCTTTAGTCTAGTCACTAATGGAACTTGAAGCGTAGTTCATATTTGAAACATCGTATTTTGTTTTGAATTCCTAAACGGCACATCTATTAACCATATCATCTAAGTACCACATTCAAAACGAGATTTTTTGAAAAGACTTTACATTGGACAGCCATATAGTAGCTTTTTATTGCAATTAATGACGAGATTAGCATGCTATTCGCCTGACTGTAAGCGATAATATCGCTCATGGGTAGTTGCAAAACCAAACAACACCGTGAATTACAAAGCAATGCTCGGCATTCCATTGCGTTCGCCATCCTGAGACATAAGATGTTAAGTTTCAATATGTCCAGTGGTTACTCTGGATACAGTGTCCTTCAAACCGGTAAATAACAGTGCATTCACGCTGCTGTTTGGAGGGAGAAATAGACATTGTGGTGGTACATTTTAATTATTATCAAATCTTATTGTGTCATGCTGCATTAAATTAATGAAACATCGACCCCATGTTAGCGTGGGAAAAGACTTATTATAAGAAATAAAGGCATAATAAGCTTTAAAGGCAAAATTTATACTTACTGGATTTTATGAGATACAAGAAAATGATTTGATTAAATGGTAATAATTTATTTGATGTTTATTCATTCTGCATGTTATTAAAATATATTCAATATACTTATTGATCGTTCCGTAAGTTTGGTTAGAGTTGTCCACTAAACGTAGCGGTTGCACATTTAACATGTAAATTGCAATGTAAAATAGCAAAACATTTTATCAATTCCCAAAATAAACTGTTTATTTCGTAAAATTGACACAGGCTGTTAGTGCAAAGTGACCTTTATCGACGCAGAGGGCAAATTAATTAACATTTTATCTCAAACTATAATCGAAATATGCTTTTGTTAATCTAGAAACATTCAACCTCAATTTGCATGAAATTATTTCAAATTTTAATAAGTATGCCATTTTAAAATGAGTCATTCGGTGGATTTAAACAATTAACATTTTGCTTATAGTTCTGCATTGGTTGATACGTTACGAAACTAAAAAAAAATATTGGTTACATTTAAATACCATTAACACAAAACAATTACTTATAGTTCTCATCCCATATTTAAAGTTTGATGCTACCAAAAAACACACTGCGTGTTGCATTGTATTGTACTTCCATAATAGTCTCTATAGCAACCGATATTTCGATAAAAACAGAGGAACGACTTGGATAATGTCATCATAGATCTGATTGTCGATAGCAAAGACACAACTATCGATATGTCTCCCCTATTGAAAGCCTCTGAAGCCGATACATTGCGTTACTTCCCATCACTACTCTTACGTAACGGTGTATGAATAGTACAATAATTCCACTAGTGAAAATTTCTTTATAATTTCGTAGCACTAGTAATAAATTGCCTATTGTTATTCGTATGTGAACAGCGGTAACTGTATGTTGGCTTTGATGATCATTGATGTTTAAAATGCGGATTTTTTAAATAACCATTTTGAAGTTTCGTCTTTATTACTTGCTTCCGTAAATAATAATCTGATGAGGTGTTCTTTTGCACTTCGTTGTATTATAAATGTTGAATGTAGAATGGCATGTCTACAAGATTTTGGCATAACTTATAGATAGTATTAATCTTTTAACTTAAGGCTAGGTGCTGATGACCAACGCAATAAAAAATCTAAACGTATTTACTGTACTAAAAGTCCATATGTTTATGCTTACCAATTCCTTCGCAATAACATACGTAGTACTTTGAGTAACGATAAGTTTTGTGGTTGAGTCGGTCCGTAGGATTGCGATTTAATGGCATCTACTTCCGCATCTCGCAACTATGCGGTTATGGGAAGAGTAAAAGTTTTAAGCGGTACACCACAGTTCGTATTTAATTACGAGTATACAAATGAAGTGCGTGGTGGCCTGTTAGTAAAACGGACCAGACGCGGCTGCCAATATGTTCATGGTGGTCGCGGGTTCGAATCCCAGGGCACACCTCTGACTTTTCGGAGTCATGTGTGTATTGATAGTCAATCACCACGCACTATAACGGTGAAGGAAAACTTCGTGAGGAAAACTGCATACCATAGCGATTTCTATGGTATGTAAAGTCCGCCAACCCGTTCTAAGCCAGCGTGGTGGACTATATGGCCTAACCGCTCTCAATAATATTCTCGATTGTAGAGTAGGCCCGTGCTCTGCAGTGGGACGTATATAGGTTGATACAGATACAGATACAAATGAAGCCCGCCTACAAGGTGGAGAGACGACCTGGCTAAGGTTGCAGGAAGTTGCTTCATGCAGGCCGCTTCCATCAGGTCGATGTGGAGATCTTTGATGAGGCTTATGTTCAGCAGTGGACTTTCTGTGGCTGAGATGAAGATGATGATAGGAATAAACAATGAAATAAAATAATTTAACGGTATTTTTACAATATGTTTTGAGGCGTTAGAAAAAGTATACAATTCCTAAACAGAGTGCTGGACGCCTTTTAGATTTACTATCATTATAAGTCAGTCGATTTTAATTTTTCTTCTGTATTCCTCATGTAAAAGCAGTTCAGCAGTACACAAAAAGAATCCATTGGCAGATGACGAATGTAATCTGTCGTAATTCGTCATAATTATGGAAACTTATCTATTTCAATGTATCAGTGTTGCACTGAGTAAAGGCTATTATGTGTTTTAATAGCTACTCAATTTGTACAGCATGAATTGAATGTTCGGAATGAGGAAATCCACGTGCTCCCGATTCTGTATTTCGAGAATATTTGACCCATTTCCTGCAGTCTCGCCACAGAGCGCTTGTCAAGGAACTAGTTTTCGTGTATTTTTTGTATATCAGCACAAATTAGATTTTTTTCTCGCATTGAACATTCAAGGTAAGCCGGCTATTAGTCACGTAATGTTGTTAACCTACAGTTGTCCTTCAGAAATCGCGAATGGTCAGTTTTTGTGTATAATGCCTGCGTTTCCTCGAATAATTTGATGTGAAAAAGTTTGAGTTGATGTAAGACCTGTTTCGGGTTCTTTTAGAACTAGATTTATAGATGTAATACGTATACTATGTGAGGCCTTATTTGGTTTATCGCATGGATGTTTCTAGTCAGTAATACAATTTTAAAATGTATCATTTTGCATGATGTAAGATTTGCATTGAACCAAATGCGTAAACTTTGTCTTAGTGATATAGCTGCTGCTCTGCACTTTCTTATTATGGGTTTGAATCCTACCTGAGAAATTATCACGTTTAGTGACAAAAACATTAGTTGGAGACGACGATTCTGACATTTATCATTTAAGGAATGATTCACCAGCCAAATACCAACAATAACAAATAATAATTTTAGAAGATTTACACAATAAAAATCATACAGTATCTATTAATTTACCAGATCATTCTATAACGTCTAAACCTAATAAATCAAACGCAACTAATCCCAAATTTACTAGCAGTCATCATTCTCTCTCTGTTGCTCTCACTCATTAATCTCGTTTCAATGGCGCAAAGAGAAGTCAAATTACAGTTTGCAGGGTCATTGACCCGCGTGATCTCGCGAGACGCATTCAATACGCGAACTTCTGTGTGGCCTTGCACACGTGGTGTTACCACAACGGTTTATCGTAATACTTCTCGTGTGCGCTGATGATGCTGTATTTTTCCTGCACAAAGGGTATGACGAGGGAGATTTTTCGAGAATATATTGGCGAGTATTAATGGCAAAATATGTTTCGGATTTACTTCGGGATGCTTTTATTGTGGTTACAGCGAGCTGATTATGTAAGGGTAATGTCCCATATATTTAAATGGTTTTCCTCCTAGTAAATAATTCCCTTGTTATTCTCCCTGTAGTTATAAAAGTAATAACATTGCCACTTTAAAACGCTTCATCTAAGTGTATTTCATACCAGTTTTTTTCAGCATCTGTTTTTGCAACTTTAAATGTTACGAAATTTTCCATCATATTCGCTACATTTGTGTACATTTCCGAGAAGTTATTAGCACTTTGCATTTATTTGATTTCTCGTTCGCACGTCCTCTAAACTAATAACGTTCTAGCACCTCACATAATGTGCAAATAGGATTATGACAATATTTTGTTGGTTTCCGCGAAGTCTTATTGAAGATTGTATTGGAAATTGCTCGGTCGTAAGAAAATGTTGTCTAGTACAATCTTTATCGGTGTTAGCTACATGTTTACTGTTGCATAAGCGTTGTCCCTCCCAAGGATTTATATAGCGTCCTCCTACAACCTTCATTAGTTTATAAAAAATAATATATTTTTATTTTATCCATCCATTTACCACGGCTAGGGTAGATAAATATGTTTTAATATTTCATATACATACATGCTATAGTTACTTAAACAATTTGGCTTATAATTTTATGAAAAGCCCATATACATGCTGTATGGTTGGTTTTTTTAACATCTTAATTCTTAGGGACTCAGTTTATTCTTGTGATAGTTTGTGAAGAAAATTAAAGGAATAACATCAACTACCAAAATGGGCATGGCTTCATTAATGAACCCACTATAACAACAAGCAATCGATCGAACTGAAATGGGCTTAAATTAATTGTTGTGTCAAGTGATAGGCGGGTCGTTGACCCCTCATGCCCTACTTAAGGGTCTATTCCCCTGAAAAAATCAAGGTGCGTTAAGTCTTTGTAAATTGCTGTTACGTGTTGATTGAAAACAAAGGGATATTGTGCTTTCCCCGCCTAGTAGTTCTTTTATTGATTTTTATTGTTCACTTCCCGGTGAATTCCGTGGAGTGATTCTTAGGAATTGTGAGGAAGCTTTGATTGATGTGATTGTTTGAATCATTTGAACCGCATGATAGAATATGTACCGTTCTTAAGTTTGGTTCCTGCTTCTTAGTTCACTGGTGGTGAGTGCATTGGCTGAAAATAACACGATTCGTCAGCAATTGGATAAGTTCGCGAAAGGGTGTACTTGCGATGTGACTGACGGTTATAATCTCCACAAATCCGTCTGTAACATTAATACAATTGTTCAATCCTCTTGCTTAGTATGAAAGCAGATCAAAAATATTCTTTACTTATATTATGTGATTTCCTACTTCCATTCACTCCAGTCGATCCAAAGGTTGTCTGGAAGATATCGCCGATTGCGATAAGACCACCAATTGTACTGTAAATATAGGCTAAGTTATTTTTTTGTTGTGTATTTTTTTTTTCATTTTGTGTTGTACAATAAAGTGTAATAAATAAAATAATAAATTATGTAAGTTTTCCATGACTCGCAATAGAAGGTCAGTAGGTAATGCATGTAATTTAAATAATATTTTATGTCTTTCCTCATTTCCCATTATACATTAAGTAGCTTATCATCTACCCTCGAAGCAACTCATTTATATTGAATTTTACCCATCAAATACATGATTTGATCAACAATATAAATGATGAATATAGTCATAAACCAGATCCCACATCTCATAAAAATACCTCGTATTTACACACAATGCGTGTAGCATGGCGAACATAAAATTATGGTAGGTATGGTGAGTGTACAATGGTGGTGTGTACGGTCGATGGTGACGGTCGACGCGATGGTCACGCGACCACCGGCACAGGTGCGACACTGTTGCATGTGTATTGTGAACTCATTCTAATGTTTGTGGACTTGTAAATGTCTGTATTTAATATTCAGGATTTTCCTGACTTATAAGTTATTGACGTTTATTTTGGAGGGAACGTTTGGGAAAGATGGAGTTTTATTTATTGTAAATGGTCACACTTTTACAGCCTTATTCATAGACAATTTTAAAAAGTTTTAGTTATCGAATGTTATATCCCTTTTTTTTTATTGCGATGAATAGCGAGACGAGCATGCCGTTCGCCTGATGGTAAGCGATACGACCGCTCATAAACAATAGCAAAACCAAATAATACCCTGAATTACAAAGCAATGCTTGGCATTTCACTGCGCTCACCATCCTGAGACATAAGGTGTTAAGTCTCAATATGTCCAGTAGTTACTCTGGTTACAATGCCCTTCAATCCGAAACACAACAGTGCATTTACACTACGGTTTGACGGGAGAAATAGACACTGCGGTGGTACCCACCCAGATGGCCTCTCACATATGAGAGACCTACCACCAGTAAACTTTCGAACTACTTTCGAATTCAGTTTGAGAGACAAGATACTTGATACCTGAAATAGGTTTTAAAATTGTCTATGAATGAGCCTGTTATAACTTACGCATTTTAATCTAGAATAAGTGTTTTCATTGATTATGCTAAAATCGTAGAAGCACCTCATATTCAGCAGTGGGCGTTTACGGGCTGATAAGTAAGTGAGGAACTATTATAATATCAAGCCACTTGACCGCTTGTCAAATTGTATCGCCACATTAGATTCCACGGTGAAAAACAATGCGTGTCAGGACTTAACCGTAATTTCAAATTATTTATGTAGACTAGATGCTAATTATTTTATAAAAATAATTATATTCCCTTGTTGGATTTTAATTTATAATGTTTTTCCGCGAACGTTAACAAAATATATTTTTTTTCGCATTTAATCGGATTATATTCCTAGCCCAAATTTACGGCAGTAATTTGGTCGGTTAATACTCGACCTAATTTAGTATGGATTTTTTCATTTATGTACACGCACAATACACACCCTCACGATATCGTAATAACATGAAAATAGGTCAAATGGGATACTATTTTACTGTTACGTTTGTTACTTTTTTATTACATTTTAGCTGCGGACTACTCAGCGAATCGCTGCATGATTGTAATCTCTTTTATTTCTTTATGTTATTGGCGTGGATTTGGGTCATGAAGGAATTTGCTGGCCTGAAGATTTATTTGATATTTTTTTATTATAGCATTAAGTCGTGCATTTAGTTGGATGCATTCGAGCCAATCTGGTAAGAGCTCGCCGAGGACTGGGTCAAGTGGAGTAACAAAGGGGAGGCCTTTGCCCAGTAGTGGGACACAATATAGGCTATTAAAAAATAAGTTATAAATCATATGAATTGCTTAGTCAGTTTTTGAGGATTAAGTAATTGAGAGGGTTATAGGACTTCCGAAAATTCACACAAAAATAAAACTGTTACCAAAAAGTCGATCAATCATCATGCTCAGAGCAATGTCTAGTATTATCTTATACTCGTATGATGTAAATGTCGAATGAAGATATGATAGTCTGTAAATATCACAAGAAAAATATGATAGTAAAGTACGCCCTGTTACATGCTCGTTTTTTTTTTTTAAGTTATGCTAGTAAGTCGACGCATATAAGTCTGATGACTGTATTGAAAAATCCCAATTTTGATGCAATCGTTGGTCAATGTTAACGCTATATTATAATCAAATAACCATACTATACTACGATTGAGCGATTAAATACAATTATTACATCTATAAATCAGTTTTTACTCGCATCCAGCGTTTATTTCCACCATTCAATCAATTTCATCGAACAATCGTTTTATAATGGCACCTTATTAACTGTAATAGATGCAAAATTAATGTAGTTAATTCCACTACACTAGTAATTACTTAGCCAAGTTCTGTACGCTCGCGTGCCGGGTCGCGATAAATACATAGAAAGCTGACAAAAAATACCCCGTGTCATTGACCCCGACCTTTTTAACCTTGCGTCTTGAAATCGTACCGAGAAAGGACCGTTTCAATGAACTTAATGATGTCTTAATAAACTGCGAGTGTTTCGCTTTTAAGGCGACGGGTTAGAGTTCAAAATTGATATAAGTACAGAACCATATTCATCTGTTTTGTGGATATAAGTAAGTTTCATGCGATAGTCTATAGCTTTTGTTACAATGTGTAGGAAAACAATGTGTCTGTTTGTGTGTTTGAGTTTTATGGTGTTTGTATTGAGTGTTTGCGCGGAAATGAGCAGTTAGATGGAGTTCACTATGGTATTATTGTCTAGTATTTTATTTCCCAACAATGGTCGTTTGTTTCTTAAATCGTATCTCTTTTATAGGCAGAATAAGAAAGGATATTTTTGATCTGTTTTGTTGCAGTTGTTATGAGGTCAATATTTTAAATTTATTGCATTGTTTAGTATTATTTATCTAATGTCATACTGACCTCTGAACGTCGCCGGTCTAGATTCGATTAGGTCGACCAGTTCAATTTGAATTTGATTAATATTTGTGAAGGTTGGTGTTAGGAAGGCAGTTGGACTTATTTATATTATACTCTAGATTCTCGAAGAAAGTGTTTTTATTGCTATAAGTAATATGTTATCAAAGTCAAAATTAATATATGGTAATATGCATAGAAAGCTGAAGAGTTTGTTTGTTTGAATGCACTAATCTCAAGAATTTCTGGGCTGAATTGATAATATATTTTACTGTTGGATAGTCCATTTATCGAAAAAGGATATTGGGATTTTTTTTAAAACTGGAATAAAATATAACGAGGCTTCTATCCCGGATTTTTATTTCACGCGGGTGAAACCGCGAGCTATAATAGTTACGAATACTTAAATAATTCACCATCACACCCAAGTAACATTGTCATCAAACCACGTCAGGGCAGAGGGTGTAATGTCTAATTCGGTACATCCGCGTGGTGGCGCGACTGATGTTACCGAAAGGAAACGCTAATGGTGGGATAATTTCCTTTCCAGGAACAACTGTAGTAAACACAGGCTATTTTAGTGCATAATGCTACTTTCTGGTTTATGAATAGTTATGTAATTTGTTGTTATTGTTTTAGATTTGTGGTTTGTTATTGTTTACGAAGCTGTTGCTATGGAGTGATTTGTCGATGGACTAAAGCTGATGACTATTTTTTTGCTTGTGTACTTTAGAGATTTTAGTAAGCTCTTAGTCCTGGTCATTTTATTTGGCAATTTAAGAATAAGTCAAGGCTTTTATGTTTGATTTTTTATTTTAGCTAGGTCCTGTCGTATTCAATTTATTTTGTTCATCTCCAAAATATTTTGGGAAAGGCTAAATACCAGTCCTGACACGTCATATTACATGTATAATGCAACCATAAAGACCTATGGAATAATTCTTTCTGAATCGTTTCTCAGTTAGGTAATGAATCAAATTATAGACCGTTCGATACTTTATACAAAAAAATATATACAAAAAATCAGTAAGCAAGTAACCTTGTCAGCTTTGTTATAATGTTTACGTGACCGTACTCATGCGTCGACAAGCCAGTGCACTTCAGATGCTGACGTGTTGCTGACGTCAGCTATTTCTGATAATACTTTACCTGCGCATTTGCACTTTGGAGTCAATTATTTGTTGAGTTAGAAAATCGCTGTTGGCATAGTGCATTGTATTGAACAATAAGGAGACCATGTGTTGGTCACAATGGTTGGGTGGTAATTGCATTATTGATCTTTGATGATGGCAGAAAGAAAAAGATTTCTCCTACCCATCATTAACGATACTAAGTAATCTGAGATTTCTGTAAGTTGGTTGTACTGACGAGCTAATATAACATTGATACAAACTAGAACATTATTCCGGCATGTGTTATAAATAAGTTATGCTTTATTACTTTACGATACTTTATTGTTATTGCCAAGTTAAGCTTCCTCGTGTACGTGACTATGAACTGAATCTTTCATTCGTCTCGCGCAGTTGTCATGTGCTTTTGTTCATTCATAAGGCTATGGAACGACGTTTTACAGCTTACAATCCCGTGTACGTCATCTACTTTGTACACACGCTATTAATTCTAATACTTATAGAGTAAGCACTTAATAGGTACTATTTACTTACAAATCTAATGAGAAATGATGGACCATGTCTCTAAATAAACTGAAAATTTGCGTACACACTTGAAGATTAAACGAGCTACCTAGAATTACCTAGAAAATTCCCTTAGGCATAATGTCTGCCTGTACTATTTATGTGTGCAGTGTTTAAATAAATAAATTACCTTAAATCGCAAATCGAAAATGAAATTAACTTCAAAATCGAGTTCTGGCTACTGTTTATGATCTCGAGTACCACCCAACGTTTGTGAATGAAATTGTTTAGTCTACCGGTCCTGGGTGTTCCTTGAAACCAGTGCCAACGTCCTGTTTCAATTCGCTATTCCGATGCAGAACAGTTGAAACAACCGCATTGCTACCGGCCTTCAAAGAGCAACCTTACGCCAGAATCCAGTTGATTATTGTAATTATAGCCGAGTACATTCACTCCGTAATATAGAGCATGCAGGCATTAAGAAAATAATATTATTTATAGTTATTCTGTCTGATGATGTCCGGTCATTCTTACTTGCTTCGTAATAAAGCATCTAAATTTAATTAACGTGTGACAAAATTTGGAACAAATAAAATTTATTCTTTCCTAATAATTAATTCCTAATATAAACAATAGCATTTACTTTACTATACTCGTAATCTAATAGAATTAACATTTCCAATTGATAAGATGTGAAGAGAGAAAAACTGTTCTTAATATTTTGACAACAGCCTAAGAACAACGAATTGGGACGCTAAAAAATCGTAGACAATATATAATTTAGAATTCGTAATAAAGAACATTTGTACTTTATACTAAGATAGCAACCATAGATTTTTTACACTATGACATCATTTAGAACTTTAGAAGTAGAATGACATATGTGTAATTAATATTCCTTGGTATTTAACCTTTTCTAGTCACCCATACCGTTGCTATTAGTTATTTAAATCACATTAGTACTGAGAATTTACTGGTGTACTAAACAGATGCATTATGTAATTGCAACTCGTCTTTCTTAGTATCAAGTGGCTAAATTTGGATCCTAATTGTTATAAAGGCAAGAAAGAAGTCATATTTAATAGTATTATGAATATTATTGCAGACTATCAAATTGGTGCAATTATTTTGTACTTATCCAACAAAAACTTCAATGTTTATGCAGTCGATAATAAAATACTAACTTTCTGAATGTCAATGTTTTCAGCTCATCCCTGTTAGTGATAAGCAAATAATCGGTGCTCAAATCCTTTTTGCTGAACTGTCAATAAAATCCAGAATAGTATTGCTGCCTTTGGATGAAATTGAAAATTAATATGGTGTCAATAATTATTTCAACTTCCCGTCCGTCCCGTGACCATGAAAACTGTAAAGTGATCGAAACGTCGGGAAGATAAAAATGTAAAAATTAAACCAATTCCGCGATAAAATCCGTAAATAATACTTTTATTTCAATATTTCAACTTCTTTAAGAATTTATTGTGCCCATTCATTAATTCACATGTCTTTTCAGTCTTCGTTCCTAAATAACTCAGTTTACAGCTTAGGTACGTGTGTTTACACCGGCTGTACTATCTCGTTACGCATGATTTATTGGCCAATCAATCGATCCGCATCGTCAGTCCATACGGATCCAACTTGCCTGAGATAATTGGCTTGATTGCTCTACCTGCCATCTGCTTCCTCGTGTTTAGCTGTTAATCTAATTGGTTTCTAATCTCTTTGTTCTTCTTCACGATTGTGTGAGTGCTAGGATCTATTAGGAACTAATGTTGCACACTATTAATGACGATGGAAATTGGACAGTTCTTTAATATGTTTTGCTCTAGAATCAACATTTGACTATTTTCGAACCAAATTTTGCTTATATAGAGAAAGGATAAATAAAAAAGAAAGGGTATCTGTTATATATCAACAATCAAATAAGAAAGGTCCATTATCAACTTAATCCTCTTTATCCGCTGAAGTGATAAATAAATTATCAATATTGTGCGCAAAAGAATATTTTACTATTTAGAATACAGCAATATCTTAATGTCATACGTTCATTTATTAGCTTATTTTTACTTTTTATCTACTTTTATCTTGGGCAATAAATAAATTACTGGCGCCTGGTATAGATTGTAGTGCGGAATTCCTTTACTTTCTCTAAGCGATTCATAGTAAGACCAATCAAATGCCACTTGATACTTTTCCAAACAAAACCATGCCCTACACCACATATCTTGTACTGCAACGTTGTGCATCCCAATCAAAATACCAAAGAATTAAAAGTTTAAACAGTTCATGATACATGTAGAATGGCTGTCGTGTGTAAATACATATTGGCATTTCAGCAACGATAAAATCGAAACATCGAATAATACCAAGCGTGATTGATGAATTACAACATAAACATAATCCTGGTTCAACATTGCATAAAATCAAAATCTCCAGTGACACGATGATCTTCTAAGATGGAACAAACAACGATAAACGGAACGCTGAAATCACACTGACGCAATCAGTACATGCTTCTTGCATTGATGATGAAATAAATCGTAAATTTCCAGAAATCAATAATGCTATCGTATGAGTCGACAGATCCGTCTGTCACCTGTCAAGTGTATTATGGGATGCTGGTATCGTTATCAGATAGCGGTAAGTACTCGAAAGTGCGGTAGGTGCAGTTAAAGTGTCTGTAGATTTGCATTTTTTTTTGAGATTTTTCGGCGAAGCAATAACGGCAGTTTTGGGGGTAAGAAAGAGAAATTAACCAATTTTTATAGCTTCAGAACAGGAAATTGAGTCATAGTAAATCTTGTTCCCACTTCAAAAATAACTTAGTAATCCAAAACTGCTTGTTGTGAAAACTGGTTAGATTGCTGTCTGCTTCTGGTTTTGTATGTTTTTTTTTCTTTAAACAACCATACTGTAGTATCAGTTCTGTTTTACAGTATTTCTGAAGGGATACCAACAACAGATATGTTTAGGCCCCAACGGACCTACCATACATCGTCAGTATTAACAAACAGCTGTAGATGCATTATAACTACAATGCCGTCAATAATACCGCCTGGTGGGCATCCATCAACATGAATGCCTAAAGAGGGTTGATAGCTAGCATCGATCGTAAAATCATAAACCATAACATTGGAACATATTGAACGACCCCACGTAGAGACCGTAAAGTCACGCAAATTGACACGACAATTCGATGATTTGTCGTGTATGCCTTCGCCTCTATAACGGAATAACTTATAGAAACATTGGTGGATTAAATTGTACTAACACAATTTTATTTGAAATTATTCTGTGTATTTTGCCTGGCTTACTAGAAGTAACACTTGAATTACTACTACTTTGTAACAGCGATGCGACGTGCATTCTCGTTTAATGTTTTATTGTTTTTATTATGTATGTTCATTGTAGGTGTAATTTTTTGTCAAGCGAGTATGCCCGTTGTCTTGTGTGACAAATAAATATGCTTTTCTTTCTTTTCTTCTTTCTAATTCATTCGAAAAAATATTGTTTACCATTTAATTGAAGTTGAATACGGAATAGGTCAGCCGATCATCGTCTAGATACTCACTTAACAGTTGACCAAAAAACAATTTCTCCCAGCCCACACCGACGCAATTTCGGCGAAATTGAATTCGTGATGGATAACAGTTGACAATTTTGTCGACAATCGCCACCATGCAATACCATTCTAGCTCTAACGATCGTGATAAGCTGTCGAGTTAACACATTGTGTGGCGACAGTAGACCGTGGGAGGCGCAACATCTGGCCAACTGTTTAATACTCGTATTATTACTGAACATAAAATGATGTGTACAGAGTAACCGAATTTAGGGTGTGCCTTTTATAGATTAGCATACGAACGTTGAACTTGTATATTGATGGTAGATAGTTTATTGGTACAGCACACCTGGGTATTGTGTGAAAGGAAATTGTTTTCATAATTAAATATAATGTAGTTGTAATTATTTTAGGAATCTAAACAATATATTCGTCGTTTGAAAATTTATGTTGGATTGTCGTAATTTGTATTTATTAAAACATAATTTATGACTACGACTATATATAATTTATGGTTTACGTTTCAGGTATAATTATACTTTTATGTGTATAATTTTAATTAAAAATGAATCAAGAAATGTTAATTATCACCCTCTAGGTATAAATAGATCAAGGCTAAACTGAAACATTGACACAATTAGACACACAATAATGAACTACTGTGATGACGCATTTTGAGAAACTGTCTTATTAATGTAGCAACGTATAACCGACTGTTTTTTAAGGCTAGGACAAGATTCCACAATTCATTCATTCCGGTTCATTTAAAGAGCAAGGCTTCAGATTTTAGCCACTAAATAACAATAATTTATTTAATTATATACATTTTTGTACTATACTGAGAAACAACAAAGAAATTAATAATAACTGTAAAAGTGGCCGCCCTACTACCATGGGATGGATATTTAAGCAGTAGAAAGAAAAGGCAGTCTAGGGCATAAATGAAATAATTATCTACAATAAATAAACTACATTATTTAAATGTAAATAATAGTAGGTATGACCTTTTAGAACAATAGTTATATTTCTATATCATGCTTTAGGATACAGTCATTTTTAAAACTTAATTGTATCATTATGTCTCAATCATGTCCATTAAAGTGTATTAAATTGTATAATAATGATTTTTGTTTTTGTTCGCAGGTAAGACCTTCAACAGTGTAACACAATACCAAGCTGTGAGTAGTCACTCTGATATTCTATTAAGCATTTAAGCTGCAATCCATAGACAAAACAATTATTCACTCAAAGCACTTGAGACAGATCGAAAAGAAGATAAATTTTCTCCTTCACACCTCTCTATACGAGATCAAACCTTAAGTGAACAATTTTAGAGTCCTTATTACATTGCGTGGCAAGTTATGTGTGATAGTAACCAGAAGCACAGCTATTTATTTTAGTGTCTCGTGTCCAATTACAATAATAATGAATCGTAGTGTCATAGTCAACGGTGTTTGAATTGAGTGCGGTTATCACGCCTTACGTGGACATGACTGCTCACTAATTAACGTCTTCAGTATTGCGTTGGGGAAAAAGACGATCATTTGCACTGTTGTGCCAGTGTAAATGCGCTGTTGTATTTCGGATTGACATTGTAGCCAGCGTAACTACTGGAAATATTGAGACTTAACATCTTATATCTCAGGATGGCGAGCGCAGTGAAATCTCAAGCATTCCTTTGTAATTGTTGTGTATTTGGTTTTGCCATCAGGCGAACGGCATGCTTGTCTTGCAATTACTACTGGTGGTAGGTCTCTCATATGTAGGAGGCCATCTGGGTGGGTACCACCGCAGTGTCTATTTCTCCCGTAAAACGGCAGTGTAAACGCACTGTTGTGTTTCGGGTTGAAGGGCATTGTAACCAGAGTAACTACTGGACATATTGAGACTTAACATCTTATGTCTCAGGATGGCGAGCGCAGTGGAATGCCAAGCATTGCTTTGTAATTCAAGGTGTTGTTTGGTTTTGCTACTGTTCATGAGCGGTCGTATCGCTTACCATCAGGCGAACGGCATGCTCGTCTCGCCATTCATAGCAATAAAAAAAAAAATCATTGCAATAAAAAAGTGTGACTGAAAACTTCACGATGCATTTGGTCATGCTTAATATTTATATTTAAATGAAGTAAAACGCTTCTCTTTTTAATTAACTTGTACATGTACTTGGGAACAAAGCGCGTGGAATAAGGGATAATATTTTATGATTGTTAAAAGCATTGACTGAGACAATACTCAGCTAATCTTCGTTACCGAAGTTCGTTCGTAATCTTGTTTACGTCTACAATTAGATTAGTAATGTTGAGTTGTAAAAACGTCTTGCTTGATATCAAGGAAGATATTACAGCCAGTGTTTTTATTACGGAAAATGCTAGGCGAAATGGCCAAGATTGATTAGAACCTGGCATCAGTCGGGATAAAGTTATGTAGAAAGACGTAATTATTAGTTTTGTTCTGTCTGCTTCTGTATCAGCCCATATACGTCCCACTGCAGGGCACGGGCCTCCTCTACAATCAAGAGTAAGATTGAGAGTGGTTAGGCCATATAGTCCACTACGCTGGCCCAAGGCGGACTGGTGGACTTATATACCATAGAAATTATTGATTTTGTTATTTTATTATATTTGTTTATAGACCTTTTTTTCACTTGCTGTAATATAATCTATCTAAATTATTATAATGCTGTGAAGGCAGTTATTGCCTTTCTAAAGAAAGTGTAATTTGAGGTATTTTATAGCCATATTTTAATTTCAAAGTAATACTCCATCAACCTGCGGTAAGCAATAATTGAAAATTTCATATAAAAATCGTAAAATTGTGTTTATTATAAATTATTCCATTTGAAAATAAGGTTAATTTATTCTTGATCAAATTTTCTTGGAAAGTTATCTTACCTTCACGTTTTTCTAATTTGGACCGAATTTCACACACAACGTGTTTTCTTTGGCACGCGACATACTGCTTTTATCTCTAAAAGCGGATGTATTTTAATTAATATGAAATAATCCCTATTAGTGTGCTTTAAGTCAATAAAAGTCAGGAAAATTAAAAGCTTAATGTAATTCTCAGAAATGTTTGTAGTTTTAGGTTCCTTTCAAATACCTGAGAGATCTTTTTCTTTATTAAAGCTAATGCTATTTGGAAAAGTATGTACTCAAGATTCCAGATTATATAAATTTCTATATTGACGTATGCCTTATCTATTAATACATCTACTGACTTCAAATCTTAGAAACACAACTACTCGTCATCCACAATTTGGATGTCAGCCTCGCAATTAGCATACACGGCTCTCATTTCACAGATTTATGATTATGTTATTAAAGTAATAGCTGTAATTGAAAAGTGGGTGAAAGTATTTCGCCTATTACGAATTTGATTTGTAACAGGTGGTCAGCAAGTACTGGTTTGTAAGTATTTCGGCAGTAATGACCATACTGCTAACTTGTGTCGCAGCCATTTAATGGAAGATATGGTGATGTGAAAGTAAAATCTGATTGGTATCATAGAATTTTTTAATGTAATAGCAAATTGCTCTGTCGATTAAGTTGTAATTCCAAAATTATTCTAGCTAGAGGATATGTCATCGTCATCATCAACAATAGGATGGTTAGTAATGGAAACTGGGTTGGATTTGCCTGGGTTCTTTATTTCATCCTCTTTCTTCTTTGTAGGAAAAGTTTGAGTACGCTTTCGCAGTGCGAGTTTCATTTCTTGGTTTATTTACCACTGCTTTCATGATCATCGTTCAATAGAAATCCCAATGCATTAACACGTTCGCGCGCGGTACGTCGGTGGGCGATAGAAGATAAAAAAACTAACGCGACACTACGTCGACAGTCGTTCAAGTTTGAAATCTAGTAATCCACCGTACGTCGACGGGCGGTATTGTATTGTTGAAAGAAATCTGCCAGAACGCCCTAGGACGTGCGACGCCTGAAGACGTTCTGTCATTTGGTATGGTATTGGTAAGCGGACCTACGCAAGTACGCCTATGGACTTAGTATGGAAAAAACGTGTGTCAAAATGCCAAAATTTGTCATGCATTACAGCGCGCGAACGTGTTAATGACATACGATTTTTCATAATTAAGTAATTATGCTCTGCTCATAAAGGAGTCATTAATATCTTGGAATAGGAACTAGAATTGCAACTACCATAACGGATGTGGTGTAGACGAGTCATGGCAAAATTTAAAACTTTCTTGAAAACGGAAGGAACGGCAAGCAATAATTACTTAATTTATTTATATTACGTTGTTACTTTTGAATGGTCAAATAACAAGGAAAAGCACTTTAATTTGAATATTATTTGAGAAACACTTGATTCCAAATATAGTGATGATTCAGGCACAAAGTGTACGCGTTGCTTCAAATGACTAATACGTTCAAGCAAAATGAACAAAATTAAATTACGTAATTTATTGTATAACATAAATGACTTAGCTTTTTCAAATATAATGTAGAGAATGCGTTAATTATGAATATAACATGTTTATTGCCACACGTCCTTTGACGCAGCCTTTAACATTGACTATTTTTACTGAATCATTATCATGATATTAAAATAATACCTTCCAGATGTAAAATGGACCTTGAGAGAATTTATTTAATGTATGAGTTTAAAATTTCAATTCTTCTACCACCGATATAGATCTTGATTCGATATCTAATACGTCAAGTATGCGTACTTGAGGTGCTTTTACATTAAAACTAGCCAAATAGGAATAAATTAGTGCATTTTATCGCTCTAACAATAAGTTTTCAACACAAATTACAAATCGATAAAACATCAGTGCGGTATCCAATGCAAGTAACATTAACAACTCAGATCATTACAGAACTCTCTAGCGCGATGTAATCGATGTAAATGAGAACGGAAGAAATATATTATAATCTAAAGGGTCATCTAACACTTACTGGGTTACGCGGACACCAAGCATTGTTATATTCGCTGATGATTTTACTGATAGCAACCGGTAAGTGCGACTTGCGAGATTATAAGTTGTTTTTTATACATTTCGACGGCTTCTGGCGAGATAATATATTTTTAAATATAGTTATTACCTACAGCGATTGTTGAAGTGTGCATAGCTCTGGATCTGTAGTTTGAAAAGTGTCAAGGGACGTCAATTTAATTGTTTGTGGTAAAAAGATGATCAAAGAGTTTTTCATGGGAGAAGTTATATCTATCTCAAACGTAGCGACTTAATTCAAGATCTTTCTACGGAACTAAATTGATGATGTTCAGCTATGCCGATTGTAACTCAATACTTATACAGCGATCTAATATTTGCTATGAATAGATGTTAACTTCTCTGAAAATATGGAAGACGCGAATTTTGAGATATTCAAATTATAAAGATTGTAATCAGTAAATAAATCTCAACCGATTTCTACATGATCTCTGTACGTTTGTGATGTTTTACACATATTGCGTATGGCATAGATAAATTACAAAACTAATGGTGAACTTTTCATTCACATTTCATACCAATTTCAAATCAATCTTGTGCTCAGCTGATGGACGTGGATTGATTGACACAGACATTTTAAATTTATTTCCACAACCTGTTGTTTTATTCCGGTCACATCTAACGCGTCCGTGTTACTTTTATCCCTCTCTCCTTCATAACTGGTTGTCACACTGTTTAATTCCTTACAGTTTTTACTAATTTCAATGGAATGAATTTGAAACCATATTGAGCATAAATGTATAAGAATAATAATCTTAGTTGTAGGCGAAAGTTATGAGGTATAATTTTATGCTTGTATAAACAGTTGGTCATGTCCATACGTACAGTTTTTTCTTTCTCGTGAAACTGGTTACGACCATAAATATTTAATATGACTATGTTTATAACAACTTCTTTGAGTTATTGGTTTCTATGTGTTTAACAAAATTGACACCTCAATGTGTTTCGTTTTTAAATGTGTATTGATTTATGTGCGTGAAGTGAAATGGTTAATGATAGGTTGTATAAATATCTTAAGTTTGTTTAAGGTGTAAACATTTACTATGTTAATTTATGTAGGGTTTGTAATTATCAAATGGTTATAAAAATCACACCTTCCGAAGATTTGAGTAAGAGATATAACATATTTATTACAACGAAAAATGTACAAGAGAAATGTTCCAGTAAAATATTATCTTTACAGTAAAATTTAATCTATAAGGTTCAGCATACTAGTGAATATCTAAAAAAATATTTTGAACACAAAATCAAGTCTTGTACCAATTGAATAACTTTTAAAATCGTAGCGGAGAATATAATGCTCTTTACAAATTGGGTCTGCTTTCACAAAACACCTGTTCAACAATCCTTCCATAGTTTCGCACGAACAATACTCATGATTTATGTTGCCTTAAAGGTTTAAATAAGCCGTGGCGTAAGTGCTTCGGTCCGCTCAGGTTATAAAGGGGAGTAACTGGTTCAAGGACGTCCCTACGATTTATTAGACTCGTCTTAAGCTGATAATCTTCAAGAAGGTATAAATCAGTATTCTTTTGTCGAAAAGACTTTTGAAGCCGGCGAGACATATGTATATAATGTGTGTTACTGTGTATTATATAGTTGTGCTAGGAATTATTGAAGACGAATGGAGATTATTTTTTACGAGTGAATGTTTACATGTTTTAGACGGAAATTACAAATCTTCATTTAACAAGAAAGAAGTATTACACATTTTATAAACCATAGATACAATCGCATGACTTTTGAGTTCAGATTATTAAAAAACGTTTTGAGACCATATTAAAAATTGTTTAGTTATTTATGATCATTAATAATTTGTACTATTACCAAGTCAAGACAATTTTTTGGTCTTCAAATATTGTTTTCTGTATATTAAGGCGTGGATTGTTGATTACTCTAGTGGGGCCCAATCTCGTACCGAAGTAGATCGAATAGATTTCCCCAATCTGTGGTGTTATCAAGAATGGCTTCCCAAGAGGAAATTAAAAGGGTGCCTCCTGATACAAGCGTTGATAACGCCCCATAATTACATGTTCAATAGCTGCCACTTCCCGCACAGAATATTAATATTTTAATAGCCAACAATTATTGGGCTGTAAAAGAATTTCTCTCGTTAACGCTTAACGGGTTCGCGAAGGTAACATAATTGCCAGCTTTTAGTACCAAGTGATGGTTAAAACATTGGTCATTGTTGCACGGTGAAGGAAATGTACACGGTAAAAAATAAACTTCCTTGATGATACAGTTAATACCAATAATCCTTAACTTTGTCTATTCGATATACATACATAAACTCACGCCTTTTTTTCCAGAAGGGGTAAGCAGAGGTGCCAGGCCACCCACGTTTCGCCTTGTATGTTCCGTCCCATGATGTGATGGGGGCGAGTCTATGCCATATCGGGCACAAATTACTGACTCCGGGCCGATATTTAATAGAAAAATCCAATATCACTTCTGTTCGATATAGCTCATAAAAAAATAAAAACTCTGAAATTCAAAATTACGTAAACTTTTACAATATCATTTTCAGTCTTACATTTCAAAGTGGAACTATTTTTTATTAACTAGTGAATCTGATTTGTTATGATAAAATCTCATATTACGCCATATATTATCAGTTATAAGCAAACATTATATGTTTGTTTCCTTAACCAGACCATGGACAACATCGTCCGCGTTACTGTAACGGGGTCGTTGAACTTTTTAATTATTATCACATGTGATAACGGTACTGATAACGCGTGATTAAACAGGTCGAATACGTTTTTATGGCGTGTTATTTTTTTTATTACGTCTTAAGTTTACATGAGAAAGCAAGTTCCGGAATTGATGATGTTACCTTTGTATGTGTGTTTTTGTTATTATTTTTTTGATAAAAATCGTTTTATAGTTTTTAGTGTGCTGTATTGTAATTGCTGTATTTTTCTACGCATAGAGTAAGATGTAATTATTAATCTGCAACTGAAAAGTAGTAGTAATTAATAACATTTGAAATGACGTTGCCAGTAATGACGAATATTTTTACGTGTATCATAACGCCAGGGAAATAGTCTATTTTAAAACTCGGTGTGATTTCGAATTCTCTCCCGTGATTTATCCCATTTCCATCAGTAAAGTACAGATGAAAGTTCAAACAATTAACGCTTGTAATGAACGGAGCGAAGTGTGGCGTTAAAAAAGATCGGTTGACTTAAGTTTGTAAACAAACTTTGAAGGCCGCGCGCACACTATGGATTTTTAATCGGTGTTTAAAATTAGCCATCGATTATTTGTATTATTAGTTTAGTATAAATTAGCGAATAAGATTATGGTAATTAATGAATGGCACATATTGTTTTAGTGCGTAAAAGTTTTAGATGAAGCACTTAGAAATCTCGAAAGATCTGTTTTTTTAAACATTAATAAGTTTAAATCTAAAACCGTTACGTTAAAACTCATAAAATACCGCACATTATAGACTAAAAATGAGGTTCATTACAATTCACTCAATCGGTTGTCTTTAGTGTGCGTTATTCCTACACCCGTCTCTCCATGTGTGTGGTCCTGTTTGTTTTCGATGTTTGATTTAAGTTTAACGCGATTCGCCAGTGCTCTCACACGAACGTCAGTTGACCCAATTTTTGCAAACTATAAACACACATGGTCGGGAGATTGAGAAAATATTTAAAACGTTAATGTCAAGTGGTGGGTGTTTAAATTATTATATTGATCAGGCCGCGTTTCTGATGCATTACTAAAAGAAAAAGCAAGATTTAGTATTATGTAGATACTAGGGCAGTAAAATATAAGTTGTAGTTTAAGGTACTTTATTTCCCATGAGTATTTACATTCACTGACATGAGAATAATTATTATATTGAATATTAGTTATTAGAAATGTTGATTGATTGGGCAGCCATCGAACTGGACGACTATGTTATAGATAAAGCATTTCTAGATGTGGCGCCTAGAAAATTAGTCATAAAAATATAGATAAGATAATTTTGTATATTTTAAGTTAGTGAATGAGAAAAACATGCATAGATTATGTTCGAATTGAACTTGATTAGTAAAACAATGATTTCTTCTTTTAATATCTTAAGTTAAGAAATATTATTGTTAAGTACGTTTGCACTCCGGCATTCCTCAACTGTGCAGATAAAATGCAACATCTCATATTTATTTATAAACAAAATTCAACGTTTCAAAAATAAACGTATGATATTTTCACAGCTGCTTCAGTGTCCACAGCGTATTCAAGTTTAAGCGAATCAACAATATTCTTACTTTGTACTTGAGTTGAGGCTATCTTTATGTCAGCCATCTTGTTTGTTCGCACCTCCTTTGATATCAAAATAGATATAATTGTATCATATGGAGAAAACGGTCTGCTTACATAAATCTTCATCCTTATGTCGATACCCCAATGCTGTGAGTCATCAGGGAAACAATCCTTAGCGCACGATATGCCATCTAGTCCAGTTTTTGGCGACATAAACCACTTCAGCCACATTCAACTTACATAATATATACGCTATATTAATAGTATGTTGTATGAATGTGACTTTACTTTCAGTAATGTACAAATAAGAAACACTGATTTTTTTGTTAAATTAGTATTCTTTAGCAAATTAAATGCACTTTAAAAGTGAAGGAAAATATCGTGAGGAAATCTGCATACCATAAGGATCTTTGCAATAATTTCTATGGTATGGAAAACCTCCTCGCAATAGGTGACCCTAGTGAACTATAACCGAAAGTTCTCCATCGAACTCTCGATTTTAAAAGCTATACATTACATAATTAAATTAAAATAATTATATTCCTTAAAAAAACAACAAACGAAAGTTTCGTCAGTCATAATAGAATAGCTAAGCACCAGACGCGCCACTTCGTATCATCGCAACTATCAATAACAAATTCAATAATCAATAAAAATCCAATAACAGTGTTGTATAACAAATATAACAATATCAATAACGATAATAGATCACGCGATATTAGAAAGTATTTTGACCTTATTGGACAATCGTGCGTTCTTTGTGCCGTGGTAAGTTGACAAAATCTCTTTCGGTCACTGAATTTTTATTTCACATCTGATTTGGCTCATACTGATTTGTGATTTGATTTAGCCATGAATGAATCATTGGGTCATAAACTTTGAGGGTAGTATCTCTCCAAAATAGAAACGTTGGAGTGACAGATAATTTACAATATCGTAAAGAATATTAATATGTATTAGAAGTTGTGATATAGTGACCTCTATCGATAGACGCTAGAACTACTTTTGACAATTAAGTAAAGGCTCTGCTGATAGGGTTTGGTTTTACTGCGTTACTAGATTCGTTTTATCGCAAATATCGCTGCTGGCTAAAACGAGCATTCAACAATTCTGTATAGTCTGTAAAGCAATTTAATAGTATATTAAGAAGTTACCAAAGGCAGAATCGATAGAGCATTGCAAATAATGAAATTTGGAATTTCCCAACCAAAGTTGCATCTTTAAACCGAAACGTGCTACAAAAGCCACGTATTCATTGACGTAACCATTGTATTGTTGCGGTAATTCAATTTATTCATTTCGTACTCATTGCCGTTGGGATTGCGAATTTTGATGATGTTAATGTTTTGGTAGAAATGTTTCTAGGTGGTAGTGAAGACGTGGTAAATGAAACAAGATTCATCCAGTTATGAGATTAGTAAGATTCAGCAGTAAATGTCGCTTAATCCTTCTCTTTAACCCTTTAATACTAGTAATGTAGTAGATGACTTTTCATATGTTCACAAGTACTTTAAATAATTTTATTGCTTTCTTGTCAAATCCACCTGTACCGTTAACTTCGGTCGCTTTATTTCTATTTACATTTTTACCGTTTCAAAAAGCTACTTCTACTGTCGAATCTACTTACACAAATACCGAATTAGCATTACTAGATACACAAATTGTTACTGCTTAAAATCTAGGTCAGTCCATAATTTAAAAACTGCGCGTGGGCTTACAATTCTTTATTGCTAATGGGCTCAAGGTCGCTGGAAGTGGTCCAGATTCTTTTTTTGTTTCTATGACGTAGACTTCAGTACATTTGCTACTGATTTGAAGGGCTTTATTCACTTCTGTAGAAATGATGTGTGGTAAATTGGTGTTTAATGCTTTGATATAAGATTCAAAATTGTGCGTATTGGAAACTTTATTGCTGAAGCTCGTATCGAGTTCATTTGTATCAGTGTGTAACAATTTAAAGCAGTTGTTTTAAGTGGAAATCGCTGAATACTCCACACTTGAGATTTAGATGGTGTATGTAAATGATTGCGTACTTTTGAATTGATGTTTTGAATTTAGTTTTATATATTTTTTTGTTACATAAATTTATTTCAGACACACATAATGTAGTCTTTATAGGGAGGTTTTCTCCGGCAGTGGACATTTTATTTGGTGATAATGATGATGACAATATCATTGCCCTTTAAATACAGCTTTCACAATCCCTTGTAAATCTTCACAGTTACATTCTTCTAAAAAAATATTGGTTCTTCGCAAGATCTCAAGTGCGCGCATTAACGGCTCTTATAAAGTAGTAGGTCAAACATCTGTCACGTTTGAGGTGGAAATAGATCAACGGTGCACGTGACAAACAGATCTTTTTCCACACTTTGTCGAAAAATCGATGTTAGTTAATTCCATTGGGTGCGCAGGGCCAACTTGGTAAAATTGACAAATTTGAAGCACATGAAAATTCAACGAGATGATCAATGTAAATAAAGGCGTATTTCCCAGTAGTATTATGTAATTTAGAGTATTTTGATCTTATTATTTTACTGACGTAACTTAATCTATTGATTTAGAGGATTTGCTTCCAATAAAAAATTGTGCAAATCGTTGTAACAGGTCTATTTTGTGTATGTATTTCTATGTTTCTGAGACTTATGATGATGATTGGAAAACCCGTATTTGTTAACTAGCTAGACTAATTTCACAAGTAATCAACTTTGGTCAAACCCTCCAAGCGAACATTAGCCGAAACCCTACAGGGGCCGTAAATATCCATACATTTCCCTTATCTCGTCACGATGGAAAGCCGTTCGGTACGGTAGCGTTTTCTTGTGTGCCCGTGCGTTGGAGAAAGTGGGCCCGCAAATTGCCCATGATTCCGCGCCGTATTATGATAATACAAGGTGAACTCCCTAGTAGGTGTTATTCGTATTTGATAGCGTCATTATTGTTACATTGGTGTCGAGCGAGTATTTTTAGGACGTTGTGCGAAGGTGAGTCTGTTGGTTTCACTGTCGATTTTATCTTTGTTACAATAAATTGCTGCCTTGGTTTATTGATAATATTCAGGACCAATAGTTTTACAATTGAAGTGAAGAAAGAAGTTAAGGAACCTGGCACGGTATATTGCCTGAAGGATAAGACGGTGCTCCCTTAGAAAAATGACAGAAAGGAGACGCAAAAGTATAAGACCAAAAAGACGCATACAGGGTAAAAGAAAGTGATGCAGAAACAAATGACCATGTTGTTCTCAAAATATCAAAGTTTATTTATCTTACATTTGTTTTACGAACTGTCAATCAATAAACAAACATTGTACAACACTTGTAACACATAAATACATGCACTCAAGCGCTTACGTCACCAAGCAAATCGTGCTCCGACGGCGAATAATTTGTACAACGACGAACACATGTTCTTTAACATTCTATTTGTATACAAATCCATACATCATGCTCGAGCGATTTCTCCGCAGTGACACGCTGTTGACCCCACCGTACACGAAAGCACAAAACGCAGTTGATTATGACGGATGAGTTAAATGTATGGATCTCGAATCGCTAGCCTATTTTATTGCAGTGTATGCGTAAATAGGTGGTTTATAGTAACTCGGACTGTAAAATGATGGATTGTGCTCTAAGTTTGAAAGGCCACACTTCAATGCACTGAAATTGAATGCTTCATGATCTGAATTTACAAGATCATATGCTACATTTGATGTTACTTTAGTAGCAATATTCCGCCTATGTACAACATATTTGTATATAAAGTTAAATAAATAAAATAAAATAAAATATTATCCGGGGCATGGTAAAACTCTCTTGAAATTCCACATTCATTTTCGAATTTTGAATTAGTGAACAAAAGAATCATTTGGTAAAACTGGAGTCTGGACTTCGATCTCAATACTGAAATAAATGTTTTCGTTGTAGAATGACATGAATCTTAGGATGACGTAAAGACTATCTATCCAATCTAAACCTGACAATCGAATTAAAATTTACTTGGTCATACTTATCGTCGAGAATTAGACGCTAAAGTGAATAACAATGCAGCAAAATTTATCCGCTTGTCCGAGTTATTTTTTGCAATGACAGATCGACTTGTAAGACATGTGATATGCATGTCATAATCACACATCACCTGACATTCCTGTCAATGTGTTGACTGCACGGATATTTTCGTGTCCAATGAAGGTGAAATCAAAGTTACATTTGCAATTTAGTGATAACAATAAAATTGTCTGTAAAGGACAAAGTGGTTTTTTACAACAGAAAAAATAGTTGTTTAATAGTCGATGATAAAGATAAATGTTGTTTTTGTAAAATTATTAGTGTTATGTATTTTTGCGAAATTTTATATAGTATGATATGTTAATATGAGTGGGTAGGATTTGGAGCGGGGAAACTATTAAAGTTTAGGTGCAATTTATGTACATATGCCTGTCATGTTAAATACCAAGAATTGATTTTGTTATTTATGTGACTCTTCAACATTAGCTCCATCCTTAAATGTTTGCCTAAACATGTGAATATCTAAAGAATATAATAAATATTTAAAGAACGTGAGAAGTAATTTTAAAAAGAGGTTTCGTCGGATGTATATTAAAATTCTGATGTTTTGTTTCCTTTGCGAGTCACATCCGCTCGTTGTGATGTCAGATGCTAACATTTTTTGCGGCTCTCATTACGTGTGTAAATAATACCATCAATTTATTAAATTAAGTTAACACTTTGGCTGTCGATCACGTACTGGGTAAAGTTGCGCTTTAAAATAGTCTGCTGTATATGACAGAAAACTATGTAATTATTTTGTCATATTTAGAGACTACTTTATTTTAAGGATTAATAATTTATTTACCCTCACGATGTAATTTTATGACAGTGCCTTAAAGTAAATAAGGATAATTTAAAAATAGAGTTGGATATAATAATCGTTATTCGTAGCAAAAAATATGCTTATCGCTAGGTTTGGCACTATCTATTGACAAATCACTTAATGTTAAGCACCCTAAGAATAATAAAATAATTCAAAAAGTTAAATAGATCTTTACAACTGACAAAGCGTAATTACTTCTAATAACTTACACACTATAATAAAGTTCTTTGTTCATCTACGCATCACGTACGCGTGTTCTCAGAGATCCACTGTAACTTTGTATTTAGTGAAACAATTGCGATATATGGTATGAGATAAGATCCGAACGATTGCGCAAAACAATGGAACAATTGAACCTTAACCCACGTATTAAAATATCGTAAAGATGTCTTATTAACTCTTCCGTGATGTATGCGGCCCTTTGGCGTTTGATGTGGTGCCACTCTCAATGTATGATTGTGTTTGAAGTTTTATTTTACTTTGAGGAAATTGTTCTTTGTAAAGTTGTTTGGTGTTTTAAGAGTAAATAAGTAAGTAAAACATTTCCACACGTAGTAACGGTTTTATACAAATTATGTGTTCGTCATGTATATCGGATAGATTAGTTATTCGTTTAAAAATGGTATGAATCAAAGAAAAGATAATAAAAACTATGTAATACAGTTTTCTTAGATTTAGGCGAATGTTACACATTGAAATAAAATTATTATTTACGGATTTTATCGCGGATTTGGTTTAATTTTACATTTTTTGAGTTCCCGACGTTTCGATTACTTTACAGCTTTCGTGGTCACGGGACGGACTGAGGTTTTTTTTAAATTAATAATTGTAAAATAAGGGTAGTTGAATTGTAACAGTCACAGAGCGGACGTCTAATACCTCAGTCCGCCCCGTGACCACGAAAGCTGTAAAGTAATCGAAACGTCGGGAACTCAAAAAATGTAAAATTAAACCAAATCCGCGATAAAATCCGTAAATAATAATTTTATTTCAATTTTATTTCAATATGTAATACAGTACATAAAATAAGTGTCTCGCTTCTTTTTCGACAGTTTTTAGCAGTTGCAACTGCAAATACAATTTCCAGCAACTTTTATTAGATCGGCTGCCACCTTAAGTGTGGAGAGACTGTTAAATTAACAAATAAAATCTCCTTATCTGTCGATACATCTCGAGGTGTAATTCATTCATGTTTTGATACACGTGTAAATCAATAAGCACAATGCTGTTCCATACACACTCAATCTTGTACCTGTTTGAATTGATTGATTGTTTATAGAGAGTTTGGTGCTGGCAAATTTAAAGTATGTGTGTGGCATGACAGTTACATAAAATATTACAAGATGTTGCGGAGAAAAATTGTTGTGTAATCCAGTGTGGTGTGACCTTTATAAGCATATTTCAATTTACTGTATATTGATCGATAGAGTAGTACAAGCGAAGATTGATATTTTTGTATCAAAGTATCATCTTCAGCCTTGAGTCAGAAAAAGTCTAAGACTAAACAGGGACCTTATTCAAATATTTCCATAATGAGTTCTTGGAAGCGATCAGTATCCAGTGACTTCCTAGGACCTTTATTACCTCGTTATTCCAACTGGAGAGTAAACCTTCGCGGTTATTTTTGACCTAAATTATCGTTAAATTTATGCTCCAACGTTTGAGTTTACTCTTGGCATATTTTGAGAAAATGGGTGCACTAGACAAATAGGTATTTAAGACTGACTTTCATGTTTTAAATATTAATGAGTATACATCATAGATGTTCGTATTATAGGCGTAATCAATACATACATTTTGTACGTAACTGTTACCGACGGATAAGTGTAATAAAATGTACAGTTACACTACAAGTCCTGATTAATACTCGTTTCAAATCGGAGCAGTTGTAAATAGACAATAAATATTATATTGAAAGTAAATGAAACTGCTACATTAAATACGTTTTATTGGGTATCCTGCGGATATTGTGAAAGTTAATTTTGAAGTGATTTGAAATATATTATAAATGAGCCATTGATGGTCACAGGCCTTCCCTATGGAGATCCTGGTCGAAAGCAATTAGCCTGTCTTTATGCCTAGCGTGCATAGGATAAGTGCATCGTTTTCAGAACTGATACATAATGAGTTGGCTTATATTTAACACTTTAACAGCAGACAATTTTAAGGCACGTCGTTCCTTCAGTACCCAGTACGTGATCAACTGCTAAAGGGTTAAGATCAGCTGCCTGCCCAAAATCAACTCTTCCAAGAGTAAGCTTTATAGTGTCATGCGGTTCAGTATTTTTTGTTATTATTTGCGACACAGGCAGTCTAGAACTAGACCTTTCGTTCGCCGACCAGTGAGGTTCTTTAAGAAATAATATTAAGCATAATTCATGGAACATTCATGGTATGGTTTTAATCTGCAAAGACCTTTAATCTTACAACAAGAGAGTTTGACCCTTATTCTCGTCGTATGATACGTGATTATTAAGAATTGGTGATCAAACACTATTCTCACATAACAACACAGCATAATTGCTAAAGTCATACGTTATCACCGCATGAAATCACTTTCTTTACTTGACCTTTAAGATGTAATGTGAAACCGAGTCCTGCGAATAATACACGAAGTCATGTAATTTTTTCCTGCACATTAAGATCCCTTATCTATTAGTTTATGTGATGACTTTTAATTTTCAATAAGCTGTGGCGAATTTTTATTTGCGAGTCAAGATTATGGAGTTCCGGTTTCGTGTATAGTATTGGCAGTTAATTTTTGTCCATGTTTGAAAAATCAGTGGATATATTAATGTAACTTGTATTCATTCGTTTTTAATCGGTAATATTACTATTTTAGTAATTTTTCTCCGGCAATGTGTTCAAATTATTAATACATGTTCATATGTGAAAATGAGCATTAAGGAGGCACAAAAGATCCCACAGTATTATAGAATTTTAACTGAAATTATTCAAATGAGTCACACATTCCATCATGATACGCTAAACAAAAAATATTCGTTACTGAGAACAATTAATATAACACAAGGCCGAACCATTTTCGGTGACCTCATTGCACACAATAACTAAATCAGTGTATAATTTAATAAAAAAATAAATTAAATAACAACAAAAAATGTTGCCTAATCACGGTCGTTTTTTACAACAGCCTTGTGAGTTGTACAAAAGAATATTTGTATGGAATTACGAGTTAGCATTAAGGATTGCATGTTTCGATAGACACGTTTATAGACAACAGAAAATCTGGAATACGGAATCGCTTTATTATGGTGGAAATCCACGCCACTTTCCTCAAAGTTTCTTTCAAAAATCTTTATCCTTTATTAAAGGTTAAAAACATTTAAGTGCGTGGTTGTCCGTTAGTAGTGGAATAGACGCGGCTCCTAACATGTTCCTCCTGATATTATGGATATTTAAAAAAAGGCAGTAATTCATTTTTCACATTTACGTTACACTATGCAAGACTTTTGCTCATTTCCCGCACCTATGCGATAAAATTAACTTGTATTTTGATCAAATGCAATACATCCACACTTCTAAGCTCCGAGGTCGTATGAGGCATTCTTGACTTCCTGCAATATTTACTTTAACCCGCATTTTTAAAGTTGAAATTGCAGTAACTCCAGAAGTTTTATGTTCTCTTTCGATTCCCGATGTATCGATATGTTCTGTATAATTGATACATTCCTATATACCAGAGATACCTTTATCAAATGCTTGCATCGGTAGGCGAAAGTGAAATTTCCGCGGATACGTCGTGTAGTACGATATCCTGAGCAGGTGCATGTTACTATACGATTTTTTAACTACAATTTCTCCCATACTCTGCAATCTTGTTGAATCTGTTCCCACAAACTATAAACAGTATTTTGTTCCGTAATTTTTTTTTTTTTTTTTTTTTACTAACTATTGGAGTCTAATTTGTTAACTTTCTAGAATAGTCTTTCATAACCTTTTAGATACGAGAGACCATCTGACAAAAAAAAATGACATTGACCACCTAGTTTATTGACTGGTTTGTTTGCTTATTAATGCAGTAACAAAATAAAATAAGGGTTATTCTATCTATCCATCAATAACACATGAAATAATTATTTTAGGCCTTAGTATGGCTCCGCAGACGACAGGCTAAGAACCACTGTTCTAGAAATTGATTTGATTATTTCGATAATTGGTTGTAGAATATACGTAATCACTTGTATACCGACCGCCTTACACAATGGCTGAAATCACTGTACACTATCTAGACATCTAGACTGGAATGCTTTTACCATTAGTAACAGACACTTTCTTCGCAGCAGATTTGAAAACTTGTTTATTGTTGTTTCAAGACACTAATCTGTTTCCAAAAAACAAGAACTACCCACGCGTAACCTTTCACACTGAACGTAAACTTTTTATCCAATTTCGTAATCTTTTGTCTGAGATTAGAAAGCCAGTTAGGAGTTTAAATATTGTACGAGAAGAACAATAAAGTGTTAAAAGTGTATTTTCACCAAAATACTTTCACTGTGAGGATGTCACCCGGTAAAGCCATTCAACTTGAAACAATACTCCCACCGTTTTGTATATTATACTGTTTTGCGAGTCACGTATTTTGAGACTTTACTGTGACAAAATTTTGATATATTATTAATCTTATAGGGACTCCATGAATATTATATACCATATGGAACGATCGAAATACTTTCGTTGTCGTCAGTGTCGTTAAAGTGCTGCAACATTTTAGACGTCAAAAAAGCATGTATTTTCTAAGCAGAAGGCCACTTCGTTGGACATCTTAAATATTGTTTTTGAAGAGTCGTCGGGATTAATTTATTATTATTTTCCACATCACAAATAAATACATAATCAATAGTAAATTAATATTGTTTCAAAGATGAAACTTCAAAGACCTCTTTCAATCGCATGAAACTTTAAATATTTCCTTTGAATACAATAATGGTTAATTGCAACTTCGAGCAGTCAGGCAGGTAGCTCTAGCTCCATCTTACGTTGCAGTAATTACCAACCGCCATGGCCTACCGGATTTATCCAGCAAAACTCAATTTTATTTTACTTTGTATTTTATGTGCTTGCTGTTTATGAAGATTGTGCTTTATGAAGGAATCGTGCTTTATTGTTTTGTCTGATACCTTGCAATTCTAATGTACATTTTATTTTAGAAATTAATGTTTCTAATATCTGTGTATTCGAACTATACGTTATTATGAGCTCAGAGATATTCATATCTACTAATCGTATCTTATTGTTTGAAATAATTACATTATCCACGTCTACATAAAGTAGTCATGTTCGTGTTTTTTTTTTTTGCTTACATAATCTTTTCTATTAGATAGCCGCGAGGTAAATAACAAAGATTTAAATCATTAAACATCCTTAAGAACAAGCAATGCGTTTTTCAAGCATAAAAAAACGTGTCGGTAACGGTACGTGAACATCCGTTCCTGCAGGTGTGAACGCACCTTGCGCATGCGCAGCACCAAAGCAAAAAAAGACGAAAAGGATCGCCTGTTTCACCCGGCATTTGTCCCGACGAGATTTATTTTCTTTATATCATATTTATATTCTAAATTTGAATGTTCAGAATGAGAATTCTTTGTGATGCCAAATTGTTCGTGTTTTGCCAAAGGCAAAGCATTCCAAAGTATAAAACATTTTTATTTAACTTATTTTACCGTTTTTTGCACTTGCACTTGGACACGATGACTACACTACACTAGTGACAATCAATCATGTCCAAATATCGATAGGACCACAACCGATATTTCAATCGAGAGGAATTAAGCCACGATACACCACGCTGTTCTATTGCGGGTTGAGAGACTATAATAGAAATAATTTTTAAACAAATCCTATATTAGCGCTGGTTAAATTTGAACGCACATTCCTGGTCATTTAAGCCCGTTGATTGAATTAACTTGAAATTCTGTCCACGGGGCAGGTGTTATGTTACGATCCAGTTTTTTCTCGTTAATATGAAGGCATGTTTAAAGTGCTTCCTCTTTTTGTCATCAAGTATTATGGAAAGTGTTTGAATCTTGGGGACACTATATTGTAACTTAAGGAGCAATGAGATTCCGGATTCCAAAGAGAACTCATTTTTATAATTAAAAAATAGGCGATACAGTTTTCAAATCAAGTATTGACAATTTACATTTTCGAGAGTACGGCTGAGAGTGGTTAGGCCATATATTGCGGACTTTTGAATTATATGCATCTTAAAACCGTTCTTTTAAGAGTATTTTTACCATTCACCACACAGGCATCTTACCGAGCATTTGCAACTTAAACACAAATATTTAAACATCACATATTATTATGATTTCTGAAGTAATTATCAATACAATTTCGCACCCACTCGTTGCCATTGTCAAATAGGCGCTTACTACTGCCAAATCATTGCACAATACATTAAACGTTTCGTAACAGACGGAATTATCGTCATTTTTTTGCCGGCGCGGTAACTTTCGCGCTTTCTTTTCCAATGTAACACTTCAATGGTAAACATTATGTTGGCAAATCAAAACGTGTAATCGTCACATGTTCATTCGCGTTATATCCGAGCGATCGATTCCAATGATGTTCATTTTGACAGATGTATTACATATTCACGGTAAATAATACTAACTTTTACCCATAACTTCGCTTACAAAGCGATAGTATTGTTCTCACAAATGTAATTAAATCTTAGGGCAAAATTATGTTAAAATCATGGTAATCTAGATTCTAAAGCATTGGGAAAGATGGAACCCGAGTCCCGACATACGGTTAACAGAAACTACGAGATCTAGAACTATCTGAAACTACGAAAGACTTTTCGCTCCCACAAACACTCAGATCAGAGACAAATACATGTGCGCCTGACAAACATTTATCTCGGTGCGGGGATCGAACCCGCGGCCTCTCATTTCACAGTCGGCATCTAACCAACTGCGCCATGGAGGATGTAAATAAATCATTTTACTAACATAAATAAAAAGAATATCTTCAAAATTATTCAAACTACCACAACATGAATAGACTAACAGCATTACTATTCTTAACGTCGAACGAAATTGCCAACACAAGGGCCCGGAGGCAATCAAGCGTACAGCGAATTTTGACAAGCGCGCCACAGAGAAAGCATAGACTAATTACATTATAGATGGGGCACTCGTAATTACCGTACATAAGACGTGTTATTATTATATTAGACTAATAACTCAAGGCAATTGAGGTGTCGCGGCGCGCGGTAATTAGAAATTATTTGATTTGACTTTATTTTGTTTTGTTTGAGCTACTGTGAATGATCTAGTAATGATATAAGTTACAGGTAACAACTGTTTATAAATAGTAATTGCATGAGTAGACGTTTTAGAACGGACATGGGTTTTGATACGAATATTATACATGACTTTGGAATGGACGATTTACGACTGTAAGAGTAGTTTCTTTTTAAATACATGGCTGATATTTGAAACAAAAAAAATTAAAGAGCAGAAAAAATGCCTTGTATAGTGAACTGTTCAGAATATCATGATTTAAAATACAATATTTTTTTAATGATTAAAGAAACTATATTATGTTATAATACAACATGATAGGTAGTCGATTTTTCTAATGTACTAACGGGTCTGTTTATCAACTAATCAGTCACAACAACCATCGCCTAGTGAGTGTGAAACTGTCTCAATGAACACCTCACGCGCGCTTCGATGGATACGGTCCAATGCGATATGACATGACACCCGTCCGCTTTTGACGTTGCAAGTGGTAGACGAGAGACTATCTATGCCAAAGTAATCGCAGTTTATGCTTTATGAAGGCTGTATAGTTTTATAAAATATACGGTAGCTGTTATTTTATATGGCTGTTATAGTGCCATGGTAAGTAAAATATGTATAATTTGTTACAAAGTATGGGTTGTAGCTTTTAGTCGATTTTGGAACGTGTTATTGATTTCTTACCTGAAATATGTGTAATGATAAATAGAGATTCTAAAATGTCTATATTTAATTAATAGATGGTGAGAGTTTAAATTTTTTTAAGTATCATAATTTTTTATTCTTTTGTAACCATCTGATAAGTTAACCTCAGTCAGTTATCTAATCCTCTGATATCAATGTTTAAAAATACAAACTTTTGCGAAAACTTAAACCGTACTCTGCATCTCGATTTAATATACCTACAGATACAAAATATTATAAAGCTTCAACATTTCTCATTCGTATATTTTCACTTTCATTGACACTCGCTATAATCATAACTAATCATTCGATCAATATTTTCAAATAATCGAATATTCGCAACGACACATCATTACTCGGAAGTTGTTACGTAAATCACACTTCAATTTATCGATTTGTTATTTTTCAACATTACACAATAAGTTATTTGCGCGCGTGATTCGTAAACGATTCCAATGTGACGGCGCCTTGTCTATAATTGGAAAAAAAATTGCCGTCAGCCAAATAATAACAATTTTTGTAAATAGATTGACAGTTGCTAATGAGACTGTGACTGTATCCATTCGCTGTTGAAGTGTGAAGTTATTGAATGTATTGTATATTTAACTGCAATTTGTAGTTGAGGAAAACGATATAAATATTTTTATGTCACATCCGTTTGCGAGCCGGAAGTTGTGGATCAAAAGCTTCGGCTACCTGCCCTCATCTTATACTGACATGTGGTAAGCACAAAATGTTTTTTGTACATATCACGGAGTATTTTTGTCGATATTTATTAAAAGACTCGGTCTGACGTTAGCTGCATCGGATTATTGTCCAGTACCGGATAAGCATAATTTTCACAATAAATAAAAAAAAAATATTAACCTGACATACATACATAAACTCACGCCTTTTTCCCAGAAGTAGGCAGAGGTGCCAGGACACCCACATTTCGCCTTGTATTTTCCGTCCCACGATGTGATAGGTGGCGAGCCTATCGCCATATCGGGCACAAATTCCTGACTCTGGGCTGATAATGAATAGAAAAATCCAATATCACTTCGCCCAACCTGGGATTCGAACCCGAGACCTCAGCTTTGACCTGACAATGGAAATATATAATTTTTAAATCATTCTAAGGCTAGTAACGCAGCAAGAATTCCTTTAAAGTTATTTATATAACTTAATTTCTATAATCACAACACGATCTGATTATATCTGTTGCGTTGCTATAAATCATTACATAAACAGAAATAAAACACACGAATTACATAGCTTTATTATATCGAATTGGTATTTTGCACACTTTATACATAACCACTGCTATTAAAATGCAATTTCCAATCATTTAGTACATTTTATTTTAAGTTAATTCGATGTTTCTCCAAGCGGTAATGATCAGAAATGTTTTATTAACTACAAATAAAATTTTATTTGAGTTTTTACAACTGTCGGGAATCAAACGGAACCGCGGTTAAGGAAAGTCATCGTACGAGATGAGAAGATGAATACATGTGACGAGTTTTTGCAACGAGATTCTTAAACACGCATCTCGGTTTGATATCTTCATTATGACTGACTGATGTTACGATAAAAATGCTTTCTGCTGTAGTAATTATGTATGCATAATTTATACAGGCTTATTTTCATCTCTAAATCTAGTATGCCGCCTCGAAGGTTTTGGACGCATGAGATACATTTGAATATGGTCCGGAATTATTACCTAAATATCAAATCATCTAGAGTAGTCAACAAAATATGGAGGCACACTCCACACCCTCAGTATAGTTCAAGTGCCTATTAACAAATCAAATTAGCATAAATATGTCACGAGCAGAACCAAACCTCTGTTTGAGTTTGTACTCAAACTCAGTAGTAACATGATACCGTACAATTTACAAAGCAAAAACGACAAGTTTCGCGCAAATTTCTTTAAATTAATAAAATGTAATTATAATCGTGAAAGTGCACTGTTGCACGCGTGAACTGGTTTACTTTGTGACAAAAAATAACGTTTTTTTTTTGTATGAAACCCGAGTCCGAATATCGAGGTTTGAATTCACACGATGCGGTCGAAACACGATACATTATGGTTCCTTCAAGATCATTGTACAAAAAAGGCAAATCGTTGGTAGGTTTCAATGTTCACAGTTTTGCTTCACATTTTATGGGATTTTGTGTAAAGGACAAATTAATATGATGCATTGTTTGCAAATTGAATTTAGTCTGCATTCAATAAAACGTTTTAAAATAAATTAATGTTGCAAAACAAACATTGACATAAAAAAATGTTCCTTCTAAAATATATTTTTTTTATCCTTAAATATTTTTTTTCAACTATATCAACAACCAATCATAGGGTTCCTGATAATACTTCATTTATAACGTAAAAAAATAAATATTTCCCGTCTATAATAGCAATGTTAAATGAAGTTGATTAAAAACCCATTTGAATGTCCCTAATTGTAATCCTTCGTGGATTCCGTCGACATTCTCAGACAGACCACCGACACGACGTCGCATGCATTTATTCCAGCATAAATTATGCTACAACTTCCTACAGGATTTAATGAAGGAAATTATCCTCTTTAATTCGAATACTAAAAATATTATTGCGTCTGTTGCCTAAATTAATATCTTCGTTGTATTTGTATGAATTTTAATAAATAAATGGCAGAAATATATCTTTATCATCTGTTTTCTGGCAAAATTTTCTTCCGAGAAAGTTCAATTGTAACAGTACTTTTTGTAAAACTATTCCTTAGGCCTACACCTGCAACCCGCACCAGGACAGCGTACGGGCAGCAGACTGTATAGCCTAACCACTCTCAATCGTACTCTCGATTGTGGAGGAGGCCTATGCACTGCAGTGAGACGTATACGGTTTGATACAGAAATCATTCTTAAGGGATCTAGTACGGTTTTTTGCTATACAGTGAATAACAATTTGAAATGCTCATAGTGCACCAATAAAATTATTACAACCTCATAAAGTAATCCGATCCTGATAAAAAATATTCTTTATAACAAAAATAACACAAAAACGTACTATCAAGACCATAGCGTATCGCGCCAATTTATTTTCCTTGCAACACTGCCAAGGCTACGTCAATGACCGCGGTGTTGCCAGTAAAAACTGTATTAATGAGAACAATAAATTTCAAGTACAAGAGGTACCGACTTGCAGGTGTGCGAAGGTTTTTGCCCCACTTCAAATGTATTTAAGCAAGTTATTAATCTTTGCGGATCAATTTGATAGATTAATACTTGTAATGGTATATCTGTAACGTGTGGATGGCGTGTTACAGTTTTTATAAGCATTTGTTTTGTTGAGTACGATACGGTTTTGTAAAGAAAACTGGGTGTTTTAAATGAACAATGTGTGGTTTGAATTGAAAGTTTTTAATTTTTTATTAAGTTAATGATTATGGGCGAACGGTTTTGTACTGATTTTGTGTGTTAAGTTTTTGAATTATGTATTAAAAGTTTTACACATTGATGTTACAAATATGAAATACAGTCGGATTATTAACATGGTTGGACTAACGGTAGAAGTTATTCAAAATCGAGGTACTTAAATGGAAATATAAAAAAATAAACATAAAAGTCTTGCTATAGTAACTCAAAAACACCAATATGAATCACTCAGAAAGATTTTCAAGAAACCATAAAAATAACCCACGAATTTCATCACGCAACTAAGCCATTCTCGGTTAATAAAACTGACCTCACGTCACACTTCTAACTCACTATTTGTTATGGTAGATTGTATACACACTGCAAAAAATATAACTAACTAACCGTAAAATCACCATCAGGAAAACTGAGATTAAATAGCAAAAAACCGTAAGTATCCATGCAGCGAAAATCTAGATAGCAAAATTAAATACTGGAATGGAACGAGACACGCCTCGCTGTTATTACAACCATGACTATTATAATATTACGAACAACCTGACATATGACACTCATATTTTATCAATTAAAAATAACATGTAGCTATGATTGAACATAGAAATAGCTATAGCGGAGCTGCGAAACTAATTTTTCAAACAATTTTTTTACCACTTCTAAGAACAATGATTGCGTTAACCATGTTTCAACGAGCGAAATTTGCTTTTGAATCTGTGATTAAATCGTTTTTATGTGGTTCGGATTGACTTCTTTAGACTTCTTCTTTAATGATCAATAATAAACCGTAATGTCATCTTTACAAAGGCCAGTTTTGTTTATCTTCTTTCTAAGTACCCGGATTCTTTACGAGTGCGCACGGTTAGAAGTTGTATTTGAAAAATAAACATCACGTTCTTATTGTTTGACTTAAACTATGACCCTACGAGCAGTGAGTGTGGGTATATATTTAGTTCCAATACAAAGATGTTTTTTCAACCAATAATCACAAATAACTGTATGATTCGAAGCGTTTGGTTGCCAGAAAATGAGGTCCGGAAACATTAAATTTAAAAGAGTGTTTATTTCTGTACGACAACGTTAAAAATATGATCATTATGTTTTATGTAGCGACATCTAAATGTACGACAACCTCAAATATTTTATGGTCCTAAACTCCTAACAAGATTTTATTTTGTGTTCGGAATTCAAATTAC
This sequence comes from Hyles lineata, assembly GCA_030180105.1. Taxonomy (NCBI): domain Eukaryota; kingdom Metazoa; phylum Arthropoda; class Insecta; order Lepidoptera; family Sphingidae; genus Hyles; species Hyles lineata. The sequence continues at coordinate 8,634,558 of JARJEE010000023.1, forward strand.
AAATTTACATTCTATAAAAATGTAAAACATATTTTTTTAGTATTGTTACACATGACTACATTACATTAAACTAACAATTTGTTTTTTTGTTACAGGTATGTTCCCAGCTCTATATGCCAGTTATAAAATATGAAAGGTAGGGGAAAAGGGGGTAATGGGAGTCACTTAAGCAAGAAATTAAATAAAACACAAAATATTTGTATAAACTTTATGAAAATTAACACTTACGATAGCATTATTATTAAACTATCAGTCTCAATTAGTTTCATTACTTTTGGAATGATAAATTACTAGCAATTAAACTTTAAAAAAAAATCAGCTTTGACCACAATTGTCCGCACATGAGGGTAATTAAAGTCACTATGTGGACAATGATAGTCAGACCGCCCCCTAACAATTATCACACACATATCCACGTGGTGAATCCCATCCAGTGCAGTCTTGGTGTGCCCACAATCCGCAAGAGGTGCACCTGTACCATAGTTCGTTATTGCGACCAAATTCACCGCATACGAGGCATTTATTTAAATCATCGTCTTCGTCATCATCGCAAATCTTGGTAAGACTGATGTCTGATTGATCTGAAGAGCTGTTTGACTCCTGCAGCACGCGCCTTTTAGCCTTATTTGCCACTTGTTTTTTCTGTTTTCCTTTAGCTTTCGGCGCTGAATTTTTGCCTTTTGTTGCTTTCTTATTTTCTTTTTCTATGAGAATATCTTTCATGGGTGTTGATGTTAAAATCTTTGCGTGTTGTTTCATTTGTCCTTTCCGTACGTGTCTTTCACGAGTTGTTTGGGTCGGAAATGGAAGTAAATTTGCGATGTTTGATTGTATAGTTCTGGACGAGGTGGATGGCGTTGCATTCATTACTGTGGGTGATCTAAGCAGCCTTGTATCTATTGTATCAGATGATGTCAATGGCACAGGATCTATGGTAGCAGATGATGTCGACGGCACAAGATTTATGGTAGCAGGTGACGTCGATGTCATAGGATCTATGGTAGCAGATGATGTCGATGGTGCTGGAATAATTGCATCAGATGATGTAGCTGTCATTGGATTAAATGAAGTAGATGCAGGTATAACCATGGATGAATCTTGAACTATAACACCAGGTTGAGCTAACACTTCAGCTGCGATAAAATCTTCTTCAGTGAAGTGGTTGGGGTTATATGGGACAATGCCTGCCGCTCGGAATCCGGATTCACCTTTGTTGATAGAAGCCACATTTGAATATGCACTGTTTAATATTGCAGCTACGTCATATGGAGTTATTCTTTCTGCTCGACGATTCTTTAAAAATAAATCACATTCTTTTTTATAGCTAGCTTTGAGCGGCCCAAAAAATGTGAGATCTAAAGGTTGCATCCTGTGAGATGTGTGCGGAGGAAGTGATAGCATATGAATTTGATTTTGTTTACAGAAATCATAAGCCATTAAAGACGTATGACTGGCGTGATTATCAAGAATCAATAAGACTGGCTCCTGTGAGGATGGTTTGGCATGATTAGCGAAGTGTTGCAGCCACTCAAAGAATAGATTTTCATTAATCCATCCATTATCCGAGCATTTGTATATAGCTCCTGCTGGACCATCTTTTTCGAGCTGCGGAGTCATCCTCTTTCGAGGGAAAATGAACATAGGAGGAACAAAACCGCCAGCAGCATTCATGGCACATAATAGTGTGATATTTTTCCCTCTTTCCCAACTTGTTATGGAACCGATCCTTTTCATGCCTTTGGGAGCTAAAATCTTCACAGTATCTTGTACTGTAGAAATACCAGTTTCATCGCAGTTATAGATATTTTTTGGAGTGAATTTATGTTTGTCCATTAGATCTCCCAATAGTTTATAGAAAAGTTGGACTTCTTCCTTATTAAAAGCAGTTATTCTGTTAATACTTGTGGCTTCCGGTTTGCGAACAGATATATCATTTCTTTTCAGAAAACCTTCCAGCCAATCACGTCCAGCCATTTGGGCACTCTGGTCAAATGTGTGTTGGATTTTAAGCTCTTCTGCATATCGGTATGCTGCCTTTCTTACTTGTATAGCTGTGACTCCATAAAAAATTGAAGATAAGTATTTTATGCGGTCTGCCAAGATCTTTTCTGCATCCTTTGTAAAAACAGGAAGTCTTCCGAGACGTGGTTCTGATTGATCTTGTTGCTTTAGTCGTTTTTGGAGTGTGGAAAAAGGAATACCCATGGCTTTAGCCGCAGATCTAATAGACTGGCCTTGGTTCACCAGTTCTTTGGCTTTTTCTAAAGTTTCAGACGTCCATTGCGCCTTATTTGTGTTTCTGGGTCGTATTTTTGGCATCTCTGAAATAAAATTGCAATTCGTAAGTAATAGACTATATAATGAAATTTGCGGGCAATGGAAGTCAACTCTCATTACCCGAATCGCAGTGACTCTCATTGCCCGAATTTACCTACTGCGAAAAAAAAATTCGTAAAAAAATAACTTGACGTTAGAGCACCTTCAACGATTTCAAAATATATAATTTAAGATTACAGTTACTCAATATGCTACATTAAATAGTCAGATTTGTCGTAATAATGTACTCACCGGTTATTTTGTGCACTCGTAAAATTACATCGAAAGCGCGCCAAAACGTGTAACAACCTTCCTCCGCAAACGACCGATGCGCACTGAACGGGCGATCGAGCGGCCGCAAGGTGTCACGTGACGCGTCGTTTAAGTCGATATTCGCTTGTTTCATTTCTTTCGTTTAGATGTGGTTACACTGACCACCATTACCCGCTGACTCCTATTGCCCCTTTTTCCCCTAATCATCAAATGTATCGAAGTAATTTGTACTATACGTTCCAAGTGACTTGGAACTGCACTCTTTTGAATAAATTTTAAAAGATATTCGCTATAATTTTCTTTTATATTAATTATATTTTCAAGGTTATTTTACTGTTCTTTATTTACAAAATTGATTCGTTTCCAAAAACGCAATCACTATAGGTATATATGGAATATAAGTAGGTATTTTATCGAGTATAATTGAAAAAACATTTAGATCCCTTATTCAAATTAATAATAATGATCATCAAATATGAAAATTTGAACGTAACATTACAAGCACAAATTATATAACCAACATACCATACATTTTAAAATCGACGTTTCCTCCCTACAAAACACCCGGTGTTCCGATCATCATTATCCTAATGCCAAAACACTATTTACTAAAATGACGGAACCAATTTATTACATAAGAGGTTGCGAATCATTAGCCGACCATAATGAAAGTGTATGGGGTTCGAGATGATTAATTACGTGAGTGTTCCCCCTAATTTATTGAAAGTTTATCGATTAGTAACAGTTTTAACGGTGATTCTGTGTTGAGTGTGGATTATTCTCCGGGTTATGTTACTTGTAGAACGATATTTTGCTGTTAAATATTGTTTATCAACAAAATCTTTCGAAGTGAAATCTTATCTGTGAAAAAATTGTAACAGGGTTATTTAAAGGACCTTGAGTATGCCCGATAAGTCGTCTCATTAGTGAACCGGCACAGTAATGCATCATGCATTCAGCTTAAATCGCCAGGGCCTGGATTTGGCTCCCAGGTCTTAAATATTCTTGTTTTAAAGTATTTTTGTATTGCTGTAAGCAAGATAAGTAAACAGAAAATTAGTCATACAAATGTCCTCAACCTTCACAATGAATAAATAACTGTGATTTCATTTCAGTTCTAGTATCTAGTCGATGTTTGCAAGACTATTTACTTACCCTACAAAGTCTTTGATACGGTAATAGAATGTATTTCACAAATCAACCAGCAGTTCTGTAAGACTTATTTATGTCACAATTTATCAATTGTTTAATTAATACAACGGGTTTTATTGCTCGTACTGTTTCTGCGCGATAGGTTTATTTGAACACACGCACCGGCCGCGGCCCTTAGAGATATTGTTAATTAAACTGCCTACAGCCTTATAATACTAATATTGGAGTTATAAATATGTTATTTCCAAAATTTTTTTGTTTCATCTAACTTCAAAATTACCTAATTGCTATTTGTACTTTATATTTTTTTACAATTATTTCAGAAGACTCACTATTATCGACTAGCTATTATTCATTTTTAAACTTTCTTTCTTTGGAAAAATATTTAATTAAAACTTGGTAGCATATGTGTGCATAATTGTTCTTGACTTATGGGATTTTATTGACCATGATAACCTCTCATCAGGAGAACAGAACTCTTTTGTCTCCTTTGCTATTACAATAAATAGCTCCATTATTACATCCAATTTTAACTTTAAACTGCAAACAAAAATATTTAAACAGCAAACGTGTATCAATTCATACGAATATGACAAAAGATTTCCGCTTTTGTAAAGGATATAGTACAGTATCACGAACGGTTCAGCCTTGACTGGCATTTGTACAGCTGCGCGGGCAACGAGTGCACAGCGTTAAATGAATTATTTCGCTGCACTCCCTGTACAATACGCATGTGGCTTACTTAAATGGACAGTAATAACTATAAATTATTCAATGGATTAAAAGTTTTCGATGTTCAAACAAAATATTATTAAAGGAGCGATATTTTGTTGCTGATTATTTACATTTGTAATATCATCATTATCAAGTAAGATGAAGTATTTTGCTGAGCACAAGTCATATGAGACAATTTCTACATCGATACATATTTGAAGTGTATTCAATTCAAATTACTTTACGGCTTAAAATCAGCAGTCATCAATAACTCTGTACGCATTATGTCTTGTATTGTGTGCACGTACTTTATCATCTTAGTCTAAAACATTCGTTCTTCCAGGATCCACTTTCCTACTTGTACAGAATTTATATTCTATTCATGTTCTAAAATATTTGCGACACTAAATCAACCGTTCGACATTACACGTCACACAAATCTACATAATCCAGATTTACGAGCACCGCAGTAAAGTTAACTTTCGATAGTCGATTTTCTAAATTCGTCAACATCATCAGCAGCGTCACGCTCCGTTTCTTGGCGTCGTCAATACAGCGACCCGTTTGGCTTGCAACGTTCCTTGATCGATTAACTTTTACTGCTAATTGCTAATCGATTCGATAGTTTATGCTTTCACTATCGGATTGTGTTTAACAAAACACAATCCGATAAACATATCGGAGATCTTTTTTCGGCGGCTATTTGCATTCTAAGATCATGTTTTTTAATTAACGGTTAACTGATATCATTGTAGATTTTTGTATGTGTTTGTGTTTCATTAAACTGTTCCGTAATGTAAATACACTCCTGGTTTTTATCAGTTGCATTATTCCGAAATCGTTAGAGAAGCATTTATATAGTTTTTTTTCGTTAGTTTGTAAAACATGGAAGTTAATTCAATCATGTTTTACTTCGCTATTATGATTTATGCTTATAAGGTTGACTATTAAATTCCACGAGTAATTGTTTCCCTTTTCGTCTAATTTCGTTCTACGTCCATTTCACCTTGCCTCGTAATTTGCAGACCCCAGTAATGTCCGTTACGAGTGTAATTGCCCAAGATTAAATAATTTGAAACGATTTTATTTGCTTCATTCCGCTAATAATTTAATAAAGCCCTTTCTCTTAATGTGTGGTTTATTAAATTTTAACTTTGAAGTGCTTCCGTCGAGTTTGTCGAAGGTCGGGACCCTTTCATAAATTTTGGTCCATTGGTCGTTATTGTGAGTCCATCTGCTCCCGTCCATTATGGTATTGGGTGTAATTTGACAGATGCTGTTTCAATAGCGCTGTTTGTTCAGTACTTTCTGCTGTCAAATTGCAGGTTTAGCGTTAAAATTATAGTATACGGGCATGATATTTATTGGTCCCTTTGATAGATCATGTCCTGATTTCTCGGCAAGCAGAATTAGTAGTTGTTTATTAAATTGTGTTGTGCTTTGATCTTTGTTGATAAGAATACAAGACTTGCATTTAATTATGAAGTTTATTCTAAATTAAATTTTGCCTTGCCTACAATATTGACACGAATATTTTAATATTGTTTTGGTTTAATACATAAATTAACAAAACCATTTTTTTTTCAAATATGTGATGCAAAAAAATAGATATTGCTATAATATCGGAAGAATGTCTTTCATTTATTTCAGGCTATTATTGAAGATGATGTAAAAATACATAGGAAGCATTTAAAATAACATAATAGTTACCAATTCATATACGCTTGTTACGCAAGTCGGTATCGTTCATTCATCGTTTGAATCTTTTAATATATGCAAAATGTATTCAAATTAAATTAAATTGATCGTGTATACGACTTTTAGTGGCTTGCGGCTAAAATCAATATTAATGCTTATATTTAATAGCTATAGTTTCTTATACGAAGGTTAGTATGTTCAAAGATTATTTTGTAAATTGAATTATACGGTGTATGGTTTGATTGCGAATTTTGGATTTGTGAACTAATAAAGAGTTGAAAAATTATAAATGATCATAAAAAATTGGCGTTATATTATGCTCGAAGTTATTTACTTTTAAAATGTTTGCTCTCTATATATGAACATTTACGGAATATAATATTCTTCTTTTTATTGTTATCCTACTCGTTCAATATGAGTTTATCGTGAGAGTGATTTTGAGATGAAACTCGTCAGGAAGTCATTGTGTCGAGACTCAAGTTTAACTTTTAAAAAGTTCTTTTTTATCTTACTTGGGAATTAAATCCAAGGTCTTCGGGGTTAATAAATACGTTGTCATTGGCCCAACGAACCTAATGTCTTTACATAATTTACTATTAGCTTTAATTACTCAATCTTTATATCAGACATTACATCACAATTCATCACGTTTACATAATAATTCAGTAAGCGATCCTTTTAAGATATCACCAGTAAATGTGATATTATAGATTCGTTTACAATCATTTGAATGTTCTTTGTTTAGCAAATCGGGTCGACGGCTATCGATCTGTGTGGTTTGATAAAAACGTGACTTGTTGCTATTTGCCTCTGAAGTACTGACATACTTTACTTTGTGTTTATTTCATATTTATGGCATAGTTCGTTGGACTGGTTTATTATAAAACTATGTGTGTTTCTAATTCTATTAAGTCCCTGCAAAATTCCATTAAAAACGAAAAACGCAGTCTTCTACAGAACGAAAATGAGCGTTTACATTTTTTTTTAAATACTTGCAGTCACTTTCACAATCTAAAGAAATTCATCATAGCGTTTAAGTTATATTTAACAGATCTCTTAAGCTTTTATCAAAATCTCACATTTATAAAAGTATCACTAACCCGCATTAGGGGTAAATAAAACACCAACAGTCCCTTCATTCATTAGACGGGGTTTGGGTGCGTCCCCGGATGTTGCTCTCACTTATCTGCCGTTGATTGAATATCATAGGGTAGTTTCATTGTGAAGAGATTTTTTTACGAATTTAATTATGGCAGATGCGATAAATTGTTTAGGAGTAAATTGTGAATCATTGGCAGATAATAAATTAATGTGGTGCATGGTTGATTGAAGAAAGGGTGTTAGGTGTAATATGTTTCTTTATCACGTTCAATATTATTTTTCTTTCTCACTCTTTAGACATAGGAAGTCCACTGCTGCATAGGCCTCCCCCATGGATCGTCACATAGACCCGTTGGTTATGGTCTGCAACCAGCGACTTCCTGCATATTTCTGAATATTGTTTTTAAAAGCTACCAATCTATGCATTTAAAGTTAGGATACGAACTCGTGCATATCCACATATTGCTGCATCATAACAATATCTTTCCACAGTACTACACACATATTTATCCAACTCGTACACTATCAAATCGATTCTTGTATCGATATTTCATATTTCTGTTTCCTCATTGAAATCTCTAACCAGTATATTCTCCGGATCTCTATGGCCCATTAACAACAAATCATCTCAATTGTTTCTGTTATTTGTATTATCATGTTAGCACGTTTCAGCCGGTCTGTGTTTTCAGAACAATAAACAATGCTCTATAAACATCTCGGTGTGTTCTCACTAAGCCTTTGTCGCATTCGCCGCACGTTTTCAAATACACGAGTAACCAGAATACCGTTTATTGTTTAAAGTTGAACACTTGGCCCTTCATTAACGTTTTTCCCTGTAGTGTTACTCTTTACCTTAATGGTATAGCGCGTTTTCACGTTAATTACTACCTGATCTACTTTCTTTAAAATTCTTCAATAACCAGTAATATGAAGGCTAAATTATAAAGCCTAAGGCAAATATTTTCAATTTACTGCTAACTTTTGATCTTCAAATGCTTGCAGGAACCTTTATCATTTCACTCTCATTATACTTGTGTGTTACCTTTGCTTATTAGTAACTAATGCTTTTGGCATGTTAGGCCAAAAAAACCAACGCGAACTGAAAAAACAGTTCTGTTCATCATATAATATAGATCATACATACATATATGTAGGCGAATTATTGTACATATTTAAATACGTCTTTTGTTGTCTTTGTCTCCTTTTGTTTGTATTTTATTATTCTACGTGTTGTACTTTGCTGTGTGTGGTGCTGTAATCGTGTCACATCTCTTTTCTTTCTTTTTCTTTCTAAATACTACTGAAACACTATTTACAGTGGATCAAACAAATCAGCATATAAATAAATCTACTTTATCGCCACTCTCTGGCGCGTTGCTCTGTGACCTGAGTGCGTATCATGTTTCGTAGTGGGTACTCGGTAGGCAGCGGCTGCGGGTGCAGTCGGCCTGTGTAAACAACCGCTTCGGGGTGCAGTGCTTGTTTACGTTTTGGGGTTTGTGGGGCAAAGCTTTTTAGGAGGTCGAGATTAAATTGACGTTTTGGATTTCGCTGGTGTGTGTATTTTGTTAGCAGTTAGATTTTTGGAGTCAATGATGTTCGAACTATAGGACTGAAGGAAGGTAGGCCTAGGACCGGCTGAGAAATTTAAAAACCCTTAAAATGTGCATTTTTACGATTTTCTTCCATAATTTCGTGATATAGTCTGATTTATAAATTAGCCCTAAATAAATACTAGTAATTCTTATTAAATGGTACAGTCAAATTTTATTTGATCAGTATTTACAAGAAAATATTGAAAGACACTAATATCATCGAAAAATACACAGAAAATCTATGAAAGCTGCAAACACCTACGTGTCTACATAAATCTCAATTTCATTGAGCTGAGCTGACCACATCAAGCTGCTCATATGTGTAGACAATCAGGAACATTTTCACTTTACCTCAGGCGATGTTATTAATATCTATAAATACACTGACAGACAAGTCTAATGACAACAGACGTTATCATGTGAAAACAGGCGTCGTTTTCAATCTGCTCTCCATAAGTAAATTTTTGTCGTAAAATATATACATATGCTCATTAGTTCTACTTTCATATGTCGTGCTCATTACAGCCTTTCTCCCCGACAGAATTTATATTGAGGTGTAAACTACAACATTTACTTACACATGCCTTAATGAAATATAATGGTGATGTGACCGGTCACATTAAGCGATTCAATCGATTGTGTTGAGTATTCGAACATCAGAAAGTGATGAAGCGGTTAACGATGAGGTGGTGATAGCTTCCATAATTCGTTGTAATAAAGGAATATTGGTCACGTATTTTAGATGATTTTCATAAGCTAACAAATGACTAGGTATGGTCACTTACCATCAGGTGAACCGCGTGCTCGTTTGCCCCCTATAACATAAAAAAAAGTTTAACTCTTAAATGTGAGTACAATATAAGCTTAGTCATAAATTGCATTTTTAATTAAATTTTTTATTAAAATTACATCATATCGTACTTACTTCCTCACAAAAGTTAATGCTCTTAAAGATTCAAAATAATTATAATTATCACTCCAAGTCGTAAAGGCATGCAGGGAAAGGCAAAATTGCTTATGTAATTAAATATTTATTTTATAAAAGAAAGCGCAACAAATGAATTGCAATAAAAATCACTCCTACAGAGTGGTTGATTTCAATTCTACTTATAATTCGGACATAAAATGACATTACATTTCGAATTTGCTAATATAATCGATTATTCACACCAGGAGCATCACTATTTAATATACCCAACGCGCTACACAAGTGTAACTTGTGATCATTAACTGTTTTATGTATGTAGGTGGTCAGAAATGACTAATGTAGTAAAGACAAGATTAAAACTGCCCTGCCAAAGCAACATGTGACCCACTAGGCAATATCTACATCGAGAGACATACGAGTACATATATGTATCTTGATTATAGACCAATACCTGTCATCTATTCATGGTTTTAGGGCACTCATTTGTTTTTACAGATAGACAGTTTATAAACACGTTTTAGTTAAGATTTACGCGAATGTTACACATTAAAATAAAACTATTATTTACGGATTTTATCGCGGATTTGGTTTAATTTTTACATTTTTTTAACGTGACTTTACAGTTTTCGTTCGAAAATGACAATACATTCGATTACTAAAACAGGTTTCTAAACAGTATATGAATAAGGTCATAAGTAGGTCGAGATACATATATCTACTTGAATCTTAAAGTTATCTCGATATGCGCATGTTAAGGAAGCAAATAAGCTACATTTTACACAGGAAAACTCGACTCACCTCCTAGATAGTGGGTGTTGTTTATTATTAAGTTAATTTCATATTAAATTACATGTTTACAGCGTGTTTAACGGCGGTTTAGAGCCAGACGATGAAGATTAACAAATTATAACGGGCTCCCGAGTTTAGTAATAAAGTTAATACTGGGTTTTATACGAGTTTAGATTAAAATGACGATGTACCTAGAAGCTTAGTTGAGGGGTCGGGGTTTTGTTGGTAGTAATCACTGCGTAATACAGGTGTGCTACAAAATATTTTAGAATGGAGACTAACTTTATTTGGCTGTTTTGGCAGATTCCCAATACTTAATTTCTATTTCCATTCGTTATATTTCTCGCTCAGCTCCTGATTTGATGGGCCAGCAACTCCATCCATGATTCAAGTGTCATGGATGTTCATGGGCGGCAGTGATCACTTACCATCAGGTACCCTGTTGGCTCTTTTGCTGGATCTAGGCAATAACAGAAATCTGGTGTGAATCAGAATACTTAGTAATTCTGTGCATGGCCTCAAAATATTAGTTCTGACACTTAGTGAAAATAATAATTGATCGAGTTACAGAGGACGTTAGGCTCAGACCCCACAGATTTACATGATGTAAATGGAAGTCGATTTCACGAGAATGCCTATATGAATTTAAATATTATAACATTTATTTGAATGAATAGCTACTTCATTGACAATGCTAACTATAATATTATGTTCGATTGAAATTAACACTTATAAAAATTAACAAGAGTCGTGCCTGAGAAATGATTAGAATATTAATATTTAAAATACCGCGAATTAGAACTCTCGCTAATCATTAATCTTCTCACTTTAATTGCACACGTGGATTCAAAAATTGAACTAAGCAACTATCTAATTCGTTCATTAACATAATTTCCGTTCTGCCGGCCCAGGTCCGATTGTAGCCAATTAAATCAACGTTGCTAATATAAAAGATGCAAATTAGAATTATTACTATGCTAACGATAGGAAATCTATCATCATTGGCTCACTTACACAACCATCGTATGTTGGTCAAGGTTTGCGTGCTAATTTAATGCAGTTTTAGTTTTGATCGTTAAGTGTTTAAGCCTTTCTAGGGGTTCAGTATTAAGTTAAGCCAAAAAAATATTTATCATAAGGCTCTTTACAAAATTGTTCAGTATGCCAATGTTCTGTTGGAGGCAGTGTATTTACAATTTTTGTTGTAATACTAATGATTTTGTTTGAATCGATCATCTTATTACTATCTGACTAAATTGAACATATAAAGCGGTTTTAAATTGATTTCACAAACTAGATATAAGGTTTTGATTGATTCAATCGATTAATTAGTCTGACATAATTGGCCGATTTTCGTCAAATATGGTGACTAGGTTAAAAACTGTAACTTATGAAGCCATAGAATTGCTGGAATGTGAACTTGTTCGAACTTGAAATTAGACAAATCATAAATTATGGCCCAGCATCTGAATTATTTGAACCAAAATAAACACAACAAAGAAACAAAACAAAAAACAATTTCAATTCCTAATCAAACTAAGTGAACACGGAAGCCGTCTGAAAATAACTTCTAAATTGAGATTAAAAGAAGGAATATCGTTAGTGATCTATTTTTATCTGAAATGGGTCAGCAGACTAAACAACGATGTGCGGTAGATGGGTGACATAAATGGTGATTAAAAGGCTCGAATAGTCACTAATTAAACCATATTTAGCCATAAATTAAATTTAAAAAGAAATTGTTTTAATTTTATTACACTAATTTGATCATTTACACTAATTAGAAAATCTTAAGGAGGATACAAAAATTTGAATCGTCTCGAATTTTTTTTTTACTAAAAGCGGCCATAATTACTACTTCACTATAAACGCTTACAACCGTGCTTTCAACCGAGTAATTATGTTTGTTTCTCACTGACGTAACTGTTAATTGAAGGTAGTTTTTTTTTTTCGAGTACTCGACACATACTTAGCGATTGACCTCCGTGAACCTCGTTTCCGCTTCCTACACGAAACTGAAATCGTGACCGGCAGAAGATGTACAGACGGTACGACGTCAGATCTCTTATTAAAACTATGCGAGTGCGCACGACGTCATAACTCCGTGAGGTGGTGACGATAAATTAGAAATATTTGTGGATGGTTTGGGCAATTGCTTTACTATAGTTGCGAATAGTAGGGCTCAAGTTTTGATTGCCACTGTAGTTGATCAAGTTAATACTAGCTTTGCGTATTACTAATAATTTCTAATTACAAAGCTCAAAATCAAAAATGAAATTTTATATCACTCTTTGGAGAAATAAGAACGTATCAGAAAGCAATAGCATAAGCACTGATAGTTTCCTCATTAGGATTCCACAGCAAATAACAAGAAATTAGACAAAATTAAACAATACATCATTGCACGTTTAGAGTTTTGGTAGAAAACTTTTGGATAATAATGAAGAATATACCATAATTATTTCTGTAAAAAGAAAAATAGGTCTACTCGTAACATAAGATGTAATAAACCCCCTTTATCTTTTAATTGCCTCGACGGTACCGTAAACGGTGTGCCATAATTACATAACACGCAACACTACCACGATACCATCAAGATTAATAAATCCGATCTAAGTCACTCTTACATCAGAGCGGTTGGCTTCATTTATAAAGATGTCAAATTTAACATCTCAAAATCCGGTTCTGTTGGTGTTGAAGCGCACGTCTTCGCATTTTGCAGTGTTTTCATCACATAAAATGCCACACAGGATGACGTAGATGATATCAGACGTGAAGTAGATTCAACGCAATGTAGTGTAAACTTTACCGTTGTAAAGGTGATAATTGTAACTAATTGTGCGTATCGTGGTATACTGGAATTTTCATACTTCACTTGTAATGGTTAGTTTAATGAATTGTTATACTAATGCTGTGCGATTAAATATAATGCAATGCATTAATCTAACACTTGAGGTGAAATTCTCAGTAAATGTCCGGCAATTTAGTCTCAGTCGGTTGTTCCTGTAATGGAATCATCTTATTAGTTGCTGCATCAAATAAGGATTGTGAATTGTAAAATTCGAAATAGATTTTCCATATCGGTAATCTATTAGAATAAATCGTTCCAAAATCGTAAATAAATAAAATTTGTTTTTGCATGTAACTTTTAATCAATTGTAAACCAACCACAAAAATAATAAACACATTCTACGAATAATTAAAATATCTATTGAAATATCTACATTGTACCAAACCAAATGTTTAAAAATATAACGAGCTCTTTAAACTAACATCCAACTAAACTATGCCAAGAGCGTACAAAAAATAATTGGAGCTCATTTGGGAGCTAAACAAATTCCTTTACGTGTTTTCGTTGACATGTCAAGCACCCATCACGACTCGACGACGGAGAGACAGAATTGAGGAACTAACGACTCCGATGTTTACTTAGAAACTCCGTAGTAAATCCTTGTCATTCGTCGATAACACTGTATATTTTACTTCTGTTTGTTTTCAAATCGGTTTTCGTCCTAATCCTTCGTGGAATTCGGCTCTAAATTGAGTATAAGTGTTACTCAAATGTTGAGTGATAATATGCAGAATATTAATTACATATTTCCGGTGACAGTTGTGAAAGTCTTGTTAAAATATTTGGTGGCTTTTAGCCAATTATCAACGATATTAATAGTGCTTATTTTATCACGGATTCAATCTGTTTCAAAATATTTTTATAAGATTTTTTATTTGATAAGATAAACTACCCTGACTACCTTCATTTTTAACAAGCACCTTTTTCAATTGTCAAAATTGTAGCTTCGCATGCATATTTGTGGTTATATATTTTGCGTTAGTAACGAATCGGTTCATTCAAGTTTTTAATTGATCACCACAAACAAATTAGTGCCACTACAGCAGACATTACGATAATCAATTAAGCTCACGCGAGTACCATCCAATCAATTTATATAGGAAACGTGATCAAATTGAAGAGCTCTAGCAATTTGCCAATAGCAGATAGTATCTCTGTCACATTCGCAGATAGATCTTGGTACATAATTGTTTCCTGACAAACCTCTCCGCATAAATTGATTCCAGCGTGGATTACAACAGTTCCAATAACCAGTACCGCGCTTATCTCTGCACCGACAATAAAATCTATTGTTACATTGTATTTTGTAGCAATCTATTCTAACTTTACTGCATTAAATGCATCGTCGACGTCAAACTCTCTGTGGATTAATACTTTGATTGTTTGAATTGCTTTATTATCTTTCAGGGTTCTAATTACTTGTAATATCGAGTTGTAACAATGTTAGAAGCAATTTGCTCCTGTTAGCATGGGTTATTGGATCGGTTGATATACGTAATTGGATGATGGTTTATAGCTTTCGATAGCCGAGGTCCTAGTATAAATAACCCCGTCGTATTGGACCTTTAAATCAAGTTGTTATATTATTGGACTAAAATAACGTGGATGCAGGCTGCTTACAACAGGTTTATATGGCGATCCATGGCGGAGGCATATGTAGGACTTCCTATGGCTGAAGAGAAAGGGAGAAAATAACGTGGGAAGCTTAGAGGCGTATGACTACGTGAATCTTGTAAATATTGACTCGTGAAAGACTTTTGTTTTTAAAAGAAATCTCATGTATTTTGCCCACTAATTGATAATACGTTACTATGTTTCTGTACTATCACTAATGAACGAAATACGATTACAAAAGACTGCTGTTGTAGAAATGTGAATGAAAGATCTAGAGACAATAAATCGACTATCAACAAGCGGGCCTGAAAGATAATGCAAGGCCGCGATTGGCTTAATTTGTCCACCGAAACACAATACTGAGCATTACAGGTTCAGCGGAAGGCATGCCAATTGTCTTACGATACGGTAAATTCTGCAATACCCTCATAAATTAGTACTTTCTCTTTTACAAGCGCATACAAGAGTAAGCGCCAAAGCAATTGATAGCGGGCAATACAATGTCAATCAAGTTAACGCTTTGCATTATTTACATCAGGTTATTCATAGTAAATGTTTTGTTTGGAAAGGGCGTGTTAGAGAAATGATTTAAGTTGTATTAAAGTCACTTTATGCAAATATTGTAAGCCTAGCACTGAAATGGTTTGGAAAGCATCGAAAATTATTTATATTCTTTTTATGTTTCTGTCCATATTTGTTTTACATTTGCTTTTAGAAATTTTCTCTTTTAATTTTGTATAATTTAAAGATTATGCGTGAGAATCGAAAAATAATTCTCTTATGTAAATAATGTTATCATAATAACAATTTGTATGACAAGTTCATTCATTTGTATGAATGGGTGAGGAATGCAACAAAACAAATGTTCAAGTATTTGCTCTCTTAAAAACTACTTATAAGTAAGAGAAATTAACTACTCAGTGCACTAAGAGCTTAATTAAAAGCAGCTCCGGTGTCTTTAAGTATGTTACCACGCGTCATACGTACATTAACTCTGTAATGAATTTTAATTAATTACAGTCTAAATATTATCAAGTTTCACCGTCCGAGTTGTGAATATAGTTTTCTATTTTATCTCCGACCTGTAACCTCGGCTTAATTTTGTAATTTCAAAGCCATTAGCGCGTTTACTGGTGTTTTTGTTGCGTAGCATACATGTTGGACATCTTTAACATCGCATGTTTACATTCAATAATCTTCAATTTACACTCCATTCATTATATTTTATACATCTTCGCCTATGGTGGTCACTATTTATTATTCGGCTGTAAAGTTTACTTTTCCTTTGAATATTTCCCAGTCGTTACTGAAATTATGTTTGTCATGTTGCCATTTTCATTGCTAGAAGCATTTTATTTTGATATTGGCGACATTCCAACACATCAGCAAGTCATTGACATCGTTTACTTTTGTGAATGAGCTAAAACATCACAGTAACTCACGCGTGTGATGCTAGAAAAATTTAGGCATGAATCACGGTACAAAGTCCTTAACAATCATTGCCAAAATTTCGCCATTAAATAATGTAGGAAAATTCTGTAAAAGTGTAATCAGTGTAATATTTGAATTTAAAATCATAGTGTACCCAAGTATTTTTTTTTTCATATTATTTGTACTAAATATGTTATTCTAAATGAAATCGTATACATAGAAAGCTATGCATGTATTAAAAAAAATTGTTAAACTAAGTGCACTAATTAAACGAATTCTACGTACTCATAGAAAAAATATACAAGAAAATTACCTAAAAAAATAGAACACAGATTCTAAATGCGCTTGCTTCTTAGGCGGCGCAATCAACGGGTCAAGTGCCGGAACATTGGCTTATGACTCGGCCTCATTCATGTCACTAGTTGATGTATAGAGAGCGAACAATGTGAAAGTGTTGATAATGTAACATCTAGGGCTTGAACATTGCGGAAACGATCACCGACCAATAACTTACTAGCAGTTAATATGAAGGGACAGGTGAAACGCAGGACTTGAAACAGGCTCCTTACAAGTAAACCTTATGCATAACACACAAGGAACCATGACATAATAAAGTCTAGCCATCATTGTAATTAGACTAGAGAATATCTTAAATGGAAATGATGAATCCTACCACAAAATCTAGATAAATTTAAATGAGACAGGACCGGTTCTTTACAATCATATTGTGTCCAGGTAGGCAAATTAAAGTTACAAAAGACTGCGTGAAAAGGGAAAGGATTGTTAAGTAGTCCATCTAGTTGTCTTTCCAAAAGAATACACCATACATTACGTAGCACTATAAAACGTTCTTAAATAATTCAAGAAGGTTCGTTCATCCTTAGCTTAGTTTTACAAAGTCAGATGCTCTGACAAGTTTTATCGTAGCGCCGATGTCGAGTAATCGGTCGATAGCATCAGCATCGGATCGGATTACCGATCGCGTTATCGACTTCTTAATAGAAATCGAATGGATGAAAGTGTTTATGCATATCTGTGAGATAAACTGACCTTATAAAGTGTTGGCATATTTGGAAACTTTAAGCTTCATGCATATTTATAAGCGTGTGTAACTTGGTGTTCGTGTTGTTCAGAGAGATTTTGTTTGTTTGTATTTTTTGTCTTTCCCAGTGGACGGTTGACCTTTATGTTTTTTCGTGTACTCTTTAATTTGGCCTAGGCATCCCACATCAGGCCTTAAATATTCTCATCTATGTAGTGGAATACCACCCAATATAATAAAATTGAGAAAAATGCTAGTTACTTCTGATTTACGATTCCCATTCACATACAAAGTATTACAAGTACAGTCACCGTGCTTTCTAGAAACATTACAATAAAAATGTCATACTGGCAACAAAATAAATTGTCTTGCAATAAACGAATACAATAATAGAATTAAAAACATATTTTGTAGCGATTATTTATGTTGATAAAATTTATCTGATCACATGCACATTGTACGTTCTCTAAATACTTTTCAAATCGATTTATTACAGATGAACGGTGCCGAATTGACGCTTACAATAAATCTCCAAGAAGAAATTTATCTTTTATCTGTATTATAATCGTACAGTTTCAGATTTACTACAACTTACAAAATTACATAATTAAACGCTATGTTCTTCTCAATTTCAGTATTTCATTTTATTTTTAGAAATAAATAGGCTACCAACGATAAAAGATTGTTAAGAAGCACTCATAGCACGCGAGCCATTTGTTGTCCCTTCGGCTTAAATTAACTCTTATGATTGTCACTTGTTCGTGTGTACAGGTTGTAAGTAAGCTAAGATCCAGTTAATCATACATGGCTTTGCACGCCCTTAATACACTTGCTCCAGATATCGTGCAACAACGGCGAGTCCCATTTCATAACGAAGCTTTATGGACCGATCAATATTTTATCTGGCGTTTCTGGCACGGCATTATCACGTCGGCTTATCGTCCACTTTCAAAAGTAATGGTAATCGAATGATATACCGGACCCTTTCGAACTGTATTAGCGGCGAGCACTAAATCTTCATTTGCCGGCGAATGCTTTTTAGAATCGCATTCGCTGTTTCCTGTTTTAGTGTTGCTATATTTGGCTTTTATTGCTACAGTTTTCACTTCGCCTTCCGATTTTGCTTCGATATGTAATTTATCGATAGGGCCGATCATTGTGTTAATCAATTCATTGCTTTCTATGATAGGTTGGTCATTATCTCGTTCTTCACTTCCAGGAAGCACTCTGTAAATAGCAAAGGATGCAAAAAATATATTGAAATCATTCGTGATTGGCGTTTTTGCATTGAGACAATAGAATTTTAATAACACAGTAATCGTGCCTTAAATTTTATAATACATCTCAATATGTTCGCTATCTGTTCAGCAAACTAATGGACGTAATTCAATATCCGCATGATATCATGCCACATTATTGTATATTGTTTTAAACTGGCAATTGTTTTTGATTAGTGCAACTATGCGGCCTACAAATTAGCCCAACTTTAAGATTAGTCACAGTTTCATTATACGAGCATTGCGAATTGAAAGTTATCATAACAACGACTAAATAATTGGACCAGCGATAGGGCAAAATGCATGCTCCGGACATTTGTGATTTCATATCATGATTTATATTTGAGACTGCTTCTTATAAAACAACAACTGTTCCACAAAATAATCTAGAGCCCTATCTATTTCTGTCTTTAAAAGCAAAATTTTCCATCGTATATATAAAGGATTTGTATTAAGTGCTACACCTTTTCTTCCATTCGTTTTATCATTAGTGGTAATTCTGGTTGTGATTGTTCCGCGTCAAATAAAAATTACTTTTATTATATTCATGTCTGCATATAGGTCGCGTCAAACGCGCGTATAATTGCATACACTGCGTCAATTAACTATCCAACAGTTCGTTTCGCTAGCGGACATGTGCCCGCTTTCCAGCACGTTTTAATTTCGTTACTGTTCTTACCTTTCTTGTTCATTGATGTAACACTCCTGTTATTTTTTTTGGATTTTATTTACAAACCACTTTAAGTGATGTGTTTGCTCTTACCTATCGCTTCTGGTACTTCTCCTTTTTGAATACTAGTATCTAATGATCTTATGTCGACTATGCATATTCGTTCTTGCGTTGTATTTTGACACTGATAGCTTTTTCGTCGTTTGCTATGGATGGTAATTAGTAAAGCGTGATGAAAAATACTCACGAAATAATATGCTTTAATAAGTTTGATTTGTTCTTACTCTCTTAATAAAGATTTTCACAAATGCATTTATAAATGTAGGTGCATAATATTATTAACTTATCAAATAGGCACATCGAGACCGGGAAAATGTTAATCCAGCGCCATTGAAATGGTATCGATCCGTCGATATTGTTAGCGGATGCAATATTCTCACAATCGGGACCACGTGGTCGTACCGTTATTTCTATCCGTACGTTCATACGTCTCCAGCAGTTCACTGTATAACATTAATATAAACTACTTGGAATATGGGTTAATGTTGATATACTAGCAATTGCCGGCGATCCCGTTCGCGTTTTAATAGAAACTGCATGAATGCGTCCAGAATTTGTTTACTAAGCTCTGCTTTGAAATTAATCATGGATGGAAGAAATTAGAGGTTTCGAAATATAATTAATTATATTGTTTATCTACTACCACACCTGCCTCTGTTCCGGCAATATTGTTTTATGTATTTGGTTGACAACTTAGGCTTTTTCATTTTGAGAAACCAGTCATCCAAATCAAGTTGTATTTAATCAACGAAGAATGGCTCTTCTATCTAAAACTGATGTTTTCTACCCGGCGTTATCCCGGCCGGTGCCGGGGTCCGCCTTCCGGCTAATTCTAAAATTAATGTTTTATTCAAATATAATATTATTATAATTATCTCGTTGTGTTTACAAAAAGTATGACTCGTATTAACATGTGTTCGGAGATTAAGTTACCAATGTTAAAACAGCACTCCGATTGTCGATCGATTCCGAGATCAAATTTCCTCATCGATTCAATTTGATTTTCCCCCTCTCTAATTTACACAGTAAGCAAACGACAGAGTTGTGTGGTGATTTAAATACTTTAGGAATTAAGCCACATAGAATTAGAGAAAAATAAGTTTAGACAAAATCTGTTGGCTTCAAGATTTACACTAGATTTTTTATTATGAATATCCACGCATTTCTTTATCATTAATTCTGACATTTTTTTTGTTATTAATTTTCTATAATTTATTTATGATTGTTCAGATGTCAAACCAGTATTTGTATCTTTCATTCTACTTAGCATTATCCAATACTAAAGTCCATTTCCCACTTAAAAACCAAAAAATCTCCCCCTAAAAATAACAAATATTCAAATTGAAACCGGTTGCTACGAGTGGCGAAGTGCCATTGTAAATAGGTCAATGGCATGAGTGACCAGTGATGCTTGCTCTGTGTCTCCGAGCAAATTAATAGATTACGTGACTCACACGTTGGTGATATCACTTTGGACACTCAGTTTATACTTTTCTACATCTTGTATGTAGTGGTATAAACACTTCCTTGTTATGGCTATATGTTTGTTGTAGCTTTTTATATAGTTTATTTTCTAACATATATGTTGATTGATGTTGTGTTGTAATAGTGTATATTTATCAAATAGGAATTCGTCGATTAGATCAATATGATTTATAGCATTTCCTGCTTTAGAATTATCTTCATTTATATGCTTTGGAATGTCTGTCTAAAGCATTAATTCACTTTCATCTTCGAATGCCACTAAAAAAATCAATTACTTATGTACTTCTAAATAATTGTCTGAAAATGACGAAATCGGTTAATGCCACTTAACAAAATTCAATTACTTCTAAATATTTTTTACGTGAACAGTGGACGAAATCGATTACTATTCTAGCCACCTTTTTAAAACTTCCTAGCAGTTCATTCTAACCTTGATATTAAATTAGCTAGTAACGAGTAACTCCACAGAAAACTTATAGCATGACACAATGCACCAGGAAGGACTCGTATTAACTAATTTTAGCTCGTGCAATGAACACCTTGCGAATTCCTTTCATCATTGCGATGATCTCACATCGCTAATCATTACTAACTTTATTATCAAGGTCGCGAATAATTTCCTGAATGAATCAAATAATGTTCTAAGGCTGTGTGTTCAGTCCGTGTTGTGTGAGGCCGTTTCGTTACTTAATATTAAATGTAATGGAGGTTATTTCCTATTATTGTTTAATTTTAGGGTCGTTGCATTGAAACCCAGCGGTATTAACTAAGCATTTTAATTATATGTTATCTTTTTGAATTTCTATATAATGATATGTGTCTATCAACTCACCCAGGATCGTGGAAGTCACATAAAATACCGTATACATATACCGTATGCAAATAATGAGGATGCTTGTTTACATTGTTTGAAAAACCCCTGATTGTTGACACAATTTAACGTTAAGAATAAGAACGAAACAGCTATAAATAATACGAGTATAATCAATTGTTACACAAGAGCAGATAAGCACAAAGGTGTTTCCTTTTAGCGTTTCAAATAATTTACATAAAACAAATGCCTACTTACCTTCGGGTTCAACAAACCAGCAGTTTCCTCCCATCGACCATTTTACGCCGACATTCGGTTTAAAGACGAAGTATTGTTAAGTGCACTTCGTTCGGTGTCAGGTTATTTTGGTCATGCATCAGGTAAGCGTTGGAACATACGAAACGGTTCAATTTGTCTTCTGCGCTGTAAGTGGTTCCATGATTTAAGACCACATCGCCCACTCGCGTACAGAAGGAAGACGGTAAATCGCTAGAAATGGCCGCAATGAGACCTGGCGAATTAGATTTAGTCTGCGTTCTAGTCAGCTAATAGCGGAATGGCTGAGTGATGCTTCCTCGCGCATGTAGGTTAGGAAGTCGAGGATTTGCATAAATTTGAAGCTATCATTCAAATTAAGAGGAGAATTGTAATAGACAAAGATTTACTATCTGAATTACATGTTGTTTTTAAAGACAGTGTTTTGAGAATACATCGCAGATGTAACAAGTAAGTATGAAAAGACTTGACATTATTTTGCTGTATACGGTAAACACAATTAAGCCTATTATACTATTCAATAAGTCCCACTGATTGATTGTACGAACCCATCATACTCGACTACTTTATGGCCACTTATCTATTATTATCATTATTTAAGTAATACAAAATTGCTAAATCTTGCAACTGAATTACTTAAAAAGTCAAAATGATTAACATTCCTCTTAACATAGTATAAGCAATTACTTCAAAAGGTAGTGAATGCGTACATGATAATTTGGAATTGATTGCAGATGCTTTACGAATTCAAGATACATTGAGTTATAACCTCGATAGTTCCGACCGTCTCCTCGGTAGCTTGCGAACCTCTCACATTTTACTGTTAATAACGGATCCCAGTTTGTTAAACTCTAATTTTATAGCAAACAAAGAGCTCTTTTAATCGTTGACGGACGTCGGAATTACTTTTCTGATCATTAAAATAGTATTGACATTGCTTTTGATTTTGCGTTAATGCGGTAAATAGCTTTCGAATCGAATCGTACGGCTCTTTTTATAGGTATGAAATTGATGGTTTAATTGTTTTTTAACGATTAGTGCCCGAAGACTGTTTCATTCATAAGGTAAACCTTTAATAAGGAATGTGGTGGAAAGTATTTTTTCCAATCGGAATATGATAAATCATCAGTTGCTCTTAGTTAAATTTCATAAAAAATCTAATACCTACATCCGTGACAACTATTAACATTCCGTACAGATATTTATTTGTAATAATTTAAACAGGAGCAATTTGATAATTTTCTAAATTAAAGTCTCAACTAAACAATGAGACTATAATAAATTATCCGTGTAGAAACACGTAAAGACATAAACTGTTTTCACAGAGTCTAAATCGCGTGCCGCAACAAGTTCTCGATGCAACAACTGTATTCAGCAGAACAAGTCCGAACACAGCCCTCGTTTGTGATGCAAATAAGACGTGACACATCGTTCTCACTTTCAACGCAATGTTTACAACGCCAGCTCGAATCGTCTCAGCAATAGCAAAAATCACCGTGTAACTAGTTTAACCAGACCGGGTTTGCATATGATTATGTTGTTACAGAGAGATGCACTTTTTACCGTCTATTCTGGTGCGTCTATTAACGTGCTTTGCATTTGTGATGTGGCATTAAGTCTTCAACAAGAAATGAGTTGTGATTGCTAGTTTGAATGTTAGTTTTGTTTTTTGCGTTCTTGTGATGAAAACACCTTTGTTCAGCTTATTTATAAGTAAGTACCAGTTCTTTAGCTAGCGAAAATATCATTATTATCACTCCATAGAAGATTAAAAACAAAGAGTTATATAATT
Source organism: Hyles lineata (assembly GCA_030180105.1). Taxonomy (NCBI): domain Eukaryota; kingdom Metazoa; phylum Arthropoda; class Insecta; order Lepidoptera; family Sphingidae; genus Hyles; species Hyles lineata. The sequence goes on from JARJEE010000023.1 coordinate 8,658,433, forward strand.
GAACCTTCTTCTTCTTCTTCATACAGTAAAAAAATACATTCTAGTTGCTCAAAAAGTTTTCTTTCTTTAACTTTAATATAGTTACCACCGCGATATATGTTTTAATCATCTCTTTGATTTTTAAGGTTTCTGCTTCAAAATTTTGTTTCACTGAAGTAAAATAAAGTAAGATAATGATGACAGAAGCTAGTCGGCAAAAACATTCGTTGCATGCCCATACAAGTCTTATTAACCAATTACGCCAAACGTTTTTAAATTTATTTACTGTTGTATCTATTAGCTTCTAATACGTTTCATGAATATTGCATTGAACCATTAATTATGCTCAAAACTGTGCTCCAGTTTAGGATTCGCTGTTCTATTAATAGGAATGTAGGCCGTGGCGTGAAGACATGTTTCGATCACACATTAGCTTTTAATTGGTGAATTTATTGTAAAAATACAGCTGGTGTAAGAATAATGGGTCTTGCAATACACAAAGTAACAATACTAGTGGATTTGGAAATGCTTCAAAGGACTGTGTTATTACGAAGTTTAGCACCGGGAGTCCTTAATGGTCGCTCTCATCTGCCCGCTTTTTACGATCTGCTGTGTCTGCGGTTATTACTCTTCTCAAATGATACCTTGCGATGTATAATACTGCACCATCCATCTTCCGAGATACTGCATACATTTTTCTTACAACCCATAAACATTTACCACGCCTCCGTATCAATGCGATCCGATCTCGACTTTTCTCGACCTCGACACGTAACTTACACTTCAGTTTATATTTAAAATTCAAAACACGTATCATATCCAGCACATCATTATATCTTCATCAATGCGAGATGATGAATGGAATATACCCGTTTCTCCTGTGGGTGGGTTACTACTCCGTTCGTTTGTTGAAATTGTAAACGCATTAGTAATTTAATGTGGGTAGGTGATTGAATCTAATTTTGTTTTCGTACCGAGGTGAATAACCCGGCTCCGTGTGATCATCTTAATTTTAAATTGTCTGTACATCGTGGGTTTGTATTGTCTCGTGTATGAGTACTTTGCTTTGACCCAATTTTTAATATTATTCGGGTGTTGCAACTGACCGTGATTTCGGTTGGATTTAATTTAGACTTATGATCTTCTTCTTAATTATTCACGCTTATTTTTGTAGTTACTCATGAAATGCTATCTAAATGTTTAATAAGATAGCGTAAATCGCACGCTTAATATTAAACTGACCGAATCCAAAAAAAATAGACAAGGTAGAATAGATCTTATGTTACAAATCTTTAAAGAACGTTTCCCAAAAAATGTTGTTTTTTAGTTAGGTCTCTTTAATACTAAGGTTGCGAAATGTTTCTTCATAATTTATAATACTAAGGTGTTAACAGGGATTTCCCTAAAATATAACACTTTTTTTACCACACGATCTTCATACCAATAAGGTTATTTACTCGTGACACACTTACATTATCCCATGAATTAAATTTCGCTGCATTTTGTGCAATGTGCTAGTGTAATGTGGAACGTTCGTTACTAAGCCATCGTAAGCCGATTGTTGCTTGTGTTTCATCAAAACTTAGCTCATAAGGAAGCAGGTTAATAGTGTTTGCCGCCTACAGATCTTTCAGGGCTGCTTAAGATGTATGATACGGTTGCATTTTAATCCCTTTGTTTATATTTAAAACATATATATTTTATGTAATCAAAATCGGAGATAAGAACACCGTCATTGAAAATTTATCAAAATGAAAACTGTCTTCCACTATCGTCTGACTATAGAATTAATAATTAAAGTTAAAAAATGTGTTGCTTTTAATACATTTATCATTTACAATCATGTTTTTGTCATCAAAATTTCAGATTCTGAATAGTGTCGCAGACGTTCTCATACGAATTCTTGCAAATAACTTGGTGCTGAAATATTGTAAATTCACAGATTTGCCTTGCTATTTGACTATTCTAAGCAAAAAACCACGACCTTTACAGAAGTGTTTCACAGAATCGTGTCAATTTTGCAAGATCCAAATGCAAAGCAAATGTTTTTCGTGCGACTCTCAAGGCCTTGTTTACCTCAATTGCTTGTTAAAATGAAGTTTCTTGAGCGTAATGCATTACTATACTGAGTAATTCGGTTGATTGTGCAATAATTTTGCTAAATTTATACGTCTAAATTGGCATTTCCTTGCTCGTTAGTAAGATTATTTTTCTACGATTTAAGTTTATTTTCTTGATATTCCAGTGTTTTATTTAGAACTCGATATTTAAGCCACATTCAACTTTGATAGGGCGTAGTGGTGATTAATTATATTATAACTTATCAACGACGCCTTGCATACATGTTTAGTGAAGACCAAACATTAACAAAACATAAACATAATCAAAATAAATTATTAATATTTGTTTCTATTTTGTTCTGCTACCACGCCTATAATTGAAATATGAAGGCGTATCTTATAATTCCTAAGGTATCTCAACCCCACAGTGTTTACTGAAATACCGTTGAATAATTTACTTTAAATAAATCACCGTCGCATTGTCCAGTAAATTCTTGTAAACACACCACAATAACGATTACGTTGTTTGAACCGTTCAGCTTTGTTGCATTAATGACTTTGCACAGACATTTACTGTTCCGTGATTTATCTTTGCATAAATAAACAGAATTGTTATTCGATTTTCTGCTGATTCCCAGTCACTGTTACGCGTTGGTAATTTTTCACCCATCAATTTTGCAATTTAGCGATGTTGCCAACCGCAATACACATAATTGCCGCTTGTATAATAGCATCCATCGATGTTAGACACAGATGTTAGATCACCGTGTTTTGCTTTTCAGCAGTCAATGATGATTGTTATTTAGCCAGCGGCCAAGTAATTTAGACTTCGTTTAATTTTGTCGAAGTATATGATGTGTTAATTTGATGTTTGACTAATGATCGTGTTCTATGTATTTTTCTTTATTTTTCTTGTGTGTAATATTAAAAAAAAATCATAATTTGCCCTGGTGATTCGTAATTAGAAAATTGTTCACCATCTTCAGCCACAAAACGACCACTGTTGAACTCAGTTACCTCCGAACGATTGCCCCAACAATCACCCAGTTTGAAGAAAAAATGCGATGTATGAAATAAAAAGTTTTGCCAATCATAATTTAGATTGACCCATGGCTGGACGGTTCATTGTATTTTAAATTTTTAAATAATCCACGCTTCACGGCCAATACTTATGTTTATTTGTAAATTGAGTAACAAGAGAAACATTGTTCTCAATTCATAACAAAACGGAGTTTTCTATTATTACGATATTGTTTGAACAAAAAATTCCATTTTCGAGTGTTCTTATGCAATACGAAAGTGAAACAATGTGTTCCATGCATTTCATTTTGTATAGGAATTTATAATGTTCATGTCAAACAACTTTTTGTCGTCTACTGTTTCAATTAAGTATGTTTTGAAATGCGGGAGTGTTTGTTACTGGGTTTGAACTCGGCGAGGTCAAGTGGCACCTAACAATATCGTAATTTTTACTGTTGACATTTTAATCATGTTTAACGTCTCTTGTTTCAGGTAAATGAACTCGCTAATTCGCAGTACGTGGGTTACATGTAAGCAAGGTATGAATAAGGTTGTTAAAGAATAAATTATGAACACTAAAGCATTAAATCTTGAGTTTTGTTATGCACTCTATTGTGCACTTATGGGTCGTGACTATCGCCGTGTTTGCGACAAAAACTTACTGCAGTGTTTTGCTTATCTGCGATTAACTTATTTTAGCCTTTATCCGCCGTGTTATCTTGATGTAGTGTCGATTGTTTATTGCACTTTTCTATTGTTACGACGTTGGATAAGCAACTTAAGGTTTATAAAACTTGATCACCACTTATCATCATAACATTGAATATCTTACAAATTTATAAATATAGAAGTGATGTAAGCTTTTGAAATAATCATCTGCTAGTTTTAGTACCAGTACAGTCTCTCCAACTATTCGTCTATGCGTGACACACAAACACGAATATGCATTAAGATCCCACAGTAATTCTTTATCAGCGAAGCCCGTTAAGCTATAAACGTTATCAGATTAGCCTAGTGCGTTGCACCGTGCTCCGTACACGACGAGTGGTAATTGGTTATCGGAGTCCATTGCGTCCAAGTATTGATGCAATGCTGTGGGAATTGTGTTGTATCGACCGCTTCTTGTTTTAGATAATTGATTAGAAGTATCTAGTCTTGGATATGTTGAAATGCTTAATTTGTTTAGATGTTTTTGCAAAAAATATACGTTTTATTTGTATTGTTGTGGTTATTGCGCCTATTGTATTAATCTCGTGTGACGTAACTTTTTACTATTTATCGCATTAAATATTGTCAATCTTTATTCAATTCGGTTATTTTTATTTGTTTATTGTATACTTCTCCTTTCACATTTATTTTTCGTTTAGGAACCAATAAATTAGCGCAAGCTGTAGTAATGTAAAGTAATGATTTTGTATATCCAGCGACTGCAGTATCACCTACAAAGTTTCTAATAACAGTTTAATTTTGCTTAGAATTTTAGCGATAATTTGAACGGGTGCGTAAATTAATAGTTTTGTTACGCCATTTAGTGTTTCACGAGACTGGTCACTTTAACAATTTATTACTCAATTACCACAGATATATGAATCTAATAAATTTAATTAAATCTAAAACGTTTACATGAAAAGCTAGAATATAAATTTAAGTAACTCCTATAACTTTACCTTATCTTTGCGTAAATTGTGCCATCAATTTTGCTGTCATGTTCAATCATACTTAAATCAAGATATTTAGTTATTGCCTTATTTACTGATATTTACCATCACTGTCGTTTATGGCTTCTTAAGTATTCAGTAATCAACATCAACGTTATACGATGATGCAGTCAGTCAAGGCTGCATTGAAATAGGGTTTAACATATGCGTCAAAAATAAAGTTCAAAGTTTACAAGCGTTTAACTATTGAAGCTATCTAAGGCGCGTGGGTTCAGTAATTGGCAGGGCCAATAAACGTAAAATCTAAGGTCTATTGCACACCAACGACTTATACGGATGGTTGATTTTCCACCGACTTAAAATCCGTAACGGCTCATTGTGCATTGTCTATATTAGTAAGCCTTTATTGTTTAATAGGTCCAAGGAAAAGCGACCCGATTCACTATTGCTTGCTTTGAATAAATTTTTCAAAACCCCTCCGTTTTAAAAGTCCATTCACAAATCTTCGTCCCATTTAAGGTACTTAAAATTTACTTGTATGTACCTTGCTGGCTATTGTCATCGGTAGAAGGATTGTTGTCGAGAGTCTGGGAGCGATTTATTGAGCAAATTGACATGGTACCCCACTGGTTGCCCGGGGCGTTGTGAAACACGTGCGCGATACATCGGCTAAGCGCAGCTGCGGGTTGAGCAACTAGCCGCCCTACGAAGGGTTTTGTGACCCATAAAGTTATAGCATTGTAGACTACAATTAAAATCATAATTGTCTCATTATGGCTTTCTCAGAGGTGGCTGAAACTTGGATAATGTTTATTTTTAAAACTATGCAATTGTATAATTAAAGGTAGTAACAAAAAATCTTATTCTTGATGTCTCAATGACCACTCTTTTCTCGTCTTTGGAATTATCGATGTCTATGGATGAGTCCAGTCACGTATTTGGCTTCAAATTTTCACGACAGTGAAAAACATTTAGCAAAATAATATTTTTCTTATAACTTACACCATAATGAAAAAAGTAAAAGACGCTTCCAAAAAAGGCTAGTGACATGCGTTCATTCATGGTAGTGTATTACAATGAATCGCACACTAATTTGCATACATCAACATATTTACGGAGGTTAGTAACGAATAAATTTGTTATTGCTGTAATACATGACATATCATCATAAGGGCAGGACCCTTAATTGTACGTGGGTTTGATGTATTCACAAATATTGCATCAATTACCTTTGTAACTTTATGATTTCACTTAACGTCCACAGAGAATTTACTAACTTGATTAAAATCGTAGCTCTTGATAATGCACGTAATTTTTATGGGAAAATTTAAAGACTTTAATGAACTCTTCAATTTTGAGCATAATAATTGATGATTCTCTAGCTATAATTATAAAATATTAGGCTATGGTTTTAAGACCAGCTACTAATGTCTTAACTCTTAACCACGTTGCTTCTAGTTGTACTATACTAATTGTGTTCCAATTTACTAATAGTATATTCAATAGTCTGTCTTTATTTCTCTTCTACTATATAATTACGTTTAGTGTAAAACATGACAAATTAGATTGTAAATCTGCCACCGAGTACGTTGCTGCAAGGACAAATTTTGCAATAATCTCTGGATTGTGATGAGTCACATTCAATAAGCTACGCAACCTGCGCTCTCTCGACAACTTGTGTTCGTAGACGCTGCGACGACTGTCGGGTTCTAGAGAATCAATTCAATGGTAATTAAGAGGTAATATTCTGAACACCAATTTAACTCCGCCAAAAGTTTTAACTAAATAAATATTGTAAAACATAATTAACACGACAAATTATTTATCAGTTATATTTGATCCGAATAATCGTACTTATATTGTGATTTATTTTTACCTTCTAGTTTAGAGCATTGCATTTGTAAAATGTAACAGGTTATGCCACACAATAATTTTGTGTCAGTATCTGTATCAGCCCATATACGTCCAATCTCGACCTCCTCTACAATTTATGTATTTTTATTGTAAAATAAAAATCTAGCTTAATGTTATAGTAGACATATCCCAACGGCTAACAGTAAAGCTGGACATACAATTTTAACCGCACTTAATCTTATACTTACAATATATCGTATTTTTATTGAGTTTTCTTTATAAACAATATTTTAAAACAGTAACATACATATGGAAATAAAACAATTATTTACTTCTTCAACAATCGAGAGTACGATTGAGAGTGATTAGGCCATATAATCCACCACACTGGTCTCGTGCGGGTTGGCGGACTCTACATACCATATAAATTCATACAAATCGCTATTGGATGGCACTTACGTTATAGTAGGTAAGTATCCCATAAATTACACAAAATAACAGTTGTACCCACAAAACTATATTTACTACCAAATGACCGCTCAATCAAACTACCGAATGTCGAATAAAGGTAATTCAATTTTCTCCGCTGTGCATTTAAGGCTTGGGGGTCTAATTTCCCAAATTAGGTAACGCAGGTGCAACGCAACGGACAGTGACCATCGACGATGAACAATAGGCGGCCATTACATCAGAATTGTACCATGATCGGCAATTTCACGGCACTATTCCTTCACGGCTCATTTAGTTTACCTAACGCTCATGCCATTACGTCGATGTAACTGGCGACCCATCGAGCAGGGCTGTCGCGGATATCCGCATCCGCGGCGATTATCCGCACTTTCCTAATGACATTGACGGATACACATCATGTTGGGCTTTAATTAATACTTATCAATTAATAGATTGACGTAAACCAATGCATTTTATGTCGATGTGGACTAGTTCAGGAGGGTTACACTATAAAAACGATACGAACTTCGAATGATCAGGCGCCGTACGTAAAGCTTCACTAATATGCCTAGATACTCCACAAAATATTGGAATCCTCAATCGTACGTCGTAACCACAGACTAAGTTCGGAGAAAATGATAAATATAATAGAGAATAGTATTGATTCTTAGAAGTGAAAAACTTATATCTTACAAAGGATTTCGAACATCCGAACACTCGAAGTTCATGTCGTTTACTCCCGTTAACCTCCTCAGAAAGTCGCTGAATGCAGGCCACTTCCAACAGGTCGATGTGAAGATCATTGGGGGAGGCCTATTTTCAGCAGTGGATTTTATGTGACTAAAAGAACGAAAGATCGAACGATGGTCTAGTAACTAGTTCAAAGCATTTATCTCATCTAGATCCAATACCCAGTATCACATGTGCGCGTTTTTGTCGTCAGTGTATTCGCTAATTTCCCATCGTTAATCTAGTTTGTGTGAGATTTTCGCATTGAATGCGATACTTTAGATCATAATCCATCATGCCGACCCGATGATCCTTTTATTATTTATCAGCCTCATTTCAGCATTTTGAAGCTATTCATAGTTATACAATTAGGTATAATTGTGGGTTTCCCGGCACCTCTGTCTACCCTTTCTAGGAAAAAGGCATGAGTATAGTATTTCATTAGTAAATGCAACATGAATCTAAATGTTCAATTAGATTTTTTCCCAATACATTACATTGTCAAAAGATGCTTACATTGCCAAAAGCAAATTAAACATAAACCTAAGCTTGCACCGTCACCTTTTTTATCCTAATGACCTCTGTCTTCAATTTATACACCATAAATGCCCAAATTATAATATTGACCTACACCCCTACTACATTTGACATAATCGTCAACTAAACTCACTTCTGGACTATCGACATCATCCTGCCTTGTCTCGTGCACTAGTAAATAACTTCCCTTACTTCATCTTTCATTTTATCTAAAGATACTTCCACCCCAATTCAAGTTTGCAATGAATTTCCCATCGTTGAACTTATAAATAAGGTTTAAATCATAATGCAAATTACACAAAAGTACCAGGAAAACATAATCCAAAGACAATAGATGCAAGCTAAAATCCGTATCGTTGTCGCAAACACTGGTCCGATAGTCTCCATTTCATTGATTCGCCATGGCGCTCCGCCCTGAGTGGTTCTACGATTCGATTCGCCCGTCTGTCAATTTGCATGAGTGTGATTTCTACTTGATATTTATGTAATGCCGATGCTGCGGGCACTGTTGCAGGAAGTATATCATATTAATTTGTGATTTCACTTTCCTAGGTTATGTGGTCTCCCGTAACACTTCTCGGCCGAGGAAAATTGTGCTAATTAACAACAATTATTATAATTTTTACCTTTTAAATGTTACATTTTGCAATTGAACTGGACTAAAACTATATAAGGCAATGATTATAAAAATGCCAGCATTTTATTCCGTTAAGATTTTGTGTTTATGAAGGAAATGGGTTATAAATGTTACATATTTCACTTTCTAAATTGTGGTAATGATCTTCCAATCAGTTGCGTGGTAATTGAATTGTTTTATGGCCTGATTACTACCAAATACGTGAATTGCATCCATCTTGGTAGAGCTATTCCACGTACAATTAAATAGTTCTAAGTAACATACAAACTGTTTCCCATCATTAGCTTTGTGCTCATTTTATCTTTTGATCTGCCATGAAATTTCGGATTTGTCATGGAATACTTTTGGGTAGTCTTGTTTATGAATCGTAAATATAATTGCGGCATCGCCTGTGTCAGTAGCTTTCGAAGCAATAGTTGCGTGTTTTTAGTGTATCGTAAAGCTTCCGATAGTTGGCGCCACAGTCGAACAACTATACTCGGGGAATATAGAAGCACTGGACGACGCAATTAAAGAACTGACCATATCTGCTTGGTTGATATTGACCTTAGCAGCGGAAGATGTAGTATCCATTTATATTTAATACACATATTTGCATTGTATAAACCTAATAATGTCTAGTAGTCTAATTTAGATAATAATACCATTCGGCGGGCTATATTTTAGTTTTGTTTAAGTTCATTTTAATGTAAGCATATTTTTTATTGTTTCCATTTTTATAGAAATAATTTGTAATTTAGAAAATAGTCTGTCACATCGGTAAACATCGTAGGTGAGCGAGTATCTAAGCGATGTTTAACAAAACACGCTAAGAGGTGGCGCCACAGTCGAATTAGATCGCGGTATGGTTTCGTTCACATCGAGAGTATAAGTAGTCCCGGCTGAACACAGAAAGTTAACTTTGCGCAGAGGCAATATCGTAACCAATGAGGTTTATCCGAGGTGCGATTATTGCTAGTTGAAAACTTTACCAATACCCCGCCTTGTGGACGTGAAATACCGTCCGCTATGGCAATTTTTGGAAGGCCGTAAAGGCCTCATAAAACTCGAAAACAGTGCTGTTCCAAGTCGTGATGACCGTCAGATTCATCATTGCGAATGGTTATGTTCAAGTTCGAACCATAGGTAAAAATGATATAGGAATCTGGACTTCTTCAGTCACCGATAACTATACTGTCATTGATTATATAAATGACCCTTACGAGTTACGAGTTGCTATAATCTCTAACTCGGACTCGTTATTTTTGGTAGTGAGTACTAGGTGTTATAACTGCTTTGCCTATTGGGGAACAACTGTCATTTTAAATTCTGAGTACTCGCTAGTTCATATCAAAATTGCAATATTATTTTTCGAACTGTGTAATGTAATGTATATGATATGACTTCTGAAAAATCGGTCCTTTGGCTAATGATGCATCATACAACATAGATTTCCAAAGCTATTATTTGTCATTATCCACTTGGAAGTTAAAGATTGCAACCATCGACAGGTGAATTGACGCGACACACATTGCAAGTTCAATTATTGGACTTAATTGCATTTCTACAATACCAATGCGGCACGTTTATGTGTATCTGAGTTAATTTGTGCCATTACCCCAGCAATGTACGTTACCGCTGTGGGAATCAGGAATGAGGGTTACAATAATTTGTTCTACCGGTATACTAAACAGTTAGTACAAGTTGCCACGAAAGTTTTGAACTAAATTCACATTGCAATGTTGTTTATTGTTTTGTGTATTGTTAACTAGAGTTCTCAAGTAATTTTTTTACGTTTCAGAATATAAATTTATTTTGACGATGATTTTATTTCTGATTTTTATTTCTTTCGTCTGCGATATTTTTGGGTAGACAGTAGACATGAGTTGGGCATTTACGTAGACTCCTACGTAGCGTCTCGTCGTGTGGGTGTTCATGGGCGACGACGTATTAACTTTGAGGTCATATCCCATCTTAGCTTCAGCCATAGGTAGTCCAAAGTTGATTATAGGCCTCTCGAAAAGAATTCCACAACCCTTTGGAATTAGCCTGCATCCAGCGATTGCCTGCAATCTTAATTAGGTCTTCCATAAACCATGTTCAAGGTCATAAATAAAATTACACACTTTTTATATTCCAAGTATTTATTTACGCTTCCATCGTCTTCGAAATTATCAAAAAACACGTAGATTAAAAACAGACTATTGTTGGACATTACGACGGAAATAATTCTTGCGGTAATTTAACATGATCATACTTACTGTATTTAGGTTGTAGTGTTTAATGATTTTTCTGGTCACTGGTGTGCATTGTCGTGGATCGTCATTTGTTTATATCTACGCATTAGTGTAAATAGTTTATTTTGATGTAACATTATAAGGACTAACGACCGCACTCAGAAACTGTATAAGCATGAAATGTAAGTTCTATCAGTTATCATAGGAATCACTTAACATCACTCAAACACGGTGTGTTTTATTCCTTTGTGATATTTTAAAGTGTAAACTTAAAAGGCATTATTTATCCAACTTGACCTAATATATAATATAATAACATATAATATATAATAATACATGGAAAAACTGATCCTGCTGACAAACTGTTTCTACAGTCGCAGCACACTACAGTAGTTCATAAGTTCATTCTTTTGTTAAATAAATAAATAAAAAACAAGGTCACATGTTCCACAAAATAAGAACGATTCAAGATCGATGTAAATGCGATGCAAATCCGTAAAATCGAAAGAGTAAAGCCACCGAGAGGACGTATAGCATCCTTATATGGCACAAAGCTTCGCCACTCCGTTGACCAGAACCATCTGTTCACTCGACACCAATACCCGCGTGCATAGTAAACGATTCTGTCGGGCATCTTGAACATACACAATCTACTAAAGAAATAGAGGACATTAATAACACTATAAATAAGAATTAAGAATATTCTATTAGGTTAGGAATGTTTTTAGGCAAGAGTGATTGTAGGATGACGAAATTACAAGGACTTTCAGTCAACAACAAAGTTATAAATATTTTAAACAATATTTTCTTAAATGTTAAGTAACTAGCATACTAGAATATGCGCACATGATTTTTTTAACTTAAATCTATTGAAATATAAAAATTTCGTAGTTTGTATATCCTAAAACTTCTCAATTTATTGTGCCTACATTAGGCTTGGTTGATGGTGGCGTTCGAACAGTAAATACGTATATTTGTCTCGATAATAACTCCGCAACACAAATATGGCTTGGTTATAACGGATTATCAGTATGTTAGTAATATTCGATGGTAATGCTCTGGGAAAATCGCGCAATATCTAGGGTTGGTTGGTTGTTATATTTACTTTTCTTATTTCAAATCGTGTATGTCATCTGTGGGTCTAATTTACCTGGTAGTAATTTAAAAGCAACTGAAGCTCAATATCCACGTACATCTAGAACTTCTCACGTTTGCATTGCTTATGATTTTTCCTTCACATGTAATGTCGTCCCAGAGGATGTAGCAGATTCATCGACGCAACTAAGCATTAAATCATCCAAAATATTTGGCAACAAATCTCACTAACCACTCACTAACATTTGATAAGGACCAGTTCCAGAAGTCTGCAAATTAACATTTATTATTATTACCTTTCCTCTTTTTTATTTCCAAGGTTTGATCTATTTCGATGCCAGACGAGTCACGTGCGTAATAAGCTTCTTTTAAGTAACGTCTGTGTTCCCTGGCAATTTGTCGTCGAGTTGTCAGCGAACGCATCTTCGCGCCTCCGGTTGTTTATTTACGTCAAACACTGCATTTCCGCTATCACATTTGTATCTATATTTGGCTTTTGTTTTCCAGTTAATCCCTTCTGTCTCATTAATTTTAACAATGAACGAATATTGATGATTTGGTGTACAGACTAATGAGAATGAGGGATCTTGTGTAGTTTCCCAAAGAACCACATATCTTAACTGAATAAACACACCGGTTTCTTTCCATCATGAGAGAATACATTCATGGTTCGTTAAAAAACGATCATCTAGTTGAAATACTTCTTTGGAAATATATAACCAACCACCACTTCTAGTCTTGATTAGATTTTAGCTCATTTAATAAGATGTTAGCTAGAGGCAACCCTACAACATCAGACCGTTCGCATGTCCGTCCTTCCTTTTGCGGTGACATAACCTATATTATAACGGTGTCTGCTAGATTGATTTCTCTGATCAGTGATTTATCTAACCGCGGTGCCTCAAACACAAGATCAATACCGTACGCACCAACACTGTAATTGGATACAATTATGTATAACTCAATATGTCCACATCGCCATAATGGAGTATGTAAAAGTGGCATTGCACTGGTAGGTATGCGATTTATACGTGGAAGTATGAATGGAAATTGTTAACGCTGCGTTGTATTTTACTTTTCTATTTGATGTCAATGTACTGCTGTAGTAGCATAGTTTAATTGCAATTCACATTCTAGATATATCTAGGAATTAGTATCTATTTTTTTAATAGCTGGAAACGTCCTATTGCTTCTTCAATTTTTTTATTGTAGGATTTGTAATAATAGTTACCTAATATGGAAAATATGGAAAACATTGAATAAGTTTGGCTTCCATGACATGACCCAAGTGCAACAGTAAAAATTAAAATATCTACGTAGACAAAAGTAACATGCCAAAAAATACCAGTTTCAAAAATATACGAAATCAAATCACCTATCTCCAGACACAAAACAAGATTTTGAAAACAGTAGTTTCTCTGTAAAAACGTCTACAAATAGACATGTAATTGAACGACACCTACGGTGCGGCCGGTGTCGCAACGTGATAGGTCGCAGGGTCGGAGCCATTACTCCAAGCATGTGTGCTTATCACAGATCAACCTTTACCATATGCTGGGGTATACTTTAGTAGCACCGGAATTAGGCTAGATATATCTTGGTGAGTTAGGTTCCGTTGAGTTTGTGAAGAATGGTGTTCGTATAGTGAATGTTGAGATGAAGTGTGAAGTGCATTTTAGATGTGAAATGATGTTGTCTCTCTAATTAGCAAAATATGCTCAAAATGATGCAATTCACATGCAATATGCATTTGTAAGGTAGTGTTATTCCGTAATCCAATTAAATATTTCAAGCTGCTTTGGGGGTTTCCGTAAATGAATAATTATAGCTGACTTTGATTTGCATTGTCACTTCCGCTTAGCTTCTATTTTATGATTAGGAGGTATGCATAAGAATATTATTATTTTTTGGGTAAAACTGAATGTGCCATAGTAATCCATGTCATGATGGGGCTATTTGATTTTCTTTGTAGTCTTAAATTTGTAATTTAGTAGAGATACGACAAAAACCTGTACATGTACCCCTGTCTTCGTCATCTGTCGCCATTTGAACGCTCGCAGAACAATATTCGTGGTCACGGACCTTGAAATCGATTCACCACGACTGGTCACGATGGGCGCACATTCGGACACACACAATGAAGGCTTTTTTCGTAAAAACTCATTTAGAATTGCGGACGCCGTGAAGGTTGGAGCTGCGTTGAAATGCGTTGTTAAGCGTGCTCATGATGTTGACGAATTCTGGCTTCTGTTATTTTACAGTAGTGAGAAATACTTTTCGGATTAAGACATTCAGTCGTTTGTAAATTAGAAGTAGAAGACTAGAGGTTAGTCACCACTTGAGTAAAACAAAAACTTTGTAAATACTTGATTTCGTTTGATAAACGAATTTCATGCCTTCTTTGATCTTTATAATGCAAAATATTATTTGGATCTAAATCATTAAATATCTAAATGAAATTATCTTGATTTAACAGAGTTCACGTTTGAAATTGATCTCAGATTGACACTCTAAACATTAGCAGAAAGGCGGGCACGCGCGTGCTTTCTGGACAATCGGCTATTTCCGTCATTGGTTCGGCTAAATCCGTCGCTTACGGCCGATGACTCCGCCGGCATGCGCCAATGTTGGACCTTGGGCTGGATTCGCGCTACCGTGATTTTCATCTCGTTATCAAAATTGTATCTACATTGTTACGAGATAAACTGAATTACAATGACTTGTAACTTCCTTAATGTCGAATGGTTTATGTACAGCGTCGATTGATTCGATGCTGTGAACTTTTGTGGTTTGAATAAAAGATCGGTAAATTAGAATTGAAGTCTCGTGGTTTATTTCACAAGAGTTGTTATCGGGCGCACGTTCTTTGTAGTTTATTGAATTGATCTCATTCTTATTTGTGATTGGATAAAGTTTGATTTGACGATAAAACTATTAAGTACGTTATTTTCCATTTGACAATTAAATCTCGCCTATCAAATTTTCTCTGTTAATTTTATAGGTCGATGTCTTCATAAGCTTTAAGCACAGCTAAAAAAATACTGAACATTCTATATTAATCAATTATCACACCTATTGCCCTTATACAGCTACAACATTAATTCCTTGCATTGTTTGATACTATAACGTATCATCCCAACGAACCCACACAATTGCGTTTGGAAGAACAACGAAATCCAATGATCGGGTCGCACGCAGCGATTAGCACGTGGGAGTTATTACCTAAACAATGAGAGTGGATCCCCGGCCTGTCAATTACGGAGATAACACACGTCTATTTGGTACTATGGACGGAATTGCTGTTGCGACATCACAATTGTTCTTATTGCTGTTTGTTGTTCATGGGTTGGCTGTTGTCTGAATGTGTTTTGACTGAGTATTTAGAACAATTGATTGGGATTGTTTTGATGTTTGGGATGTGTCGTTTGCTTTTGTTTATTTCATTGTTTGTTCATTGGATATTGTCAGTACCAATGTTTATGATTAGAAATCACGTAACTGCAAATTTAAGACTGCATATATTTTTTTTAATACATAAATGAATGCTAATTTAATGTTGTTTTTCTTAAGGCTTCTGATCATCTTAGGTCTTTAAAATACTGGTATGTTAACGACACTGCGTACATTTTGAAAACAGCTCATAATATACAAATAATAATAACAAATTCTACAATTTCGTAACTTAATGAAATTGTGAAATGTTCGAGTTCAATTGGCAACCCTGCCGAACTTGATTCATTGTTGCTGGCAATGGTGGTGGTAATAACACCAATTACAGTTGTTAGCGTGATAGTGCGAAGGTAAGAAACGAATTGATACTGAAATTATTACGCTACGTTACTTATAAGTATAGAACAAACTGTCATTTAAAAGTACATCGTTCTTTGAACGTGCTTTTACTGGGCACATACCTACTGTATTGTGTAAGCACGTATGATGGATAGAAGTAACTAAAGGGTTAAGGTCTACTTCTTCTTATATTATTTTCAAATATGTAAAACAAATTGAACTGACGACCACTTTCTATTCTACGTCTCCTCTTAATCCATTCTTTTCAACTTTAATTTTACTTTGAGCTTTCTTCATTTTTGTATATATATCTATTTTTCTATTCCACCTTACTTTTTTTAAATCCAGTTTATTTTTTTGTTGTTATTTATTAATTGGGCTAAAGTTTCTACATAAGAAATAAAATTACTTTATCTAAAATAAAGCATTCTCGCAATAAGCCAATACTCTAGCAAACAAATCTATTTAATCTCTGCCTTATCAGATCCGGACCAAAAAACTTGACATTGTCCGTAATGATCACGGTCATCATTAGAAATGATGTCATCGTTGGGTTTTTCAGGTGTTTGTTTTATCCATACATGGTTTCTCGCATAGCTACCAAATTGATCCAAATAGACATTAACAAAAAAGTACATAGTATGGCGAAAAGTCGTGACCATCTCGGAGCGCCGAATCAGTGCCCCGTTTTGTAATAAATTGTTATACAACAATCCGTGATGCTCGGTATTGGATGGACACGCCTGTGAATTTTTGTATGTCGATAAGTATATATTTTTTTAATTACATTTCGAAATTATACAGTGGCTGAAGTGTTATGTTTGAGACATTGAGGAATTTATTGCCTCTTATATGAGACAATAATTGAGAAGTACTTGAAATTGCATAAATCTTTAATTTCGTTATCCTTTCAGTCAGGTCAGGTTTAACATTGTCGAGGATTCAAAAGTGATATTTATTTCGTTTTATGAAATCATGGCGAAATAAAGTGTTGATTATATGGATTTCCCAAAACCTCTTATAGTGTATGCACAAAAACGATTTCAAATAGTAATTTATTATAGTTTATCGACATGCATGACTAGTGACTACATATCGAAGATTAGCGGAACTGATATTCATATTTATGATATCAGGTGACATTCTCCAGCTTTAAGTTATCAGTTAACACATATCTTGTTAATTGGCTAGTAGACGGACCAAAATTTAGAAGTCATGGTATAAAAAATCCATCAAATCATTAATGTAACATTTTTAGCAGGAGGGTTTCAATTATTTTTATGTTGTTTGGGTTTCCTAATTATGATAGACGTGTAATGATTTTGTTACTTTATTGTAAATATTTTAGAATTATAGTGTGAGTAGTGGACATTTTGTTTGCTAAATCCTTATATTTTTGTACCAATAACATTAAATACTCTTTCAAACTTTAATGTGGCTTGTTTAAAAAGAAATAGATTTAAAATGTGAAAATGGAATGAGGTATTTTGAAAAATGTAAAAACAGTAGGTTTTTGATGTATGTCTTGTGGGTGCGTGGTCTGATCGTGTAATGTATTAAAATGGATGTAAAACAATCAAAGAATAATATTGTAATCGAAGAGATGGAGTTTCATTCTTAGCCAGAGACACCCTTCCTACAACTACTGTTATAAAGTATGACAATCTGACGGCCTTTTCTTAACAGACGTAAAGGTGACAAAAAGGGTCAAGCGGTCGATGATCCACTGCCGGACTTATGTTTAAAATTTTTAATCTAAACAAGTTAAATATTGTTAGCACAGAGATTATCATAAAGTACAATTAATCTATTTATCTTCACGGAATCGATGGTACAATGATATACATAAATCTATATCTCGTAAAATAATAAACTTCTTTGCTTATTTCTGTATGTTTCGTACTGTATTATTTCTGTTGTTTTAGAAAGGCACGTGCCACCTAATGTTTTTTGCTATCATATCTAATTTACAACAGTGTAGATATATCAAAAACGTTATGCGTACATCTAGATAACATGCGACTTTTTTTGCTGTGTACCATTGTAGGAAACAAGTTTAATTTTATTAATATTACACGTTGCAATAATCTACTTTATTATTACTAGTTTATTACATCATAATTATTATGTAATGTTTATTTCAACGTAAAATTGCTTAACAAATCGAAGTAGCTACATTTTAAAACATAAGATTTGAATTGGTGAGATTGATCGATTTCGGGCTTATCCAAAAAATATTCGGACCCTCGATAAAGTCTCTATTCTTGAAAAGCCAAACTTCCATGATGAAGTCACTAATCGCTTCCGCTGCGCCGGCGGCCGACGATACAGTCCTCACGTTCACAGCACGACATATCACGATATCGATCTGGCTAAATGTCGCCGCGACATCCTCCATTCAGCCTTGACTTTACACCTTTCGATATTTCCACGAGAGAGTCTAATGAATGGTTCGAAGGTAGATTTGCTATGGCGTGACGAGTTATATCTCAAGCGTACATGGGAAGGAAATTGTGAATTGTGATAGGAGGAAGCTGCGAACAAATGTTAAGATTAAATGTCTTCCTATGAAACTATAAAGATGTTTGATCGCACGAATAATAATAGCTCTGCAGTTAGCATTTCTGACTTACAAAAATAAGCTAGATCTGGGGCTGGAAGTATAAGATCATTTCTTACACAGATATTTCTCAAGGGAATATGGTTGTAATTACAATTAATTGATTATGTTTCATGAATATTGTTTTCTTAAGTCAATACTTTATTAATTTATTTTTAGACTAATATTACCAAATAATTTAAAAGACTGACATAACAAATAGGCAAAAGCACTCTCAATCGTACTCTCGATTGTAGAGGAGGCCCATGCCAGTGGGACGTATAAAAGCTGATACAGATACAGAAAACTTTTGACTATTTGTCATGCAGTGTTCAGTTAGAACTATGCGTGTCTTAAAAGCGGTAACTGCAATTAACACATTAAAGTGGTTTCCATACGACAGGATAAACACCAGGTTGCATGATAAACATTATTGTCACGTTTGTCTCATACGTCTCGGAAATGCCACTTCGTTTAGTATATAAGATTTAAAATCTTAACAATTCGTTTGTATAATTTGGCAAGAATTGTTAGTTACTGTTTACCAATTGCTGTTTTGTTTTTGCAAATTGTGATTGCCTTAAACAATTAGTGTTAGATGTTTTTAAATATGTTTCTATGTTTAATCATTGAGTGACCTTTTCCTGTTTTATTTCGTAATGAACACTAACAATTAAGAGCCGCTTAATTTACAAACTCATAAATTTCATAAAACCCAATTATAATATGTAAATAAATTTCATTTAAAAATATGCACCTAGTTTTATACAAACAATGTTGGTAAAAATTACATAAGGGGCATTCCACGCGAAGCGGACAGGAAAAAAATCTCGATGTTTCTGATTTCAGAAATATTTGAGTATGTTCTACCTATATATGTCCTTGATTCGTGTATCAAATATTTTTTTAATATAGTGACTGGTTAAAGAATTAAGGAACTTTGAAATTTTGGCCAACTGGTGGGTATACAGTACTTCAAAGGCGATTATTTAGTCAGAAAATTATTGATTAAAATAATTAAACC
The DNA here is from genome assembly GCA_030180105.1 of Hyles lineata. Taxonomy (NCBI): domain Eukaryota; kingdom Metazoa; phylum Arthropoda; class Insecta; order Lepidoptera; family Sphingidae; genus Hyles; species Hyles lineata. The sequence continues at coordinate 8,678,080 of JARJEE010000023.1, forward strand.
ACTGGATTTAAAACTTCATTTAATGAGCTTTTTAATTGCATTTTTGGATATGAAAATAAATTATTTTTTTCCACATTTTTTTTATTTTAATTTTTTTAACTTCGATTTTCACAAACTTAGACCATTTCGATTTTTTTTATTTTTTTTATTAAAATAGCTAGTATTGTATAGAACGTCCTTGCCAAGTTTTATAATGGGCGTGGAAGTGGTTTACGAGCTATGCTGGGAATACTGCCGAAGCGCGGCGTCCTGCGCGAGTTAAGTGATATTATCAATAAAATAAAATCACTTCTGACCGAATAGGAGCATATTTAAAAATATATAAATTCATTGTAAACACTTTTTAAATACCGTAAAATCATACAACTATAGTCCTGTAATACAAATATGGTCCATTACCATACTTTGACATTTTGTTCGTTCCTTTATGTGTTTTATGGATTAATAAATCACTTTTTACTCATGATAACACATTTGCGTACCATATTTTTATATTAAATCAGTAGTCCATGAGTACAGCAACTTAATTAAAAAAGTCACCGGGTACAATTGCTATTTTTTTTGCATTTGACCCCCTACTCTCCAGTTCAGCAACTTGAAAAAGCGCTCTCTTAGTGCTGCGTGTTTAAGGAGGCTGAATTTGCAATTGTATATCCCTGTTTGTTTGGTTGTGTATTTTTGGGATGCTTTCTGCTGAGTCAGTCTTCTGTTTTTAATATCAGAAAGACATAATTCCATTTGTCGATTTGAATAATATTTATATGCTGCTCCAGGCTTCTTCCTTGACATTGTTTTCAAATCCCTGATGTAATTCTAAATTTGTTTTAATTGGTTTTTAATTATTATCCAAGAAAACCGTTGGACTATTGTTTTAAACAAAGTATGAAAATTAGAATAAACTTGCCTAAGTATTAAAATAATTAACTGATATAAAACATCATGAATAAACAGCTATAATATAATAAATACAAACATATTACCTTTAAAAAAAAACTAATTGTAGGACTGGGCAACTACATATACTTATTTTTTTAAATAAAAGTTAGGGGAGTTTTGAAAACACGCAATAACTGATTAATTCCGCACCGCTCGCTGTTGATTTCACATACTTGCCAGCTATCGCATTTGCTCTTAATTTCAACGCCTACTTCCATTCTTGTCAAATGTTGTCAAAAAAATCGCTGAAAGTTACTTACCCATTAATGATACAAAATGTCAAAGTATGGTAATGGACCATAGTTGTATTACAGGACTATAGTTGTATGATTTTACGGTATCTAAAAAGTGTTTAAAATGTATTTATATCGATTTAAATATGCAAACTATTCTTTCGGAAGTGATTTTATTTTATTGATAGTTTCACGTAACTCGCGCAGGACGCCGCGCTTCGGCAGTATTCCCAGCATAGCTCGTAAACCACTTCCACGCCCATTATAAAACTTGGCAAGGACGTTCTATACAATACTAGCTATTTTAATAAAAAAAATAAAAAAAATCGAAATGGTCTAAGTTTGTGAAAATCGAAGTTAAAAAAATTAAAATAAAAAAAATGTGGAAAAAAATAATTTATTTTCATATCCAAAAATGCAATTAAAAAGCTCATTAAATGAAGTTTTAAATCCAGTGGTTTAATTATTTTAATCAATAATTTTCTGACTAAATAATCGCCTTTGAAGTACTGTATACCCACCAGTTGGCCAAAATTTCAAAGTTCCTTAATTCTTTAACCAGTCACTATATTAAAAAAATATTTGATACACGAATCAAGGACATATATAGGTAGAACATACTCAAATATTTCTGAAATCAGAAACATCGAGATTTTTTTCCTGTCCGCTTCGCGTGGAATGCCCCATAAGTAAATACACAATTATGGTGGTCTGCTGCACAATACAAAGACATATTTTTTTTATAAATGTGTATGTTAAAAAATCATACGTGTGCATTATAAGGAATTATGTGGTTCATAAAAAACACGTAAAGGTCAAATTCGTGGTCAACCAATAGCATTCACGCCAACGCTTCTTCACAAATATTATTTTAATAGACTATCAAAAAGCAATATAATGACTGTAAAGTATTTTTAGATTTTATGATGACAGTTATGTTAAGGGAATGTGTTAAAAATATGCATAGAAAGTGACTGTTTACTATTTGTACGCGTAAAGCACGTCTTTAAATTACCACCTATCTTAAGACTATTCCGGAAAGATCGTATTTTAGATTCAGTGGCTGCTGGCTTGATGTTGGTACTGGACATTGCTTATATGGTAAAAACCACGTAAAAACTTACCGGATTTGCTATTGTATGCTTTTGTTGGATCTGCGGTTACTTCAAACTGCAGTAGTAAAGTTAGACAAATATTGACAGTCCGTTATCTCGCAAGATCGGTGCAATTATATCGAAGTAATACAAAATAAATTTTAAAATTACCAGAGAAATTGTATTGTTAAATGTTTACTTATAAAACAGGCGTGGCGCGTTTCGAAACGTGGCCGCGCCGGCTCAGTTTCTCCCTAATTTCGTAAATTAAACTTCAATAAAGCTAAAACTTCAACTTTCTAATTCCACTAACCGACTGATGATTTCCCGGGCAATTGAAAACGAATCGGGCTGCCATGGGCTGCCGGCGATCTCGTACGATAAATTTGTAATTTGGTATGTAATCGGCCCGTCCATCTGTGTATATCGTAGTTTGAATTAGATGTAGTTATTTGGATGTTATTGACGGTGTCGACTTTCGACTACCATTTAATTATAGTCTCCTCTAATGACTGGGGATTCCGAGCCTGCCTTTGAAATGTTCCGAATGTAAAGCTATGAATTTGTTCTAACAATTATTTATTGGCCCTATGAATTGAAACCCACAAAGTTTAGTAACGTGATGAATTTTACATAAATCGAATAAAATGAATCCGTTCACAAACTGAAGAATTTTTGAATTTCATATTCTCTGAATGTTCTAATACATAAATACTTTTAAAATAAATTACCACTAAACAGTTCTATACTAACTTCAATTTTATAGCCTTATCAGGAAAGCTACTACACACCAGTAAGTTATAGCTTTATTAGAGGAAAAACTGCACAACAGAAGTTATTCTTTCAAAATTACATGTTGGCGGTTGTTAAGGTGTCATCTTAGCGTTACAGATAATCTCGAGCGACATTGGTTTGCTCTGGGTCCAGTTAGCCAACTATGTACCGTAATGTGGCGTCACCGTTCTCGGAATAATTTCATGTGTAAGCATTACGCGTTTGCTTCTTATTGACATGTTAATTATGTTCTTCATCGCTTGTATCGTTTTTATTAGTTTTTAATACGTCATTGTAAGTATTAATTACAAGTAATGTTTGATTATAGATAATATCAACACCGAACAACTTTATGTCAATCCAATTCCTTTAAGGGTCAACAGAAAACTGGGTATCAAACAAATTTGTACTGTAGCATTGTTAAGCTCATAAATCAAGACATATTCAAAATTGTATATACTGGTATTGCTTTAAACTGGTGGTAGGTCTCTCATATGTGAGAGGCCATCTGGGTGGGTACCACCGCAGTGTCTATTTCTCCCGTCAAACAGCAGTGTAAACGCACTGTTGTGTTTCGGGTTGAAGGGCATTGTAGCCAGAGTAACTACTGGACATATTGAGACTTAACATCTTATGTCTCAGGATGGCGAGCGCAGTGGAATGCCAAACATTGCTTTGTAATTCAAGGTGTTGTTTGGTTTTGCTACTGTTCATGAGCGGTCGTATCGCTTACCATCAGGCGAACGGCATGCTCGTCTCGCCATTCATAGCAATAAAAAAAAAATCTGTGTTAAATATGTAATAAAATAACCCCGCGTAGAGGTCTACATTCTTCGATTTTTACATCTGTTGAAAGCTATACAACTGTATTTCTACCATCTCATTGTCTATTATGAACTCATGATGTATAGAGATTGATGTCCGAAATGTCAATGTTAATAGGTTCCATTTGTGCATGACCGATGGACACCTCGACATTCAATCACATTACACAGTTGAACAAAGTTGGGCAGGTGGGAAGATTTATTCGCTGCTAACTAGCTGTATTCAGTGCGATGCAACGAGTTTTATGGAATTATATTTTATGAGTGCGGTCATAAAATGAATGTAATGACCTCGGCTGTTGCTGATGTTCGATCCAATAAAAAAAAAAACAGATAATTACATTAAAATTAGTTACATAGGAATTGTTAATGAGATTACAGAGACTATTGACGTACTATTAAGTTAATTTAAAAGACAATTGTTTTTCAGCATTTGTGACGCCTTGCGCCAAAAATACGAACAATCAACAGGAAAGGTTTGATTGTACAACTCATCGTGACGCTTTTGCAAGGTTTTATTGTTGAATAAAATGTACCGTAATATCGCCTGTCATAGACGAGTGCGCGTGCGCAACTACCGCGGCACGTTCCGCCCTTTGTGTTCTCTTTTCGAATTTCTTTTTTTTACCGTCTTTTTTCACCATCCAGTATCCACAAAGGTTTAACTTGTTGTGTCAACCTTCATTGTTGGTATTGATTGGTTGGTATTCTTCCGCCCTTCGGCGAGGTATTGTGCGGAGTCAAATTCAGTTTTTTCTGTTCCATCGTGCCGTAGGGCCGGCGATCGCTTTATAGTTGGCTACCTATTATACCTTATTACACAACGCGCTCTCTTATCGGATTCATTTGATCTTATTTGTTTGTTATTGGTACGAGATACGCATTCCCGATGACTTTCAAAATTTTCTTCACCTTTTATTAGATTCGTTTCGTTAGTGTTATCGTTTGCATCTGTTCCGTTGAATGGTCGTTTGTTTTACCATGACTTGTTGTAAAATGTTAAATACATTCCTTCACTTTGTTTACCATCGTTGCATCATATTTGGATGGTGCACGAGAAGATATCGAATCGGGAATTGTTTCCGTGTTTACTTTTGTTTCTTGTAAAGCCAAAAGTATTTGTTTGGGTTTACTATTATTATAAATAACCGCAGACTACTTGCTTTACTGATCCCGTTTTGGGAACTTGTGGGTAAACTCAAAAGCATAATTTTAATCATATATGCATCGTCCTACGAGCCTTAAACGTATTCAACCATTAATTATGATCAATTTTAGTTTCTCTAATAGCTTATTTTGCACCTGACAAGTTCAACGCTGTTGCGATCCAGCGTCACCTTTGTAAATTCTATTGTGATCGAATATCATCATCTACGGGCTGATTCTCATATCATCTACTAATGTGTTCATTTCTTGGTGCAGGTATTGCAACGTGACGTGGAATGCCACGGCCGGGTGGTGAGTTCAGTGGTGCGGCTGTGCGGCGGCGGTGACGCGGCGCGCGCGCTAGAACGTCGCTGGCACCTGCTATATCTGCGCGCCATCGAGTGGCAGTGCCATCTGGAGGCGTGTCTCAACAAGATTAACAATCAGGTATGTGATGGATATGTTGTTGGATGGAGTAACGAAGCCTGCTGTGAGATGATAGGCCGCACTTGTGGGCCTTTTTGTGTGATGTCAAGTAATTAGTGTTGTGTTTGTTTATAATTAATTGTAGGTACAATTCGTATAAGATAGTTTTATTGTTTTTATTTTTCTGGAATATTTTAACTAACTGAATAACTATACAATATTAAATTAATAAAAAAATAAGTTTCGGGTGTAAGTGTCAGCTTGTAAGCTTAAATCGAATTCACTTGTTTTTGATACAACACCGAACATACTCGTAATGCGTCATCCAGAACTACTATACTCGTAGTTTTTATGACTATCATACGATAATGATGATGCTAGTTAAAATATTACAAAGTATTTCTATAATAAAGATTGATTAGTAGTAACTATAAGTTATAAGAACCGTGTAGCATAGCAGAGCTTTGATGTGTTAATGGTTGATATTCACAAGAAATGCTTCTGATGTAGACTACAATATTTCTTATAATGAGCCAATACAAAGGGCAGGAAACTAAACTCTGTTCGTGTTCTGTTGAATTTTAACGTCACTCGGATGTCCAAATTGTTTCTACTCTCTGTAATTCTTTCTCATATTTTAATTGGCTTTTGTTGAAAGGGTATTGCTGTTAGTTTGTTTAATACTATGGAAGTAATATAAATTATAATTTTTATGATCGATACGATCTCGCTAACGATCTCAATACAAAATTCGTGAAAGAACCACAAGAAGGCAAAACCCTTAAAATATAAAAAGCAGCATCGTTAACTCCCTAGCCATGTCAGTACAAATGTTTATTTTCTCACCCTTAACCCTACAGCGCGTACTGTGTGGCGTTTTGTACCATTTCTCGTAGCATACAATAGAGCAATCAGCCACCCGCGGACCGAGTGTTTGCAAACATGACCGCGGGACCCCAAGTGGCGTGCAAAATTATACCATTACAACCCTGCCATTTACACACAACCATGGTTGATTTATTCGAATAAGTTATATTGGTCTTTTTGTACCCTTTGAATATTTTTATCGGTTTACCTTATTGGCGATGAAATCTGATATTGTAGGTTATAAAAGAAAATAAAGTTGATTTTGTTCGACACGATGTTCGTAAACGTATAAAAAAGGGATTGTTTTAAAAATGACATAAAACAATAAAAATATAATTTAAAAACAAACATGAATATGTAAATAACCCTTTCAAATTATTACAAGTCACAGTCGATTACAATTAAGGGTACATGCGGCCCCGCACGCACTTAATTGCCATAAACTATTAAATAAATTGAAGGGTTAGCCACGTGTCCTTCGTTACTATGAATCACACTAAATTTGATTTGTGACGCCTAGAACCCATTCAACCGAATAGTAAAGTTTACATAGAGATAGTTAGAGGTCTTCTATTTCCATTGCTTTGTTAATTTATGGTTCTATTTGGCAGTAAAAATATCCTATGGGATATAAAAATGGACGTAAATTGTGTCGTAAATAAATATGTGAAAAGAACAGATTTGATATTTAAAATTTATTCCACAAATAGAATTATGGGACCGTTGCGGTTGTGATCTATGATGAGAACGCCCGATTTGAATATTTTGTAATGAATTTAAAACCAAGCAGATGAGTTATGAAAGTTTTATGGATAAATTAATTAATTAATTCACAAAATTAATGTTAATTATAGCAGAGTTAGAATCGTTGCTGGATGTATGCCTCCTACGACACGTATTTTCAATGATAATGTTTTTAGCGGCACAATTAAGGAAAAATATATATAAATCGTAATTATTACTACTACAGTATAATAATTAAATCTGCCAATCTAGCACAATCGGTTCATAAGTTAAATTATATTCTATAGAGAATTGAATGGAAGGGATCGTTACTCTTAGATTTTAATTCCTAAATTAAATATAGAAAATACTAACATTAAATTGCCTATTGTTACAGGCAGTATCAGTGGAAGCAGCGAGCGACAGTGACGACGAGCCTGTGTTAAAGCAGCCGAGGCTCAGCAAGCGAGGGTCGCCGAAGAGTCCCCGCAGCCCCAGGACTCCGAGGAGACAACGCACTCCCGTCAATGCGAGGCCAAGAGAGAACTCCACTGATAGCAGGCAATCTGCCTCCGAGGTGAGTTGGCAAATCATTTTTTTCGTAGACTTTTTTATTTGTTGAATTATGTAGGAAGTATAAGGACTGTGAATGCGTATCTAAATATTAAATAGACATTTGGAAAGAAAAATGGTGAACGAAAGTGAGTGATAAAAGATACAAATTCTTCTTGAAAATTGTATTTTTTTTTAATTTATCTTTTAGAAGTATGACAAGTCGAGATTATTATTAACGATATGTAGAATGATCAAACAACGATTAGGTATATTTTTGCCAACAGCAAGCTAATGCTTATCTGAAAATGATTAATTTATTATTTAATTAAATATTAGTGGGATTCCAATATTTTTATCTGCTAATGGTCTTAAATCGCTATTATTATGTTCATTTAATAGTTTTTATTTAAAACTTTTTGTTAGGCTCTTAGTTATAATAGTCTGTAACCAGTAATTCGGATTGTTCAGAAGAAGCAATTTGTAAAGGCAGATAAACTTAATCGCTTAGTAAAAACACATTAGTTATAATAAAAATAGATTATGACAGCTATATAGGCTACGAGTAATTTGAGAACACGCGAGGCCGCAAAGCCATTATTTGCACAATAAGTATGTCTTTTGTCTTGTCTATCACGGCGGCAATTAGAGTAAACCTATAATCAGAGACCCTACGTTCGCACTGCCAACAATTTGTAACACGTTTTATATGAAGTCGTTTGTTTCTATGTCGGTTGTTAGTTGCATTCATTTATTACACTCGTAATAAAAATATAACATTCAAAATTACGGATTTGGTTTGAATATTTCAGTTATTAACCTAAGAAGGGTATCTATGTCCAAAATTTAAGTGTTCATTTAATTTAATTTATAATATGTCAATTTGAGAGTGTCCGGGATATTTTGGCTTTGGTACTGAAATGTTCGGACTGAAGATACTAATTATTTAATGTCGTTAATTCTAGACTAATTTCTTTTATTATAACCGGATGTCCTTGACCTTTTTACACAAATTGAAGCAGCCTCATCATGCCGTCACCATTAAGATGAATAAGGCTATAACCCAGTTTCTTAATCTAATAACCATTGTTATTTTGTAGGAGGAACAAGAATATGTGCTGAAGTACACTTGGCGCGGCTTCGGATCGGACTGTGAATCGGAATTGATGAGGGATCAAAACAAAATGGCGGACGAGAGACGCGTGCCAGGTGCGTGTGACGACATCAACGCGAAGACCACCGACCAGACTGTGCCAGTTCATGACGATCAAGTTGATGGTGAGTTTATATAAGAATACTATCCACTGAAACAATTTTAGAATATGCTGCGTTTCACAAGACATGTTCTAGGTCTCAGTGGCTTGTGAAAAATCTCGTGCGTTAGGTGTCTTTTGGGACAATATCATCATAGTAAAATACCATATTTTAAAAGTCAACTATCACAGTTGATCGCTAGAAAAACGTTGGAATAGGGTGTGAAGCGATATCGCTTTTCAAAATAATATATCTACTTCAATATCTTTACTTCATCGTTGCCCATGTATTCAATCACCATAGAGTACCGTTCCCTGTTACTAAAATCTTTGTAAAGCCTCTTTATTAAAAGGAATCACCTGATATCCAATATCGCACTGCAACGGGACATTTGAGACATACACAGCCTGCACTGGAATCTTGTAAATGTCCGTCGAAATTCAATACACACATTCACGGGCAGTGAAGGGAAACATTGTATGAAGGACTGTCATTAATTCCTCCGCAACCAAAGTTTTTTTACATTTTAATGTAAATCTTGATTTATCCTTCTGAAAGCACATCAATATTACCTACGTTATTTGAGTAAAATTACTATCATAAAAGGTTTTGAATGGCATGGGAATATAATTGAGAAAAAGATGCACACCTTGCGACATTTTCTCGATGCAAATGAATGATATTTCACATAACGCATCGGATATGGCAATACCTACACAAAGATTATAATAGTGAGTTAATAAATCATTGAAACTTTCTTTATTCACATCAAACGTGAAACATTCTGTCATTGTTCAATCTCCGATCTGCATTCGTAAACAATAGTCAATTGTTGTGCTGGAAACATCAATAAACAAACAAATGAATGCAAATAATCATACACGATTTCATTCAAATGTTACAGGGCTCGAATTGAACACCTCCGTGAACATTGAAGAAGTAATCAGAACGCCACCGACAGTAATAAAAAGGAAGAAACCGGTAGACACGTCGAAATTCAACCAAACAGATAGAAAATCGAAACACTTAGCAACATTCTACTTCAGACATCATGATACAGATTCGGACAGGCAAATGATCGAAACAGATGAGAAAAGCCAAGAAGAATCATCGGAAGAGGAATGGACTTATGTCGGTGGCAAGATTGCTAATGAGGACTCGACGGATTTGATGACTTCATCGGTAGAGATACAATGTGAATTGCCATTAGATGATAAGAAAGTCGAAGACAAACCAGCCTCACCGAAACCTAAATTAGAATCTTCGACACCAGATTTGTTAAGAGTTGAAAACACAAGATGCAAGGATATTGAAAGACTGGTAAATCAAGCAGAGGAATTGGTTCATAAACAAGCTATGGCAAAGAAAAAGGGTACTAGGAACTTCAAGCCGTTGAGTTTTGAAGAGGAAGGCAAAACTGCGAACAGGAACAAGATGTCACGGATCAAGGAATGGCTGAATCAGAGTTCTGATGGCAAGAATGAAAGTAATCAGGTATGTGTTTGTATGCATTTGTATACAGAAAATTGATGTACAATCTTATTAATATCTGGAATAATCCCGCCATTTTTAAAGAAATAACATAGATGAATATTTTTTTCTTCAAATATCTGGCCTAACAAGAAATTGTTCTTTTATTTCTCTTTCCATTGTGCCAGTTTTCATGTTTTTATAAAATTGAAAGATGGCAATATTTCTCATTCGTACCTTTGACTTTTACGATAGTTCGATTCTCGTACCGAACAATGCTGTTTGTTTAAGGTTTGAATATTGAACGGCATAATTTGTCTGCAATTAAACTATTGATGTGATCTGTTATATTGATACTGGTGTTGATGATGCTGATGATTGCTATTGATGTGTTAAACTATTTATGAAACTTGTCCCACTTTTGACAATTCTTTTACATTTGTTTCCAGGGCACGGAAAGCTACGACGCGTCAGGCGAGTACACGACGGAGAGCGAGGTGGACACGTCGCTGACGTCCGAGGAACGCAACCTGCACTCCTCGATGGACATGAGCACGTCCACCTGCACCGTCACGCCGACACACCACGCCAAGGTTAGTAGTGTTGCAGCTCTGTGTTGTGTGTTTTGTGTTTGTTTTGTATGGTGATAGGTAAATGTGGCGTATTAAATTTTTCTTTGGGGATTATGATAAGTAACTCAACCTTAAAATAATTACACTAGGTATTTATTGGGCAGTGGTGCAATTTATTTTAAAAATTGTTAAATAAATCTGTTTTCTTTTTTTTCCTTTCTGAATATTTTTGGAATTAAGCTCGGCTTACTGCTTGAGCTTATTTATAAAGTCTAATATGAGTAAACAGGCATCTAGAATATAAAGCATCTTTCAAATTAAACAATACAATATCACTAATAAAATCATAATATTTAATTTCTAATTCAACTTGTGATAACCACACTTGATTACCATCATCACCTGACGTCACTAACCCCGATACAGGTACAATTACGCAAGAAGCGTGGCGGAGGCGGCGCCCGACCCTGGTCAGTCTCCTGCCTCTCTCAACTGGGCACTCTGGCCGGTCTCGGAGGGACGCCCACCTCTCACCACACGCCCTCACCACCCGATGCCATCTCGCACAACATGTCCATATCGGAATCAGCACTGAACACGTTAGCGTCGCCCCACAGAGTGACCCCAGCCAATTCTAGTTCCAAGTTGCGCGGAAGTTCGACCACGGTACAGGTATGGAGGATTGGTAATTTGTTGGTGATGGATTGTGTTGAATAACTAGGGGAGGGGTGAGGTGAAAAGTTCATAGATCTGTTTTGAATATATCTCTTTAAGAGTAAATAATATACTCGGTAATCTATAAAATATAAAAGTTTTATCGGTCTGTTCGGACATTTAATTAGCAAGTATAAAGATTGACAACATTAATTAAGAATATAATAAAAACCTAACTAGTGTAATTCATACTGCAGTTCATTATGCACTTAAAATAGAGTTGATAGGTTAAACCTTTAAATGAATGAAAAGCCTAAAATGTACCTGATTTTACTAATGTACAATGAGGTACAAAAAAAAAAGAAAAAAAATTGAGAAAACTCTTCCTCACAGGGCCACGTATCAAGCACAAACACAATGACAGAAGCTTGCACGTCATGCGTGGAGGCGAGCGACAAGCAGTGCTGGCTGCGACGCAAGCGGCTCAAGCTGCGGCGACACAACAACACGGGCGTGCGCCGCGAGAGACTCGTCAAGTCCGTGTCGTTCTGCGGACGGCTCAGTCCAGAGATAGAGGACAAGCACGAACGGAGCGCGGCTAGCGACCCCGCTACTAGTAGGAAGAGCAGGTTGGTTTGTTATTCTGTTATTTTTTTAAATTTATTTGTTATTCTGGCTCAGCTCAGTGACTGCATTGCACCTGGTGGTATGCCGGCCCGCTAAAATGACTCTTCACTCTACAGCGGAAGGACCCTGCATTATAGCAAGCCAAGCATATATAAATATTCAAAAGAACACTAGTATTGTACAACAAATATGTTTTGTAGACAAAATGTGTATCTCTTTAGCAAATATTAGTATTTTTGTAAGTTTTTGCCACCGATAATAATTTTAGTAAGATATTTAGACTTATTACATGCATTAGTCCGCCAACCAGCACTAAGCCGGCGTAGTGGACTATATGGCCTAACCACTCTCAATCATACTTTCGATTGTAGAGGAGGCCCGTACCCTCCAGTGGGACGTATATGTGCTGATACAGTTCAGTGAACTACAATCAGTAGACCTTGATGTCAAATGACACGTTAATTGTGAAAGAACAACAAACAATACGGTATCTAAATTTTCCAGATTTGACACCACATCAACATCTGGCAATGACAGCGACGAAGAGCTGAAGCAACCACAGGCCGCGATAGCGAACCTCCGCAAAAGTATCGAGAAGACCCACATATCCACCAGAGAAGAGAGTGCCATTCCCGAGCAGAACGAGCAAACCGAGTCTCAGGGCAACGTCAAGGCTGACTTCAAGCTGGGCCCGGCAGGGGGCGTCGTCAGGCCCCGGCTGGCCAGGAGTCTGGAGCGGGAGAGGAACTTCCTGGCGCTGAGTCTGGGAGACCCCAACCAGCTGTGGGACCTCAGCATGGACAGAGACTCCGATGTGGACAAGAGTGTGACGGCCGGCACTGAGGAGCACAGCTCATTTTCAGAGCAGGCGTGGGATTTCTATCAGGTGAGATTTAGAAATGTTTTTAGCGGATTATTTTATATTTTTCTCCGGTATTAGCATAGCATCGAATCGATATGTATAAAATGACCGTCTTTTTTACCTTCCACAGGAAAAATACAATTCGGAACCGTATTCAGAAGCACCGGATTCAGACGCCGCGCGTCGACTGCTAGAATTTGGCGACGATTACCGTGCGTTTTTGGACTCACAATCCGACTGTTGTTCTAGTCTATCTGCGCAACCAGAGCACGATCTGAGCCCTAGCGGCACGCGCAGACGTCGACCTCCCTCCGAAGTGTCTCGGGAAAGGAGCTTGCCCCGCTACAAACGCCCGACTAGAAACTCTCCCGTCGAAACACCATCAAGGAAACCGAAAAAATCCATGTCCAGTGCCGAACGCAAAAAGACGCTCCTCGACAGTCTAGAAAGATCCAGGAACAACACCAGCATAGAGAGCAGCGACGGGGTTCGTCGCCGAAAGCCATCAGAATGCGAGAGGAAAAACAGCAAACGCTCACCCGAATTCGACTTGCTCAATGTTCAGGCGTTAAGCCGCAGACGCCACAGCTCAAACTTAACCAGCGACGAAATAAACAGCTCACTAGAATACACCGAAGTGAACAACCGTCCAGACATACTGGACTCGCTGAACAGACGGCGGAGGGTGGATAAGGACGGCGAATCGGAATTGCAGAAGGTGGCGCTGACGGAGCTGCGACGGCGCTCGACGGAGAGCGCGGACTCGGAGGGCGAGTCCTCGAGTCCCAAGAAGCACAGCCGGCGCAGCTGGAGCGGGGACTCGGACTCGGAGTCGGAGGAGGTGCGCTCGCTGGTGCGGCGCTCCAGCTCGGCGCTGGACGCGGCGGAGGCGCTGCTGGCGCGCCAGGAGGCCGAGCCGGACCTGCTGCGCGCCTTCGACTACGTAAGGCCCTCATTCGACAGGTCGGGCGGCTGGCCGGACGGGCCCGGGTGCCGGCCCGCTCGCCTGCGCGCGCGCCTGTGCCTGGCCGTCGCCGCCTTCTCCGTCTTAATCATAGTTTACATACATCTACAATGACATTTGGCTTGGGCTTGTGTGATATTTATTATTATTTATGTAAGTATACGTATTAAGTACGCTGCGATCGTCAGATTGTCCAGTGAGGTGCATTTTTATGAGGATTAACGCGAATGGCCCGTCTTGTATTGACGGCCTGATATGCCAATATGTACAAAACTTCATTACACGTAGCATAATACATATTATAATATGCCGCCGTGGAATATGAAATATACACGTCATATAGCAAAATACATATAACTGCCATATAATGATCATAATAACACAGCTAATTAGCAGCCTTCGCATTCCAAATTACAATGTCTACAATATTTAACAACATAGCTTTTTACGCGTTAAGGACTTTTTATATACATTTACACGTAACCTTTGTAACGGGGAACACATAGATATCTTCTAAACATTCCAAATGTTATTTAGATGCTTTATTTTATTATGACACGCAACTCATTTTATTAAAATATTATTATATCTGACTATCGCAGTACAATTATATACTAACTTATTAATTTATTTAATAACATTCCTCACGAGAACTTCACTTTTTGTTCTACATTTAAGTTCTATTTATTAACTGATAAATTGATTAAATTTATTTTTTAAATTAAATTATTCGTTTAAAAGTGAAGTTGTCTTGCATTAATATCACGTCCATTAAGTTCATGTTTGAGAGCCCTTATTTTTATCGTGGAATGTTTGATTTCTTTCACTAACACTTCGTTTGTCGTGTGATTGTGATTTGTGTAGTTTTACTAACTGTCTGTTATTTTCCTATTTTTATTATTTATACCATCCTCATATCTTTGGTGGTGATAATCCGGTGCTAATTCAAGCGAAACGTATAGGTATTTATTAGCTACAATTAATTTAAAATTAAATGTAATGGTGCAGAGGTTACTGAAAGCTTCAGATAGGAATCATTCACAGTTACCAGTGTCACTAAAATTCATCCATCGAGCGGGAAAAAACGAAATGTCAAATTGACAGCTGTCACATTTGACAATTTCGTTCGGAAACTAGGAGAACTTTAAATCACTAATATTTATTTTTAATAGCAAGGTACTTACCTCATAACAGAACGTGATTTCTTGTCATTGAGTGATATAGTTTAAAACGATGTTAGCTTTGTTATAGAAATATAAAGTTTGGTTGTATATTAATTGTAAAAAGAAGATATGTTTAGGAGTCACGTATTTAATATTTATCTAGTAAATATGCGATTTGACTGAACTCCGCAATATCTCACAATATAGTTTTGTAAATGTTATTATGTTGGTAGGGATAGGTTGTTAATTGATCTTTCTTTTATATGCAAAATGTTAAAAACAAACTTTGTAAAGTGTTTAGAAGAATAAATGTGTCAATTTGAAAATTAAATATGGAGTTTCAGTCAATTAACACCCTATTCTCTCACCAGAAACAATAACACGAGAATGAGCCGTGCTTACGATCATATACCACACAAAATTCTAAATTCTATCTCCTCACTTTGGATCTTCTCTTATCGCTTTCTAATTTGTGTTTGGCATACATTGATGAGCTTTGGCATTGATCTAATGTTATCCTGTTACACAAGGGGAGGATATCGGATGTATTTCGGACTGTACTAAATTAATGTTAAGATTTACAATAAGTGATTGGTGGAATGAACTGGAGATGTGCAGAAGCTGTAGCACTATAGACATAGACAATGTAAACGATGTTCTTTTTTCAAACATCTGTCAAGAAGAGCGTGTTGCCAGCTTTTAAAATTTTTATTTGCGAACGGAGTTTTTTCGTTGCACAGACGGAGGTCGTGACCCGTTGTCGCGACAATATCAACTTGTTGGAGGCTACGTTGGCTGGCGGGACTCTGTCCCCGACGCTGCAAAGAGATGTCAGAGGTTAGTACACATTTTATTGTCTATGTCTGACGGATTACATAATTGACTTTTAACCACAGACGAAGTTGTTTTTTAATCCATCTAGAAACAAATGAGTGAGTCAAAATAATATTATACAATACTCTCTATTTTTTCTGCTTTGTACGTCCGTGATTAAACGTTTATTTTGAATCCAGAAAGCTCAACGGAACTATCCATATTAGGATCTAGTACGTTGACCTTCTTTAATATGAGGTTTTGGAAGAATAATTTTAGAAGAATATCTAAGTAATATAATGAGTACCACAATGCTATTGAACTAAAAAATTAACCTACACTATATTTAAATTTTCAGTATATATATTTTTTGAACTATAACAATGTCAAATATATAGGACAATCTTCAGCCTCGAACAACCAAATAAAACCACAAGGCTTAATACAAAAACAGTTACGTGACCTGAAAAAAACCCCAAAGACACAATGCAATTGCATTAACAACGCAAAATCGAGCGTGGAGATCTTATTACATGCAAAAATATCGGTTGTGGTTCTCTCGTGTGGCGACCGGTTACTCGCGAACCTTATACGACTTGCACAATCTCGAGATCAAGGCTGTACCGTGTATGGTGTGGACGCGTTTTTAGAGATATCACGGTGTATGGGAGGATGAAACCTTGTGATTATTATTTGAATTTTATAGTGCCAGTGACGCAGTGTCAGTCTTGGTCTTGCTTAGATAGTTTATTGATCTCAATGCATTTAATAATTTTGCAAGTGTTTCAGCAAGATGTTTTTTTCTCGTTGCTAAATTAAATTATTTAAATAAAACACAATTACGCACAAAAAATTATCGCACCCCCTATCTATCGTATCTGCTGCTATGGAATTAATGAAACGATAAAATTTAAGTGTTTTCTTATGTTTGTATGTATTATAGTTAAAAACTAATCAAACTCTCTCATTGTTAAAAGTATTTTCATCAACTCCAATTTATTGTAGTTCGTATAAAATTTCTACATGAATTTCAACGTATTATTATTTAGTATTCAAATATCCATGTAACAATGTCGCACTACGTGATGATCAAAATAATATTCACCTACAGAACCCTCTATTTTTACGTGTGGGTACACTCTTGACCGCTGTACTTTTTTTTCGTGCATTTGAAGTCTGGGCATGATTTAAAGAGGTGCAGTTTTTTGGCTTCGTTGTCGTACAACCAGTCTCGTGAACTTAATTGCAATTTTGAAGACTTGTTAATATTCGAAAGATCTTATCGCCATTTTGATCCAATGAAATTGACGTTTTGGGGTTTAATTATTGAGTACTTTTATTTCATTTATATGGATTTGTTTATTGAGGACATAGGAACAGCATTGAAATTCAATTTCTATTACCTGTTGTCATCGTCACATGATTCCGACTCTTAGGTCAATAGTCGCCGCGTCATTCGATTGCCCTTATCACACTTGCATTTGACGTAATTTATATGAATATACGTGCTGATTTAGTTTAAAATTTGAGACCGACTGCTTGCCTAACACTAGTCTTTTTCATAATGATAAAATTACTTTACTACTCTATCAGATAATTGACTTATTGACATCAAGGGATATGTTGATATACACGTACAATACATATACACAATCTGACAATATTTTAGTGTATATAAAGTGAATGTGATACGTTGACATGTCCCCTTTGATGTGATTATTTTTATAGCCGACTGCGCCGCGAGTATCATTCGGGCCGCTACTCCCCTGTCGTTTGATTTTGTTCCCCATGCGTAATTTAGGGTTGGCTCTTTTTACCTTATTTATTTTTTCTGCCCATCTAACCTTTAAAATAATCAATACACATAAATATTTTTAATGTCCGGAGGTCGATGAAAAAATTATGGGCGATAGATTTCAAAAATAATTTATTCTGCGTAATTAAACATCATACATTTTTTGGGCTTGCTATTTTCCATGAGCCATCGTATCGCTTGCCATCACGCGAATGGCATGCTCGTCCCGCCATTCATAGCAATAAAATAAAATACCGTAGATAATTACCAATTTTCAAAAGTGAGACAAGGTTAAGAGAAAGACAAACAGGTATATAGGTACATTATTAATAAACTTACATTTTGACTTGGTTCGCGATAAAATCAATATAATGAGAATAATAATTTTTAACACATAACACGTTTGGAATAATCTAGAACTGACCAGTGCTCACAAAAAATGATTTTCAACACGTGCGTGTGCTAATTTATTTAGTCTAGTCGTATTTATTCACGGTACAGTGCGATGTCACGCGTCATTTATTCAAATACTCCCGTATGCGTACGGAATAAATACATTTATAGGGCGGGGCGTTGTTTGTTTTGAATTCAAAGTCTTTAACAATGTAGGTATGTATTTTATGCGCAAACTATACCATGCGGATTGAAAACGCAATTACATAGCTATTTATTGTAATCAACATTAAGGATGTTTTTGATTTGCCCCACACTTTTCACACATCCATTTTTATTGTCTTTGGAAAACAAACAGTACAACAATACACATAACATTAAATATGTTATAACTAATATATAGACCAGCAAAGTTTTCACAGATAAATATTCAAACTCCGCTACATCAAAAACATAGAAAAACTTATTTTACAATTAACAAAAAAAAACATTCCGAGTAGTAAACATGACAGTCAAACGACATACAATGTGATAAATCCTTTTTAAACTTTAAGTTTAATATATTCCGATTTCTCACGTGGCAACCCGCCCCGCTAATCCCGGAAGCGGTGACACGGCGTGCGATCGCGCGACCATCGCGGCCGCGTCGCAAGCTATTTCTGCCAACGAAAGCGGAACCGTCTCGCCCACCAAACTTACTGCGTTTTCGCCACCGGAATACTCCTCTAATTAGCAATATGTTTGTAAATATGTAGATGCTTTGTGGTACGAAAATGAAATTCAAATTTAAAAAAGAAAATTACTAACTGACGGTACCGATGTGGGGATGTCATTACCGGTAATATACGAAAAGACCATTTTATTTAAATCACTAATAGGTGACGCGAAATCGCTGTAATTTTGCCATGTTGACATCGAAATTATAGGCATAAAAGTTTATCCAAATTATTAGAGATACATTTGCCACCTAACCTCATACTTTCTAGATTTTATTCTAAACATAAATTTCTTAATACGTCTATTCTCTGTCCCCAAAAACAAAAACTACCGTAGTAAACAGTAAACAATCCAAAACAACTTGGCTAAGAGCGTTCGTTGTCATTAGACCAGGGACGCATTACAGTCTCCCCTTTGCATCTACTAAATACGGCATTGAATAGCTCAAGGGCCATCCAAACTCAAAACACCCTTATCTTAAAAGCATAATTTTAAAACACTCAATATCCACCCATACAGGATGGCACCGTTTAAACTTTTCCCTTTTCTCTCGAGATAAGTAGCCATATGTTAACAAATAGGTGTTTTAAAAATATATGCTCTAAATATAAATCTACGAATCATTTCCATTTTCTTGCACCGTCTTTTGTTACCCTTTAAGCGGGTTGGTGTAAGGGATTATGGATGTTATTGTTAGTGGAGGAAAGGTTTTAATCGTATGCTTAGTGTAAGATAATGCGTAATACCAAAACCCACATACAAGGTAAATATGAGGCGAAGTAAGTAATCTGAGGATTATGCTCTGCATACTGTTATATTAAGCGAATGTTGATTGAGGTTTGTTAGTTTAGTAATAAGCGTATGTTTAATTTGAGTTAAAAGCGGTATTACAGCTTTTAAATGTTTTATTTTTGTGTCTTCCTCATAGAACATTGTATCTTTTGCAAATTGTTTTGATATATTTTTGAGGCCTTTCGAGTAATAATAATAAGAATACATATAGAATTTATTTAATAAAATACAATTGCGACATATTAAATCTTAAAACATGAGCCATCAGATTATTGCAACTTTGGGGGACACTAGAGTTTACTAAAATGTGGGCGTTGATGAAAATCAGTTTAAGAACCTAAGCTCTAAATATAATTATCAACAAGACCATGACATAACCCCTAGCTAAACAAACAGACAGTATAAATAAATCATGATGCATAATCACCATGTATGCAATGAGAATAATAAACTCGCAAATTGATTATGATAACAGTCACCATTTTTTGTGTGACGACTTGCAAATCCGAAATGATGACATCAGTAGACGTAAAATAAATAAGTTACTGCTTTAACTTAGTAATGTGTCGA
Source organism: Hyles lineata (assembly GCA_030180105.1). Classification (NCBI taxonomy): domain Eukaryota; kingdom Metazoa; phylum Arthropoda; class Insecta; order Lepidoptera; family Sphingidae; genus Hyles; species Hyles lineata. The sequence continues at coordinate 8,698,301 of JARJEE010000023.1, forward strand.
TCGTTCAGTGCAACTTTGTAGTCTAAACGATAAGGTCGTTTAAAAAAAGTTAAAATGGTCGTGATCGGTAAAGTTCTAGTGATAGTTCAAGACTACAGGAATCCGTGTGTCATTCGGAAAAGTAAGTCGTGTTTTCCTTGGTTTTAATTGTAGAGGTTTACGACTGAAACAAGGGCATTTCAATGACTTAGGCTCAGTGGCACAAACTAACTTTGCCAATACCTTTGACCTTGAAAGTGTCAATCCCATACGTTAGGAAGGTTAAATACGTGTCAATTAAATTGCAATGATATGTTCAAAGGTACTGGGAAAATTAGTTGGTATAACTCAGCCTTATTGTTATGTTAGTACTTACGAATTATAAAGCGCTTATTTCGATTTAGGCAAACGCAACTAAGACGTTGAACCAACTATTTCGTAACATAAAATGTAAAACAGTTCCGGGAAACGAATTGGTACATTAAAACACTCTAAACATAAATCATTAACGTTTCCCAACACTATTAAACTTTTTTCAGCAGTCATCATTGTTTTCGTATTTTAATGCTGTTTCACTTCGCAACGTGCATTAATAAAACGTAATCACTGACTTATGTAATTCAAAATGGTGGATGCATTCTTTGCCATTGACGCCAAAGTAATTGTGATCTAAAGTAAGCATATTCAAATGATGGTTATAGCACAAGGCCGTAGGAAGTATTTAACACATACATATGTCTTGTAAATATATTGTTTGCATAGACGTTATCGAGGTGTTTAATGGATATCTAATGTGTGGGTGCCACTTTGAAATACAATTGTCATGAGTGCATTAACCTGGTTCTTTGTAAAAGGTTTTTTATTTCGAAAATACAATCACAGTTTTGATCTGTATAATAAAGCCTATATGTATATAGAATAATGCCAAGTATATACAGGAATATAATTTAAAATATACTCAACAGTTTTCGCCGTCGTGTATCGTGTATATTGGAGAGTTTACCTAACATATGATAATATATCTTGTTGTTAAACACATATTAGGAGCACTTAACTCTAATTATACAATCTACATGCGGGTTTTCCGACGGTACTCATTAGCGAATAATTATATAACATTTCAGTGGGGCTAGAGGTTTCTCGAATTACTCTTTTGTGGTTGCAATGCAGGTCCATTAATAGAATGAAAATAATACTAACACTCAACCGCAATCGAAATCACAACGTGATATGTGTTAAAACCTTTGTCATGTTATTTTATTTGGTCTTTGTTTTCCTGATAAAGAAACACATTCACTTCGTTAAAAATTATCGTTTACATTGTATTTAAAAAAACTACCTTTATTATCGACATCCTTACATGAAATATCAATATTGAGCACTTTACATCCCATCTCATTAAAAGTGACATTGTAACATTCGTAGAAAGCATACAATTTCTCTACTCCATGGTCTAATCACGCACAGCTCCAGTTGCAGTGATAACTCATATCTAAACATGGAGTAATTACGTGGAACACATTCTGCGCATGCGCACGCCCTTATAGGCGACCGATTACTATGGCGGGCACATAATGAAACACCGCTAAGTCGAGCTTTTGTGAATCAGTGTTAAAAAAGGACATGCATACATTATTCACAGAGTTGATTGAACTATTCGAAAAACGAATGCAGCTAGTTGAAAAGATGCATCGTCTAAATACGGCCCTTGATTTTACGATCGGTGCTCTAGTCTTTTGGGACAACCTGATTTTTACGATGTTTTAACAAGGGTGTTATCCTTCAAAAAGTCGTAAAGTTATTTCTCCTTTTTATAAGCACTTAATGATGCTTTGAAAGTGACAAATTACAAGGATAAAAATGTGTATATACAAGCAGTATTGTTCTTTTACATTTTCACCCATAAACGTATTTATTTTAATTTGTTGAATAGGTGTGAATTGTAATCATTACTTTCACCTTATTTTTACAAATTAACTGATTAAATATTAATGAACCGTGCAGGTCATGACATAGTTGATTTCCTTCTAGAAATATATAACAAAAAGTTACTTGTGATATTTTCCAGTGTTTTTTTATCAAAGTCTAATTTAGTGCCAGAGTATTATACTACAATTTAACAAAATATTTTGAAACTAATTGGCTCTGGTCGTTCTGTAATTGCATTCGAACCTTCTAGTAAATTGCATTTTTATGGTCCGGCGATTCAAAAAGTACTAGGATGTACACATATAACAAATTACAGAAAAAGGAGCTTGTGTAACCTTTTTTCTAAACACATTACGTGTGTATAATACCATTTATGCGTTTCTTTTACGTAAATGCAAAGGCGGGTCGCATTATGACCTCAGCCTTTTGTTTGCAAAACACAATAGATCGTCTCAAAGCTGAAAATACATCGATTGCAGACTTTAAACCCTCGCTTATTCATGTGTTTAGTCAGATGTTATAGCTGCAGCGCTTAAGATTAATATTTAAGGATTTATACATCCAGTGAATCGCGCAAGTTGTTTCGCTTGAAGCGCGTTAGTGTATTTTTGTTCTCCAAGGTAGATTTAAACAGTGCATCAGCTGAGCGTGGCGAGCGCGGACGTATCGTTCGGCTGCACTTATTATCGCGTACATTTAGTGTTTACATTTCGATTACGCGCACCAAGTGTTTGTATGGTGATACGATAGCATCAGTGATTTATTTTAACGATAAAACTAATCATTTTTAATAATTGGTAAATAATCATGAGAGAAACTAGGCTGGATGCGCACGAGTGATTTGACTTTCGCTTCTGTCAATGTGTATTAAATTGTTGCGGTTGTGTTCTGATTTTGTATTTACGTAATGGGGGAAATGATATTGGCATGTTTGGGCAAATGTTTGATTTGGTCTGGATCGACCTTGGTAGCCAAGTAAATACGTGTAGTATGTTTATAATCTGCCAGCTGTGAACGCTGAATTTCCTCGTGAAAACTATTTACGACTGTTTTATGCGATGTGAATTTGCGATATTAATTCTTTGGCAGAAAAGATACATTAGTAACTATGAATTTTATTTGCTGTTAACCTTTGAATAAGAGGAAGTACCTGTTAAGATACGTTGTAAACCCATTCCACAACTACATACTACTTTTTACTTTTACATACATATTATAACAAAACAATAGGAATGTTGTGTTTTAATAACGCACGATTTTTCAATACTACCACATATAGTTTTTTGAATATAGTACAAGACCTCGATTTTTTTATTATCTCCAACACAATTAACCTAAGTACAATAACTACTTTCAACAATAATTACCATTGATATGTGTTGAAACAATACTCCCATATAATATACATTTATCAGTTTCTGTTGCAAATGTCATATTATGTTCGAATACACATCACTCTATGGGCATTTAAAAAATATTTGTTTATTCCCGTAACATAAGATTTACAATGTGCATTATATTTCATAATCAGGCGGTTTCTATATTTATAAACCAGAAGGCAAAATATAAGATATTAAAGATGGTATGATAGTCAAATAGGTACATAAATAATGATGTGCAGTTAATATTGAATTGTTATTATGGGCTACATTTGTAAAAACTTAAAATGTAAGTGTGCAAGTTGCATATAATGGCAAAAGGTCAACGTTAATCTCCAAGGCTTGTATGTTCAACGATTAGATAAAACACTGTCATTAAACATAAAAGTACTAGTCATTACAACGCATTGAAAATATTCATCATTAAATTCTAAGTAGGTTTTAATGTTAAATAGCATTTTTTTAATGTTCCATACATAAGGTGGTTGAAACTAAATGAAAATCAAATAATACATTTAGTTTCCTTTTGATATGACGATAACAACTGAAACACTAACAATAGCATCTCGGTCCAATTGTTGATGTGGCTTTTTGTAAAATCACTGCGCTGTGACGTAATACACAGAAGCGCTTGCGCAACAAATTTCTCTTTGTAAAATTACAATGGTCCGATCGATCCACGTTTAATTTCATAGATAAAGTCTATGATAATGTAACGTAATAATTACCAATAATGATGACTTAATATTGCCGCATTGTTGTAAAATATTGTTATCCCAAGTTGATATTGGTGGCGTCATATTAAAAATACAGTTGTGCAAATATAATATGCTATAATTACTGTAAACGCGTTTATAAATATGACGAGAAATGTGTGTGGGCTGAAAGTACCTAGCATTGTCGTTTCAGGGTTAATTCAATAAACTGATACCTTATTGTACAAACCGCTCCCTTTCATTACGTTGTTTACCTCCTTTAAAAGGTTATCGTTAAAATCATTTCATGAAATGAATTCACAGAGTTGTTTATTCATTTCATTAATTTAGTATATTTTAAAATCACAAAATACACTGTCTCTTTTTTATTTTCATTTTGTGCCAATTAACATCCATAATACAATGTCGAACTAAAATGCCTTTAAGTTACACGCAGAAAATTAACTTAAGTGAATATATTTTCAAAACGACTCATTTGCTTTAAAAAGGACTTGCAAAACGCAGGAGCCAGTAATGCCGCTATTTACATGTCAAACAGCACATGCAGTACACACATTGGCAAAAAAGGCAACACGCAGAAAACCCGGCCAGCTCCATATTATTATGATAAACGGGCGAGATTTCTCTGGCACATCGTGAAAGTCTTTTTTTATGGTCACCCCGGTGATTTTTTCACGCGACCGCGTATTAAGGAAAATTGTTTGTTAAACTGCTAGCCAGATAGTCGGTTCGATTGGATAAAATCGACTTTATGATTTAGATGCAATTTTTTTGGTATTTTTTTATGTATCAAATTGTTTATTTTTAAGTAGTAAGTCTTAGTTTCGCTAAAACAAAAATTTAAACCGACGCGTATCATTGCGTCTTTAAAATAAAGGGATATACACTATTACTTTAGGAAAAATTACGTATTTATCACGGCGATGGGTAAAAAAAATCAAAAATAACTCATCGCTTTTCTGCTGTCATCCGCGAAACCCTTTATAATTGGGAATCCTTTAAACCACATCAGAAGTCCCACTAAGTTTAGAAAGGGGTTGGTGAAATCGGATGTTAGTCATACGCAAGTCTCAAATTATTTTCTTGAAGTTTATGGTTGTTTTGAAATATTTTATCATAATTCAACATTAGTTTTCTGACTTATTGCGTTGATACTGCATTTTAGGCTGTGACTTTAGTCTAGTCAGTTGAAATAAAAACAGTTGCATGTTTTTGTATAACTCCGTATATGATGTTCACCCACATAGCACTTAATGCCTTGACATTTAGAGTAACTTTAACGCGTTGGACAGACCTTACTAGGTTATGTTTACTAAAGTACCTAATTATATTTAAGTGCGCAGTAATCATCACGACGCAATAGTTTTCAAATGATGCCTCAATGCAAAATTATATTTGGTATTCGTAATAAGATATCGTAATACCAAGAAGAATATTTTCATACAAATAGCCGATGCATAGACTCTATTTTTATTGGAATCATTAACTACGAAATAAAATCTTTGCTGTCCACAATCTTCGAACATAAAGCTAATTAGATCGTGGCCTCATTATTCCCGAAGTAAGATATTAGATTATTAAATGTATGTTGTATATGTAGTAAAATACGGATATATATGACCTGAAGAAATTATAGAAATTTATAAATGCCTATATTATACAATTTGTGATTTTAACACTTTTGTGTTTAAAATTGTGTTTCCAAGATATCTACAGTTAGAAAACAGCTAAATATTTAAAAGCTGGTTATCCTTGGCAAAGGCGATGCTCTGAGGTCATCGGTCTAACTTATACGTATATGTCACGTGGTGAGATCACGGCCGCTCCTTGATTGTGGAAAGAGGTACACGCCTTTTATGGTTGAGTCTGTATACAGACGATTACCCACGATTTCGGTCGTAACAATCGTCTCGATTCAGTTGTTTTGGGAGAAGGCAATAAGAATGCCGCCGTCAGGACTAGGCTGAAATTCTCAGACAAATATCATTAAAATACGTCAAAGGTGTAGTCAGTTGTATACTCATAAACCTAAGACTTGCAAAATGCGTAATAAAAAGTTATGGCGCCGACTCAGTGATCCGGAATAAGGTCAGACATCAAAAGGCAGTACTTGCAGCATAAGAAAACAATGTTTACTTCTACAATTCATTTACAGTAGTACTTCCTTATAGTCGCAATGTCTCGAGGGAACCAATATAAAATAAACAAGATACACGAATGGCATTGGCAATTGATTAACAATATTATCACGAATCATTGCTCTCTGTTACGTACTTAACGTGTTAACTGGGCTATATTTTTATTATTGATACAATCTACAAGTCAGTACAATATGATATATTCTGCTCGATTAATTGTTTCGACAATCAATTTGGACCGATAAGAAATAAATATTTGACACTTTGTTCAGTATGTTGAATTTGCGTAATAACACGTTTTGGGGGAAAGTCAACGATGTTGTAAATAACTATAGTTTTCTATTGGAAGATGACCGGAAGTATGAGATAACATATTCTGTATTGATCTTGTGCGATGAAGATATTTAGATGTTTGATGCTAACCTGCGGAGCACCATTTTAAATATTTGATGAAACGTAATTTTCTTGAACGTTTAAGTAGAACCACAAAGAATTAAAAGTTGCAACAATGGAACCTACATTATTCTTGTAGTCATCTACATTGATTCACACTCGTTTATCAGATCTGGATAAAAAAGCTAGTAACTAACCATTTTAGAACATACATCCCGTCATTTCACCTACAGTCCATTTAAAGCTAGATTTTTCCAACCCTTGTTAGATTCATCAAAATGTGTAAACAGATTTCATAACATCAAAACGAACCTTGAAATATAATCTCTCTTAAAAAGATAAAGCTCTAATAAAGGGATGTACTGCAAGAGCGTTTTATATTACTAGTGAATTTCAATAGAGTCGTATTTAGAGCGATGTACTGTAAGTAGATTTGTTCCGCTTTGTGGAGGGGCCTCGTGAATACCGTCTGCCCGGTAGGGACCTAATTGGTGACACGCAAGGTCGCTTCTGTCAAAATGTACTGTTTACACTACGAGATACTTTTGTTTGGTGATATTTCGGAAATATAAAAAAATATTTTGATCGAAAGGTGCTATTTCTAGGATTATGCTCTACAAGTAATAGCATCACTTCAATCGCTGCAGCTAATTCACATATTGACGATGTGCAAAAGGGGTTGATATTAGAGTTTCTCAAATTATGTTTTTTTTTCTGACATGTGTCAGATTACAGTATTTTCTCCCTCCAAAATATGATACACTAGCTTTTGCCCGCAACTTCGTCTGCATTATTACCTTTATTTACAATATGTTTTCTATTACGTCCTCATTTCTCCCCTAAAACTGAGAAAATTCTAAAACTCCGAATTAAGTCACTATTTATTAGTGAGCATCCTGTTGGGCAAATTATTTGGCTATATATATTACTTACTTTATCAACAACGATCTCCCGCTTTAACTCCACTTAAAACATAAAAAGCCAAAACCTTACAATTGGTCATTATTTATCTATAATAAGTAAATACTATTAAACATAATAAATTCCTCCCTCTAATATTTATAATCCCGGAACTACGCACAATTTTATTTATGAGTATTATTTGCGCGAAACCCATTGATGGATATTTAAAATGATAGTTGCTTATGCCCGATATTACAACACAACCTTCCGTCCATTCCTTTCTTTTCCCTGACCGTAAATGTGAAACTCTTACACTTATGAACAACGTACAAAATTAGTAAAAATTAAAATATTGCTTTCCCTATCCAGTTCTTAAATTATACTATCAAGCTCAATTTTTAAGGGTTATTTTGTACCCACGGAACCCTAAATACTTTTTATAAAATTTAATCCCCTTCGTGCCATTTTTCCAAAATTAGTGCATGCCAATTTCTTGTGTTTATAATAGGTAGCTGAAATACGAATTTTCGTACCAATAACTGCGGTTTCGATTTTGTATACAAAATTACAACCCTTATTTTAATCCCTTTGAGGCTAATTTAAGACAAAAAAAGGAAGAAATTATTTTTGTTTTTAATTGACTGCCTAAACTGCCAAGTTTGAAATCTGTACCTTTCACGGTTCGTTTTTCCACATAACCCAATTTCACCCTTTTCACTCCTTTAGGGATTGAATTTCAGTAAATCCTTCATTAGCGCTGCTCTACATTATGATAGGATGCCCCGTGTAAAATTTCAAGTTCCTAACTTCAGTAGTTTCGGTTTTACGTTGATGCGACAGTTCGATTCTACAAAATTTCAACCCTTACCACTTTAGGGTTAATTTTAGAAAAATAAAGTATGCAGCTGTGTTTGTTTTTGATAGATTTACAAAAGTGAAAAATTTGCTAACTGTGGCTTCAACGGTTTCGATTTTCCATACAACTGTTTTTTTCCCTTTTCACCCCCTTGGGGGAGGAATATCTTAAAATCACTTCTTAGTGCTACCCTACGTCACAATAGGAATCTCTGTGTAAAATTTCACGTTTCTAGCTCCAGCAGTTTCGGCTGTGCGTTGATTAGACAGTTCGGTTCTACAAAATTTCAACCCTTATTTTAACCACTATAGGGTTAATTTAAAAAAAAATAAAGTATGCAGTTATTTTGGTTTTTGATTGACTAACGAAAGCGCAAAGTTTGACAACTGTGACTTTAACGGTTTCGATTTTCCATACAACCGTTTTTTACCCTTTTCACCCCCTTAGGGGTCGAATTTCCAAAAATCCCTTCTTAGTGCTCACCTACGTTATAACAGAAATCTCTGTGGAAAATTTCACGTTTCTAGCTCCAGTAGTTTCGGCTGTGCGTTGATTAGACAGTCATTAAATCACCCTAGACTCGCAACACTTCAACCCTTATTTTAACCCTTTCATGGATAATTTTCGACAAACAAAGTATGCAGTTAGTTTTCTTTTTAAATGACTAACTAAAGTGCCAAGTTTGACAGTTGTAACTTTAACGGTTTCGATTTTCCATACAACGGTTTTTTACCCTTTTCACCCTCTTAGGGGTTGAATTTCCAAAAATCCCTTCTTAGTGCTCACCTACGTCATAATAGGAACCTCTGTGGAAAATTTCACTTTCCTAGCTCCAGTAGTTTCGGCTGTACGTTGATACGTCAGTCAGTCAGTCAGTCAGTCAGGTTCCTCTTTTATATATATAGATTATGGTCGGAGTATTCATTAATGTCTTCAGAATCAATGATGTTATTAATCGATATGCCATTGACATCCAAAAACTTATTTAAGTTAAAAACTGGTTAATATCTGAAAAAGTTTCGACGGTGCCACCTCGTTTTTTTCCTCAACCAGTCACGTCAGGACCATATGTAGCTGCACGCAGAAATACCAGTTTTATGCGCCTCTGTACATGCATTAAAAAAGAACAAATTTCGTCGAAAATATCGTATAACGCCTTCAAATTCACAACCGCTAATTTTGGGTTCTTTTACAATTTTAAAATATTTTCTTCCCTTTAATGAAGTCGGATTACACGTCTTAAGAACTACTCTGCCTAGAAGTAATTTGTTGAAAAAATAGAACCACCTATCGAATTTAAATGACGAAATGATAGATAATAAAAATTGATTAATATGTTGTGAATGGCAGAAGATACGAGTATCAGTACGTTGGTAATCGATGCTTTATCTGGACTTCATTGCGCAATCAAATGCATTACAGTTATTACCGAGACAGGATAAGAACATACCTTTTACTATTAAAATACATTTTGTTATTTCAAAAGTGTTCAAATAAGCGTGCAACGCGGAAGAAATTTTACATACAAGTAATGTTACTAAAGTAGTTAACACAGTAGTGATCTAGTTTACTGTAAGCTTAACATTAACTTACATTACAGTTACTTGGTATTTATCACATGACTGCTATACCAACTACATTTTACGTTAATCCATTACAATAAGATACGGAATAAATGCTTAAAGATAAAGATAAAGATAAAGATGCTTTATTTGTATGAACATAACATAGATTCAGTCATGTTTAGCCACAGAGGCGTACAAATATAAAATAATGGGTAACAATTAAATCTATACAAACATTAACAATAAATTCTTCACTTACTTATCTCATTAAAACTTTCTTAAAAATATTTATAAAATTAACTTTATGGTATCTTACAAAACAATCAAACGAAATCAACAAAAACAAATAATATCATTATCTATGAAATATATATCAGCTTTCAATTTTATCATTAAAGAACTCATTAATATTATAGTATGCTTTGTTTATTAAAAATTGTTTTAAAGTATTTTTAAATCTTGTAGCACTTTGTTCTTTCCATGATACAGGTAGTTTATTAAATATTTTTGGTGCCAAGCAAAAAATACTATTGTTCATTAAGGTGGTTTTGGATTTATGTAAACAAAGTCTACTATTGTCGCGTCTATTGCGGGTGACTATATCTGCCATTCGTAGAAATTGGTGAGGGTTAGTCTTTACAAACATTGCACTTTCTAGTATATATATATAGAGGGGACCGTTAAAATTTTATTTTTTATAAAATGTGATTTACAACTCTCAGTGGGTTTTAAACCAAACATAGCCCTTATACACCTTTTTTGTCCTTTGAAAATTAATTCTTTATTTGCTGAATTGCCCCAAAATATTATTCCATATCTTAAATTAGAAGAGACTAGACCATGGTATGCTGTTATAAGAGCATCAACGTTAAGAGTGGGAACCAGTTTGTGAATTGCGTATGATGAATTGCTAATTTTCTTAATTAATGCTTCTGTATGTGCTTTCCAATTAAGTTTCTTATCTATTGTTAAACCCAAAAATTTTGCATGGTCTATCTCATTGATCTTTTTATTGTTATAATGTGTATTTAAATTCGGCATGGTAGATCCTCTTTGTGTAAAATGCATTATATTTGTTTTATCAAGATTGATCTTTAAATTATTGTTTTCCAGCCATTTTATTATCGAGTCTAGAGCGTTATTAATATCAGAGTTGTAATTTTCTTTATTCATACATGGTATCGTTATGGTACTATCATCTGCAAATAATGTTATGTGCTGTTTTACACCTTTCGGTAAGTCATTAATATAAATAAGAAATAATAGAGGGCCCAGGACACTACCCTGGGGCACTCCATATTTAATTAAACGTACCATAGATTTGTATGTAATTTCATGTTTTGTGTCAGTGTCAATTGAAGTTATTTCTGTGTACTGTTTTCTATCACTCAAATAGGATTTTAATAACCTCCATACATTGCCGCGAAAACCATAAGCTTCTAACTTTTTCATTAAAATATCATGATTTACATAGTCAAATGCCTGTGTCATGTCACAAAATATAGTGCTAAAAGGATTATTTCTGTCAACGTTACAAATGACTTTATACATGAAGTCGTAGACCGCCATGCTAATTGTTTTTTTACTGCGAAATCCCTTTTGTTCCTCCGTCAGTATATTGTTCTTTTCTTAGGTTAACAATTTAAACGAATTATTAATTACAATAATGTAATTAAAATTAGAAACGTTGTTTTATCAACTGGCGAATCCACACATTTTTCTGGTTTCATTTTAGCCACATAATAACAATTATATTTATACAAGCAAAACTACTATAATTCATAGTAATATTATAGTTGTTCATATTTGTTTTCTTAATTCCATTTTTAATAGCAAGAATCCTCTTGCTAAAAAAGAAGTTTCTTAAGCGCATATTAGTACTACACAAAGATACAATCCTAAGGCTCATATTTCAGATGTTAATCTTAGCAAGATACTATCAAAGCGCAATTAACATCCAATAAGCTGCGAACACGATTACGCTATTAGTAATATCCCTGTCGAGCATTTAGCAACGATTTTCATTTTTAACACTATTACATGTAATGGATCTCAATCGATCACAGATGTTGCATGAGTTAGGAAAGTGGACGAGACAGGTTCCATCACTCATGGCGTGTAATTTCACTTCCACATGCCACCAGACACGGCAATCATGGTGACACGAGGAAAGCCTAATCTGTTGCTGTGCGGACATTAATCTTTCCGATGTGGATACGGTTTATGCCAGCCATGTATCCGGTAAAGCTACTTTTCTTTTTGACACTTCTTGAGATATCCGATTAAACGGTGGAACATGCCTTTAATTGTATCATTAAAAAGCAAGCTTTTTAAACAATTTATAAGATAATCTTGCTTAATTGTCTTGTAAACTATTTTTTACATGGCAAACAATAAAACAATAGTAAGGAAGCACATTCCCAACGTTCAAATTAAGGTATACCGCTAATGATCATTTCAGACATTATTTATTAAGCTATTCTTGTTTTAAGAATGAACAACTTTTATTCTAAAGCTTTTCTTGTTGAGAATTAGTAAATCTACACTGTGAAATAAAAATAGCATAATATTCATAAATAAATATAAACGTTTCTACTTATAAATTGATTTGACCTACAATTTAAAGCAAATATTTACTTTCACTGAATATTTTAGCATACATTTCCAATGTATAAGAATCAGTTGACAAATGACGATGAATAGTATTACCATTATGGAACGTGGCATTACCGGGTCTAGTTTCTTGGTCTTTATCGTCCGTAGCTTGATCACATGTCACGATTCCGTCGTCCATTGTTGGTGGATTAATCCGTTAATTATTATGTTTGTCAGACGGTAACGGTGTATCGGACCGGCCATTCTAGTTCATCTTGTTTACCGCTACGGCTCATTCTAAATGTCCAATAATAACATGCTTATAATGTTTGTCGTATTAGAAATTAATGCAGTTCTGTTAGATTTGGTTCATTTCTGTCTGGTATCTAACGTATGCAGAAATTTTAGATTAGTGAAATTAAGGATTCATGTAGGCTGAGTTGCACTAACTAACTTTGCCAATACCTTTGCCTTTGCCTTTGGAACTGTCATCGCCATACATTTGGGACGTATTTGACCTTACTAATGTATGGGATTGACATTTTCAAGGTGATAGGTATTGGCAAAGTTAGTTTGTGCAATTGAGCCTTAGTATCACGTAAGAAACTTCTACCTGAGTTTATCCGAAATCAACTGTGCCCTAGTAAAAAGGTACAAATCTATGTACAATGCATATCCTTCGTCAAAATTCTTCAAAATTAATTCTTCTAAGAAAATGTTAACAATTATCAGTTTCGTTAATTAAATTAAAAAAAGAGATACCGCATAATTAAATTAAACACTGTATTACAAACTCGCAATCCTCACGTACAATTAAAGCTGGCAACCCGAGAGCTATTTAAATGTTTCTGAGAACCAATGTCAATACTGCACGTTTAGAAAGAAAAAAGCTCAGAATATCACCATAGCACAACGATGCAACAGCAATTAGTCATCACAACTTTTGTTTTGTAAAAACACTTTCACTAATTTAGATACATTGATTGTTTTGGTATTTATTACTCATCGTTTGGAAGACTCCTCAGTGTATTTAGTAATAAGCCGTTTGCAAAGCTAAGTATTACTATAGTAAATCTTTCAATATGAAACGTAACAAAAATAAATTAAATACTTATGCGCATGCGTGTTTCGCGTGTCTGCGTGTTTATTCATAATTGTGTATTATTTTAACAGTTGTTTCGTTTGTGTTCATATTCGATTTTATGTACAATTTAACTTTGGAATTTTTATGGTTTTTAATTGGGGATCCTTTCCAACATTTCTTTGATATTCCATTTTATCCTATTTATATTTATATAATCATTTGACAATATATTTTCCGTTCTTAGGTATTTTCCAAACTGGTATTCTTTTACGTACCTATACAATGGATCTTCCTTGACGTTTAACAAGGTTAAAGTAATTACAAAATGCCAAATATCTCGTTAACTACCATATCACTAGTTTGCAATTTGCAAGAGGAACATAACGCAACCAATTTGCTACACATGATAACACAATCGCCGTGCACATTCTCTCTAGTTGCTGCGTCAATAGCTTCAACAAATATTTTTGCATCCGAAATATCTTTGTGTGTTTTATTTAGCATTTCGAATTTTATTTTGTATTCACCTTGAAGCAAGAAATCTTTGTTTTAACCAAAAAATATTGTACAAAAAATACTTATGTTAAAGATTCCTTCGTCTGGATGTTTCGAAATTTTGTTAAGAAATTATTATTTACAAGCTTAACATAATAATGACTGATTGTTCAGTATTGTTCTAATGTAAATAAGATAAATATGTAAACAAATATTCCTAATGGACGCTATTACGTTTCAAAACAAACCATTTAATTACTCCCATAACCAAGTCCATAACCGAATACGTTCCGTTCCACAGACCGACCTGTCAAGTCACTTAAAAACAATTCGAAGTTGTGATGGTATCTTACTCATATCAACATAGGAATGCACATTTCGTAACACTTTGAACGCGATGACTTAACTAGTTTTTTACCAACATAATGTGTGCTGTGTAAAGTGATGTGTCCATAAAGAAACGGTGTACAATAAATTATACGGAAATGAACGCGTCTGTACCATCGAGTAACAACAACGAGGGGGAGATCGGTGAGTTGTATTGATTTTATTCTTTTTTATAAGCGTATTAGGGTGTATCAACCTTTTTTCTGTCTGGGAATTTGCTTTTGATTTTCACGTAATCTGTAAAACGATGATTCAAATTTAGAATTCATAGAGCAGTCGATTTGGTGATCATTACTTTTGCCTGCATCACCCCCAGGAATTTTACTGCGTATTTTCGTTTACGTATGTCGACAGAATATATGATTATTTTAAAAGCATTTGTAATTTCGGAAACAATACAAAAATCAATATCAGAACTATCTGTTTAAACCTATAACATAAAATGTTTAAAGGTGAAACTTGACTAATCAGTTCGAATAAATATTGATCTTTCGCCTCTAAGTTGTATATAAGCGGAGTGAACAGCGTACTTGACCTAAGCTGGTTCACCCACGGTACACCTACGCACTGCGATGTTAGAACTTGCTATTTCCACCCCGATGTTAAGTGCGTGTCGCGTCTTCTTTATTGCATTGTTTTCTTGTTTGCAATGTCGTGTCCAATGAGGTTTGTTGCAGTCATAACAAACGATTGTTTGTGTTATACAACATCATACTATATGCTTCAGTTGCCAGGCAATAGATATACTCAATCAATAATTTATAGTACCGTAATTCCCCTAAAATACCAGGGTAGGTTTAATATCAAAAATATATCGGGTTTCTGGATCCTAAACAAACTAGACCAGAAACAAATACTTGTTTATTACATTAAAAAATGACGCGTTCGCATTTGCCAAGGCATTGTGTGCAATTTATTGGCACAGAAACAATGCGATTTAAGCAACGCCAATAGATTTAGCAACATCATCGCCAACTTATTTGCTGAATACTCCTTGCGTTGCATTAGCGTTTCTAGCACGCTCGCAGACATTTCGAGATGCATGTAAATACTTGAAATCTGCCTTTCCAAACAAGAACATGAATGCAATGACGACACTGTTTACGTATTCCACATAGGCAATAACACGTTGTATTGAATCCTATTTGCATACTGCACTCGCTTCTTTAACATAAATCACTCGACGGAGAAAATCCCATTAAGTAGAGAGCAAACTGTTTTCAGCTTAGTTCTTTAAGTGCAACGTGTGTTTATTTATGAAATACATTTTCTTGTAGTTTACACTATGTTTTACATGATTTATGTGAAGGATGTGTCATAAATTCTTAATAAAAAGAGCTGTATTAAAGTATCTTTGTTTTTAATCAAATGTTTTTGAATTGCGCTTCCTATCAACTTTTTTGGTTCTGGTCTAAACCAAAAAGTTTTGTATCTTTGTCTTGCTTTCTACTCTTAGTGGAACGCTTTAAGATTATAGACCTCTTTATGTTTAAACTAACAATTACATGCTGCCAGCGCGCCATGACTTTATTTAATTTCTTATAGAAAGGAATATCTTACGTTGTCGCCTGACCAGTAGCGACCTCAAAGATATTAAAGAATGATTACTATTTGATTACTACATAAATTAAAATAATTAGTTCTGTCAGAATACACATTTTAAATCTAATGTGATATTTATAAACAGTTGCACAACCAGATACAAACGAATCAACTTCATAAAAACGTCAGGCGACTGAAAACGGTTACCATTTGGCAACTATAAACAAAAGAGATTCGTTCCAAATTGAGTATTGCACTCGGCATTAAGCCATTTCATCGCATATTATGACCGTTGTGAATGTATCTCGCATTAGTCTAATAGGCAGTATTGTGTTGCTTTCCTTGCTCTGTTTTAAAACAATTATATGACAATTTGTCCGTGAGACGTAGCCAATGTTAAACTTCGTAAGATGCAACGATAAATATAAACATGCAAAGAAAAGCGGTAAACATTTGCGGAACCCCCACATTGAATGCTGTTTTAAACATAGCGCACTATTTTTACCACTCGACCTCCATTCCGCTAATTATCTCCCTTTACGTTTCAACTCTAGCGTTATGCAACGGCCGTCGAATATGACAATAACTGTCACTTTGACAGCTGTCATTCTCGTAGCCAACTAGTGGTATGATGTCATGTACCGTTAACTGTCAATTGTTGATTTAATGATAAAATAATAAAAGCGCACATTTTATAAGCGCGTCAGCTATTTCAATGTGGCCGAATCGGTCGAGGCTCTTACGTGACTAATTTTATTACAATTTATAATTTGATTCATGCAATAAGTTCCGGTGTGAAATTGTTTTTAGTAATCGATCGATTTAACACGTTGCAGCATGACGTAATATAAATATTGGTATAATGTTAGCGTGCTGGTAAAAAGCTTTAATTGTAGACAATAAATCTTTCAGAGAAGATTGTGTGTGATCTTTCATGATATAAATTAAGAGTGAATGTTATTTATGTCTTAATTACGAAATTCCTTAATGATTTCGACTGAAGGGACGACGGATATACATCCAAATATTTTAATTCCATTTTTTTATAGTATCTATTTCATTGGCTCCGATGTCATATTAACTTTGCAAACAATTACAACACAATTTCTCAATGAATATTCGATTTACTGCATGTAGAGAAGCTTGCATCAGAAATATAACATTGGAAAAAATAGATCCAAGGATTCATTCTATTTCCAACGCTTAATAACCTAGATCACAATCGGTTTGACGGATGTACTGTCAAATAATGCCCGTTACACCGTCCCCTGCGTCCACCGCAAGGATGAACGATTATATTTATTGCAAATGTCCGTTGGAACTTCCTCGCGGTTCCTATACACCAACAGGTTTTACAACACAACCGAGTGGTTCTAGTCAGTCGACATCTCTATCAGCTCACCAATATGCCGTTAACAACCAGTAATCGATGAGTTTATTGAATGATGTTGAACAAACGTTTGGATGCATTTCTTTGTTGACTATTACTCATTGGGATTATATCCCAATTACCAAATACTTAATGAAAAATAAACGAAGTTTTTAATTTTTAATTTAAACAGAGGATATGCACTACAAATGAAGTTATGTATCTAAATATTACATAGATGTATCCTCACATATGGTAGTCCTATAAGCACCAGGCGCCCATTCTAAGATAAATAATTCTCAATAGAAAACAGTATGTCTGTTATTTACAATTTAACATTGTTAAACACCTCTATAAGCGTAACATTGTCACTATTTACCCACGCTTTATCACCTTTAACGACTCTGTTTAATTTATTCCACATATTAAGTGTTCACCTTGGTACAATTGCTGATATACCAACAACTATTGGGTCTGTTTTCGTTTACGGCGACTACAGTGTCCATTCATCGCAAGGTCTCGTAATTGTCCGTCTAAGTTTCTGTAATGAGTTGATTATAGCCAAGTTCGTGATCTTGATAACCTTTCGTGTCAGCGCAGCCCATTATCAAGTCAATTATTTTTCTCAGTGTACGGTTTTTATTCTTAGTGGTAATACGTTTTTGAAAGATGATTCGGTGATTTGTCTTGTTAAAAAATACTTCGAGCCAGGAGTTCGATATGATTTTATAATCAATTGTTATGATATTGATAAAGGTGTGATTTGACTTGATTTTAATTTTTCAAGTATGTATTATCATTGTTATGATTTTCTCATTGTTTCGTAGAAGTCGTGACAATCACCCGACCCAGTTTTCAAGTGCTTAGTAATTTTCTTTACATCTGTATCATGCTCAGTCACAAAATGATCTTCGTGAGATCTAAGACGCAACTCAATAGCAGCGACATTGGGGTCACCATCCATTGGTCACACGGCATAAAACAAAATTGTACTTGCAGCTGTGCAAATAGAAAATGTACTACCTCAAGGCACTTTTTCCTGTGACCCATTTGCAAATATATATTTGGCTTCAACCACCGTTAGTTTTCCGTCAATCACACCTTATTTGCAAGTGTATGAAGCTATATTTGCAGCAATTTATGCTTTATCACGAAGTATTGGAGGTGTATTATGAGAGCCCAGTAGCTGCGTTGGCAAATTTAAATTTACGTTTGCCGCAATAGTCCCGTCGCACAGCCTCGCCGTTTAGTTGTCTCCAAGCGTTCGCAATAGAGGCGTTGCGTCAGAGTTTCCAGCTGCAAATAATTTGCGAAGGTTATTTGAATATAGCGCAGGCTGCGTGCAGTGCGACCTTGCAGCCTCGTCAGCTCTGGCGCATGGTCGCCCGACTGCTCTGTAATGGATTGCATCTACATCCCACCGTACCCAGGTATATCAATCATCCGTACCAACCGTGCTCTAGATTATACTCGCTATTTTTCGATTATTAGTGTCGCCCAATACGATGATGTGCATCTTTTATTTTTGCATCGATTGCATTTTTTTGATTTGTCGTCACTTCTATCCGTGTCATTGACTCATCCGTCGTCTTTTTTGACGTTTAAAGTATTATTCTTGTTCGCATTTCCAAGTTCTTTACCCCCGTAAGTGACTAAGTTTTGACGGAATCCGTTCATTATCGCATTCACGGTATGTTATTTTTGTAGTTGAAGTTAGTGCATCAATGAACACTTTGTATTTTCTTCTTCATGCATAAACTTAGATTAAAAACTGAGTGCTCCGAAAATATGTTAATTTTAGACTGGATAATTTGTTTTATCAAATGTATATCAATAATTCCTAATCTAAAACTCGACACGTAATAAAGTAGATATATTACTATGCAACGTTAACTTAATATGTGTATACTAACGCGTAATATGTTTATCTCTTGAAATATTGAAAACAGTCGGACATTACATTTCGCATTCGAAAAGAGCGTTAATTGCATTATTTAATTTTACGACGGTTAAGTTCCTCACAATGCTCCTCGGAACTGAATAAAGAACGCATTGTAGTAAACTTCACAATTTATTTGCTTTCACCAGTTTTGTATGTGGGCATGACGCGTTACCGGTTATACAGCGTGTGGATGTGAAATATTTATTTTCGAAAGGTACGACCGATAATTTACGGTTTTAAAACGTTCGTAATTAGGGACGCATGTTCGTTATCCTTCGGTTCTTAAAAACATAAAACGAAGCTGTGGCCGTGACGTTAAAAATAAAAAAGTTATCGCGAGTTGTTTTCAAACTGATTTTTGTACAAAGCAGTATAACCTTAATTTTTTACTACCTTTTGTAGGCAATTATGACTAGTACGTTGCATGTTTTGACACCGGTTTCAAATTGTCAAATATTTGAACAGCCACTTCATAAACGTATCTACAAGATTCGAAATAGTTTTCTATAGTAATTTGTTCATAATTATCCTTTATTACATCATTGTGTTCTTACAAGTTAACTTATTTATTTTTCCCGGCTACATAATCGACCCAAACATTTGGTATGAGATTGTTTAAGCAAAATATAGTGTTCAAACATGATCTCTCTCTAGCCCCAACGGTACACCCATGTGTTTATATTTAGGTATGCATCTTCAAATTGGGTGCAGCCCCAAGGGAAATATCTCACTAACCCGATGGGAAGCAATTTGTATCTCCTTGTGTTTGAACGAAGTACGCCGGCTCGCCAATTGGTTTCCGTTCTTTGCTGAACGCGAAACGGTTCGTGCCATATTTGATTTCAATTGGGTATGATTTCATCACAGTTACCTTTATCCGTCCCACATACAGCTAAATTGATATGAACTCGTTCGCTAATGTTATGATATCCTGCTAATAGTGTGTTAGAAGTTTGAACATATGTTTTGACGCTATAACATTTAAAATATCTTCAAAAGTCAATTTATTAATAGCTTAAAGCAGTTTCCAAATGTAGGTATGCAAAATAAAATAAAAATGCAATATAGTTCTACGAAATGTCTGACCCGGGAACCTTTCACAATCCATTCTCATTCTAGGAATTAGCAAACCAAAAAAACTCGTAGACAATAGTTTAAGCTTTTGTCTCCTAGCTGATCTAACAAAAAATATTTCTAGAATATTTATATTATTATTTATGTTTATGTGGCATCATTTGGAGGCCAAAACAATTCGAAATTTAAACACAGACGCCATTTTCACACCTTGACAGCGAAATGCGCGCGAAAATAGTATTGCTAACAAACCGATATTACCATTGCAGTAGATGACAATTATAGACGCGACCAGATGTCTAGACGTTTTCGAAACGAGAGTGCGTTGACTCCAGTCGTAAATTAGGAAGATTATGTTTACCGAAACATCAGAGACAAGTTCATGACATTTAGGACGCTATTTTGGCGGCAATAGTGCGCAAAGTTTTGTCGTATCTACTCTGATTTATGTTACACTTTACTGCGTATGCGCAGAAACGCCTTTTACGTTTTGCATATACAAGAAAATGCTGTGGTTAAATATAATCTAGCCCATTTCCTGCATTATTTCGAAGATTTGTCTATTACTGTTAAAAATAATGGTTTATTTTTGTCTTAAAAGGGATTCTAATGAACTTTTCTTTTTGGTCAGACACGATTTATTACGGCTACATTCCCACCTCATGTAGCTGTCAAATTGACACTTTCTCATTATGTGCTGTCAGTTTACTGAATGATGTTACAGCTATAAAGTAGCAGGATACAATATTTGGGTTTATTTTTGGATTACAGTTGTCTTACTTGTTTACTATGGGAGAATAAAATGGTTTATTGTGCATTTGTGTTTTGAATATTATACTGTTTCAAATATTTTGTTGTAACGTACAGAATTTTAATGAACACATCCAATCTTAAAAACTACAAAACTCAGCTTTTATTTCAAAAGGAAATAATTATTGAGACTCTTTTAGAAAAACGTATAAGTCACAGCTTAAAAGGCGCAAACTTAAATAAATACGAAACTTCAATAACTTAAACTCGAAACCGGCCAGATATCCCTTTGAAGTAACCATAACACTCGAACGGTCGGAACTTAAAATTGCTAGCTGTCTTCAAGTGGTTCTAATATCTCGATGCGTAGCCGCAATCAATTTCCCCCTATGAAATATCTATCTATAATGTGAATCGTTTCCTTCCTTCGAAACTGGTCTGTTCTGATTGGAGTTAAGTAATATATACCGCAATTTATAGTTCCTTGTGAACTTCTTGATTGGTTTGACGTTGTACACAACTTGTTTTTAGATTTAACAAGGCAATAATTCAGTTTCGAAAGCTGTCTTGTATCTTGTTTGTAATAAAACGTGTATACAGTAACATGTGATGATTTAATATAAACGAAATGCAAGAGTTATTAAGGTTGCTTTGAGATAATTAGAACAAAGATCCTAGATGGCTGATAGTGGATTTCGTGAAAAAATATCTCAAAGGTTGGTATTAGGAAATTGCAGTCGTTTGCAATTTGCGTGGTCAGAAAACCTGTGGCTTGAAAATACCGACAAATTGGCCAATAGTTTAATAAAATCTACCTACCCACCACCAACCCGCATTACTTAAGCTTAGGCAATCGTCATTAGGCAGGAAGTCCGCGCCTAACAGTGCAATGCACGGCCATTAATATAGATATTCTTTATACTTCATATACTTGTTAAATTTATTATTATTAATCTTATTGCATATACTGTTAGTTATTTATAAACATAAACATATCAAAAAACATCGTGTCTATTCTCGGAATTTCAGCATATCATACTGCGAAAAAGTCTTAGAATTCTAATAATAAATCTAATTGGATTTTAATTAATGAAGTCAGCATTAATTTGTTACTCTATTGCGTAAATATGCAAATTGGATTTTACAAATTACGGTCATCGAGTTCATTTGAAGCATCTTGGGTAATAATTACTGGTTACATAATAACCGCCATTTTAAGATTTATGGTTCAAATTAAACTTAGTAAAAACTAGGATGGCAATTTGAAACATGGTTATTATCTTTTAAATTATATCCAAATTGTTACATAAGTTTAAATTGTACTAAGTATGATTATGTATCTTAGGTGTAGTCAATATTATTCCTATCCCGTTTATAAGTATTAATTTTCTTGTTCTTGATTAGTCATTTTTTATAAATTATTACTATTATTACATGATTGTTTTTGCAATGGAAATATTTAATATCGGTAATATATCAACTATGGACGGTAAAATAATTGCTTTCTTCCAGAAATTGCGTCAGTCTAATATTGATGAAAAAAGGCAATCGTCGATAAAAAAAGTTCCTTTGCAATATAATACAAGACATTACATTTTTTTATGAGTTTCTCGTTATGTCGAAAGATCAACCAAGTCTTGACCCTTTCTACTGCACATAATTGTCCTTCCCCAAAATCATAATACAAACAGCGTATTTTTTTAAAATAAACATTAGTTGGCAATGCAGCTGGCATGGCACCAGGTCGCATTAACCCAGTAACTGATATGCCGAACCGACCTACATGCGCCCCACGCATCGGTGCACGTAAACATGCCTCCAGTTATACTACGGAATTTATTTTGTTTAGTAAACAACTGTTAAGTTCAAAAAAGAAGTCTCTAGATGGACTGGCTCGGTGGCGTAGTTGTACTACGGTGCGGTAACAAAACTAAGGTCTTGGGTTTGATTCGTTGGAAATTGTGGTGGTTTAAATCACTAGCAGAAATTGCTTTTTGTTATTTTATTTTAAATTATAATAGCGGCATTATTCATATTCATATAGTTAAGAAGCCTATTAGTTATAAAATATTTTGTCTCTTTCCAACGACTTGTGAATTCAGGTGGAGAATAACTAAAATAGGTTTATTAAACTGTCTATGAATATGCCTGTAAATATCTGTCGATGTAAATTTAAAAAATATAGTTTATTGATAATGATTAAATTATGTTTTGATTGATAATAAACAGCATTGGTATTCTTTTAAAGTCGTAATAATTATGTCATGATAGTCGTCACTGCAGCTTATGGTATTCAAGAAGAGCTAGAAAATTTTCACCTTTATGTTGGCGTGAACGCCTGCGAAAACATCAAAATGTATGGAAATTGCATTTAGTAACCAGAAGTCACCTAATTGGCTTAAAAGTGGTTATATAATAATTCTAATCATCTGGGATATGCCATGAGCTGTCAATCTGTAAAAACTAAGATTGTCGAGCAGTGGCATTCTAAATCTAACGTACATCTCATATACAACTCTTTCTAGCTGATTATAACTAGGAAGCGTGTTGTAGTCGGCGACAATTATTCCAAGCAATCGTTTACAATTGCAATTAATAAGCGAGGCGCTGCCAACACCGCGGCTAAATCTATTCGCGTTACATAACTTCCAATTGGCATTGAATCTTATGTAGGTGGTGTTTATAACTACAATTACATGTTTACACCTACGTACATATTTCGGTTTGTTTAATATGTAAATTGATTTAAAATAGATGTACCATATTTTATATCAATTTGGATAATACGCGTGAAAAGAGGAAATAATTCTACATACAAACATACAAGGGGAAAATGGGTGCCCGGCCACCCAATCTGGGAAACAGGCGTGAGTTTATGTATGTATGTAATTCTACATACTTTGTAACTTTCTGTCTCTTGTTTATATCTGATTAAAATAAATCTGTATCCTTAATCACAGTAATTTAACCATACTTCGGCTGACGAAAAAAAAAACAACAAAACATAGTTAACACAAGATTATAATTATTCGAAAAAATATATAAATTATGATAAAACTTCCAAAATCTCATCAACTATTCCTTCACAAAACACTTTAAAAAGCCTAACCATATGCATGATAATTGATAAGTATTTAACATCCGAAACTAGTACTAAATAAAGCACCGTTCACACCAGCGGTGTCGGCGCGATGGTCGGCGTTGCGCGCGGCCGCCACGCGGCGCGGGGGCGCTCGCCGTCTGCGCCGAGAGATGGCAGCACTGCGGGCTACACTCGATGAAGTGTGCGAGCCGGGAGATTGTGCCCCGCAACCCCACACGAGAGCTCAGCTGCATCGCCGCATTGAGGAGTTAAAGGTAATATATGCCGTTTAACATTTTACATAGATATTGGAATATCCAACAACTTCAAATGCTATAACATGCTGCTTTAATAAATTGCGTTCAGTATAAACAGACAAACTAGCAAAGCTAAGCAAAAAGCCAAGAAGTCCCTACAATCAAGTACTTTAGATATCTATGGGGCGGACTATGTTTGGTTATTATTGGCATCTCAGTAGTTGATGATAATATTGATCAGAAATAAATGATAATTTTGAATACAGAGTGCACTTTCATATTATAGGAAACTAAGTTTACCAAAACAATACTCCACGTAATTGTTCTGTACTTAGTCGACTTATATTCAAGTAAAAGTGAAGCAAATTGTCTTTAGTCACAATAAATATTTAGGACCTCTTAAAACTTATTAACAATTTAAATGACTATTTTCCAGGACCGGCTGTCTCGCCTGTTAGAATGCAAGGTGTCCATGTTGAAGTTGACGGTGTCTGTGCGTCGAGCGCTTGTAGAGATGGAGGCGGACGAGACCGGGCTGGCGGCAGACTTGGCCGCGTTGTTGGCCGCCTGGGACGACGCGCACCAGAGGTTAGTGTGAACCATGCTTTATATTTATGTCATTATTGCTGTTTATTTCCGAGTCCTTGTTGTTTTATTTTTGAACAATTACTTTAATGGTGCATTTACACGTTGTCTGAGGCTGGGCCAACATCTACCAAAGCCAAGCTATCAACAATGAAAAGTCAAGGGCCAGCCGAGCCAAACACCCCATTTACACGCTTCCGTTGGTGGAGGCTGGCCGAGGTTGGCTAAGCGTGTAAATGCGCCATAAAGATTAAATACCAGTTAATGTCCTTAACAGATTCTCTTAGTTTCAGTGATTGAATTCTGTTCGTACCACTCTTGATCCTGACTAATAAAACTTGTAGCGATAGGTATGTAGACGGGATAGTTTCTAGAACGTCATTAAAAAGAATGGATCCTTAAAAAAAACACTTAACTAATAAAGATAAGGAATTTAAGTATGTTTGTCAATTAGTATGCATTATGCCCAAGTACGCGGATCGTCATTCATACTTAGCCGTGCTATTTAAATTCTAAAGAAAGCATTCCTCTCAACGAGCATAAAGCGAAGTTTCCTCAACATATATTTTCCACAGGACCTCAAACGAGCTCCTATCGCTGGAGAAAGCGGTGTGCGCGTGGGCCGAGTGGGAGAGCGCCCTCCGCGAGTTGCAGGGGGCCCTGCGGGGAGACCTGGCTACACTGGAGGCGCTACGCGACCGCGGAACTAACGTCGCCGACCACACAGAGGTCGCCGCACAGATCAAACAACTTGCCGCCTCGCTTGTCGAGAAGAAGAAGGTATGTTGAGATGGAGATGATTGATAAATTGAATTATAAATTGTTTTGGTATAGCCAATGTCTTAGATTGCCAGACTTTAAGGTAACTCATCTTAAAGTTACATGTAAAAAGGCAATCGCATGTGTATGCCGCAGTCTAGTCGAAGTCGAAGCTATTGCCCGAACAAAACGCAACAAGCACAACTAATTTACTCTATGTCGGTTTACTGTGACATAGTGATACCATCCCGACCGGTACACCTAATTTTACTGCAACTTTAACAAGCTTTACCCTATATTTATTTATTTAAATCTTTATTGTACACAAACTTAACAACAACATAACTATACAGAAATAATTATAAAAAAGAGTACAAATGGCGGTTTTATCGTTCGACAGCAATATCTTACAGACAACCATGGGATGGATTTAAACGAAGGAGCGAGAGAGAGGGCAGTGTAACAAATAAAGAATTACTTAAAGCTGAATAATATTAATTAACCACACTAATTAACAACCCATACTAATAAACTTTTACTGGTGGTAAGACTCTCATATGTGAGAGGCCATCTGGGTGGGTACCATCGCAATGTCTATTGCTCCCGTCAAACAGCAATGCAATGTTGTGTTTTGGATTGAAGGCAATTGTAGCCAGAGTAACTACTGGACATATTGAGACTTAACATCTTATGTCTCAGGATGGCAAGCATAATGGAGTGGCCAGCATTGCTTTGCTATCCAAAGTTTTGTTTGGTTTTGCTGCTGTTTATGAGCGTTCGTATCATTTACCATCAGGTTAACGGCAAGCTCGTTTCATGTCATTCATTGCAATAAAAAAAACTTTTTGTTTTAATTGCAGGGTAGTTCAACATGCGACTCGCTGTCGGACTCGGGTATATCGGACGGCGACAGCGAGGGCGTGGGGCGCAGGGCGCGGCGCCTGGGCGCGCTGCGGGAGCTCGCGCGCCGCCTGCAGGCCGCGCTCGCGCCCAACTCGCCCGCGCACAAGGCCATCGCCAAGGTATGCGCGTGCACCATGCTTCTTACATAAAGCATTATACTTACATAAGGTCGTGGTTATATAGTCATATGTTCATAAAGCTGTATTAACGTACATATATTATACAGGGTATATCACGACTACCGAAAACGAAGTCGGATGGTAGTTTTAATGACTTCAGACACACAACGCACTAAGGTGCTTTGGGGCGTTTTTTAATGTTGTAAGCAACATTAACAAAAAAAACTACGCACCTCCTCGTTTTTAAACATGAAACACAAATTTTTAAAATATTTCCAAAACAAGGTACTTTAATATACATAGTTTCTTTTTACATTCCAGCGCATGGAACAGACGGAAAACGAAGTGCGCATACTGCAGGAATCCTGCCGCGCTCTCGTGGAGCAGAGCATTCCCGAACTCAAGATCGATGAGGACACGTAAGTTATTCTTATTTTCTTTATGCTCACGATTCTAAAAATACCTTTGAAAATCCTTAGGTATTGGATTAATTACAGCAAATATTCGTCCAAATTAGATATTCCCAAACGCGGCATATTTTACTCCTAAGTATATAGGAGTGCCATATTTATTAACTAATTGTGAGACCGAAAAGTCTCTGATACCCACGACACAAGGCTTAATCTTTGTGTGGGGCCAAAACTACGCATGTGACTGTTGAGGGTCTTTTAAAATTAGTCATATTTGAAACAAAATTCTAACCTCAAGCATTCTTTCCAGCAGCGACAACAGCGTGGTAACAGTAGCTGGCAACAAGACCGGCTCTGGCGACCCGGACTACAGCCCACGTGGCGGGTGGGTGTGGCGCGTGCTGCGTTCCTCTCTGCCCATCCAGCTGTGCCTAGTGGCTCTCCTACTGGCCGCCTGGCTCGTCGAGCGACCACGCTGCTGCGACGCACTCAACTCCTTCGCGCAAAGCCTCACCCCACAACTGAGATACGTACGCGGACCACCCCCCGTCTGAATTAAAAAAACAACCCCTTGTGAACCACGATTATGAGCTTTTAGCTTGAAAGCAGTGCCTTTGACGCACAGTGTTTGCACGTCCAATAATGGATGGATAGAATGTATTATGCCATGTGGACAATGTAAGCCTGATTGGCCCGGAATGGCGAAATTGCGTGAAGCAATAATTTTTATTATTAATGAGTGGATTTAAAGATTTGACTCGCGAGTAGGAGTGCAGTTTGATTGACATACTAACATATCTCTATACAATATGTACCTTAGAAAATCCAAAAAATTAGTGCGTTGTTATAATCGATCGTGAATGAAAAGAGTAAACTGACTAATCGTAATAGGTAAAATAGAACGATTTCAACTAAATCTAGATTTGCTCATAAGTAAAGAGTTCAAATAAACAAAAGTGTTCCAAAAAAATGTTGATCATCTGTATCAGATGAAGTTCAAACTAGTTAGTCTATGTTCTAAGTATATTAATACTTACTAACAATTGACAAACGATTTTTAAGTTTGTACGTAGAGTAGAAGCATGACTATCTTAGTACAATTATTTAATAGGTTATGTAAGGTGTGAAAGATACAGCAATTTTCCATTGCTTACAATATTTTTTGAATCTTTGTAAAAATCTTGTGCCTCAGGAATAAATTAAAATACTTCATTGAAGACAAACATTTCAAAATTGTAGCCTTACTTTATTATATAAGACTGATAAGAATGTAGAATCATTTTTCCACGATTCCCACTAATAAATATTTGAATTTTAACAAATATATAGCCATATATACTTTTTGTTTGTGTTGTCTTACACTAATTGTGAATTAGTTAACAATAAATATATGAAATCTTCCTGATTACTTAATGAAACTGACTACCCATAAAATGGGAATAAACATTTATTTTTTCTTTTCTATGTGCTTTTAGTTGATTATAAATCAATTTTTGATAGAACTGTTAAGTCACATGTTACAAATATTGATAAATAATATTCATTTCCTTATGGATTTTCGATAATTTTTTACTTTATTTAGTAAAGCCAGCTTTTATATTTCTTTTTTAACGCTGGTAACTAGTAGAACTGGTATGTATTTTCAAACAAACATATCGAATATATTTATAATAATATTTATTATAATTAATATAAATTCACGATAAGAATTACCATTGAATTAATATGTGCCTGATTATTATTTTTATTCATTGTTATGTGTTTAATAATTTGTTTATTTTAATGGCTTTGTTCACATTTGCGTATTTTACTATTATTTTGAACAGCCATGTAAAAAATAAGAGTATATTATACTCTGAATGCAGGTAATTTACATTTACATAAAGTAATAGTATTCTTCTTAATAGCCATCAAATCATTTTTAATTTTAATAAACATAAAGTAATACACAAGTGTGAACAAAGCTTAATAGCGAAATATTTCATAATGTCTTGTTGAATATTTTTACCGAACCGAGTTGAAATACAAATAATGTGCTTCTTATAATGACAAATTATTATTCATAAAAAACGAACTGTCCAACGTATTTTTACTCTTATAAACATTGTTCTTTGCGTGAACGGAAATTAAGAAGCAATCGGAACTCATCAGAGAACTGCCGACGTGTAAATGTGTGCGTGATTTTATTGATTATATTGAATGCACGTTTTAACAAATACTATAGATAGATACACTAACTATAGTATTTTAGTTCTAAGTCATTGAAGTTTCTCTGTGGTTTTGCAGCGTGTCATAAAAGTATTTTGATATTTCTAAATAGTAATTTTTTTTCTAAAGTGTGGTAGTATTTTGTCGTGTGACTGGCCACACTGAAGATTTTTATTGAAAAAAGCCACAGGGAAATTTTTTCAACATTCTATATTCAATTTAAGGCAGTTTATGCCGGTATAGTGTGTCATATTTCTTTTAATTTTATAATCTTAATTTTAAATAAGTAATTGAAAGGAAATAGACATGCTATTAATGTGCATTTAATTTTTCGTTCTTCGGCAAGGTTGTGAAAGCATTATAAAATGAACGATAGCATAGAGGCATGTTCGCTTTGGAATGGAAATAAACATTTTTAAACATTCTCAACTGTTTTATTTATTGTCCTATAGAAAAGTTGGTCCGCAATTTTACATAAAATCGTATTAGCTTAATAAGGACACAACCGATTTGACTAAGCAACAATGAAAATATACCGAAATATGCGAGACTGAAGCCAAGTAATACACGAATTTAAAAGAATCTTACATTTTCTAATGAAATTACATTATTACCGTAAACAGGGTAAATAGGAATGTTGCCGGGGCGAAAGCAAATATTTTAGGGAAATATTTCAAAAAGACTCCATTATTTTTTCTTTTTTTAACAAAGCAACATTTTGCTTTTTGCGTTTCATTTTCATTCATTTATCTCAAGCTATTAACTACCAAGGTAATTAGTGCATCTACAATATGTAGATACTATCTTTAACAGAAAAACCTGGTGCCAACATTTAAGCTTGGTGCGGAAATTTGTTCCTTTATTTACTTGGGGTATCGTATAACTTCGCTTATGAAATATATGAATGGCATAGTGCGGGTAGGTTCTCACAAGTCGCTATGGTATGCAAGTTTCCATACATATACATAGTGCGTGGCGATAGATTCTATATACAAACATGACACCAAACATTCAGAGATGTGCCCATTGATTTAAAATCTATGTCAATAGATGTGCTCTGGGATTTGAACCCAAGACCATTGTGAACATATTGGCACTTGGCAGCCGTGTCTGATCTGATACCAACATGCCAACACGGACTTTTTAATAGTTTTCTTTCCGTACATTTACGGTGAATCAATAAATTTGATTAGCATCTCGATGCTTCGATATTAAACCATTGGCATATTGCTATGACTATTCTCAAAATAGTTTATAGTCTATTCGCCTAGTTCCGACTGTCAAGGAATTCCGATAACCACTAAATTCTCCTAAATACGGCAGTATATTTCATCATCATCAAAGCCTGAAGACGAAAGTTTTCAATGAGTACGTCCTACCCGTAATGATTTACGGTGCCTAGACTTCCTGTATAGCAAAGTACGCTGTGGCCGAGACTCGGGCGCTGACGGTGGGACTGGTTCACCAATAGAAAGTCGCTCAACGAGCTATAGAGTGGGCCATGCTCGGTGTTTCTCTGAAGGATAGAATCAGAAATGATGTTATCCAACATAAAACCAAGGTATCAACATAACCCAACGGATCAGAAAGTTGAAGTGGCAGTGGGCTGATTGGAGTAGACGTGTTCTCGAGTCGAGACGACGCGTCGGCAAGCGTAGTGTAGGACGCCCTCCAACCAGGTGGAGTGACGATATTTGAAAGATGGCCGGTAGCTGTGGGACACGACGGGCTGAAGATCGAGCCCAGTGGCGTGCCATAGGTGAGTCCTATGTCCAGCATTGGACACGGATGGGCTGATGATGATGAACATTCATTTAGCCGGCATGCCAATTATCAATTCGCTCGCCCTCTTCGATTGACTCAGATACCTTTAAAAGAAATAATGATCAAAAAAATGTTATTATCGGAATTCCTCGACATACGGATTTAGGCGAATTGACCCTACCATACTTTTTTTTGGGAGACGAGCATGCCATTCGTCTGATGGTAAGCGATACGAGTTACGACTGCTCATGGGCAGTAGCAATGCTTAGCATTTAACTGCGCTCACCATCCTGAGACATAAGATGTTAAGTCTCAATAGGTCTCAATATTTCAATGTCCTGTGGTTTACTTACGGAGCAATTAAATTTTCTGTGTAGGCCGTGCCCAAAACGAATTCTCTCACTGCATAACATTCAAACATTATCATGTTTTACATACAAAGAAGCCTAAAGTGAATTTTCTGAGACTGGAACAACAAAAATTAGATACTTTCGTAGGTTTAGGTAGGTTCTTGTTTACTGGTCAGTGGCACAGAGTAGTAAACAAGGTCCGTGCCGCGTGGTACAAGTATTGAATTTAGAATTCCCGCGAA
The DNA here is from genome assembly GCA_030180105.1 of Hyles lineata. Lineage (NCBI taxonomy): Eukaryota > Metazoa > Arthropoda > Insecta > Lepidoptera > Sphingidae > Hyles > Hyles lineata. Next base: position 8,730,076 of record JARJEE010000023.1, read on the forward strand.
AACTAACCTGTCCATATTTTTTTAAAATATAATTATACCTTATTTGGATGGAAACTTGCCTTTTGAGCCATTAGGACATATCGCTTATCAAAAAGAACAATGACGTAATTATAGGTCTACCAGAATCTCATGGCATAAAATTTAAAAAAAAAACAATGATTTTTATGTAGCAATACCATCGACGAACAGCTGATTCAAAACTTGAGTTATGTCATTCGATGTGAATATTTTAAGATTTCTATCCTTTCTTAGCGAAAAGGTACAAATTAGTTCTACAATCACAAGTGCGACACATTGTTTACAAGGTTTATCGCTAGATCCGTGAATAATTTGGTCAAATTTAAACAAAATCGTCGATTTTAAAATCGACGTCGTTTTAACAAGTAAGTCGGAGTGAACAGTTTTGATACTTCATTTTTTTTTTAGTTAGTGTTAGATATGTGTATGTGTTTTATTGTATATTGATATCATTTTTTGAAACTAAACAGTAATGCATTAAATACCTATTTACAGGAGTTTCCAGAGATATTAGATAAGGAACGGTTTATTATTATTCCTTTAATTTCATCGTCTTCATCAGAAGATTTACAGGAAAAGTATTTAGAAGTAAGCTCTGACTAAAGTGTTAATGAAATAAAGAAGACTAGAAATAAAATTATACGTTTTTATTATACAATCTTGCATCTTTCGTATTACATTTATCGAATCTAATAATTATAGGTCTACCAGAATCTCATGGCATAAAATTAAAAAAAAAAACAATGATTTTTATGTGGCAATACCATCGACGAACAGCTGATTCAAAACTTGAGTTATGTCATTCGATGTGAATATTTTAAGATTTCTATCCTTTCTTAGCGAAAAGGTACAAATTAGTTCTACAATCACAAATGCGACACATTGTTTACAAGGTTTATCGCTAGATCCGTGAATAATTTGGTCAAATTTAAACAAAATCGTCGATTTTAAAATCGACGTCGTTTTAACAAGTAAGTCGGAGTGAATAGTTTTGATACTTCATTTTTTTTGGTTAGTGTTAGATATGTGTATGTGTTTTATCGTATATTGATATCATTTTTTGAAACTAAACAGTAATGCATTAAATACCTATTTACAGGAGTTTCCAGAGATATTAGATAAGGAACGGTTTATTATTATTCCTTTATCTTCATCGTCTTCATCAGAAGATTTACAGGAAAAGTATTTAGAAGTAAGCTCTGACTAAAGTGTTAATGAAATAAAGAAGACTGGAAATAAAATTATACGTTTTTATTATACAATCTTGCATCTTTCGTATTACAATTATCGAATCTAATAATTATTTAAATAAAACCGACTTATAATCAAACTCGTATGTATGTTATAATTTAAAACTGAAAAAAATCTTATTTGCCTATTTTAATTGTCTATTAATCTAAAAGTTCAATTTTGAAGTAATTATAATGTTTAAATAACCTTTATATTTTTACTTAAAACATTATGTAATTTATTTAAAAAGTTGTACTAAAAAAATAATGTCAATTTGAAATAAAAAATAATTACAATTATTGAAAGTATCAAAATATGTTCATCCAATTACCCCAGTGTTGCAATGCGTAAATTCAAATTTCCCAAAATGCCATGAGATTCTGGTAGACCTATACTTAAATAAAACCGACTCATAATCAAACTACTTACAATTTGGAAATTGAAAGTTGTTTGATTAAGTGAGAACTAACAAGAAGAGAGAATTAAAACGAAACTGGTGGCTCGGTACCACTATTTTTATCTACGTTTTGAAAGTACCAGCGCTCCATCTATATTATAAGTACTCGTAAGACTCGTATGTATGTTATAGTTTAAAACTGAAAAAAATCTTATTTGCCTATTTCAATTGGCTATTAATCTAAAAGTACAATTTTGAAGTAATTATAATGTTTAAATAACCTTTATATTTTTACTTAAAACATTATGTAATTTATTTAAAAAGTTGTACTAAAAAAATAATGTCAATTTGAAATAAAAAATTATTACAATTATAGAAAGTATCAAAATATGTTCATCCAATTACCCCAGTGTTGCAATGCGTAAATTCAAATTTCCCAAAATGCCATGAGATTCTGGTAGACCTATACTTTTTAGCTGTTTTTCGGAAGAATGTTTTAAAAGTTCATTAAAAATATAATTTATTTCCAACCATTCTGATGAAATCTTTTATTAGTTTATGTGTGTACTTAACTATGAACCATAATTTATAATAAATTCGTGTAAAGACTTAAGAATTTAAAAAAAATATATAAAACAATCAAACATTTTCATCATTGTAATTACGTCATTGTTCTATTGGATGAGCGATATTGGATGGCCCTTACTTCTTACTTCTTAGCGTAGACGGAGAAACTAATAGACGGAGTCACATGTTCTATCCCTTTTACACAAAACGAAAGAGATTTATACATAAAGTTCATGTAAGAAAGAGATGCAAGCTTTTGTAGCCTGTCCTTATCGGCGTAACCGCTTGACTCCAGGAAATTTGACGTTTTGGAGGCAAATATTTACATTATTTGGGGTGGCCAGCGGTGCGATGGTTGATATTCCCTAAAACAAAAGACATTAAAGATTTAAATTACATATTAAAAAACAAACCTCATTAATTATCTTTTATTTTTTAAACTTTTTTCTTATATGTATTGAACTGTATGTGGTTGCGCAGTAGATATTGTTTTTGAAATAAAACTATTATTTACGGATTTTATCGGGGATTTGGTTTAAGTTTTGCTTTTTTTAACTTCTCCACGCGACGTTTCGATTACTTTACAAAGAACATCGGTCACGTCCATACATATTGGGACCTGGCAAAAAAATATATTGTACACAGCTGAGATATAGTTTATTTTGTTCCATAGTGCTTGAGGAATTATGTCCAATTAGATGAAGGTTTTAAAAAAGCCGGATTTATTAAAATATTTCATATATTTGTAACTTTTTAGGTTAGGATTACACGTATAAAAAAATAGCACATTATAATGTCATTGTCAAAAACAACAACATAAAACAAGAACATTATTTTGAAACACTATGCTGAATTATATGAACACAATGCAAAAAACACTTTGAAGGATAGACTGATGCTCCGGGTTCATATTAGAAATATGAGAATACTTCGCACTTTTAACGAAATCACAAAGCGTTATCATTATCCAATGGTTAATCGTACAAGGTCTTCAGAAATGCAAGGGTCTATCGGAGCCCATTATCAAATATCAAAGCCAAGTCATAAATATAAACAGAGAAATAACAGTAGGCGCAAATTGAAAATCACAATAAAGCAAATGACAGCGCTCAGAAGTCATATGTGTCATAGAAAATACCTACACTTTATTTTTAATTCAGCACTGACTACCTTCAACACTGTAGATAAAACCTTATTTTGAAACAAAGTATGAGTGATGGAACGCACTCATACGCGTTCACTATTATTAAAACACTTTAAGATTTTCTTTTTTATCCGGCTATTTAAAAATGTATGGAAATATGCATTTTTATTCTAATAAATCGTACTATTTTTTGATGTACCATTCATAACTGGTCCCTTCAAGGTCCATTATGGCCGATGTTCTTTCTTGGTCACGGGGCGGACTAGATATGATTTTGTTATTAGCTTTTATTACAATAGTTTTTATTTTCAGAACTAGCTATTTATTTAAATTATGTTTATGTTATACAGTGTTTTTATTAGTTCTGGGTGATGGCTGGTGACCCAGGCATGAATGTGCACTGTAGTTCCACTCAAAGTTAAAATATCGATATTTTAGCAATTATATTTTTTTAAAGAGCGGTCAAAGTTCCCGATACCTTAGGAAAAACGTGTCAACCTGGCCACACTCCCACAAATATCGCTATCTCATACTAGGTTACACGGTGGCTACCCCTGTGCTTCTTAGTCTGTGGATGGCCCCTTTGTAAAGTGTTTGTAAATATATTTTAGTGTTACACGAATAACTAAATATCTAACTATATCACAATTCAGTAGAGCATTCTATTCTTTCTAAAAAATAAAAAAAACCCTCAGATCTATTTAAAAAGAAAACTACACAAAATGTATTAGCGTTATCGATTAATACTTTTTACATCAGTTCATGTAACGCGAGCTGAAACAATTAGCAGATTTTTATTAAATTCCGAAGCTGGGCATTACATTATTTTATTTTATTTACTATCATGTTCTATATGGACACACATTTATTGTATACGAAATAATCTATATTTCAAAAATTAACAAAGGTTTAACACAGTTTTAAGCCATTTTCCTAATAATCTTTTAATAGTGCACAAAAAAGCTAGTAGGGGTCATGGCGTCCGTTATAACGTCACCGCTAGATAAACATGTCGTTGTGTCAATGCGCAGCGAAGAAAGTTGACGAAACAAAACATATTTTGTTTGATAAAAATGAATTCTAAAGTCTATAAGTGGTTCCGGTAAAGTTCACACTCCACATTTCTAAAGAAATTGGTAATGTTTTACGGCATGTTTACATAGGCGTGACGTCATGCGTCGTGACTAGCGTTTTTGTCAAAATGGCCGATTGTTATATTTTGTATTTTTATTTTATTGAAAATCTTGTTAATCTCCAATTCTTGATTAAAACTAAAACATCGTTTAAAACCCTTTTAATATATATTTCCCCCTAACAGAATAAAATATTTGATATTTTGATATTGTCGTCTCGCCTATTATCAACACGTGTTGCCATACTTACGCAAATCCCGAAAATTCATATCTAAAATTCAATTATACTTAGGTACCGAATTTTAAAATAGCAGTACGTAATTTAATAATACCGTTCTTTATATTTTGATCAATACCAAGAATGCGCTTGGCTTTATTTTCTTTATATTTTCCATCCATTTAATTTACTTTATCTTTGGAAGACAATTAATGGCGTAATATTATTTTACATTTTGTGGCAACATTGATTTATTTTATTTCCGGAATTTGCAAAGCAAGTGTGCACGTGTCAGGGGCGCATTTTATACAATAATTTGTAACTGTTATGGTTTAATTTACAATAAGTCAGTGTTAAGACGTAAATATAAACCTTACTTTCTTCTTAAAACCTAAATTTACACATAATATAAGGTAAGTGAAGTGGAAAACTTCAAAATGATATATTTTTCGGTGCAGCCGCCATGTTGTTGCGTGACGATTAAGCTTTCGAATGGCGTGGTTTATTAATTTTGGAATCTAGACTACTTTCACTATATCCTAGCTGTTTAAAAATCATCTCATCTACCCCATCTGAAATATTCTCGTGTCATTTTTATCCGTTATTTGTTGTTGAAGCTATTTATTGTTGTAATCTTGATAAGGTGGCATCGAAAATAAAGCGTAATTAGCGGCTAATTCCATACGGGATTTGTTTCTAGAAGTATTTAATTGAGTAAGTAGCCAAGTAAGTGTGTATTGCTTTTAATATTGTAGTTTACTTTCGTTTACATAGGCCTATAACCTATAAATCGATAAACGCGCGCATTTGAATGAGTCGTTTGATTGCCCATGTAGCGCATGTCCCGGCACGCATAATCAAAGTTCTGTCACGGTAGAGCGATTGCCGAGTTAATTATACATAGAATTAGATTAAAAGTGTATTTAACATAGAATACTTTATTTTATACTTATCTAATGTGAAGTACCCACGTGGTATTTCTAAGGGTTTGTGAATTTGTTGTGGAGTTTCGTAGGTACAATAAGCTGATGAACGTGAGTGGTTTTCATTATCGCTTGATCTTTGATTATGGCCACGTGAATTTATTGTTATCAGTGTTCAAGGGCATTGGGACAATTTGTATTGCATGTTGTTGAATGACTTATTATTAAAGAATATGCGTTTTGTGAAGATGCTCCCTGGTTTTGGACGCGCATCCATGCAGCAATTTACAGATATGATGTTTTTTCCAACAGCAAACAACCTCTGTTTATAAAACAAATTATCACCTTATTCTTTGATTTAGATTTTTTTAGTACTGTTCTAAAATAAACAGATTTGTCGGTACACACATCCCACTCCCAACGCAGTGTCTTCATTACTCTATAATGATGAGCACATTTTAACAGTGGGTACAGTAATGCTTTACTAAAACACATGCAGGCTTCATCAATAAGTTTGTGTGCACCTAAGTATTGCAACATTCATTTAAATCGCAAGGATATTTGTTGTTTAGAATAATATGTTGTATTTTGTAGGTAGTCATTGACTAGCAATAAAATAAATAATTCAAACTCCCAAAAATTACCCAAGGGAGGTAATGTAACTCATTATCTTGATTATATTATGTCTAAAGATTTTTCAATATTATGTAAAGGGTTTCATCTATCAACATTTATTTATAACAAAATCCTGTTTGTTCACAGAAAATGGTGGGATCACGAGTTTATGTTGGTGGGCTTCCATTTGGTGTCAGAGAAAGAGATTTGGAGAAGTTCTTCAAAGGTTTCGGCAGAATCAGAGATATACTCATCAAGAATGGATATGGGTTTGTGGTGCGTGTTCAAATATTTAAACAGGATTTATAATTACATACTTTTATCTGTTACAACATTGTGTCCTTGTATCCTTCACTTTGCTTTATTTTGTAGTAAACTTAATATTTTGTCAGTAACATATTTCATTGTAAGAAAAAGCCCTTAATTTAGAGTAAAAAACATTAGATTGTGAGTTAGGGAAATTCCAGTTACAAATAATCTACTATGTAGTTTATCTCTTTATTACACAGTTGCTTTCATATTTAATGTAAAGGTTTAACCTTGGTAAGTACTTACAACTAAGTATGTAAGAACTTTTACTGCTTATCTTTAGCACTAAATATGTAAATACCTATTTAATAATGTATGCATAATATAAGTCATTAAAGAAAATTAATCAATTTTAAATACTTTTATTAACACAGCAATTTAAGTGTAGTATTTTTGCATAGGAATTTGAAGACTACAGAGATGCAGATGATGCTGTGTATGAACTAAATGGGAAAGAATTACTTGGAGAAAGGTATTATTTTATTTTTTTCATACTTTTAGTGAATTAAGACACTATGTAGCGTAGACTGTTTATTTTCAATTAATTTTCTTTTATCAGCCGGCTCCACATGAGTGAATTGTATGGAGAACGGATATAACTATGTATGGGATGCATAACTTGTATGAGATGTTGGCTTGTGTATTTCATGTGATTTGATGTCATTTCAGTTATCAATATTATATTTAGTAGACATTTGTTATCTATCGAGTTTTACGTAAATTACGAAATATTGATAAAGTGTAGTTTATCAATTGACAAGGCGTGAACACGCACTATGCAGCTCGATATAAAAATAACTATGTGTAGGTTTAGTAAACCCATATTTTGTGTAAAAATATACATTTTATATTTAGCTGCTTAGTGGGGCATTGTGCCGCCTTGGTAGATTTTTTTAATGAGAAGTTTTAACTACAAAGATGTTTTAAAATATGTTTTGCTCCTCAATTGGCGCCCAAAATTTTGGTCTGTTAGTGACTTGGCTGGTACAATACAGTATGCTGTATTATGTATAATCTTGCGATGGTTTATTATTTATAATCTTATGAAGGTTTTTAAATTGATGGTCAAAATATCGCCGCCAGCCGAGTCATGCCAGCCCATTTGCCTTTACCGCATTGTCCTACGTCGGCACCCTCAATTGATGAGCTCTTCATAAACGAGTGGTGTGCGTGTGGATATGAAAGGTGTAAAAGTTGGGGCAGCGCTAACAGTTCCGAATAAGGGTTGCCAGATGAAAATCGATCAACTGTTCAGATGACAATTACAATTCCAAATTGATCTTTAACGGCCGAAATTAATAAGCAAGCTCAATCGCTCTCTAAAGAATTATCCAGACTAAATAGGGTATTATGTCACATATTTGACTTATTTGAATCGGTTGATTTTCTTAATAGGGGTATTTGACTCCATTTTTTATTGTATTTATCAAAATAAAAAATCCATTCAGCATGAAATAAATTGAACCATTTTAAATCTTGTAGTGAGAGTAAATGAAAAGAGAAACAGCACTAGTGATGCCACTAGTCTCACGTTACAAGCTACTTTAATACTGTTTGGCAGAAATGTTTTAATTTATTGGTATTTGTGTTTAAAATAATGCAAAAAATGGATAATTGTCAAATACCCTATCATATAGTGATTGAGATTGGTGATTAATTATCCCGTTTCCGCGAGGTGTTGTGTCGGGTGGTGCAATCTGGTGACCCTAGCCGCGTGTGGCATGTGTGCAGGGTGGTGGTGGAGCCGGCGCGGGGCATCGACCGCAGCGCGGACCGCTACCGGCGCGACCGCTACTACGAGCGCGACCGCGGCCGGTCGCGATACGAGTGAGTGCGAGTACGAGTGCGCGTGCGCGTGTGTTGTAGGGTGTCGGTGGAGCGCGCGCGCGGCGTGCCCCGCGGCTCGGACCGCTGGCGCAGCCGCGACGCGCCGCGGCGCCACCAGACCAGACAGCTGGCGCATGCGCACAACACGCACGCCACGCACACGCGCGAACCGTCTGTAACCTCACACATACAACACACGTGATACTACACTACCACATACCACACAACCTCTGTAAATATAGTCATCACAGTCTGGTGTTAGGTCTATCTCTCTCTCTCGAATGTCTTATTCCAATTTATGCTGCAATGATTTATTAAACAACATTTGAATATCCTGAAATTATGTTACATTGAAATTCTTCCAACATATTTAACTTAAATACACAAACTCATGAAAATACTTTAAATTCTATGTATCATTCTTTTGTAAAAGAAATGTAACCTATAACCAGGTGTTTTCATGACCTTAATGCACCCATTAATGTGTGCTATTATTGCATGGCAATTAGATTTGATTTCCAGATTTAAATTTCACAGCCATCACCTACCTAGAAATAACCAAATTAACGGACACTAAAATTCACTTGTAAAAATAACCACTGGTCTCCCTTAGTCTTTAGCTGACCCCAATTTTATTTAGCATGATGGTACCAATATTAATTTCCCGTCCGTTTGTCTACGTTATAATCCTGTTTATTTTTATACATTCACATTGCCCCACACACACTGACCTATTTACACTCTTCCCTTAGTTAGTTACAATGTAGCAAATAGCAATAACTTCGGTTTGCCTTGTAGTTGATAGCTTTATTAATATTGCAGCTATATGTAAGTACATTAGTGCAGTAAAAATGCATAAGGTATTGTTAAAACATCCAAAACTTGTGAGAATAAAATGGTAAAGTTTTGGTGATAAACAATTAAACAGCAGGCAAATACTTCCTCACTGAGAGGAATATTTTAACTCATTAGACATAATTTGCTATTGCTACAGCTATTGGAGTAAATTTCCGCTTAAATCTATATAATAATTACTATTAACTCAAGATCTGTTTGATTGCGGCTTAGTGTGTGGCTGCGATGGTGCGTGCAGGGCGCATTTATTATGTCATATTTGATTTCCCTTCTAAATATACCATATTCAATAATTAGAATACATAACATTCGAATATATAATTATTATAAAATGATTTCTTCTTGGCTTGATATCAGAAATATTCTGTACATATTAATTGTGAAGTCTACTCTTTTGCCTTCCATAACTGATTATTATGGTCTCATACCTTTCTGGTTGTGATTAACCCCACTCTGATGCTTTATCCATGATGCTTTTTCAAGTGACCCTCAATTAATAGACGGAAGGTATAATTGTTAGATATTATTATAGAACAAGCGAAAGAAGTTATCAGTAGAACATTCAGTTGTTCAACACTGTAATTATGAACCATAATAAAACTTCATTGTTTTATTTATCAGATAAAACCTTCATAATGCAAAGATGGAATTACTAGATTGATTGGCAATTGACATTGAAGTATCTGAAGAGGCAACATCCTCTACCTTTGTGCATGCATGAACATTGACTTTGTTTTTATAAGGCATCTGATCGTATTACCTTTGAAGTCAGTGGTTCTCAAACATTCATTATTACCCCTTTGGCCTATGTCCATTTTAATAAAACTCATGAAACCTGATGGATAATCAATTTTAAGTTTCAAACCCATGCTTCAGAATCTAAAGATTATATTAAGGAGCAAAATTAATCTTAATTTTCCTTTTACAGTGACTACACTTATAGATACGGACCGCCAACGCGCACCGAGTACCGGCTGATAGTTGAAAATCTGTCTAGTCGCATTAGCTGGCAGGTAAGAATCTGATGGAACACACGGTCTATCATCACCACATGCAACATCAATCAGGGCTCTGGAGGTTATACTTGGGAGGCCACGCGGGCGCACTACCGTAGCGGACATACACTATGCACTGAATATCAACCAGTTGGACTGTGAAGAACGAAATTGGACGAGCAAGCTGAGGCAATACTGCTACAAGCTGGACACTGGAATAAAGGACGCTATGTGGATTCGGAAAGTTGAAGAGATGCCATGACTGGATGTTCGGATATGTGCCATACAATACGTTTCGGAGTCGGCGGGTTGACAACGAAGACGGGCCGGAGTTCGACGCCATGGGCAGGACGCGCTTGGACCACTTACGGATCGGCTGGACCACCACAAACATAAGCCACTCACATCTTGTTGCTTTACTAATCAAACAACGGTCTGTTCTAATTTTTATCAAACCAAGTAGTATACCATTAGTATGTTTACATGAATAAATTAACAAAATAAAAATATTATTTTCTCGATAAAATTAGCAGTGCATTAACATTCATTAATCTACAATTGATTATGTACAAACTTACTTACGAGCTTATAGAATAATTTTTAAAAACAACAGAAGGTGGCCAGTGCCCTCGATGTGCCTAGCGCTGTGTGAGATGTGGTCTGAGGCGATGTTAGGAGGTATCGGTCCGGAGGTGCCGCAGCCGATGTGTGGCCCCCACGCCCCCGCACGCCCCCCGCTCGCCCCCTGCCGCCGCCGCACGCCCCTCCCGCGGCCCAACAAGGTAAAGTCGACAGGGGGGCACACACGACAGGAGGCGTAACACGTTATGTGCAACACTCCCATATTTTACTTCATTATTTTCATTGTTTTATTCTCTTTTTTTTTTAAATGCCCACAACTGCGCATGAATAGACTTGATAAACTATAGCTTTTGTGGACATTATTTAAGTTTAGTTGTTTTGTCGTACTGCAGCGTTTTGTGTGCGGTGATTTGATAGGTATTATTGTTTACTATCGACTGACGGCCAATGGATCGGACATTGCGGCGGAGAGAAGTGACTGGTGCAGTTGGCGGACGGCGCATTCCATTTACAACACTAACAAATACAATGGCACATGAGATGAAACCAAGCAATTGCTGTGGGAGCAAATTGAGATGCGATGTTCGGAAACTAAGGTGAAATGAGGATCCTATAATATCGAAAGATTGGCTGAGTGGAGCGTGGCACGAGAAAATGATAACATATAAAGTAACATCAATGCTGGCAGAACACATTGGAATGTTGGACGATGCAATTGAGATGGCACGATTAGTTCCTGTACTGAATCCTGTAGACGCTGCAGACGAAGGAGGCAAAGATTGCTACATTTCGAGTCAATGGTGATAGTCATGATGATCGTAACATTTGGCTGTTCTTGGAATATGAAGACTTACCCCAATGAATGGTAGAATTCCTAATGCATGAAGCGATTGTGAAAAATATCCGGCGAGCAGAAGTGCAGAAACAACTAACCATAGACGGAGGAAAAAATACATGAGGATTGACTAAGAATGATGTCGATGTAAACAATAATGATCCACAGGTGACCGTTTACGAAACTGCTGCTAATTCGTTAATAAACGATTCTTTCACTTTTCATTCTCATACAAACAGTTTAAATGTTAGGAACAGACTATATTTAAAACATTTTGTCTAAAAATCTTCTTTTATGATGATATCGCATTTTTTACCATCTTTCGGGGCTGAGTACCCTGATGATAACTCAAATTCTGAGGAAGATTTTTAGAAAAGAAAACATGAGGTTGTGTATATAATGTACTAACTTGGTTTATTGGTTTGCAGGACTTGAAAGATTATATGCGTCAAGCTGGCGAAGTAACGTATGCTGACGCCCACAAGCAGCACAGAAATGAAGGGTTAGTATCAAAAAATTATGTATTTTCAACTAGATTTAATTTACCAAACATAAGAACAGTATAATGGTAAGCAAATATTTTGGAAAAATTTAGTTATTGGGCTTTGGTTTCGTGACCAGTTTTATTTGTAAATATGTATAAGGCTGAAGACTATTGCAAAAGCCCGGCTTCCCCTGAGTGCAAATACTTTTTGATGGAGAATCCGTTTTTGCCATCTTTTATCATTAATGCTCCGCTTCTATTGGTCATAGCGTGATGGTATATAATAGAAGATTCATGAAGATTTCTATTCAGACACTGAATATCCCATTCTGGGATATGCATGCCATATGCAATATTTGTGTTTTTTATATTTAGTATTGTAGGTAAACTTAAATAATTCTTTTTTTTTATAAAACATTTAGTGTCAGTGTTAGTTACGAATGTTTTATATGAATGATGAGAACCTTTCCTAAACATGAGATGTGTTGCAGCGTGGTGGAGTTCGCGACGCACTCGGACATGCGCGCCGCCATCGAGAAGCTGGACGGCACGGAGCTGAACGGGCGGCGCATCCGCCTGGTGGAGGACCGCCGCTCCTCGCGCCGCCGCACGCGCTCCTCCTCCAGCCGCTCCCGCTCGCGCTCGCGGGACCGCCGCCGCGCCTCGCGGTCACGGTAACCGCACGCTTATGTTTACATCGTACTCACTGCTTATTGTCATCATTAAAACCTTTATTTGGTTCACAGAAAAGTTCGTTTACAAGTATCACATAAACAAAATAAATAAATCAAGTATTCAATAATACTTCACATACATACATACATAAATAAGTTATTATAACAAGCTTTTATCCGTACTTATTTCGCGCTTGCCAAATAGTATACTAGAAATATGTGCAATACATTGTTATATGCGTCGTTTCAGTATGCTTGTGTGGTAAGTCATTAAATCGCAATTTCATGGAAATATTGTCTGTTTTAACAATCAATATCTGGGGTGAAACCTTTTGGGATTATTCTCGATTTCACTCAACTTAGTCAAACAGTAAACTGTTTAGATATAAGCCCCAAAGACCAAAGCAGGTTTAAAGAATTTCGATATGATGATATTGCATTTTTACCATCTTTCGGGGCTGAGTGCCCATGCTGATAAAACTACATTCTGAAGTATTACAACATAATCTCTTAGTAAAGTTTTTTTATGTACAACCATAACAACACTGGTCTTTTCTTCCTTCAGATCAAAATCCCGCCCGAAGAGCAAGAGCCCCGTCGCCAAATCTCGTTCCAGATCACGATCCAAGTGAGTATCGTTGTATTTCATTTTATAAACAGACTTTATAGTTTTGTATGCGAATTAATCACAGCTGGTCTTAGACTACGCTTCCAAATAGATGACAAATCATTTCAAGTCAATATACATTGTCAAGTCAATATACTGATGAGTCACTTCGCATAGGAATTCATTTGAAAGCAATCGACTGTATTCTCTGACACAATTTCTTGTCGAACTATATTTTCTATAGTCTTGTACTAAGCATTGAAACTTGATTGCTTCTCAACACTTAGCGTATGAAACAGAAATAACTAAGCTCCACTGAACATTTATTGCAATCATCTTCTCGGAATTATAACCGCCCTTGTACCAAATCGTCCACAGTTTATGCATGCAAACAATAAATCTTTTTCTAAATACAACGCTGAGCATACTTATCATTTCTCGAAGTATGCATGGATATGTATAAAATTAACATAGTTATTCATTTGGCTAGGTGTGTTATTACTTGCGCTGAGCAAAATTTAAAAATGTAAGTACTTAGCCATAGTTCTTAAGTAACTTGTAGATAAATATGCTAGATGTTTTTCTTTCTATATGTGGTCAATGCGAGGCAAAGTCAAAATATTAGACGTTTTATTTTGTCTCGCATCTGTAGGCGCATAATGTTCCTATCGAAAAGGATTGTGTAAATCTGGTGAATGCAATCTCTATTTGACACGTAAACGACAGTTTGCATTGGCCAGTTTCAATACTTTCGTGCTAGTGGATGTAACTAAAGCCACTTTCTACAATTTTCTGCGTCTCGTGCACGCGCCAATAGGGACCGCAGTCGTTCCAAGTCGCGCTCCCGCTCGGCCTCCCGTAGATCTGACCGTCGCTCGGAGTCCGCACGATCGCCGACACGCAAATCCACCGACAGGAACGGTCACCATTCCGCATCCAGATCTAAATCCCGCTCACCAAAAGCAGATTCCAAGTAAGTCGAAAGTGTGCTTTCAATTTGCCGTTGACAATTGTGCGTTTTTGCGAGATCATTTTTCATGTCGCTGTGTATTGTAGTCACAACTCGTGAAATTCTTCCCTCATCCAATAATTTAATTTGTTACACATTTCATTACATTTTTAATAGCTTGCACTACTTAACGTTCATAAACTACATGAGAAGCATTGAAGAAAGATAATCTCGCATCCACTAAGAAGCACAGTCGTCAGGGCAGTCAATCAGTGATAACTCCCCATTGGCTTTCATTTATTAACAAAATTCACAATGTAATCACATTGATGGCACAATACGTTCAATTTAATAACTCGATCCGTTTTCCCGCATCGCGAAGAGACGTGGCAGTCCAGAGGTGAGCATTTAAGCCGAATATTTTCGTAGCTGACTGCGGTGTTCACTTGTAAATGTTTCTTTTAGCTTCTCATGCTTTTGTGCCAATGTCTCGTAGTCTTTTTCTTTCGCTTATGTATTTTCTAATTATTTTTTCTTAGCTGGAATTGGCTGTTGCGAATAATGTATTTGCACAGCATGCTTCGCATTTTTTTCGCTTGCAATGAACGCTTGATGCCAAAATCATTATCAAAGCCATCGAAAGTTATCTAACCCCTATAAATGAAAAATAAGTTAGAACTTGATAAAGAAATTTATTTTATGAATCTGCTATCATCTCGTCGGGTATCACATTTAATAATAAAGAGTAAAATAAAGATTTCAGTTTTCTAGCAGGAGTCCCTTTAAGCGTAATTAGCAATTAAATTTATTTATGTTCTACAGGGAGAGGTCTCGGTCGCGCAGCAAGGAAGCGTCTCCCAAGCGTGAAGAAGAACGCCGCGCCAGCAAATCTCGCTCCCGTTCGCGATCTCGCTCGAGGTCAGAGTCGCGCGGCCGCTCGGCCTCCCGCGACCGGTCGCCGTCGCGTTCACGATCCCGCTCGCGATCACCCAGACAGAACGGTGACACACAAGACAGAGCTAGTACCGACCGCTCGCCCCGCAGCGGAGACTAGCACCTATACTCTAAGATTAACATATTGCGTAGGTTTAACTGTTAGTTTGTATGATCTCGTGACTCGGATGAAGCGTATTTTATGTTATAACATATTTAAAAGTGATTTTCGTTGGTTAAAACTGCAATATTTGTTTTTATGTCAACTGGTGCGTGGTATAGATGTAATTTATTTGGAAGCATAATGAGTTACTTCGTTTTTCTATGTCGGGACTTTGCCAATTTTTCATGATGTATAAATAAAACCCATTTCAGGATTTCTAGCGTTAAACTTTTAAGCCGTATTTATACTATTCATTTTGTGTGACAAATCAACATTATTTTATTAACTTTGTCGCAATTACATAAAATATGTTAAACTTAAAGAAGTAAGTAAATATTTCTGAATATGAAATAATGTTTCTCCATGCCTTGAATTTAATGTATTCACTTGGAGGCAGGGTTGTTATTATTTCCTACAAGTTTTTTGTGCAAGAAACTAATCGCAACCAGTCACGATTCTAATATAAGATTTTTAACGCGCACCGTATTTGCGATGTTGTCATCACTCGTCACACAATAGTCTTGTGGTATAGATCGCCATTGACTAAAATGAGTTAGTTATTTAAATTGTGTAGAATGATTTAGACATTAATTGAAGAACTGTACTTTTATCTATTAGGTATTTTCAAAAATATTTTTTAAAGTTTAAGACGAGTTGTCTTTGTTACATTTTTACAATAAACTACTTCAACACAGGTCCTATGTACTGTTTACCCAATATTTCTGGGTAATAGAGAATTTTTGACGCAATTGTAGAGCAAATATGGTATTTTGTAAATAGTGAATTTATTAACCAAATAAATTAGTTAAGATTCTTTGTTTGTTTTATTTCTGTTGGGAGTTATTTATTTTCTCCAGTGAACCTAACACAATATGCAGGTTTAATAACCTATCCTAATAACCTACCATGGGTTAATTCGGATGAAAGCTCTATTCACCGTAAAACGATCAAACAATTACTTAAAAGACTGCTAGTTTTCTTGATCGATTGTTGCTACGTGTATGGATTTACATTTAAACATATAACACTGCCTGCTGTCTAATAAGCCTGTCTGGCATGTGATTGTATACTACAGTCTTCAACTATGGATCTACTAATCTACTGTACTACATTCCCGTTTACCGCGATCCTCGTTACCATTTTATTTGATCTTGCAACTTTGAGCAAGGATGAATCATAATCTGGCCAATCTCAGTTTGCCCCAAAGCGGTTTGACCTGCTTAAATCGTAAAGCATTTAATCCATCCAATCCAATCACCGAAGTAAAGATGTTTGAATGAATGAAGAATGGCGAGACGAGCATGCCATTCGCTTGAGGGTAAGCAATACGACCACTCATGGATAATAGCATGCCACTGCACTCGCCATCCTGAGACATAAGATGTGAAGTCTCAATATATCCAGTAGTAACTCTGGCTACAATGTCCTTCAAACCGGAGCACAACAGTGCTTTTATACTGCTGTTTGCCGGGAGAAATAGACATTGCGGTGGCACCTATCCAGGCGGCCAAAAATTGAAAATGTATGTTAAATACGTCAAATAACAAATATGGGACAATTTAAATTGGCAGTCTGATCTTTATTACTCGTAAAAAACTACTTAATTTATTATGTATATTATAAAAAAAATAAATATATAAAACTTATATAAAGTAACTAGTAATAACATGATTTTCGATAATGATGATAGAAATAGTTTTCGTAAAAACTACCCGCACAACTCACAAGTTTAAAGTAATGCTGCGCAAGGCGTAATAATCAGGAGAATTAATTTACCAAATTACGGACTATAAAGCAAAGGTGAGTCATTTTATTGTTTTATAATCAGAACTATTCATTTTTATATAATACATTTTTGTAACACTAAAGATTTACAGATTGTTCAGATTCAGTATTCTATCGGTACGGCGAATTCATGTATCTTTATGTATCAGTAGTTAGAACGGTTTTGCAAAGTATAATATAATTCTTTATAGTTGTATTTTGCCCATTTGACCAGACTAATTATTAAAAAAAATAAGTTCATAGATTGTAATTAATTCCAATGCCATTCATATTATATACCCGCACTACCATTTTGACCGCAATATTTTTGTTGCGTGCGAATTATGTCAACTTGACTACGACATAATGGAAAGGCGTTAACTCAACTAAATAGTTTTGTCCAAGTGCTACTTTCACCAACAAGTGACGGCAATTATGTTGGTATGCGACACATTGTAAATGCTCAAATATGTTAATTCGTGTTGATTTTAAAATTGCTTTCAAGTAATAAGCAATGGCAAACAGTTCTTAACAAGTGTTAATGGGAACATAACGCAGGAGCCGGTGATTGTAGTAAAAGTTTGTTTAGTTAATACTTATACATCCTGTGATTTAAAAGAACAACACACAAGCTCTTGCCTAAATATCTCCTAGGGGTAGTCAGAGATATGAGTAATGAGTAGATATAGTAAAAAATATAACCATCTCAAGATGTGATAGGAGCAAGCCCATCACAGTCCGGTGCCGAAAGTTCAGTCCAAGGCTGCTGGCAACCACATAAAAATTATAAAACCAAAAAATGGATTGCCAGTCCCAAGAATCAAATTATAGAATTCACTAGTAACAGCAAAGTGTCAGACTGCCATTTAAAAGATAGATGGATGATCTGGCTAAGGTTGCAGGAGGCCGCTGAATGCAGATAGCTTCCAACAGGTCTATACTCTATGTGAAGATTAGATTGGAAGACGCCTATGTTCAGCAGTAGCCTTCCTGTGACTGAACAGAGAGAAAGATTGGTATGCCGTCATTAGACCAACGCTACAATTAATAGTTCAGAAAGCAACAATTCGATTATTTCAATTTATTAGAGCGTAGCAATTGAATTACGTACGTTTCTGTACCGTACGCAATCGGTGCGAGTTCTATATCTGATTCATAATATCTATTTTCGTGTTATTGAACTTTACAGCAATTCAGTGGGAATGGATTCTTACATAACCGCAAAGAATATAAAGTGTGTAGCATCATAATCTTCCTACACAAATCATTCGTATGATGATGTATAGCGATTTATATCATTTGCCGTCAGCCGGATAAAAAGCTTTGTATTTTGACACGCCGTATATTAGTTCGCCCTAGCTGTGTATGTATAATTTATTATGTATTAACTATGTATGAATGTAAACCATTTGCAAAATAAAAGGAAACATTTAATTTTTAATTAATGATTTCTGTAAGTGGATGTAAATGCTTAACACTTCCGTTATATTTGAAGAACAGTAGAAAGTTATCGGCAACGATGTCAAACACTCACGCCATTTAAAGAACTGTATCTTTTTTAAAGCAATTATCCCGGTCTGCTTGGCTTATCCATGCTATGGCGAAAGAAGTAGAGATTACAGAAGTCAGGAGGGAACACGTGCGCCAGCAAAAAATCAGATGTTGGTGCGTAAAATAAGGTAAGATCACTAGTAATGGACCATGTACCTGTAGTTGACCACTAATGCATATAAACCGATAAAATAAGAATTCGTGATATATTTTAAAACTAATTCCATATTATATAGTCCGTGCTACTATCTGGTCATCGAAGCGCGGAACTAGGCGTTCATATTTTTTAAATATTCCAAATGCTCGCAATTTTTTTGTTGATTGACGTACTATAAATTTATTATTCGTATTTTTGTAACAATTTTCTTAATGATTGTAAAAGTTTGAACTTAAATATTAACAACTTTGTGACTTTGTTTTTCTCATTCGTTCAAGATTCATTGAGGCAACAGGGTATTTTAAATACGATTTTTTTTACATGATTGAGATATGGGGTTGATCCACTACTGATTCCGTTTTACCATGACTTTTTAGTAATTGACCAGGATGGTTAACTTCTGATGAAATTCTATATTATGTAAATATACTGTACACAATAATATATCAAGCGCAGCATTCATTAGAATAAACTATTTTATTTACTTTTACAATAAGTTAATTTTATTTAATAGTTGACCATCTTTATTGTAAGGTATGATCAGTTACTAAAACCATTTTTTCACCTTGTGATGTCTGGGAAAAAGGGAGCATTCCTAATTTATACTGAAGGTGCAATTCTATCGGCACTAATGGATGTTCGTCTTCTTAAAACACCCATAAGAACGGCTGCAAAAAATCGGTGTACCAAGAAATTCATCAAAAACAAGTCAAAAGAAAGAAAAATTCTTGATTTGCTTCTTATTTTACAAATAACCCAATTAAAACTTAAGAATCTGAATAGTCAACTACTGATGCCTACTTACTTGACCTCTGACTATTACCCCGCTCCCACTACATGACATTGGCAAAATCACCGATGAAACGGTGGAGCCAAACTACATTAAAAAAGAAGAAGAAGAACTACTGATGCAAAATATGGTCATCTACTAGTTTTACTGGTCAACTACTAAATCTCTAGCATAAAGTTTTTTTTTATTTATACATTTTATATAACATACTGGTTCGTTTCGTTAAAAAACACTAACTGAATTAGGATGATAATTAAAGTTATACATTAATAAACAAAATTCTGTATACTTAAGTGGTCATCTACTGGTGCTTTTTTACCTTCAGGCACTTTTTGGCCAAGTTTTGTGTATGGCGGTAGGCAGAGTTCCGCAATATTTTTAAACTAAAAGGCTTAAATTATTTAGACTAAAAGAAGATGCCTAAAGTTTAAAGCATAATTATTGTGCAATATTGAATATGCAACGTCCATCCTTAGCGTTCATGACAAGAATAATCACAAATTTTTAAGCGTTAAGCCGATCTTAATGCACGCCCTGTCTAACATTATGCAATTGCGGGTACATACATGTATTAGTGGCTTGACATCGGACTGTGGGTAGAACTCTCTAACTACAGTTATCTCTTCCATTATTAGTCGCCTTAGTACTTTTTAAGTAAAACTTCTTTAACAGCTTTGTGATTGGAAAACTCGATAAAACGAAAAAGCGACCCAAAAAGAACTAGGGCGATGGAAAAAGAAAGGAATTTCCATTAAACCTTTGTCACCAATAAACAAACTCCAAAAGTAAGAGATAAGTAGGAGTTTCCGTTAAACCTGTGTCACCAATAAACGAACACAAAAGGTACTAGGGCAACATAGAAAGGAGGTTTGGTTAGGCTTATGTCGTCAATAAATGAAAAAAGTTCAAGGTCAACAAAAAAGGTTTGGTTAAACCTGTCATTAATAAACAAATCAGTACTTTTTGGCATCATACTTTGTGTTCATTTATTGGCGTCATAAGCCTAACCAAATCTTTTTTGGTAGCCCTAGTACTTTTTATGTTCGTTTATTGGTGACATGGAGGGTAAAAAAGCACGTGGACACAATCCAATATGATGGTCCGTTCAGATACCACCATTGTCAGAGTGATTGCCAGTAGCCGAGATCTATGGCGTAACATCATACGACGAAAGCTGGTGATAGGAGGTCACGACCCTCAGAATTGAGGAGAACGACGCAAGGAAGGATTGGTGACATGGGTTTAACGGAAACTTTACTTTTTCTGTACCCTAGTATCTTTTGTAATAATTCGGTTCGGAACCACCGAACCCATAATAATTTTATAATTTTAATGAGTCACTGGTTTAAAATAGTGGGGTAAAATAAAATACATAGTTATATCTTTTGTAAACAATTGTTTATTAACATTTTATCTCGTTGCATCGCTGCACATAATTATACACATTCGTCACACACTCGCTGGCATTAATATCACCACAATAGCAATACAATATGACTTTTATTCGGATAGGATCTATCTATGGAATTACGACAGCTGCGGTGCCCTATCATTGAAGATGGCTTTCATTTTTCTTTTGAAATCAACTATGTGAATATACCAAAAGGTAACATTGTAATTGTAAGAAAATAGACAAACTTAGCTCATGGACGAAAAATAGAATAAGTAGACAATAAATACACTGTTGGCATGCAAAATTATCTAAGAAAATAGAAAAAAAAATAAAATAAAAAAATAAGATTAGATAAAAGCTACTTAGCTAAGAAATGGAATGATTTGAAATTTTATCTTTCAGTATACTCACACGTACAGCTATTAGTACAAATACATTCATGATTGTTCGATAAAAATGAGTCCAAAATACAATTCGAGTCAATTTAGCATTCAGTCAATTGTAAACTTAAGTTCAAAAAATAATTATACAATGATTTAGTTTATAAAAATTAAGACATTTCACAATAATTACAAAGTTTGTAATAAATAAATTAAAAATACTGTCATTTTATTGTTCGGAATGGAAATCAATAATAATTTATGCGCGAGCATCACTAAAACATTCTCAAAAAGAAAAATGAAAGTGGACATACTGTGATCAATTTTAAGTACAAAATCATGGTACTGTATAGTACAAAGTTTGCTACATTTTTTTTCGTTTCCAATTTTACATAATTTAAACTTACATTTTGTCACCTTACAAAATTAAATACAAGAACATTATTATTGATCATCAGTCTATTCATATTTTGATATAAATTTTACAATTTTGTCGATTAAATTTTTAAACTAGTTCTAGTACACCAGGCAACATAAGAGGTATAGCTATAACTTATCCAATAATATCTACAAGTGTTTAAAAAAATGTATTTAACATAAATTATTTCATAAAAGCGACCGAGTCTGCGACGCCGAGGCTCCGGGGAGCGTCGGCGCCACGGAGGCAGTCGCCGTCAACACAACATCATAGCAGAACTGTACCTATTCAAATAAATAAGTTAAAACAACCTGAGTTAGTCCTATGTTGCCTGATGACGCGCATTATATTGTCTCAGTACTCTTATACGTAATGGAGAATATACTTACAATGCTAAAACTTAATAGTTTTTTTATACACAATGACTTAGGTTTCGACAATTTGTTTCTTATAAGTACAGAAATTATTTTAACCTATGGACTAAACGTGCGTGATGTATTGTGTGTCGCGGGCGG